>CAWUFW010000577.1:1650000-2850000 GCA_963921515.1 Calotriton arnoldi | reverse complement strand
CTGTCACACTCCTACCCATCCTTCCCTTTAAAAGGAATGTGTGATATTTCCCTTCCTTGCTTACTCCAACCACTACCAGCAACAGCAACCCGAGCTTCATCAAGGCCAAACCTAAAGCCTCGATGGTGAGGCACAAGAACTTTAAAAGTTGTAACAACAAGGCTGGAATTGCCTAGTGCACCTTTTCAAAGTGGTTGTTAGGTGTGTGGGTCGATGGTGGCAGAGCTAGCCCAAATAACATTATGACCCAGAAGGTAACAAATGTATAAGTAACATTCTTCAGTATCTGGAAATCTAAAACATCAATACAAGGTCTAGTCTAGTCATTTGTAAATGGCCACAAACCTTTATTCTGCTTATTTTTAGGTCGAGCCTGGGCAGCGCATGAACTGCTCTGCAATACAAAAGGGGATGATGGATGGAACGTTTGAGCCAATCAAACACTCACCCCCAGTCAACTGATCTGGGTTTAATCCATCATCATTCTTTAGCTCACTCCACCACCCCAGTTCAGACATGGCCATATGCAAATCAGTCTGACCCTTGCTCACTTTGCCACTGGATTCAAGCAAGCCTGGCTGATGACGGCTGGAATGCCAGAAACCGGTCCTAGGATGCTTGTTTCCGGTCCAGGGAAGACATGGCTTGGCAGTTCGTGCTGGACTGTTCCCATGAGGCACAGGGTCAGACTGATTTGCATATGGCCATGTCTGAACTGGGGTGGTGGAGTGAGCTAAAGAATGATGATGGATTAAACCCAGATCAGTTGACTGGGGGTGAGTGTTTGATTGGCTCAAACGTTCCGTCCATCATCCCCTTTTGTATCGCTTTGTTCGCCCTAAGTTGGCGGGGTATGCCCAGACGTGGGTCCCTTGCTCACTTTGCCACTGGATTCAAGCAAGCCTGGCTGATGACGGCTGGAATGCCAGAAACCGGTCCTAGGATGCTTGTTTCCGGTCCAGGGAAGACATGGCTTGGCAGTTCGTGCTGGACTGTTCCCATGAGACACAGGGTCAGACTGATTTGCATATGGCCATGTCTGAACTGGGGTGGTGGAGTGAGCTAAAGAATGATGATGGATTAAACCCAGATCAGTTGACTGGGGGTGAGTGTTTGATTGGCTCAAACGTTCCGTCCATCATCCCCTTTTGTATCGCTTTGTTCGCCCTAAGTTGGCGGGGGTATGCCCAGACGTGGGTCCCTTGCTCACTTTGCCACTGGATTCAAGCAAGCCTGGCTGATGACGGCTGGAATGCCAGAAACCGGTCCTAGGATGCTTGTTTCCGGTCCAGGGAAGACATGGCTTGGCAGTTCGTGCTGGACTGTTCCCATGAGGCACAGGGTCAGACTGATTTGCATATGGCCATGTCTGAACTGGGGTGGTGGAGTGAGCTAAAGAATGATGATGGATTAAACCCAGATCAGTTGACTGGGGGTGAGTGTTTGATTGGCTCAAACGTTCCGTCCATCATCCCCTTTTGTATCGCTTTGTTCGCCCTAAGTTGGCGGGGGTATGCCCAGACGTGGGTCCCTTGCTCACTTTGCCACTGGATTCAAGCAAGCCTGGCTGATGACGGCTGGAATGCCAGAAACCGGTCCTAGGATGCTTGTTTCCGGTCCAGGGAAGACATGGCTTGGCAGTTCGTGCTGGACTGTTCCCATGAGGCACAGGGTCAGACTGATTTGCATATGGCCATGTCTGAACTGGGGTGGTGGAGTGAGCTAAAGAATGATGATGGATTAAACCCAGATCAGTTGACTGGGGGTGAGTGTTTGATTGGCTCAAACGTTCCGTCCATCATCCCCTTTTGTATCGCTTTGTTCGCCCTAAGTTGGCGGGGGTATGCCCAGACGTGGGTCCCTTGCTCACTTTGCCACTGGATTCAAGCAAGCCTGGCTGATGACGGCTGGAATGCCAGAAACCGGTCCTAGGATGCTTGTTTCCGGTCCAGGGAAGACATGGCTTGGCAGTTCGTGCTGGACTGTTCCCATGAGGCACAGGGTCAGACTGATTTGCATATGGCCATGTCTGAACTGGGGTGGTGGAGTGAGCTAAAGAATGATGATGGATTAAACCCAGATCAGTTGACTGGGGGTGAGTGTTTGATTGGCTCAAACGTTCCGTCCATCATCCCCTTTTGTATCGCTTTGTTCGCCCTAAGTTGGCGGGGGTATGCCCAGACGTGGGTCCCTTGCTCACTTTGCCACTGGATTCAAGCAAGCCTGGCTGATGACGGCTGGAATGCCAGAAACCGGTCCTAGGATGCTTGTTTCCGGTCCAGGGAAGACATGGCTTGGCAGTTCGTGCTGGACTGTTCCCATGAGGCACAGGGTCAGACTGATTTGCATATGGCCATGTCTGAACTGGGGTGGTGGAGTGAGCTAAAGAATGATGATGGATTAAACCCAGATCAGTTGACTGGGGGTGAGTGTTTGATTGGCTCAAACGTTCCGTCCATCATCCCCTTTTGTATCGCTTTGTTCGCCCTAAGTTGGCGGGGGTATGCCCAGACGTGGGTCCCTTGCTCACTTTGCCACTGGATTCAAGCAAGCCTGGCTGATGACGGCTGGAATGCCAGAAACCGGTCCTAGGATGCTTGTTTCCGGTCCAGGGAAGACATGGCTTGGCAGTTCGTGCTGGACTGTTCCCATGAGGCACAGGGTCAGACTGATTTGCATATGGCCATGTCTGAACTGGGGTGGTGGAGTGAGCTAAAGAATGATGATGGATTAAACCCAGATCAGTTGACTGGGGTGAGTGTTTGATTGGCTCAAACGTTCCGTCCATCATCCCCTTTTGTATCGCTTTGTTCGCCCTAAGTTGGCGGGGGTATGCCCAGACGTGGGTCCCTTGCTCACTTTGCCACTGGATTCAAGCAAGCCTGGCTGATGACGGCTGGAATGCCAGAAACCGGTCCTAGGATGCTTGTTTCCGCTCCAGGGAAGACATGGCTTGGCAGTTCGTGCTGGACTGTTCCCATGAGGCACAGGGTCAGACTGATTTGCATATGGCCATGTCTGAACTGGGGTGGTGGAGTGAGCTAAAGAATGATGATGGATTAAACCCAGATCAGTTGACTGGGGGTGAGTGTTTGATTGGCTCAAACGTTCCGTCCATCATCCCCTTTTGTATCGCTTTGAACTGCTCTGCAAGGCATGCTGTATTGTGGTATGGAAAAGAAGCTCCGCCCATTTCCCCACCCATCTTTTCAATTGGCTCCTGTTACTGTCCTTTCGAAATTGTTGCTTTTCATTCGTGAATAGGCTTAGTATTCCCTCCTTGGTACCGCCTTGCCTGCATTTGTAACCTCCCATAATGACTGGACTTTTTACTTGTGTTGTTACGCAGCCTGGTTTATGTAGTCGGTGAGCACTATTTTCTTTAACCCCTTCGCTGCTAGGCCTTTCCCCCCCCTGTGCTAAGCCTTTTTTTGGCTATTTGGGGTACTGCGCGCTTAGGCCCCTGTAACTTTTTGACCACATAAGGTATCCACGCCAAATTTGCGTCCTTTTTTTCTAACATTATGGGGATTGTAAAGGTACCCAGGGTTTGTGCATTCCCCTGGAGGGGACCCAGAAATTAGCCAAAATACGGCAACATTTTGTTTTTTTTCGGAAAAATTCGAAAAAAGGGCTACAGATGAAAGCGTCTTGTTTTTTCCCTGCAAATGGCATCAAAAAGGGGTTGTGGTGCTGAAATCACCATCTTCCCAGCTTTCAGGGACAAGCAGACTTTTGTCAGAAAACCAACTTTTTTACACAGTTTTTGCATTTTTCTGGGACATAGCCTATTTTTGCTATTTTTTGTGCTTTCAACCTCCTTCCAGTTAATGGTAGAAATGGGTATGAAACCAATAATGGATCCTGGAAAGCCATACATTTCTGAAAAGTAGACAAAATTCTGAATTCAGCAAGGGGTCATTTGTGTAGATCCTTAAAGTTTTCCTTATAGAAACTAACAGTTAAATGAAGGAAAAATTGAAAATTAGTTAAAAAAACAGCCATTTGTGTCAACGTTTTCACCTGTAACTTCTTCTAATTATGACAGCTATTTGAAAGCAATATACCGTTATATCCGCTGGACCTTTCTGGTTGTGGGGATATATAGGACTTGTAGGTTCACCAAGAACCCGACGAACCCAGAGCCAATAACTGAGCAGCATCTTGCAATGGTTTTATATTATGTACCGGGTATAGAGCAATTATTTTGGGAAAATGTATACATGGAAAAATTGTTATGAAAGACACCTATGTATTTCTGAAATGGGAACAAAATGTAGATTTTAGAAACGGTAGATATTTGCACATTTCCGAAATTGGGAGTACCCATACTAGCATGAGAATTATAGGTCATTTTTCAAAATGACTTATTTTTTACACATTGTCTTTCATTTGGAAGGCAGAAATGCATCGAAAGTCAATAGGTAATAACAGTTGCTCTACAATTCTGTGTTACCCTAAGTCTCCCGATAAAATTGGTACCTCACTTGTGTGGGTAGGCCTTGTGCCCACAACAGGAAATGGCTCAAAATGCAACGTGGACGTACCACATTTTCACAATGAAAAATAACCCTTTTATTGCAAAGTGCCTAGCTGTAGTTTTTGAACCCTAGCTCTGCGGGCACTTGGGGAAACCTAGCAAACCTATACATTTTTGAAAACTACACACTCAGGGGAATCCAGGAAGGGGTGACTTGACTGCCTCCCACCAGATTCTGTTACCCAGAATCCCTCGCAAACCTAAAAAATTGTCCAAAAAAACACATTTTCCCCACATTCTGTGGTGGAAAGTTCTGGAATCTGCGTGGATCCACAATTTTCCACTCAACCCGCGTTCCCCACAGTCTTATGAGAAAAATGGTACCTCACTTGTGTGGGTCGGCCTAGTGCCTGCGACAGGAAACGGCGCAAAACGCAACGTGGTCACACCTCAATTTCGCAGTGAAAATTGACCCTTTTTTGGCAAAGTGCCTAGCTGTAGTTTTTTAACCCTACCTCTGCAGGTACCTAGGGAAACCTAGCAAACCTATACATTTTTTAAAACTAGACACCCAGGGGAATCCAGGATGGGGTGACTTGACTGCCTCCCACCAGGTTCTGTTACCCAGAATCCCTTGCAAACCTAAAAAATTGTCCAAAAAAACACATTTTCCCCACATTTCTGTGGTGGAAAGTTCTGGAATCTGCGTGGATCCACAAATTTCCACCCACCCAGCGTTCCCCAAAGTCTTACGAGAAATGGTACCTCACTTGTGTGGGTCGGCCTAGTGCCTGCGACAGGAAACGGCGCAAAACGCAACGTGGTCACACCTCAATTTCGCAGTGAAAAATGACCCTTTTTTTGCAAAGTGCCTAGCTGTAGTTTTTGAAGCCTAGCTCTGCGGGCACTTAGGGAAACCTAGCAAACCTATACATTTTTGAAAACTAGTCACCCAGGGGAATCCAGGAAGGGGAGACTTGACTGCCTCCCACCAGATTCTGTTACCCAGAATCCCTTGCAAACTTAAAAAATTGTCCAAAAAAAACACATTTTCCCCACATTTCTGTGGTGGAAAGTTCTGGAATCTGCGTGGATCCACATTTTTCCACTCAACCCGCGTTCCCCACAGTCTTATGAGAAAAATGGTACCTCACTTGTGTGGGTCGGCCTAGTGCCTGCGACAGGAAACGGCGCAAAACGCAACGTGGTCACACCTCAATTTCGCAGTGAAAATTGACCCTTTTTTGGCAAAGTGCCTAGCTGTAGTTTTTGAACCCTACCTCTGCCGGTACCTAGGGAAACCTAGCAAACCTATACATTTTTGAAAACTAGACACCCAGGGGAATCCAGGATGGGGTGACTTGACTGCCTCCCACCAGGTTCTGTTACCCAGAATCCCTTGCAAACCTAAAAAATTGTCCCAAAAAAACACATTTTCCCCACATTTCTGTGGTGGAAAGTTCTGGAATCTGCGTGGATCCACAAATTTCCACCCACCCAGCGTTCCCCAAAGTCTTACGAGAAAAATGGTACCTCACTTGTGTGGGTCGGCCTAGTGTTTGTCTCTATCCCCTATAAAGATATGTATTTGATACATAGCGCCTACTGATTGAAGTACACAACACCGATCTCTGCCATATGAATACTCACGTAGTGTGTGTGATTTATGTTACATGTTTCGTATTGTCTTGTACGTCGCAACCAGAACAATAATAAGGGCAGCATGACACAAATGTGAGAATGACAAAAGTATTGTCGTGCATGAAGAAAAATATATCACTATTGGAACTTTCACGAGCATGGTGAAGGGTGGTTTTCCAGTATATTAAAATATATACTATGTGCATTAATTATGTTCCTCTATCCTTCCAGATCTTTATTAAGGAGTATACCAAGTAGGTATTTTTGGACGTATGCATGTTGAATCAGATGCATAACAGCCATTGAGATTGATCAGGCTCACTTCACTAGAGAATTTGTAGAGTGGCGTAAGGGATCGTCTTAGTTGGTCCTGAAGAGAAGCTAAGGGGTATAGCTTCGAAACATGTAGACCTGCGAGGAAACTGCCCATCTAAGCATTCTTCCTCCTCTAGCCCCATTTTTAGGTCTCGCCTACGCAGCGCGCATGCGCTGCATAGGAGGACCTTTAGCCGTCGCTCTGCTCTTTTTGGAAGCACACACTCGTGCTTGTGGCGGCATCCAGCTTGCGGGAGCGAGCAGGGGAGCGCCACAAGCACGAGTGCAGTGCTTCCAAAAAGAGGAGACTGCGCGCGCGCGCATGCAGCACTCTCTCTCTCCCCCCCCTCCCCCATCGCTCTCAGTTCTGAACCTCCGCTTTCTCTCTCTCTCTCTCTCTCCCGCTCTCTCTTTCTCTCTCTCGCTCTCTCTCCCCCTCTCGCTCTCTCTCTCCCCCTCTCTCGCTCTCTCTCCCCCTCTCTCTCTCTTTCTCACTCTTTCCCTTTCTCACCCTGTGTGGAAAATTCATAAAACCGTAAAATGTCAGATTACTGAAGTGTTTTCACAGGCCGAGAACCTTGGTGTCCACAACTTATGCGGAGCAGCAGACTCCACCAAGGTTTCACAGGCTTAAGAGTTGCCAGTAAGACCTGGTTTCCTGGAATCTGTGGCAACAAAAATCCGTTTACCACAGTCCTGTCTCGTGTCTCTCGTAGAGCTGGAAGGCTTCATCAGTACAGCGAGTGTAGCTTGTGCCGGGAAATGAAATCATCCCTTGTCTCGTGTATCTTGTTTCTAGTTTTAAAATGCTGTTAAAATGATCCAAGCGGCTGAGACGGAGACTAGAATCTTCTGTCGGTCATTTATGCATCACCAAACTATCCATGCTAAACACGTCGGCGAAGCAGTAGCGGGTGTGCAGTAACGCCATCCTTTGAAAAGGAAGAAGGCCGATAAATTAGGTTGTCTCCTGCAGGAGTGTCCAATGTCCATCGTATTAATGGAAGGCCGAGTCTCCAACCCAGGTTTTTAGGATGTGCTCAAAAACATACATTTACATAAAATTATGTAATTCGATTTAAATTACATGGTGGTTATCCATTGCCATTTTCTAAGGATCAGGCCTTTCTGGACCTACACTGGACACCCCAGCTATAGTTGGGGCCACAGAAATGATGCGGGCTGTTTGAGTAAATTATGCGGCATTATGCAGCCCATTTTGTAATAGTATTACCTCATTTCGTGTCATTTTTATTAACTTTTGGACCGTTTTAGCGAGAAACAACTTTTTTTATTTTTTTCCCCTCTAAAACTCTGCAGAGTATGCAGCTGGTGATGGATTATGGGGCAAATCCATAACTATGGGAATCTCCGTGCCTTACAAATGCATAATTCCAGAAGCCCTGGCTGTAGTTCAAACCTGCCTGTCAATCCTTTATAGCTATTGTGAGGTTTGGGCACACTGGATCCCAAGTTGTGCACCTCTACAGCTTTCAACTAAAGTCTCACTAATATCTTGGTGGGATTTTTTTTTTTCTGCATTTTTTTTCTAATAAGTGAGACTATTTTTGTCTATTTTCCTTTTGAGGATGGCCCTCCAGATCCAGGTGTTTTTTATTTTATTTATAAAGTTGCAACCTTACACATGCAGTCCTCCGCGAATCACTCTAGCCGATTGTGAGAGTGGTTATGGTGAGCTGATATTCAAATTACATCAGATCACCTCTGGCTTTCTATTTTAAAATGTATAACCCCTCATATCAGTGAACCCTCGCTCTTATCTGTCTCTGGCATCATTCTGCTTTCTTGGATAAAGGTCATTTTAATTTTTCTTTTGAAGAAACCTCTGTCCAACTCCTTGGTCTTGGCCAACTAGCAGCCTGCCTTGTGCTTCATCTGATAGAAAAACAAGCATTTGCAATGCAATAGGTCTCGCATTTACACAAGTTTAAGCTATTGGCATTGTAAATGACAATGCCTTTTATTTAGGTTTTAAAAACCAAAACATAAATAAAAGGCATTGTTATTTACAATGCCAATCGGTCAAACTGCGTAAATGCGAGACCTATTGCATTGCAAATGCTTGTTATTAATACCAGCTAGGGGAAGTATTAAAGTTTAGTTTTTTCCCCATAGCCAGGTATTTTTTAACTCACTTATTTCCTGACCCTTCCACTCTCACATCATACACATATAGATCACTTCACTGGTAAGTGCTCCTGCGTCGTCGTAGCACGCCCCGTCCCGCAGCGGGGCGGGAAGAACCCGATGATGAAGCATGCCACCAAGGGACCTTTTGGTGGATGAGGGTTATTTTAAAAACGCAAGCTGTTTTCCCATGCAAGAGTCCACGGCTTTTCATACCTCTTCACTCCCCCCATTGTTTTTTAATAGCAGACTTGTCCAATAAGAACTGCTCCAGATTATCGAGGAAGCTCTCAAGGTTCTATGGGTCATTGAATTTCCTCAATCTGCCTTCTCTCGTCGCCAACATCACAGCTGGATCTAGCAGGCCATATCCAAGTTCCTTCCATTTGAGAAGTGGGCGTAAGGGTAGAAAGTTCCTTCAAATCACTAGTCTCATTGGAAGAGGCATCTTTAACGAGATTTTGTGGCCTTTATAGGATTATGTTCCATGTTTTCTCACCATTTGCAGGATTAGCCTTGCATGTTGCCAACAGAGGAGACACCTGAAATATTGGTCTTGCGCTTACTTTTCTATTGTTTCTTCAAACTCAGTTTGGGGGGTGGGGTTCAGAATACTACACTAAGTAGTTTTGGTATGAAAGTTGACAGGAATCCTAACGTGTCATCTCTTTTCTCTTTCCTCTTTCCTTAGGATGCCATGCTGTCGGATGTTGTCTTTTCTGCTTCTATCCTCAAGGTCAGTTAACGTTTTCTGGAAGTTCCACAGATTTGATTCTCAGTCAAGGATTTTTGAACTTGATCTCTGCAGTTATCGATTTCAACACTTTTGTTGTCTCTGCGGTTTAGAGTTCCACTGTGTTAATCAGAGATTCAGTTTCTTGCAGTTCCTTCATAAGTTTTTCCAAAGTGATCAGGGTGTTATTCCCACCTTTCAGTACCTCTGAGTGAAGAAGCTGTCTGGAGTCTTTGCTTCCAGGCACCTGCACACCATTACAGAATTGGCTTAAGTTGTCTTGCCTCTCCCTTTCCCACAGGCAAAACATGCACTGAACCATGATGGAGGAAGCATTCACCTTCCCAGTTTTTCAATTTAATAAAAGTTAATTTCCAGCTTTTGAATACACTTCTCTCTAGCAGCTAGAGGTGGCAGCATCCTATGAGTCGCATCTCGCTGTTTTTCACTGGATCACGCAGACAGTTGCAGCCCCCAGGTTGGACGATGACCTCATCAAATTGAGCCTTTCCCAAATCAAAATGGCCACAACTGGTGGACCAACTATGATTTTCTTGAGGGCCCTGCAGCGATAAGTACAGCAATTGTCTGCTGCTGGTCAGGTTTTCACTTTCCCTCTGCTCCTGCCTCCATTTCTCACTTCACTGCTGACTATATCAACAAACAGGATCATGGTACCAGGAGATGGTGGAGAGGCAGCTTACCATCACAAGGACTCCATGACAGCACTGGCACTTCTCTGGGTAAGTTACGTTCTCTGCAGTGGCCAACAAGATGGGCGCAGTGGTTTTTTGAGCAGTTACGAGCCCGCTTCATGTCTCTCTCTGGTGGCCTACTTATGTTGGGCGTCCACAACAGTGGATGGGGTGTCGCAGAATGCCGTGAACCAAAATTTAGGCCCACGGACATCGCCCTTGGAAAGATGTAGTCTTTTCCTTAAACTATATAGGCTGTGTTCCATGTGTCTCCCTTCAACGTCAATACCTGTTTTAACAAAGTTGTTTGGCGTGTGGCTGAAGGTATCCATCACACGCAATTGGAAGCTTCTTGGCAGTAGTACAAAAAGCCAGAAACATGCAGTTTGTGTTTTTGCCTATATTCCACTCTGAACTGTAATTCATACATTTTTGGGGTAAAACAATTGTTTTTTGTTACACTTTGATATAAAGGGATGGCGTCCCTTCTCCAAAATTAGTTTTGATGGGCTCAGTGTTCATAAAGTGCGCATTATTTGTTTGAAATACTCAATGAAATTCACAAGGAGAATTGCAATAGGAAAGCGGTTTGGTTTACTTATCTAGTCACAATGTTCTGGTCATTTGAAAGGGGGTACTGCAACAATCCAGCTATTTCATAATTGGTTGAATTCCAGAAACCAGTTTTTGACTTTCACCTGTGAGTACAGTAATGAGGGATTACTCTTCCTGGACCTACTGATTTACTCTAAGGAAGGCATTCATTCTCTAGACCGAGCCTTATACGAAACTCATGGCCAGGAACTCCCTATTGTCTTATACAAGTTATCACCCTAAATCATTGCGGGATAACTTGCAGTGGATCAATCCCTTCACATCAGGCGCAACTGCTCCCAAGTCTCTAGATCCAAGGCACATGCACGAGATTTGGCCACATCTTTGATGCAGAGACAATATCCTGTCCATTTAGTAAATATCGTGGTTAAGGGGGGGGAGAAACAACAATCTTGCTACCTTACTAGAAGCAACCCCTAAAGAAACCTCAACAGATAGATTAGTTTGTGTAAGCACTGTCAGAAATTTCTCAACCACCATAAAACAGGTGATTTGTAAGAACTGGAATATTTTTAATAAAGGGAATCACATGTACCAACAACCGGTATTTGCTCTTAAACGGTGTCAGAACCTTAAAGACCAGCTAGTACATACCAGACTGATTAACCTCCCATCTTCCAGGCAAGATACATCGTGGGATCTGCCTTCTGTCAAGGCCCATTTCCCATGCAAGCATGTGGAGTCTTTGCAAACAATGGACATACCACACATGTGAATCTAGGACTCCACACCCTGTGGGAACTTCAATAACACACAAATTGCAATAGTGATACTCCTCTATCTTATTACCTGCCCTTGTGGTCTCCAGTATGTGGGGATAATGTTGGGCGTCCACAACAGTGGATGGGGTGTCTCCAAACGCCGTGAGCCGACATTTAGGCCCATGGACATCACCCTTGGAAAGCTTTAGTCTTTACCTGTATATTATATAGGCTGAGGTCCATCTGTCTCCCTTCAATGTCAATACCTGTTTTAACAAAGTTGTTTGCAGCAGCGTGCACTGAGCTTTTCAGAACGAGGCCAACTTCTTTATGGCCGAGCTCCTCTAATCTTTTTAATGCACGGTGAGACAAGTGAACTCTCGCAAAACACAAAAACAGAGTTTGCATTTGCAGGTGAAACAAGCAGTCAGAGTTTTTGAAATGGGCTACATTTAGTACACTTTTAAAACATAGCTACTAAGTGGCTCCGTAGCACGTTGGATACCTTCAGGCAGATTCACTTTTATTACACTTTTACACTCTGCATTAATCACCCACACCACTGCCTCCCATAGGGCCTTACAAAACACCCAAAGAGCTCCTCCTAATTTGTTTAAGAGTTGTAGCCCACACCACAATTTTTTGTGGTGTGAGGAGGAACCCATTGGTGGGTGAGGGTTTTTGTCCTCCTAGGGAAATATGCCCTGACACCTTAGTTCACATACTATTACTTTAGCTTCCTGGACCCTTGTGTTTCATTGTGTTTCTGACTTGTGTTGTGGGGCACTAATACCTTCTGGTCTCTAAATTATCCCTGGCCCTTTTGGTGTGTTTGTAAAAAACATAGCAACAGTGTGTTCCAAGTTATGCAAAAGGAAAACCTATGTGCTGTACCAGAAAGACTCCTGGTTGTAGCTTCACAGCACAGAGGACACTTCCAAACCTTATTAGACTTCAGGCTAAAGGGATGGCATCCCCTCTCCAAAATTAGTTTTGGGTGGCTCAGTGTGCCTAAAGTGTGCATTATTTAAATACTCAATGAAATTGACAAGGAGAAATACAATATCAAAGCAGTTTGTTTATTTAACTGATAACAAATATAGCACATTTTAAGATAGGTTACATTGTTAAGGCACTTGTTGAAGAGATATGTGTGTATCCAGCAAAGCTGATACCGGACAAAGCAAAAAACTGAAATGTATCCAGGGCCCTATGATTCCCCCTATTTTTGCCCTTCACCTGCAGAAAGAAAACTGTATCGCCTGCCTTCCTACTTCTGAAGTCCCCATTGAGATACAAAAAACAATTGGTCCTATTGGCTGGGATATACAACAATACTCAATCACTCAATACATACTCAATACATCAAACATAATCCAAATGCACGCACGCCTACAAAGCTCTCCACGACGAAGGATCAGCATACTTAAACCACCGCCTTGCATTCCACGTACCTGCCAGACCACTTCACTCAGCCCAACTCGCCCCAACCTCCGTCCCCAGGATCCACAAGACCAGAACCGGTGGAAGTTCATTCTCCTACCTCCCCGCAAAGACCTGGAACACCCTGCCCCTCCACCGTAGGCAATACACATCGCTGACCCAATTCAAGAAGGACCTCAAGACCTGGCTCTTCGAATGATCCTACTCCCAGCGGGGCCAGCAGCCTCCCAGCGCCTTGAGACATTCACGGGTGAGTAGCTGCGCTTTACAAGCGATTGATTGATTGATTGATTGATATGCAAGAGAGAGAAAGAAAACACAATTGAACACCATATTATGAAAATCAATTGAATTTACTATACTAAAAAAGTTTATTTGTATACAAGCAGTGCTTTAGGGTTGCTCTAATGGGTGCATAAGAGAGTGCTCGTAGAAGTGCTCAAGTGATGTGAAAGGAGTAGAAAGGACGCATCTTAAGGTTATAGACAAAAATAAGAACAATGTAACAGAACCTTGTTGCTTCAGTAACTTTGGAATCGGAATTGCACCCAGGTCCTTTGGCTGTTTTGGGTTACCTTATAATGGAAGTTTCCATTGCGCCATTAAGATGTATCAACATGGTTGACAGTGTTTATTGTTGGTTACTCGCTGCCGAAGACAGTATTTTAATCCGCTTGCGGGACTAAATGATCACTGTTTATTGTAAAATGTATCTTGTCAAGTGTGTTTTTTTGCTTAGGGACCAGGATAATGGGGCTATGTAAAGTGTTAAAGTTATCTTGAAGCTGCTGTTTTAGTTTATTATTTGGAAAGTAATACTACATGAATTTCTCAAGCACAGAATTCTATTTCAAATGTATTAGACTGTCTCCTTAGGGACATAGGCCACGTGTATTGTGTAGTTTTCTTAGTTGTGCTTCTTACGACACAACCCTTTTAGAGCTTCTACTCCTCCCAACACTACCCTTTTCATCTCATTCAAAGCACTGGTATCCAGCAAGTCTCAGAATGGATAGAATATTGGTAAACCGCAGCAGTGGTTAAAGCACTTACAGCAGCAGTGTGTGTGTACGAGAATCTGATGGTCACAGATTTGTTTAATTACAAAATAGCTTAGCTGTTTAATGTGCCTGCTGTAGAGAATTGTGTGTAACCTACTGCATGCATGTTCTTACCCTAGTAAGGCTTCTCAGTGGGTTAATGCATGTGTTGCAGTGATCTTGGAGTAAGCAGCACGTTACAAGGTCCTGGCAAAATATCTCTGTGGGACAAGCGACAGTATAAGTTTGAGTCTTTGTTGATTTTAACTCCATCTTTAAATCCGTTAAGGCTGATAAAATGAGTACCTTTATACTGTAAAATATTTCAATTTTGTTATCAGTCAATATAATATAATGTAATAATTAGTGTAATTAACTATATAAATACAATTACATCATGCTTTGCATACTGAATAGCTATGCTATTTTTCTCGGCTATGTGGATCTCAGGAAGCCCATATATCTTGCTTTCTCTCACTGTTCTGCTAATGTCATCACATACGTTTTATTGAGATTTCATCTGAATGTGCTATGTCTTTTCTAGACTTTGAAACAATTAATCGCTTTCATATCCCAGATCTAAAAAGGCCAATCTTTATTTTTCCCCCTCATTGCCTGCTGATTGTTGAGTCACGATGTAGAAGGGTTCTGCTGTTCTACCTTTGACTTCTAACATCTGCTCTCTGTCAGAACTCTCTGAAAAATGAAAATTAATTACTCACTGATTAACCTTGAAGCAACCAGATCAGCATGCATGGAAAGTGTACTTGGCTGCAGATATTTCTTTCAGTGGTAACAAGCAGCACAGTTCTTTGAGACATTCAATAGGGCACTTTTGGGTCAATCATTGTGCTTCTTCATATATAGGTCCCGAGGCAAGTTTCTGGCCAGCCAGCCAGTGTGGGATTCGGCTTTCCGTGAGCTCTCAAACACTGCTCTAGTCCTAGCTTGGTTTTGAAAAGTCTGAGTCTTTAGTGGCGAAAGTTCAAACTTCATGACTGATCCATTAATATAATTTACTTGAAATGCGATCTAACTATTCTGTTTTTTATTTTATTGAGGGTTTGGTTATGCCTTTTTAAATTTGCTGTTTAAGCAATCCCCATTTTCTTTGAATTTTATGTTTTTTTTTTTCTTCTCATTTCTTGTCAAACTTGTAGAATCATGACATCTACTTTGCCACTGTTTGTGCTACTATAGACAATGATCAAAGCTCTTTTCTCCTCCCACCGCCCAAAGCACATGACACTGGGCAATACTTTCTGCATATAGCTGTATCCTGGCATGCATCTGCTCGTTGGGCCATTGGCAGCCACCTTAGAATCAGCCCTGCTTGAAGATATTTGTTTCTGCCTCCACTCTAGTCTATATTGGTTATTGCACAGTCACAGAATACAGTATTTGGTAGCTCTATCATTGCAGGCATGAACTGCGTGTTCTAAAAGAGTAGTTTGCTCTTGGAGAAGCGTTTTAAAAATTGATAAATAATGTTTAATAATCTGCAAAGCTAATGAGACATAAAACATTAATTTAATGCAAAAATTGCACTAGGCAATCATACTTAAACATGCTAGGCCTAATACGCTGAGACACTGCCATATTAAAGTTAACAGGGCTAAAGAAATTCTAAATTCAGCATTTAAACTTGATCTTGACCTTTTAAACAGACTTGATCTTTCAAGGAATAGTTGCTGTGCAAAATGTTTTTCTTTTCGTTTATATAGATGTTTCAACTTCCAAAAGGACCATTGTTAGCTAATGAATAAACTTGTTATTTAGAAGGTTAGGAATGAAGTTTCACATGTGGGAATGTAAACTCAAATGGGAGAATGAATTATCAGAACCTTCGAGATGATGAGACCTATTTGCAGTATTAGAAGTTGCTGTCTAAAGAATATTGTGTTCCTGTGAGAAGACTGGGAGTGAACGCATTCCCATGGGCGAATCAGAAGCTGAATGGTCGACAGAAGAAGCTACCTGAATATTGAAACAATATTTTGTTTGTCTATAATAGTCTGTTTTCCTAGATTAGATCCCGAGCCTTTTCCATTTCTCCACAACCCTTTACGCTTAGTTTGCAAGACTCTACTGAGTTTTTTGAACCTCTCTTTATGAGAAGTTCTGCTTTCATTGATTATTGATTTATTTGAGCTGAGGTTTAATTCTGACCCTTTATGCTTCACAATTCTCTCTCAATATCAGAAATCTTTATGGATATATGAGACTGACATCTTTTCCCTCTCATTCTTAGAATGGGGATTTGTTTTCTTTTATGGAACACACTTAATGCATTGTATTACAATTTATTGATTACTTATCGATTATTGATTTCTAATGAGATTATAACAACTCAGAATGAAGAATTTAACTTCTAACTTTAATAAAGATGACTAACTAAGCCTTTGAATAATAAAACACTTTAACTCATAACAAACTCTCTTTACTGCCTGATCGACATAGAAATTGTTATAAATTTGGTATGATTTACAGCTCTTAATCTCCTCTAAAACAATGTTAAAGATTCATCAACCTGAGTAGAAAAATAAGGTCAGCGGGTAACAGCCGATAATGAAAACATCCCTGCTCTAGCACTCTTAATGTTATTAAAATGCTATGAGTACCCACCAAAAAGTATTTTAACTTCTCAAAAGTGAATTGTGTTTTTATGTGTGTATACTGTTCTGTCTTTAGAGCCTATAATGTACTAGATATGCCTATCTACTGAACCTGACCAATGAACTGATTATCTGTGATGTGTAAATTAATAATGTCCTGTTTACTTGCATTTGTGCTACCGTTTTTGTTGCAGTCTTTAAATGATGAGTGAACTACTCCAGAGACAGGAGCTTTACAAAAACAAGTCATTTAAACAACCAGTCCTCCCCATTAAGAATACTCCAGACCTTTTAGGTGTCGCACATTCAAAAACCTTTTTATTTTGAAACCATACACAAAGCGGCCTTTGGGCCAGCCTCCTTCAGCCATTGCTTTGGGGCAGTTTCAGTCACGTCTTGAATCAGGCCAGAGAAGTATTTTACTTGTATCAACATGCTATTGATTAGTGGGTTGTAATTGTTAGGGGATCAAGAGTGTTGATACTACAAACCTTGTCAAATAACATATTCCACATATATCACTGATGTTTTGCAGGCAATGTGAAGAACTCTGGAGAACATAATGTGAAAGGAATGATTTGGTTCCCGTTGGGCAAATCATGACATGCCAGGAGTTTACTGTAAGTCTGATATGTCTCTCATCTTCAGTGTATTTATTCAGTGTATGGACAACTGAGAGACAACGTGAAAATGTTAAATGTGAATAAACAAGAAGAACAAGTATTTTACTGTGGAAGAAAACAGAGTCCTATGGTAGCTGATTTTCTTGCCTATGCATTCTCTCCAGAGAGACTACAAAGGAAGCCTTTTCTGGAAAGCTTTTCAGTCTGTAATTTGAGTTTAAGAGGTTGCTATGAGCCGAAGATCAAAGCATGTCTGCAGAAGCAGATCCCCCTAACCACACCAGCAGTGCACATCTTTGAATGTTGCAAGCTCCAAGCAGCAGTTTTCAAGGTGGCTAGAATCAGTAGGGTACAAGTATTAGGGATGAATCTGAAATGGGAACTCTCCCTGTACTTTCTGCTCCTCGATATTGTACCCAGAAAGAGAGCTACTAAGCTTTATGTGAAATGGGTTCTGCCTTTCCTGGGCCTTGAGGTGGATGAGAGGCAGACTCATGGATAGCAGTAGTCCAGCTGTGTTCCAGGATTCCATGGGTCTCCAGAGCGCATGGACAGGATCGATGGATGACTGGGTAGGGCAGTGACTAATTATGCAGTAAATGATGTTCATACCACTCCTATATCTAGGTATTTTTGTTAATGGGCTATTAAAGAGGATGTAGCAGAAATCAGTTTATTACATAGGATGGAAATGTGTTTACCGTGGTGTTTTCACATTGATAACACCATCCCCATAGACTTCATAGTCAGGGAGCAATAAATAATAAATCCTATTTGTAAAGCGCAAACATATCACCCCCTTAAGGGTTTCAAGGCGTTGGGGGCGGTTGGGGAGATAAAACGAGCTATTGCCCAGAGTCACATGATGCTGAGCTTCCGCCGGGGATCGAACCGTGAGCCCCGCGCTCTGGAGTCAGCTGCTCTGCCCGCTGCACCCCACCTCTCACATAGCTAGAGTATTTTGCAGCAAGACAATTGAGGGATAATTATTTGCCTCCAAAAGTATTTTATGCTGTAGTAATTTATGTTCTTCACACTTAAGTGTTTACCTTTTTTTACAACAGAAAACAAACTTGGAATATTGATTGTATCTTTAGAAAATTCTATTTAAAAGTTGATTTTCAAATGTGTTTAGATTAAACTGTTCTGTGCAGTCATTTAAGAACGTGCCAAGAAAATTCTAATTATCAAAAGGAATCTGAATGCCACAGATGTTTTTCTTGTCATGCATGTTGCAAGCAACTTGCCTCCACTATAAGAACAAGATCATTTCCTCAAAGGCACATTGGTAAGCTTAGGTACAAAAGCAGTAGTTGATAACTTGAAGAATGCAAAAGAGAATTTCATATGAACATGGTGGGCATGGGTCTCTTATATTAGTTTGGTTAATCTAGTCTAGTACAGATCAGATATCATACATGGTAGGAGACTCCAAAGGAACAAAATATATTGGTAGTTACACCTGACTAAACCACTGCAAGCCTTTTAAGATTATTGGATTGCTGCTTAATTCCTCCTTGTGCATTCTCCTAAAAGTGTACTTGTGCCACATCATGTCATCACACTAGAGAATCTCTGGTTGTTTGTTAGGTAACTATAATTTTTGATAATCAAGTTTCTTACGGTAAGATCTAGAACGTTCTTGATGTTCTCTGAAAATGATATAGATGCGTTTTTGTAAGTCTCGTCTTCCTTATAATTGTAATTTTGTTAAGTATATATTGAGGCATTCTGATATTCTCTTAAATTTTATGCAATATGAGTGTTAAAACTGCACATTGTAACTAAAAATGGAAGGTATCTTGGTAACACTGGATGTTGTACTTCATGCCTTGCATTACATTAATAAATGGGTCTGAAATAAACTTGTTGTATTTAGAGGTTAAGCACCGCAAGGGCAGCCTTCTTGTGAAGGTATGAACTACTCATCAGCCTAAAGGTATCTGAAGAAATACTATCTATTGCACCCTTTCATACCTTATTGCATGGTCAGTTATTGATCAAGGGCTCAGGCCGCTCGTCCTCACTTCTGCGAGTAACCCGACTACAATCTCCATCGGTCACATCGTCATGACAGCACGGTAATCCCTTTATTTAGAGTAGAGGGGCATATTTGAGGATCCAGAAACAAATTCTCTAGCTCAGGCGCAGGTACTGATAATCATTACGTTATTTTTTTATTGTTTACATTAACATGCTATGTATCCTTCTCGCCACAAGGTGCTGTACACACATCAAAAGACTAAAAAGTCCAAGGTATGGCAAGATGGATTTCTGAAGATTGCTGCTGAAGGGAACAAGGTAATCTAAAATGTATACTTGTTGTGTGGCCTTTTCATGGCATTACGACTCGATACAAAGCACTCCCACTTGTGACTTACTCATGGAAATGTTGTAGTAATTCTAGAGTTACACCTACTCTCAGAAGAATCTTTGTTACTCCATCCCTAAGTATTTGTTAACTGAAAGTCTATTCATTCTGAGTTTAGTCAGTATTAATTGCTTACCCCATTTTATTCATGAGGAACTACATGAGTAATCAATTCAGTACACTTCTAGAAACCATTCCCATGGTCAGTAAAATACATCCACATTTGTTGTATGTAAAGATACAATTATGTTTATAACAATGTAATGATAGTGGAAACTTGTCTAGCACTGTATGGCACCATGTTGACTGAAAGGCAGAAAAATAAAGGAATGAGTGAAGTAATGGTGCCAGTGCCATGGTCAGGACGGGACATGGAACCTAGCATTCAGATGAGGACAAAGAGTGCCAAATAAAGTAATGTTCTTTTGCAGCAGGTTAAGGACTGTAGAAACTGGTCTCTCTTTAGTTGTTTGCTTCAGTTTAGTCAATTCCCAAGATACTAGGGCAAGCAATGGCACTGGACTCGAGCAGGCTTGGCACCAAACTGACTGGTTTCACAAAAGAAAACAATGTACTAGGGTAATAAGGGTGTTCCCCACCAGCTAAAGTAGTCTAGGAAGACGGTCTATTTAGTCATGGAACCAGTAACTGAGTCAGTGGGTCCTGGCAGAGCCCCTCACAAAGATAGGTGCACTCAGTCAGCACCCCCCCCCCACCCCCCCCACAGCGCATGGTGTATCTGATTGACACTTCTGGCAGCAGCAGATTCCTTACATTTTGAATTTCCCCAGGTGTCAGACTGGATCCGAAAGATTTTTCATGAACAGTACCCCTATGCGCCAGTAGGTGCCGTCGGTCGACTCTATGTCCGTTTTCGGCGTTGTCTGCGCCGGAAGTGACATCATGGTACCTATATAAGCGCCACCAGGGCATGCTGACATAATTTATTTTCTTTCCACGCCAGCCAGCGCTGAACCGCAGAAGAGCTACCCATCTGTCACTTTTAGACAGGCTTTTCTCGACATTTTGTCAATGTTTTTGGAGGTTATCTCCTGGTGTGTCGAGGAATGTCTTTGTGCAAGTCAGGTTTTAAGCCCTGTGGCGCCTGTCACCGACCAATGTCGGTGACTGACCCACACCTCCTTTGTCTGTGTTTTCTGGAGCGTGACCACGACAACAAGACGTGTTTCGATTGCCGGTCCATGGCTCCGAAGGCTTTGAGGGAGCGATCTCTGAAACTGCGAGCGGCTCGGCATGTGACTCCGGAAGTCAAGATCCCGGTCGAGGGGAAGGTCCCGAGATCGTTCGCAGAGCCCGAAGTCCTCCGAAGTCCCATTCGATGTCCCCTGGACACTCAGGTAGGAGGCACAAAAAGAAGAGCAAGAAGTCAAACCATTCTTTGACTTCTCGTCCGTCAGTCGGCAAGATGAGGGAGCATTCTAGGCCTCATACCCCGGAACCTGCACCTGGGCCGAGCCCGTGCTCACTACGCCACTGGAGTCAAGCTATCCTGGCTGATGAGGGCTGAAAGCCCGAAACCGGTCCTAGGATGCTTGATTCCGGTCCAGGGAAGACATGGCTTGGCAGTTCGGTCTGGACTGTTCCCATGAGGCACAGGGTCAAGACTGATTTGCATATGGCTATGTCTGAACTGGGGTGGCGTGGTGAAGCAAAATAACGATGGATTAAACCCAGATCTGTGACTGGGGGTGAATGTTTGCCAATGTGCAACATTCCGTCCATCATCTTGTGTGTTTTGCAACCCGTCTCTTTGGAGGCAAGGCAGATTTGGCGCTCGAGCGCTTAAAGAATTCTCGTGCTACAGCCAGGTTCTTATGCCTCTCTGCTGCCCCACGTCCACTTCAGTCTGCCTTTCGTGGCTACAGAAGGGGCTATCAGCCATGCCAATTCCCAACCGGCCACCGCCTAGGCTCCTCAACCTATGCATGGCTGAGGGCAGAGTACCCACAGACCTCGTGGGTACGGTGGCCAGCGGTCTCGTCAGTTCGCCACCCGCATTACTGCAGCCACCTCCAAACCCTCGTAGTTTGCCCCTTTACCACCATGGGCACCCAGCTGGTGGCAGGATTTGCCATCACCTGCCCTGCTCTCAGTCCATAACATCAGACAGGTGGGTTTTGCGGATTGGCCGAGGGGGCTACTCCCTCTCCTTCGAGATAAGTCACCCGAGACATGACACCATCTCACGATCCGCTGACGGAAGATCATTTGTCTGTTCTCCACGAGGCTATTACAGCTCTCTTGGCTAAAGGAGCCAGAGAGAGGGGTTCCGGTGCCAGAAGTACGCTGTGGCTGTTATTCCCACTACTTTCTGGTTCCCAAAAAGGACAAGGGCCTTTGTCCTATCCTTGACCTCCGAACCCTCCAATCTCTTCCTCAAAAAGGAGAAGTTCAAAATGCTCGTTAGCTCAGGTCTTGTCTTCCCTGGACCCAGGAGACCGGTGGTAGCTTGGACTTATTTTCATATTCCCGTCCTACCTGCCCACCGGCGCTATCTGTGGTTTACAGTAGGCCAAGAGCACTTTCAGTTCACTGTGCTTTCTTTTGGCCTTACCAGCACCCCTCTGGTGTTCACCAAGGTGATTGTGGTGGTTGCAGCTCATCTGCAGAGGTCAGGGTTGCCATTCTCCCCCAACCTCGACGACTGGCTGCTGAAGGCGGGCTCGCCCCAAACTGTTGACTCCCATCTCTGGACTACGGCAAACCTTCTGCACTCATTGGGGTTCACTATCAACGTGCCAAAGTCACACCTGACTACCTCTCTGATGCTCCCTTTCATCGTAGCTGTTCTGGACACAGTGCATTTTTGGGCCTATCCTCCAGAGCAGCGAGTCTAGGATATTCAGGCTATGATACCGATATTTCATCAGTGGTGGCTAATGAACCACAACTGAGTCGGAGGCAGACCCCTCTCCCTTCCTCAACCAGATCTCACAGTAGTGACAGATGCGTTACTCTTGGTGTCGGGTGGCCATCTGGGAAAGGTGGAGATCAGAAGACTCTGGTCTCCAGCAGAATCCGGACTCCACATCAACCTACTGGAGCTCCGTGTGATCCGACTGGCATTGAAAGCCTTTCTTCCCTCGATCAGGGGAGTGCTGGTACAGGTTCAGACGGCACCAGGGTGGGGTGGGGTTGTGCACCCTTTGTCAAGAGGCCCTGCATTTCTGGACATGCCTGTAACAGCAGGGCATATCCCTAGTGGTTCAACACCTGGCAGGTTCCATGAATGCCAGGGCAGACAAACTCAGCCGACGATGCCTAGCGGATCACCAATGGCTTATCAACTGGTTGGTTTGCTCTGATCTGCAAGGCCATCCCTTACCAAGGTCTCCTGTAAAGATCTCAGGGCCCGGTCAGCAGGCTCCTGATTTGCCCTCTCCTCTTCAGGGTACGGGAAAGGTTTATTCAGCTAATTCCTGAGCGAGAAGTGGCCCTGTAACCTATGGCTGTCATGCTTTTGTCAGAAACAGCCCACCTATAGGCTGTCATGAAGGTGTCACCCACACATTTTGGCTCTGGGGAGCAAAGGGGTAGTTCCGTCCTCTTTTTCTACATATGAACAGGTATTATCTGAGCTCTGGACCAGGGACCTGGCAACCCTCTGTCAGACAAGAGTTTTACTTCCAACTTCTAGAAATATAATAAATTCATATTATAAAGATGATGCCTGTCTCACCTGTGGGGCTCTGCTGGCAGGGCATGGCTCTACAGGTGTGACTTTGTCCTGCCCCGGTAACCAGGGGCCCAGCTGTGCCGCCTTTATGCCCCCAGTTGATTTATCCCTCTCTGCTTTTACCTGATCGAATGGGAGGCTTCCTTGACAGGTCCTGTCCTTCTGCTCTGATGGAAGTGAGCACTCTGACCTGCTCCATCATAGCTGAGCTACTAAGTTTGTATACAGTCCATCAGTGCACTAGTAGTGTGCAGCACTGGCCAACATTGGAAACGAGGAGGTAATAGTAGGAGCTGGCCAACAAAGGGGCTTCGAGGTCCTCCTGCCCAGCAAAGCTCCCATTACAAGTATTAAGCAAGGACCTATGACAGGTACATTCATCAGACCAGATTTCTGCTTCCCTATGCTGATGCACGGTGGCTCTCATTGTAATTTTCTATTGACACATTTACATGGTCAATCATCTCGTGACAACTGATATACTGCTATCATCAAATATTGGGTGGCGAATGGTTTGCAGTCAGCAGATTCAGTAATGCTCTGCAGAATCTTGTGTGAAAGATTGTAAAGCAGGTAATACAAGTTTATGTGGTGTGCTTCTCTGGGGACTAACCGACACAGCTCTTCCAAAACTTCAGTTTCTCCATTGCAGAAGATTGGAAATGAAGTGAGATGCCCATTTCTTAGATATTCAGTGTGACATCTTAGCAGTACAGAGCAGCTGATCCCAGTGTGTCTGCGCGTAGTGATGAATGCTGACAAACAACAGTAACCGATATAGTGCTCTGCATGAGATTGGTGCCTCCAAAGCAGCTGCGAGAGCCACGAGATATAGGAGTGCTTCACTGGTGGTGGGTGTGCAGAGGACAGCCATGCACTATAGGGAAAGAACTGGAATGCTGTAAGAGTTCGTTGGAGGGAATGGGAGGTGGGTGCCATACTCGTTCTAAGGATAATTTTGAGGCCTGATTTTACTTGTGGAGCTGTGTCCTTATATCTTTTAAGCTTTGTATCTCTCTTTAGGCCAACTTGTTTGATGACAAGGGGCAACGTCTGGAGAGTGTTTTCCTGAAAGACCGTAAGGTATGTTAAATGCTTCATCAGTAAAGTTATTTATCACTTCCAGGAATATTTAATGTGCTATTGATAATGTGCCAAATTAGTACTCTATGGTTGTGTTAGTTTGAGAATCTGATCTAATATTTGTTTTCGTTTGAAGTATATCTGTGTGAAAGGAAGAGGCAGAGATTGTGGTAGTTGGTAAACAGGGCAAAGAAAAGAACGCGTGTGACCGAGTGGGCAATTGATTATCTTACCTCTAGTGTGTTGTGGTTCAGTCATTCAGTAGACATAAGTGATTTTTGTTGTACTGTTTTTCTTTTTATTGAGCATTAGTCTAAACTATTACTACTCTCATCGGCCTAAGAATGGTGTTTTCAGTACAACCTTTTTCCTGCTGAGTTGTATCCATTACCAATTGTTTTAAAATGTCTATTGGATGTTAAAGCACCAATTGATATTCCAGCCTGTTGCTTATTACTACAGCTCGATTCTTATTCATTTGTTTCCATCTGCATTTTTTTATATTAAGATGATTAAAATAGAGGACATAGCCTTTTTGACAAGGCAGCCCATTCAGATTAGGAAATGTTCCTCCTGAAGTTTAATACTACAGCTGCCATCTGTTCTCTTCCTCCAGTGGAAGTCTCTTAATGGGTTGGTATGCAAGATAGGGACCCTGGTCTGAAGAAATCCTATATCTGACACAGTAGTTAATCTTCGATGGACGATATATTTGTGATGTTCTTGAGATCTGAAAAGGCACTGGATTGCTGAAGACGGAAAAACACACTTGTGATCCTAGTTAGTTTAATTCTAGTTCTGGTGCATAGAAATCCTCATACACTTTAGAACAATGCATACTCTTCCCTTCGGGAACCAGCAGGGATCCATTAAGATGCTAAATACTTTTTATATCCTCCATTAGGATGTTAATTACTTTTTTATAACTTCTAAGTGAACTGCCAAAGTGGTACTCTGTGAGATGAAAGGATCAGTCTGGTGGCTTAAAGGGCCATCTTGTGTAGAGACACTGCTCTCTTTACCCAGCCCTGAATTGCTAACAACCAAAATTTCTGTTTAAAATGAAGTATGAGGAAAGTTTTGAGGTAGCTTTATCTACGTTGTAAATTTCAGGGTTGAATTGGCACCATTTCACCGCAGAGGAAACTGCGTCTGGTATAGATGATTTTCTTGTAGCTGAAGACCACTCCCAGGTGTGGAGCTGGAATGAAGCATTGATTATCATTGTACCTGGATCCCCAGGGCTTCAGTTTCATAAAGAAGCATTTGTAGGACTTCTATAGCATCTCCTGTATGCTATGGTGATGCCCAAGTGCGGGTCCCATGCTCACTGTGCCCTTGGGCTAAAGCTACACTTTTTCTTTTGAGGCCCAGATAGGCCGAAAACATTGCGAGGTTGTTTGATTTCCCATCTGAAGGAAACTTGACATGGCAGTTTGAGTTGGATTGTTCCTATTGGAACAGGTCTAAAGCTGATTTACATAGGGTTAGTCTCTATCTAGAGTGGCATTGTGGGCAAAGAAAATGATGGACTGGAATGCGGCCTGAGTAATTAGAAGTAGCTGAGATGAATCTAAGTATTGCGCCCATCACTATTTTTACTGTGGTAATGAAGGGCAGTCCTACCTTCTGCAGTCGGATCACATCTGTTTCTCTTTAAATAAATAGACTGAAAGAGCATAAAAAAAATTCTATGCTGCCTCTGGTACATAGCTCAGCACTTTGGAACCTGAAGATCTTAGACCACAATTACTTCCATATGCATTTTAAAGCACTACAATCTCTCATTAAGCCCCAAGTTTCTGTTATTACTTATCTTGTTAACAACATGTATTCACCAATTCATGTCACCCACGTTTTTGGGCTCTGTATAAAACTACTGAAAACAACCTGAAACATGGAAAAAGAAATAGTTTGCCACTTAATTGCACTCCAGAAAGAGTATAGCAAATATGTGACTGCCTCCTTAATAAGCATAAGTGTGGCCTCTGAAAAGTCATAATCGCAACAATGGTAGTAACAAAGCCAGAGAATATTTGGATTTATTGGAGAGTTTACAACTGGAAACTACCAACCTCCTGTGAGAATCAAAGGATCCAACATAAGACAGCTGGAAAACAAAACAATGGAAAATTCCAAAGCAGTTGAATTCAAAATACAGTCCCCATTGACTCTACCATATCTCCTCCCGGGAGGGTCTACTCTGCCCACCTTTGTAACACTCACGACCTCCAGCCCTTGGAGGGCAGGGGGGGAGTGGGGCTATCTGAGTACAAGACTACACAGTTTTCAGAAATGTTATTGTCCATTGTTCCCATGAATGTAATCAGGGAAAGTCCTGAAGGAATCCAGGAACATGTATTGCTTCCCTTTATAGGGCACTCATTCACACAGGGAAATCCACTGCCGCCTCCATTTCTGTTGCCAGTAATTCCTTTTACGTGGACATGAATACCCTCTTTCTTTCAAAGTGCTAGGATTCAGGGGAAAAAAGGAGTTGTTTGACCCCTAGCTGCACAATTTTCTGCTTTGTGCCAGAATTCTGTCCAGAATTACCACCACCTCTCTGCTGCGATACATGCCCATGCTCACCTCCTGTGTTCGCCCAAGAGGGAGGGGGGATCTGAAGGACTTCCCCGTGAGCAGTATTCTCCAACAGGCACTGGGAGAGGCACTATAACAACTGCTAACAGCATCTGCCTCCGCAGGATGCATGCATGCCTGTAGACCCCGTGGACAGCAGAAAGGAGCTGGTTTCAGGAGCTCACAAAAGACGGGCCGTCTTGTTCTCCTTTTTGCTCCACAGTTCCCATCTCTATTATTAAAGCATCCTCATCATATAGTGATCCTATTCTGGCTTATATGTTCCAGGTTTTTGCTTAACGTCTTGCACTAAAAAAATGTGATTTGGACCTGA
Source organism: Calotriton arnoldi (assembly GCA_963921515.1). Lineage (NCBI taxonomy): Eukaryota > Metazoa > Chordata > Amphibia > Caudata > Salamandridae > Calotriton > Calotriton arnoldi. The sequence goes on along the minus strand of CAWUFW010000577.1, from coordinate 2,822,883 downwards.
TAAACATGGTTTCAACCTGCTGGTCAATGTTCCTAGTTCTAATCAAACTGCTGAGCATTGTTAGCTTGTTATAACTCTGTTCTGTGGCAAGAGGGAGACCCTGTGCACTCTTTCCCGCATACTTGTACATGGTAACAAGCACCGACTGATTTTGTCATTACTTGCACATTTTTAACAAACAAATCTCGATAGAATAGCACTGTATTACGCCCATTGTATAAGTTGCTATTCTTTTATGAAGTTCGGAACCCCATGAGCTATGGTTGGATGCGACTTTGTGAAAAACTATATTATGATCGCATTGGCTTAAATTTTGCAATGATTTTAAGTAATCTCGCAATAAAGTTATTCATTCATTCAAGTCTTGTTTAATTGAGGACACCTCCTGTTTCAGATAAGATCCGTAAACATAAGTATCTCTTTATTGTTGCAAAGAACTGATTTTGTTCCTTATTTGCTGCTTGAAGGACCAATCCCTCTTATCAGCCTCATCAGCCTATTCAGCAATTCTTACTTCCCTTTAGAACTTCCATGGGGTGGTATCTTTTGGGCAGTCTTGTTACTTTTTTACCACTGTGTCTTGAGGGGCCGAGAACCATCTCCATGAACCATCCAAACAACTCCTTCAATCCACCCGCTGCTGGGAGGCAGAGAACTCCACAGAGCGGATAGTCTAGACATTTTGAAGTCTGTCAACCTTAGCCTAAAACTGCATAATGGATGATTTAGCACAGTTTTAAAATTTGCTGAAGTAATTCTTCTCAGCACTCGAATCGGTCACCTTAGAGGTGATCTCTTTCACAGGCACAAGAAGCTCCAGGACTTTCTCTGAACTTACCTACACTTTTTGACCCAAGACAAGAGTGCTCTCTCCTTTGATGTAACTTCAGTCTCCATATTGGGATACGCAGTCTGCTGCTTCCGAATAGCAGCTAGAAGAAAAGGCTCTCCTCAAGGCATCTTGAACTGGTCAACACCAGCCATCTCCATAGGATTTTGCTGATCGCTAGAGTTAATGGTAGATCTGGGGTTTATAGAGCCATCTTTGCCCATAGTGGTATATGAAGTGAAGACAATGACTGCATACCATTATTCTGATGTAAACTGTTATCGCTTTGACCCCTGTACCTTGCCCAACAGCAAACGCTCCTCCCTCGCCTCCCCTCTCTAGCAAGTCTTACTTGCTGGTCTCCTGTGGGGTCATCAGCAACTCCCCTCATAATCTCTTGTACAACTGGGGAACAGTCAATAATTCCCTCGCCTCGTCACACTCGTGACTCCCTCACAAGAGCACTGCCAGTGTGTGCGCCAATTTCTCACCTACGTCATTTGACTTAATGGGAATCCTCTTAAAATGCAGACTTCAATTGGAGGGTACGCAACTGCCTTCCCTCCTTTCACAGGTATGGCCCTCCTGATTTTGTGGCGGTCACAGTGGCTAAACAGACTGGAAAGGAAGCTTGCACTGGGAGTTCTGAGCCAAAAAACAAACCCTGCCTGGTAAATGAGTGTGAAGAGTGCATTGAATCATTCATTAGAAAGTGAAAGAATCGCAAAGTATCCCACAGAAACAAAATAACAATTCTCATAGCTCAATATTTCTCACAGGATTGAAGAAATCATATTTTTTATTTTTTGTTAAAGCATTACTGTGATATACATTTTTTATGCAGTATAGACAATAGAAAGAAATTACAAACCACCATATTTACACTGGTGTGTAAAGAAACCTTGAGCAACCACCGGATACCAACAACCCCCAAACCATCTCATTCGAACTCCCATTCACTCAAACAAGCATACCAGACCATTCCCATACTTTAATCGTTCAAACATAAATACCACACCTCAATAAAAACAGCAAAATATCATTTTCAACAGACCAGGAAAGAAAAAGTTGGTTAATAATACATCCTTGTTTTATATATACATCCGTATATTTCAGAATTTCAACTGCTAGATGGCCCAAAGTTCCTCCATCCAATGAGACACGGATTAAATAAATGTCCTGGTAAGTCCGATTTCGAAGTAAGTGCCAGCGTGCGTTTTCGGTATAGACCTCACTTCGAGGTCGACCTTCAGGGCGCAAGAGAACCAGATAAAAATAATACCAACGGGGGAAGCAACCAGGAAAGGTCGCCGGGGGGTTCAGCAGTTCAGACAACTCAAGCAAATCTAGCTCTAACCACAATGGATAGTGGAAAAAGGGGCAACAGCTAGGTTTGAAGTAGAAAGAATGTGGCCAGTCTCACAATCAAAAACAATGGGCCAGTAAATGGTGTCAGTCAATAGTGGACCTCAAATGCATTTGTCGAATAAGGGGTCTCACTGGGTTGCGGAGATGAAAATATACATCCCTTTGAAGTTACTGTGTATCGAGTCAAGAGGACATGGGCCAATCCGCCGGCCAGTATATGTGCTGGTATCCTCGGAAGGATCTGGGGGTTCTAAGATCAGGTTGCTGATCTGTATGCAAGCTAGCTCCACCCTCCCTCCCGCACCTACCATGTTTCTCATCCACCCAGCAATACTTAAGTTATGCCTTCGCTCAACTAGAGGTGGGAGTCCATTTCCAATTTTACAAGATAGATGTTTGTCAAGGAAACACATATAAATACTTTGCCAGGTTTTTCTTTCAATGTTTGGTCAAACTAAAACACCCTTCTTCTCACCTCCCAGAAAGTCTTGTTTGATGTCCACCTTGCCACCCTGAGTATTGCACTGTTTATGTCAGTGCTATTCAATTAATACATGTAACCTTTATCAAACTCAATCCGATGTTGCAAAATAAACTTACACCTTGATGCAGGTGACTTTCACTAAATTAGTGTGGCTATCATGCATCCATGAGTCCGATTTCACCTTGCTTATATTTGAACACATTGTTGCTCATTGCTTTTTTATTACGCACCATATTGACTCAAACTGAGTGATCTAAATGAAGAATTATTTTATCTGGGAAATATTGCATGTAACCTGTTTTGTGCCTCTTGCTTTTTAGCCCCTTCCTACATTTGTCTCTAAAACATAGGTTTCCAGGACAGTTGGAACCATGACTAATTTTAAGGATAACAACTGACTATGGAAATAATTTCCTACATTTATTTTATGTGGGTAGCCTGAAAATCTGATATAGATCTGGCCCTCCTGAACCTACACTAGACACCCTTGCTTTAAAGTTAAATAAAACTGAATTTTCTTTTAGAATATACATCATCCTTCCTTCCCTAGATCAACAACGCATACAGAATACAGAATCAAAGTGTATATTAACTACTCCTTCTCTTTTCATTCTCCCATGTAGAAATCCTGATATGTTCAATGGTCCTTTTTAGGCCCAAGCAAACTTTTCATTATGCCAGCGTAATCTTGTGTAATTTCCAGCATTACGCTTGTTTATTTATTTTCTCGGCTTCCAGAGCGCACTGTTACCCCATAGGGTATTTTGACACGGCGGTGGTTAGGGGGTTGGCAGGCAACATCAAGCAAAGATTAACTGGCAGAGAATAAGATGGTTTTGATGTATTTTTCTGGAACAAGAGATGATTAGAAATGGAGCAGAGGCAGAGGGGAAAATATTCCAGTATTTAGCAACCAAGAATGAAAATGAGGGCCGCTCTGTATTTGTATAGTCTGATCTTTTGGAGTAGAAATGTGTTGCTAGAGAGTCTGGTGGACGAAGAATGGTGCAATTTCCCTTGGAGATGGCAGGGTCCGATCTTGTCAATAGCTCTGTGGGAGATGCACATGTCTATGAACAAGATGCCCTTCCGAATAGGCAACCAATTGTGTGCAGTAAGGTGCTTAGAGAGGTGTGCTCTGAAACAAAGGCCTAAGATGAGCCTAGCTGCATTGTTTTGGACGAGCTGAAGCCGATTTAAAGTGCCAGAAAGGGCACCTAGTAGAATCAAGTTGCAAAAGTCGAGGCAAACAAGAATAAGGGACTAGACCACGTTGATGAGTAATTTTAGGTAGGAAGATCACAACTTTTCTGAGGGTTCTGATAAAAAGGAAGCAAGTGGCTGTGATTTTGTTGATGTGCTGTTAGACGGACAGAGATTTGTCAATCTGCACACCAAGATTACGAACAGAGGCCAATGGTATGGGAGTGGTGCCACCAGCTGGGACGACAGATAGTAGGATTGTTTTTAAGAACGAGAGCCTCTGTCTTGTCACTGTTAAACTTGAGTGCATTAGATGCTATCCAAATGATGACTACACTCATGCATTCTTTGATTTGAGTTTGGGTTTCAAGAAACTGTCATGGAAACTGATAGCCATTTGAGTGCAGTCGACATATGCCATGAAAGAAAAACTATAGAAATGACTGAGAAGTGCTCAAGGAATCATTTAGAGGTTGAAGAGAGTGGGACTCTAGTCTGATCTTCCTCGCCATCTCTACAGCTTAAGCTATGTTAGCCAAGAAAGAGGAGAACCAGACTAGAGCTAGGTGATTTATACCAAATTGTAATAGGCAATGGATTGAATGCGTTCTGTGAAACCATATTGGAAAACTCACTCAAGTCAAGCAAGATGAGGATGGCTTTGCCTCCTTTGGCCAATGTCAGGTGAAGATCATGTACAGTAGAAGGTAGGGCAGCTTTGGTGCCATGAAGTGGGTGGCAACCTGACTGAATTGTTTATTTGCCTCTGTTTCTCTGATTTTATCAGGAAAGGGGAGGATAATTTTGGGCGAAAATTAGCACTAGGAATTTTTAACAGCGGTTTGACCAGGCCAAGTTTCTATGTGTCTGGCTCTTGGCCTGTGTTGAGAGAATCATTAATGATGTCAGTCAAAACAGGGCATAAAGTCTGTGACATTTTTAAAGAAGTACGCTGGACAGGAACATAAAGGGCATCCTGATTTGATAATTCTCATAGCTTCCATTATCCTGGGAGTAGTGGCTTCTGTGAAAGCTATGTGGGATTTGAAGATGGAGTTAATAAGTTAAGAGTAGTAGAAGATGTCAGTCTCAGGATTTTGTCAATTGTTGTCATTTAAAGAATAGGGAAATATTCTGACATACCTCTAGGAAGGGAGTGACCTTGGTATCTCAGGCGGATGAGGCAGTAAATTCCTTATCTGATAGAGACATCTAGCCGCAGATGCCTTAACTGCGAATATCCCCAGGCGTCAGACTGGATCCGGAAAATTTTACGCAGCAGCACCTCTGCGCGCCGGGGGGCGGCGCCGCCTGGCTCCGCCCTGACGTCGTCCCCGGACATGACGTCAGTGGCGCCATATAGAACCCTCCCGGCGCGCTGACGTCCGTTTCCTTCTTTTCCGCGTCCCAGCGCGGATCCGGGATTCAGCTGTTCCTCTGGCCTGTTTTCTTCAGGCCTTTTCGATGCCTTCTGCGTCGGGCAACGGTGTGCGATGCCTTCGGGCTTTAAGGTGTGTGAGACCTGTTCACGACAGATGTCGGCGTCCGACCCGCACACCATTTGCATGTGGTGTCTTGGGTCGCACCATGACTCCGTGGAGTGTGACGCCTGCCAGCAGATGCGTCCGAAGTCCCTGCGGGAGCGCCGAATGAAGCTCCTGGCCGCCCAGATGTCTCGCACGGCGTCTCCCCGCCGCTCTCGGGCTGGCTCTTCTGTCCGCGTCCGCTCCCGGAGTCGTTCCTGCGACCGTCGTTCACTTAAAGGTAAGTCCAAGCACAAGTCACGGAGGTCATCGGCCTCGCTTCAACGTGACGATGGGGGTCATGGTTCCCGTTCCACCTCGGAGCCGTACCCCTCCCCCCCCCCGAGTCGGCCTCCATTTACCCGCCCTTTCCGGCCGATGGTGCGACTCGACCCCAGATGGAAGCCTACTACAAGGCTCTGCACTCCCTCTTCGGGTCACCTCCTCTCCCTGGCGCGCCTTCGGGTCCCACAGAGGAGGTAGGCGTTCAGGTCGGATCTTCGCCGGCAGGTTCGCCCTCGGCACCGGCCGAGTGCCTCGACTCCGACTCCGGAGTCATGCCGATGTCGGGACACAACCCGGATGGGCGTCCCAGCCCCACGTCAAGCCCTTCTCCCCTGTTTCTGCATGGCCCCTTGCGGCTCCCTGCGCCGGCGGCGCCGGCGGCACCATGCCCTGGTCGTCATCCTCCTTCTCCGCACCTATCGGTGGTGGGGACGTCGACGCCTGCTCGTGCCACAGCCGGGTCGCCTCTCGTGGAGGTCGACGTCGTTCGACGCCGGAGCAGCCGCCGGTTCCAGTTGTTTCTCCGCTTCGGGAGGACACGGATCCGGTATACCCGGGGTTATCTCCACGCCATTTGGCTCCGATGCCCTGGGGTCAGTGGCCCCTTGCTCCTCCTGATGCGGGACGTGTCAGCTTGCAACCGTCCCCTTCAGATGGCCTGTTGTCGCCCTCCAGGATGCCCACTGAAGCTGGTGCATTGTTTTTAAGGGGTATTCGCAGGGCTGCACCTGTTTTACACTTGCACCCTCCGTCTGTCTCCTTGTCCTCCGATCCATTATTGGATCTCCTCCACCAGGGTGAGGTGGACGTGGAGCCCTTGCTGCCTTTTAGCGGCTTGTTGTTCGACGCGCTTCTTGGAACGTGGGCACGGCCCTCTTTAGGCGATCCTGTCGACCGGGCCATTGCGCATCGGCATCGTCCAGCCCTTTGTCCCTTCTGCCTGGGGCTCAGGGACGAGTAGTCCAGGTGGCTTTTGCCACGCAATCTTCCTCTCCGCCTCTATTGCTGCCTCCCACTAGGGAGTCTCGTTGGTTGTTCACTTTTGTTCCTCCTGTATGTTTCGTACTGACTCCTTCCAGTACTGCTCGGCCTCGCGGTAGACGGTGGATCTTCCATACCGCCTGTGGCTGTTGCGTCTGGCTCTGGGCATTGCTCTGTCCGGTACCCCTGCAACATGGCTGTTGGTGCCTATGGTGCCTTTTCTTTTCTTTCTCAACGCAACCTCCGGGCTGCATCCTGTCTTCTTTTCTCCTGTCCGGCGTACTACACACACCCAGACCTCCCGCATGCATGGTCCTTCTTGCGGTGGCCTTGGTCTTGTTCCTCACTTTTGGTGAGCGCAAGTCTTCTACGTGTGTTAGTTTTGTCGGCTCTCTTTCACGCGGTACACCCTGGTGATGCGTCTCTCGCATCTCAGCTTTTGCTCGTGGCGCTTCATTGTGCCTTTCCCTTTCCGTGCTGTGGTTCTGGCGGTACACACAGTGTCTCTTGTGTACTTCTGTTCCCCACGTGCGTGGCACTGGTTATTGCCTCATTCTCTGCCATTCTGCCTTTTAATGCCCGCCCTTTCACATGTCCCGTGCATGGGCGATGGTGCATTGGCAGGTCTTGTGTTTCCAGTAACACTGACTCATCATGGGCGTCGTCCGCATCCTTCCGCTGCTGTTCCCACTTCCACAGTGCTTCTTTCACTGTCATGCATGTCCGTCCTGCATGCTCGAACTCGGTCCATTCTTGTACCATACCTGGCCCTTTCTCTTTTGCAGGTCCATCGGATCCTGCGGATCCCTCACATCCTACATTTAGTTCCTCTTCTTTTACAGAAGATATCCACTCTCATTCCGCACTGACCTTCTGGTTCTGTGCTCCCTTTCAACACTGTTTAACCGAAAGGGCTTTCCTGCCGCCCTTGGCAGCTTTTGATGCCTTTGCCTCTCATTGTTGGCCACTCCCTACGGAGTATCCTAGTCTGGTGTTGGCCACTCTGGCAGTGCTGCCCCCACTGTGTTTAGTCAACTGTTTGACACTTCTGTTCCCTTGGGAACTTAGTGGGGTTCAGTCGCAGACCCGCCTCCTATGGGGTATGGCTTTGGTATCTATTCTCAGTTAAGGAATCTGTGGCTAGATGTCTCTATCAGATGTACGAATTACTTACCTTCGGTAACGATGTATCTGGTAGAGACGTTGTCTAGCCGCAGTTTCCTTAACACCCACCCATCCTCCCCGATCTGCGAGGACCTTTTCAGGTGGGGTTTTCTGCATTCGCCTCCCTCGGGGTGGCTTTGTCTTTCTACGGGGTGGTATCTCTCACCTCCCTCCCCGTCAGGCTTATTCCTTTGGTTTACTTGTTCTGCTCCTCCCAATCTCATGCTTGGGCGGTGAGTTCAGGTGTCCTTCTGCGTTTTTCCACATGGGTTTCCTCCAGTATGGGGACTACTGGTGTTCTCTACCCTCCCACCCACCTTCTCAATTGACACTCCTCCAGTCAATTGGTTTTGAGGTCTTTTTGGCCTGTGCCTCAGTCCAATGGTTCTCTCACAGGGGACAGAGTCTCCCCATTTCTTTCTTTTCTCTTCTTTAATCCTGTGGTTTGGGGCTTTCTTGCCTGTCGCTGTTGGCTCTTCTCATTGCCGTTTTGCCTCAGGAGAGAGCATTCTCTCGCTTTTGCGGGATTGCTTCTCAGTGTACTGTCCTGCTCTTTTCATTCACTTCATCTGGTGCAGGCTTTCTGTCGTCTGCCTTGGTCTTCTTTTTATAGATCAATTTGCCTCGGGGGTGGCATTCACTTCGCTTTTGCAAAACTGCTTCTCAGAGTATTGCTCTGCTCTTTCCTTTTCACCAACTTTCAGTCGACAGTGCTTCTCGCTGTCGTTCATGGTGCTTTCTCACCCTTTGGTTCTTTCTCTCTCACCAATTTTCTTTTTTATTCGCACACTGTTCCCATACTCTCACAGTTTTAGTGGGGGCTCCGCGTTGTGGTGCGGAAAAGTTCCCGGCGAAGAAAACTGATGTCAGCGCACCGGGAGGGTCCTATATGGCTCCACTGACGTCATGTCCGGGGACGACGTCAGGGCGGAGCCAGGCGGCGCCGCCCCCTGGCGCGCAGAGGTGCTGCTGCGCAAAATTTTCCGGATCCAGTCTGACGCCTGGGGATATTCTCAGTTAAGGAATCTGCGGCTAGACAACGTCTCTACCAGATACATCGTTACCGAAGGTAAGTAACGCGTTCAACTATACCAAAGATATCCCTTTAAGTGTATGGGGCGTTGAGGCTACGTTGGGACAAATAATTGCTGCTTCCTGCTTTAAGCAAGGCTTGGTATTATTTAATAGTTAAAATGTACTTATTTCTGTCTGAGTCCAAATAGTTCTTTCACCATTCGCGCTCAAGTTGCTTGCAATATTTCTTTTCAGTCAGAAGCTCATGACTGAACCAGATAACTGAGTCTGTCTCTGTGGAATGAAGAGGTTTTCAGTGGGGCCATAGAGTCAAGAGTTGTAAGGATATTATTGTTAAATAGTTTAGTTTGTCACGTGAAATGCCTTAAATTACACCAAGTCATGTGATTAGGAAGCTGATTGGGGAAAAACGCCAAAACAAGAGCACAGGAACAACCCTAATGAACAAAACACGACCATCTGCTGTTGTCTTTTTGTGCGGTACAGAACTATTTGTTAGTGCAAAATGCTTCCTTGCATCCAAAATGGAATCAAGGGCGCATTTCACACTGAAATATAGAGTAAAATGCCAGATTTTGCCCATTGTATAATTGTGCTTAATTTCCCTGAAATGACGCAATTTCACGCTCCTAGTTCTTTGAGATTTTGTTACTGCTGCACTATTGATCTCAGCCTTCTGCAAAAATGGATAGACAAACCCCAGTGCTTGCAAAATTATGGTGCCAGACATATCTTTGGTGCTCCCTCAGATTTTACTTGTCCTGTTGAAAAAGATGGCTATATTAAACAGCCAACATCATGTACAAAATTGACAGGAAGTTGGAGAAATGAGTCGGGTGTGCTTCACTTACAATCAAAGTGAGAAGGACATTGATGTTTCCGAGATTCCCTTATGTTTGGAGACGAGGCAGTTGAACTAAAGTAAGGCCATTCAGAAGTAATTACTTAGGGTTTCATATAATGGTTTGTAGTCTTATAAATATCACAAGATGACCAGGCTACCAGCAAAATGTCTGATGGTACAGATCATCTTGCATGTGCAAGGCAAGGCACTGCACTGTAGCATTGACATAGATTAGGAGAAAGTAAAACTTAAGGCAGAGCTGAATGAAGCACAGGAGGGGGATACTCCTTGTAACGCAGGCAAGGGCACGGAAAGTAGAGTCCATGCAGAAACTGGTTCTATAAAGCACAGCATTACAGATTCTGGATGACAGCAGAGGTTCCATGACAATTAACATTGAAACAATGAAAGGAATATTTAAATCTGCAAACTCCTGCTTCAAGGACTCAATAAAATAAATCATCAGTGAAGCAGAGCTGCACTCACAATTAAAAAATATATAATTTGCGGTTAAAATGAGTATTGGGCAACATTTGCAGTAAAGCAAAGCAGGAAAGAAAGAAATAGAGAAAATAGTGTTCAATTGAGGGTTCCGAGATCAGCAATGGAACAGCTGAAATGCAACCATTGATCATTAGTTTGACTTTGGAATTCCCAGTTCTTACTTACTTGATATACTGGCCTATTCCAAGGTTTTAGCCAATGAGAAACCAGCACAGTCAGGATTGTCCACCTGCATGAAAGTCTCCAAGATTTCAGATGTAACTCCTCACTGGGTATTCTGTGAGTCACAGTTTTTCCACAAGAGTTCAGAGCTGACAGACTACAGTGAGGCCATGCAAGGATCTTGGATTAGCAAACTGGTCTTTAAGCTTTTTAGAGTTTTGTAATAACTTCAAATACCTAACTCCACTTTCACCCATGGCATAGACTTTCTCAAATACAGCCCATCTGTTGGACACCTAACTCAGTCAGTCGAGAGAGGCAAATTGGACTTTAAACCCAACACCTGCTCTACCAAAGAACCGATGGTTATTATCAGCGAAAATATCGGAATTAACCTATGTTAAATTTCTCAATGACGGTGGGTACCAATACTTGTATATACAAGGTTGTCAGTATTAAATTAATTTGAATGCTAGACAGTTATGAATTATGAAACCACTGACTATAGACTGCTTTACCTTTCAACAAACATTTAAATGAGCTACATTCCCACTGAAATGTAGAAATATTAAGAGTGTATGTGTAACATTTCTTCTTGGGTCTTGGCGTTATTACCCAATATTTTTTCTGAAATGTTAGACAGTTTTTTGGAATATGCTGTGGAACAACTATTGTATCGTGTATTGCTTGTAAAGCACTGGTTGAAACAATTATATGGTTGTTATTTTACATTAACCATTCTTTTGCTTGTAGCTCTGTCCTGGGGATGACCTGGAAAGTGATCGGTATCTAATCACAGTTGAAGCAGAAAAAAATGTTGCTAATGTTTCAAGAGAGCCGAATCGGAAACCAGAGCTGCCTTCATCAAGTAAAAGTGACTTGAAACCCATAAGCCGTCCTACGCCACGTCCTCTGGCTGTAGGTTTAAAAAGGAAGACAACGGTACTAATTAAACTTTTGATTATGTTCAAATCTTCTTTGTAATAAGTGTGTTTTGTCATGTATAGAAGTGCAGGCGCGGGCTATGTGATACCTTTCTTATTTAGCTGTATAGATAGTGAACATGCTTGAAAACTATAATTTTGTGACATCTGCATTATAAATCTTGCATTTGGATAGTGTACATTCTGCCACTGGCATAGCCTGGTAGGGCATTTGGCTTTCCAGTGACTTGCCACATTGTCCTGACCGTGCCATCAGAAACCAGAGTCTGTGTGAGCTTTTGATGAAGTATTCTACTGTGGTTGTATTCTCAATTATTTAGCTGCTACTAAAACATAGGCCTGTGGGTGTATAATTTTGGTACTGAAGAATTATGATCGACAGGCCTTGCCAACTGATCTAAGAGAGTAGACTCTCACATTTCCCTGCAAATGAATATGTTTGTTGGTTTCTTGAGGGCAAGCTCTGTTGGGTACCAAGATAGCCAACTACTTGATGTATCTAGGTCATTCTGATTTTATGTTAAGAATTCTGTCTAGTGTATTTTGTTAGATGCTCATATCGGCTCATGGTGGGGAGTACTTTTGTGGCACGGTGACCCAGCTCAGTGGTTGTGCTCCAGACTTTCTATTCCTCTTTCCAAAGATTTTAACAGCACTTTCTTCCAATCATGAAATTTTCCAAATTTTTCACCCTGGGCCTCATTGCTTCTATGACTGGGGAAACCTTGGACAAAATAAATGTCTCCAGGGTTGACGTTGTTGCTGGAAATGGGAAAGCCCTTCAACTTTTCTGAGCATCTGTTTGGTGGTCTTAATTCAAGCAATAAAGTTGCTTTTGGTATCTTTTATCAGGTCAATTGCAATTCATTTTCTAAACATTAGAAAATTGTAGGAGTTCACGCTCCTTGTGGCCTTCAGCTCATTCCAAGCCAGGGCTTCATTGATGGTGGACAAGGTACTTGTCCCTATTTCAGACATTTGTAAGGTCAATAACATGCGCAGAAGGGGAAACAGCCTTTACAATGCAGGCATTACCACGCAATGCCTTTACCACGCATTGCCTTCACAAAGCAATTCCTTTACCACACATGCCTTTACCACGCATATACCTTTACCACGCATGTCTTTACAACGCAAGGTTCATGTATTTAAGGTAAGTGTGTGTGTGTGTGTGTGTGTGTGTGTGTGTATCTATCTATATATATTCGATTTTTTTTGTCCATAAAAATCATAAAAGCACACTTAATAAACACAATCACTTACATTATAAAATATGCACACAGTACACATATCAGACAGAAGAATAAAAAATTGTAAATTACATGAATATTGTCTTTACATAGTATTCCTATACCTAACAACACTTTTTAAAAATAAGACAATGGCCCTTGTAATCAGCTGATTTTCCAAAGATTGCAGCTTCAGATAAGCTATTCTATATTGTCTTAAATCCATGCTCTTCAGAATTGGTATTAAAAACCTTTTTCTAGGTAGTGTATAAAATTTACAAAATAAAATAACATGCATAGTAGATTGTGTTGAAATATCATCACACGGGCATGGGAGTAAATTTCTCGACCAATCATTAACTTCAGGGAATGTAAAAATTCTATAAAAAGTTCCAAAGCGAAAACGGGTTAAAAGCATACGATCAAAACTTCCCTATACTTGTACCAAATAGGTTTGTATACCTGGACATATTAACATTAATTGATTATCCATAACAGTTTTTTTATCTCTTTCTTTAAGCCATCGCTTGTTCTCTAGATAACTCAAACAATCTGTTTTTAAGGTCTTTCGTGAGTTAGTTGCCATACTCTGGTGCCTCAAAGAATTCGGGATGACCAATATCATTAGCCAATCTCTTAATGTAGCCGAGCCAGGGTATAGTCGCGACTCTATCAAGTTTTAAACAATCAATGATGATGTCACGATTAAAGCTAGTTTCTATTGATACCCACACCTTATGTCAAAGTAAAAGAGGATTGATTCTAATGATATCAGTGATAAAATGCAAACCTAGTTCCGAATGGCAAATAAAGTTAGCAGTTGAACTTGGTACTGCCAATAAGTATCGCATAAATGCATTCTCGCAGCTTTGTAGATGTTGTGCATCCGCAAATCCCCATATGCCTGACCCATATATCGCCGTAGATATACATTTGGATTTGTATATGGCTAATAGCTCAGGAACAGGTCTACAGCCTAATTTCCTAGAGAAATTAATCACCGCACCTATAGCTCTAGAGAACATTAATTTTCTCACTTGGATAGCAGCAGTCCAGGATCCTGTGCGATCAAAATTTATCCCCAAATAGGAGAATTTATCAGTACTTTCAATTTTCTTATTCTTGATAAAAATGTCAAATTTTTTTGTCGCTTTTTTCCCACATTTCATTGTGTAGTTCTTACTGATATTCACTTTTAAACCCCTATCTTGCATGAAATCAACAAAATTATCAACAGTTCTTTGCAACCCTATTTGCGTCCTTGCCATTATTACCGCGTCGATCGCGTAAAGTAAAATTGGGACTAGGGTATTGTTAATTATCGGATAATCCTGACGATGTTCAGTCAGATGTTGCCCAAGACTATTAATATACAATGAGAAAAGGAGCGGGGCAAGTACGCACCCTTGCCTCACTCCCTTCCTCATTTGGAATTTGGTTGAGCACTCCCCCTGCCTACCAAAGCGTACCCTTGCCCCTGCCTCCCTGTACAATTCCTTTAAAAATATAAGTAAAGGTGGGTCCACACTCATCCCTTTAAGCACGTCCCACAGCTTCTCATGCTTTACACAATCAAATGCTGGACTGAGGTCAACGAATGTCAAGAATAATTTTCCCTCCTTTGCTAGTGTGTATTTACTTATAATCCGGGTTAGATTAAGTCCTTGTTCTATCGTCCCAAGCCCCGCTCGGAACCCGTATTGCAATTTAGATAGGACTCCTATTTCAGCAGCCCATGTTTGTAATTTATTTAAAATTACTCTCCCTACCACTTTCAAAAGGGAATCTAGCAAGGAAATTGGACGATAACACGTTGGGTCTGTTCGATCTCCTTTTTTGAAGATGGGAATCACTATTGCGTCCGACCAAGTAGGGATAAAACCATATCGAGTGCACCTAGCTAAAACATTGGTTAAAAGAGGAGCCCATAGCTCAATATTAGTTTTGTATGCATCCAGAGGGATGCCATCCGGGCCAGGGGCTTTACCGGATGCACTCTCATTTATAGCCAAAGTTACTTCCTCCTCAGATATGCAAATATCTATTGGAAATACTGTACTCTGTACACTGTCATCATTCACCGTGCCTACTGAAGCTGCCTCATCAGATATGTTAGACACATCATTATATAGACCAGTGAAATGCTGAACCCATTTCTCCTCAGTAATGGCGATATCTACAAAATCAGTGTCCCTGGCAGCAAAAAAAGGTGCATTAACCGCTTTCCAAAAGCTGTTGTTATCTTTTCTTAAACATGCCTCGTGTAATGTCTGCCACGCCTCCCGTTTTAATAGTAACTTCCGTTTTTTTATCGCCTGCCGATATATATTTCTAGCCTGTCTTATTTCTTCACTGTTTCTGTTTTCCCTATGTAAGACTTTCTTCAAATGAGCGTGCGCCTTACTGCATTCCCTATCAAACCAGCCCTGTGTCTTATACATACCCCTTTTCTGCTCCCTAGTTAATAATTTCTGTACATCTCCAGCAATTTTAAGAAAGGCATTCAGAACATCTTCGTCTTCCCTTCCCTATATAAATTAGTGTTTAGAGGCGGGTAAGATTATAGGGTAGTAAGGGCATATTTAGGGGTGGGTAGGGGTGTAGGGTGGTAAGGGTGATTTTAGGGTTTGTGGGTGTTTAGAGGTATTGGGTAGTGAGGGTATTTTTAGAGTTTAATGGTGGATAAGGATATAGAGTTGTAAGGTTAAAAAAGGGGAAATAAAAATAATTTTTATAAATGGAGTGGTTGAGTGGCCTGCCCCCAAAAAGAAAAAAAATTACATTTAAATTTAAAATAATAGAAAAAAGAGGGGGTTTTAATTTATAACGGCATAATATATGTTTAACTTACCTTACTATTTACTTACCTTACATGGTAAAGGTAAATGCGTGGAAAAGGCATGTGTTGTTCCGTCGTACATCTGCGCAAAGGCACCTTCATATTTGTCTGTGCTCTATAAATACATGGGCTGGACTGCATGTTTTTAGCAAGCATTCTAAAAAAGATGTTTTGCGCAGCCAGTTTGCTTAAAGCCTGGTCAGGTATATGCTGTCTCCCTCAATCACCCCCTTACCACAGTTTGTCGCTGTAAAATCTGATTTCCAACTATTTGAAAATGAGGGTGAGCAAGACAGCACAGTTGAGAAAAGTGTACGTTAATGGCAAGTCTGGTACTTGTAGTAATATGTCTTCTTCCTTCACAGCACTTACCCATTCATCACCTCAGTTAGCTTATGCTATGTGTAAGAAATTGGAATATTATTTGGGGTGGGTGACTACCCACCTCAAGATATAACTACATCCCTTGACAGGGTGAACCCTCAAAGTCACGGAATTAACCTGACCTCATATCCCTGGTAGCTATATCACAAAGCAGACATGCTTAACTTAGGGCAATGTGTAAAGTATTTATGCAGTACCAAAACAGTAAAAAGTCGAAATGCAGAACAATACAAATCCCAGACCAAATTGCAATAAAACATAATACAATTACACCAAAAAGACAAAGATCCAGTAAGGTGAACCGTACATATGAATATTTAAAGTTTTAAGTAGAAATAGTGCTGTTAGACCTGGCATACTTAGGGTGGTCTTCCCCCAGACTTTTTGCCTTTTACCTCCTGCTTTTGCTGATTCTTTTTGTTGGCCTTAAGACTCTGATACTTTACCACTGCAAACCAGTGCTAAATTGCATGCACTTCTTCCATGACATTGGTGTCTACCTGATTGGCATATTTGTTGTGCTGGTAAGTCTCTTGTAAAGTGGTATACCATATACCCAGGGCCTGTACTTCTAATCCTACTAGTGGGCTGCAGCACTGATTGTGCCACCCACAGAAGTAGCCTTTCATACCTGTCTCAGGACTGCCACTGCAGTACCTGTGTGTGCATTTTACTGCCACTTCGACCTGGCATTTAAAACCACTTGCCAAGCCTTAAACTCCCCTTTCATTACATATACGTTGGCCCTAATGTAGGCCCTAAGTAACCCTAAGGGCAGGGCGCTATGTAAGTAAAAGGCAGGACATGTAACTTTATGTTTTGCATGTCCTGGTAGTGAAAAACAGCCTATGTCAATATTCACTACTGTGAGGCCTACTCCTCTCATAGGCCAGCATTGGGAATTTCTTAATACACCTTTAAGCTGTAATTCCTTATCAGAGAGGAGTAGCTTTTTCATGTTACATATGTTTGGAATGGTAATGATAAGTCTTCCTCACTGGCGAAGTTGGATTTAGTATTACTGTTTTAGAAATGCTACTATTAGAAAGTGAAGATAGCGCTGTCCTCCGTAGAGGGCGTCCCCATTCGCACTCAAATTGATACAGTTTTCAAATTGTAATTAACTTTCTTGACCAGTTGTATTTCTTGTGTTCAAATAAAGTTTTATTCAATTTTAGCTTTTTGCTTGTTTTCCTTTATTTCAAACAAATCAAATTCATGTTTTCATGCTCAATACATGTTAGAAATGCTCCATGAATCGTCCTTAATTTTGCGAAAAAATCAAATGTATTTCAAATAGCCCAATGCATTTCGGGCCTTAGCCCTTCCTCAGGGGCAATATTTCTGAAAATATCAAAATAATATATACATCAGTCAAGGCACACAATTGAATCCAAAAAAAATTGCAACTACGAAGTGCCAGAAAATAATGGTGAATGGTAAATCATGCTCATTGTGAATGATGATACAAAAATGCCCTTAAAAACATTTGAGTAAACATTTTATCATCGAAGATACAATCAGCGTCGGTCAAGGCACAGCATCTACACAATCAAATATCAAGCAACTTCTATATATCTCAAAGAAAGCGATTAATCAACGTTTACATGCGAGTACACTCATTAAATATCACAAAGTACAAAGAATTCCAAGGGGTCTGCGAATTTCACTTAAATCAACTCTTTGTAAAAACAACAAACAATTTACAGACAAATGGCAGGCCATTCTCAACAAGTGTTCACTTGACTTAATTTTACTCATAGTAGAGGAATTGGCGAAAATTCTAGATGATCTCAATAAAGACATAGAACAACTTCAACAAGAATTAAATGACTCAATGATCAAAGAAGAGATGGATAAAATGTTAGAGGATCTTAATCAGAAATTGGATATGTACACGAAAGAAATCAATTAAAGAAAAATTAGGAAATTTCGTCGAGATACGACAGACTATAAGTTGGGTGAGGTATACAGTTGGGCAGACATTTATGCCCAAAGAAGACAACAACAGAAATTTGGACAAGGAAGATTTTCGGACACTGATGCCTCATCATCTGATGACACTCAACGAAGTAGGCCTAGATCCACCTTCAGATCACAACAGAATATCCATGAGACTAACACATCAAACATGGAGACAATTACAAGCGAGGGTGCATCTTCTTCGCACACATCCACAGACAAACATCCTTTTTTAGAGAAAGGTCCAAGACTACTAGACGAGGTAGGGGGAGATTTAACAAAACCAAACAACCAGTAGCCAGAGGGACACGAAGCCAACGAGCCTTGTAATCAATATTTCCAAATATCATCTTTTGAAATTCCAGATTGATACTCTCCAAAAGGAAGCTCATTTGTTCCTACGCACCATTCCAATCATCTAGATACAGAAATCAATTTATTCAAATTTATGAGATCTATTCGGCTTCGGAATTTTTTCAGTAACGTCGTCCAGGAACTTAGCTTACCTAAAAACAATACTTTATTGGGACTCACAACCAAAAGTTCATATCTATCACCTGTAAGTCACAAAGTCATTGATGCTTTTGAAACCATTGTTAAAAAGGAGATACACAACATCTACAAACAATCTAAATTCAAATCCACCAACATAACTGTCAAGGAACGACAAGCTCTGACACAACTAGCATCAAATACTGAAATCACCATTTGTCAGGCAGACAAAGGAGGAGCAACGGTTATCTTGGATACTAGCTATTATCTAGAAAGTGTTAACAATCATGTTGGAGATATTGACACATACACATCCATAGATTTCAACCCCACAAGTGAATTTCAAAAGATTTTAATGACGATACTCAATCAATATATGGATAATGGCACCATCACAAAGGAGGATAAAGAATATCTGTTCAAAAAGAATCCTGCAATTCCCTATCTGTACATGATTCCTAAAATACACAAGCACTCCACGTTACCACCTTTTCGACCAATCGTTTCTACAGTGAATTCCATTCATGAACCCATAGGTAAATATCTAGACAGACACTTGCAACCATTAGTACAAAACATGACTACGTATATCAAGGACACCACGGATTTTCTTAATACACTAGAGACTTTGAAAACCAAAATTTCAGATCACACCATTTTATGTACCATAGACGTGAAATCGTTATATACTTCTATTCCTCACAATCTAGGAATTATGGCAGTAGAATCAATATTGATTACCAGTGAAAAGGATCAATCATTGAAGATATTTCTTATGGAACTTTTACATTTCACTCTATACCATTCATACTTCAGATGGCAAGACAAATTTTATATACAGTCATCAGGCACTTCGATGGGTAATTGCGCTGCACCTACGTATGCAAATTTGTTCATGTACCGCTTTGAATTGGACAATATCTTAAATCAAGAAACATGGAAAAAACATCTTTTAACATACAAGCGTTACATTGACGATATATTCATACTTTGGAATGGTTCAGAAGAATCTCTATTGAAAGCCATAAACGACTTGAATAAAGTCAATGAAAGAATTGAATTTACAGCATCCATCAGTAAACAGCAAATCAACTTTTTAGATACGGTTATTAAGATTACCGATAAGCAATTAATAACTGAGGTATACACTAAACCTACAGATAGGAATAATTTGCTCCATTTTCATTCATTTCATCAGCCTTCATTGAAAAAACACCTTCCATACTCTCAGTTACTTCGACTCAAAAGAATTTCATCAACTAAAGAAGCATATGAAATCAGTGCAAACGCTTGTACAAAGAAATTTATGGATAGAGGATATCCTTCTACAATTCTCCAGGAAGCAAGAATCAAAGCGGAAATGAAAACGAGAGAAGATTTACTCAAATTGAAACAAAAAAGACGAAACCCAAAGATTAGTATTTGTGTCCAAATTTTCTACTGAGAGCTTTCGGATTAAAAAAACAATACTCAAGTACTGGCCCATGTTAAAATCTGAATCAGATTTCAATGGAATCTTTGAAACGAATCCCAGATTTGCTTACCAACGTACACGCAATTTACAACAAATGCTAAAGAAACCCATCAGTGAGCCAAGCATATTCAAAGGTACCACACCATGTTACAACTGTGGGAATTGTAATGCCATCATCAAAGGAGACACCATTCGACATCCTCACACAGGAGTTCCAATTAAACTTAAAGTAAATGCCAATTGTAATAGTGACAATGTTATATATTTTCTGAAATGTCCGTGCGGACTGGGATATGTTGGTAAAACTGAACGGAAAGTAAGAATACGTATGAATGAACACAAGAGCAACATTCGTACTAGAAACACAAAGTCACCAGTGGATGTTCACTTCAATGAGTTTAAACACAACATCAGCCAACTGCGTTTTTGTGTCCTCGAACAAATTACACTCACTCCTGGTCGTGACCACAAAAAAACTTTATTACAAAGAGAAACAGTTTGGATTTATCGTTTGAACACCATCAGTCCTAATGGACTCAATGAAAAACTTGAATTTAGTTGCTTTCTTTGAGATTATTGATATATATCAGCATAGCAGTCATTTCAATTGCATATGAAATGTAGTTCAAACTGTGTATTTATGTGATTTATGTTTCACTTACAGGCACATATAATGATTATATATTTGCATTTTTATTACTTTTTTATCATTCACGTTCACTTTTCGGAGTTGCATACACTGTAGCGTATCACGTGACCCACGATCTTTTTTCAGTTTCTTAACACTCGATTATAATTTCATCGGTTCTTACCTAGGTATATCCCTTTATTCATTTACCTGTTTTATTAACTCAGCGTCGCGACACTGTTCTATATACATTTTATATACATATTATGCTCTGAGTACTCTCGACTCGCACACATGGAACTACGGATTCTTCCATTTCTACTAACACATGACTCCAGTTTAGACATATGACCTTTTTTCTAACGCACCACGTTATTCACGGTCCCTTATTTATTTACCTGTTTTTTATTATCTTAGCGTTTGGACACTGTTCTATATACATTTTATATACATATTATGTTTTGAGTATTCTTGACTCACACATATGGAACTACGGATTCTTCAATTTCTACTAACATGTGACTCTTGTTTGGACACATGACCTTTTTTCTAAAGCACTACGTGATTCACGATCTTTTTTTAGTCTTTCCACATTTGGTTTATACTTTACTTTCTCTCACTTTTTGACATTTCTTTATTTTCCGCTTAATTTATTAACTCAACGTCATGGTATAACTTCATAAATACTTTTTATTTTTTATAAAGGTCAGGTGACTTCTGACATCATTATATAGCGCCACACTCTTTGACTTCCGTATACACCGGAAGCCTCCACCGCGTACATTGTTTCGAAGATTCTCTTCATACACATTCGGTAAGCACTCGCTCTTCCCCAGAACCGATTATCGAGCTTTTCTTGATTTTTTCACTTCTTTTTTCCACTGCATCTTGCTTTTTTAAGACAGTCACATATGTGAGTTATTAGTTATACGCTTTACTTCATACATCCGTTGATAGTAGATCTCTTATGCACTTTTGGGCAAAATTATTTGTCGCATTCCATTTTTGGTTGTTTCACTTATTAGTTCATCTGGATACCGTGTTTTTTATATTGGCGGACACCTCTTTATTACTGCTTGCCACCTTTATTTTGCACACATTTAAAATGTTTACTCAAATGTTTTTAAGGGCATTTTTGTATCATCATTCACGATGAGCATGATTTACCATTCACCATTATTTTCTGGCACTTCGTAGTTGCAATTTTTTGGGATTCAATTGTGTGCCTTGACTGATGTATATATTATTTTGATATTTTCAGAAATATTGCCCCTGAGGAAGGGCTAAGGCCCGAAATGCATTGGGCTATTTGAAATACATTTGATTTTTCGCAAAATTAAGGACGATTCATGGAGCATTTCTAACATGTATTGAGCATGAAAACATGAATTTGATTTGTTTGAAATAAAGGAAAACAAGCAAAAAGCTAAAATTGAATAAAACTTTATTTGAACACAAGAAATACAACTGGTCAAGAAAGTTAATTACAATTTGAAAACTGTATCAATTTGAGTGCGAATGGGGACGCCCCTCTACGGAGGACAGCGCTATCTTCACTTTATCTTCATCCTTTCTCTCAGGAGGATTAACCCACCAGCACCACCTACCTGTTTACACACCATATCAATTTATAAACCAGAGTGCGTTTGGTTTCCGTCGTTTCACTATTAGAAAGTGGACATTTCTCTGCACTTACTGCCCTGTGCGCCTGACAGCCTGTCTGCAATATACGTCTGAGGTGGGTGACAGCTACACTTTGTGCATTCCCTCTAGACAGCCGCGACACAGGAAGGATAGGTGTCTGAGTACCCATCTACATACATATGCATTCTGATGGCCTTGCCTGGGCAGGATGGAAGGGAGGGGCTAACACTTCACTGAATAGGCAGTGTTTGTCCCCACACAAAGGACTGATTACCCCCCACAAATAGCCTGGCAGACAGGACTGGGTCCGACCCCCTAAAACCAGACACTACTGGACTTGTAACTGAAGCTTTGCCAGAAGAACTGCTGTGCTGCTTAAAGGACTCAACTGGACTGCTGATCTGGGAGACCTGCTTTTCTGTTTGTTGCCCTTCTGCTCTCTGACTCTGCTGAAGAATAGCTGGACTCTGCCTTCACTCCAAGTGATCTTCAAGGGCTTGTTGGCTTGCCTCGTGTTGCTTGAGAGTCAGAGATATCCATTTCTCTACCCCTGCTCCTGTGCCTGGCTCACTGGAAGTGGCCCAGATACTTGCAATACAGATTTTGATGCATCTCTTGTCTGCGTGTTGCAGAACCGCCGTATTGACCCAGTTGCTAGAGTAAAACCGGTGCATCACCTCGGAACCAGTGCTTTGCCGCCAGAGATCGACACATTAAACAGCATATCGCCACTGCTGCAGCTTAGTGAGATCGACGCATCCCCTCGAATGTTTGGCAGAATCCGGCGCATTGCTCAACGCCTCTCGACTCCGGCCCACGTCTTTGGAACTGACGCATCGCCTTCACTGCGTGGAGAAAATCGACGCATCCGGCACCTGTGGGCCTCGACATCGGCGCATCTTACTGTTTGCTACCAGGAAAGGTACATTGTTCACCAGGGCCTAGGTGGTTCCTGTATCCGGACAGCGCTCCATCGCACTCGGCTCGAACTTTGACTTTGCCCCAGTCCAGCGCGATTGAAAGTAACCTTTTTTAGCGCTACTTGCCTATAAGCGCTTTATTGCATTTATTCTTTTAAAGTTCAATATCTCAACTTCTTTACATTGGATTTTTGTCGTTTTGGTCTTGATTTGTCTATAATATAATAATCTATTTTTATAAACCTGTGTGGAGTCCTTTTGTGGTGTATTCATTGTGTTAGTGTGTGTGTGTGTTGCACAAATACTTTACACATTGCCTCTTTAGATAAGCTTGACTGCTCTGTGCCAACCTACCAGAGGGTGAGCACAAGTTATCTTTTAGTGTGTATCTAGCTTATCAAGTGGTGGTTCCTGTCTGGCCTGGCTGCATACCTCAGCCAACCAGGAATCCCATTTCTAACAAGCGCCAATAAATAGTAAAGTGCGAATGATAGTCACTGGTCGCCATAGATCGGGACGTAGGCGTGCTTTTAGGCCAACGTGATGGTGCGTGGGTCAAATACACTAATCGTGCCTGTCCTGGTCAAATATTTTACTTTCTGCCTTAGTCTTTTAAGTCCCAGTCAACCCAATGAGTACCATTCTAAGGCCCCTGGGACCTCAGGAGAAAGGCACTTGGAGACTCGCAGGATATCAGGCAGACCAACAGCAGGGTCCAGTCCATGTCTAGTTGCCACTGGTCAGCTGGGTACTTTTAGGAAAAGGTCTCTTGCAGCTTGTCGTCTCCCTGTAGCCACACAGGAGGTCAGCCAACTGAGTGTTGGAGTCCACATATTTGTCCTGGGTGCAAGAGGGAGCATGTCCTGTCCTTCAGGGGTCCTGTCATCTCATAGACCGTTCGAGGTACATTTGTTTCACCTATTCAGTTTATCTGCCACCTCTTATTACAGTGTGACCTAACTTGAAACTCTGGGGAGTAGGGAGATGGCATAGAAAATGTCATCAGTGCTTTGTTGTACCCAGAACCAAAAAGGAGCGCTTAATATTCCGCTGACGGCTGGCTTCCCCGTTTCTTTTCCTACTGATTGATTTATGTGTGGTAAAGCACCTATACTTCCCTTCGTAGAGTATGATTTAAATACCACAGTCCAGGTGAAGGGCGGGGGTCATTTTTGAAAGATAGTGAAGCTTCTGACTCATCAGAGGCCAACTTTCTTTAAGTTTGGGGAGTATTCTTCAGGGCCAGGCCATCAATAAGCATTCTGGCGAATGAATACAAATGACACTTTCTTTCAAAATGCAACAACATTAACTTTTGGAAACTAATTTTAAAATCTTCCCAACATATCTCAGACTTGTGTCCATCTCAGCTCAAGCAATGAGGCACAGCGGACATTGTTTGCTTCCACTGTCGGAGAATTGTTTACTTTTATGTTATATTTTAATTGGACAAGGACTGCTCCCTTGATGCTTTTGCAATCATTTTCTGAACAGATTGTGTAAATATAATGTTAGAACACTTTATGGCTTTAACAGAGGTTATCGTTTTAAGTGGGTGGTGTCGTCATGAATTCTAGAGGGATATCCTGTACAAATGGGCCTTAAAAGTTAACTTAAAAAATACTAAAGATGTAGAAAGAAAACAAATTATCAGTACAATGATACTGTGCTCCAAAACTCAACACTAACATATCGAAAAATAGATGTGGAGGACGAAGACTTGGAAGACGAATGGTGATGGTGGCTCCGCGACCGGTCCCGCGACCTTCCTCTCGAGCGGCGCGGAGCTAACTGTCCCGCGTCGCATCAGCTGACGGACAGGGCGAAGGCGAAGATGCTTCTTCGCCTTCTTTTTGTGCTTCGACTGCGCAGTGACAGAGGGTAGAGACGCAGCGAAGTTCACCATCAGGTGTGGGCTGGATACCGCCGACTCTCTGGGCGGAACGGTAGCCTTGAGGCACTACGCCTGGTTGAGGAAGTCTGTTTTCTCTGGGGATGTCCAATCCACCCTACTGGACATACCCTTTGATGGCTGTCGCCTTTTCGGTGACCAGGCAGATTCGGCGCTCGATCGCTTCAAGGATTTTAGGGCTACGGCCAGATCCTTTGGCCTCGTGGCAACCTCTCGCCCCACGCAGTCTCCTTTTCGCCCCTTTCGTGGCTACGGAAGGGGTGCCCCACCACGTTCGACCCAGTCCAGCTACCGGTCTATGCAACTACCCAGCCTCTGCGTGGACGCGGACGTGGGACCCAGCGATGCGGGTCTGGGGGCCAGCAGGCGGGCAGTGTCAACCCATAACCCCCCTGCAGCAGCTTCCAAGCCCTCCTAGTCTGACCTTTCAGGGCCACCAAAGGCCAATGGGCGGCAGGATTCACCATCACCTCCCCTACTGGCAAAACATCACGTCGGACATGTGGGTTTTGCAGATAGTCCGAAGAGGCTACTCTCTCCCGTTCAAGGCTACCCCTCCCTTCATGCCACCATCCTTCCATCGCATGTCGGAGGATCACTTGGCCCTTCTCCCCCAGGAAGTTGCACCTCTCTTGGCCAAGGGAGCTATTGAAAGGGTCCCTGTGCCAGAAGTAGGTTGTGGTTGTGGTTGCTATTCCCACTACTTTCTGGTCCCCAAGAAGGACAAAGGCCTGCATCCTATCTTAGACCTCAGGGCCCTAAATCGCTTCCTCTGGAAGGAGAAGTTCAAGATGCTCATGCAGGCTCAAGTCCTGTCTGCCCTCAAACCCGGAGACTGGATGGTAGCGTTGGACTTGCAGGACGCATATTTTCATATCCCCGTCCTGCCGGCCCACAGGCGTTATCTACGGTTTGCGGTAGGCCACAAGCATTTTCAGTTTACTGTGCTCCACTTTGGCCTTACGAGCCCCGTCGGGTGTTCACGAAAGTGATGGCGGTGGTCGCAGCTCATCTGCTCGGTTTGGGGGTTCTAGTCTTCTCCTATCTCGACGACTGGCTGTTGAAGGCCGGCTCGCCCCAGGCTGTCGTCTTCCCACCTCCAGACTATGGCGGACCTCCTGCACTCACTGGGGTTCACTATCAACGTGCCGAAGTCACACCTGATTCCCTCTCAGAAGCTCCTTTTCATCAGAGCAGTTCTGGGTACAACGTTGTTTCGGGCTTATCCTCCCGAGCAGTGAGTCCGGGATATTCGGGCTATGATTTCGATGTTTCAGCCTCTATCCCGGATTTCGGTGAGAATGACCCTGAGTCTGCTGGGCCTCATGGCCTCCTGCATCCTGCTGGTGGATCATGCCAGATGGCATATGCGGGCTCTGCAGTGGGACCTGAAGTTACAGTGGGCGCAGCATCAGGGGAATCTTTCCGACGTCATCCAGATCTCGGAGGGGACTGCGCAACAACTGCAGTGGTGGCTAACGAACCAAACTTGGGTCAGAGGCAGATCCCTTCCCCATCCCCAACCAGACCTCACAGTGGTGACAGATGCGTCACTCCTGGGATGGGGCTGTCATTTGGGAGAAGCGAAGATCAGAGGTGCCTGGTCTCTGGTGGAGTCCGGGCTCCATATCAACCTGCTGGAGCTCCGGGCGACTCGTCTGGCACTAAAGGCATTCTTTCCCTCTCTCAAAGGGGAGGTGGTGCAGGTGTTCACGGACAACTCCACCGCCATGTGGTACTGCACCCAGCAGGGCGTGGTAGGGTCATGGACCCTATGTCAAGAGGCTCTTCGTCTCTTGACTTGGCTGGAACATCAGGGCATGTCCCTGGTGGTTCAACACCTGGCAGGTTCTCTGAAAGCCAGGGCGGACGAATTCAGCCGCCGGTGCCTGGTGGATCACGAATGGCGTCTTCACTCAGAGGTGGTGCAAGGTCTCTTTCAGCAGTGGGGAGAGCCTTGGTTAGATCTGTTCGCCACCAAAGAGAACGCGCAATGTCAGCAAATCTGCACGTTGGAATTTCCAAGGCGGCACATGCTCGGCGACACTTTTCGTTGCGAGTGGAACTGCAGCCTCCTGTACGCCTTACCGCCTGTACCACTTCTGCCCAGAGTGCTGAAGAAGATCAAGCGCGACAGGCCCAAGTCATTCTTGTGGCGCCGGACTGGGCACAAACGTTCACCAAACATTATTGCCTGGACAGCCAGGTCCGGAAAGATAAAGACGGAAAACAACAAATCACGTATGGTCAGCATATATATGACCCTCTGTAAGAGGCAAATTGCGTTCCTAAGTGGTCTCAGACAGATTCAGTCATTTCAGCTAAAGACCAGAAACTGTTTAGCAAAATTAGCAATTATGGTGTGCTGTGTCCATATTACGACGCATTCCGGATTTCGGGCAACTCAGACCCCTCAGGGACTTGTCTTTCTCTACGGGACAATAAATGTTTTAGATTCTCAAATCCAGTGTGTATTACTCTACTTACTGTTCTGAATGAATTTGATTAAGGAACCTCTGTATTGTATCAATGTGCAACTGTTCTATTAATTTGGTTGGAAAAGGATAAAAACCCTGTTAGAAACAGTGTGCCTCTGCAGGCTAACTGTTCCTATTCTATCCCCAGTTGTGGGACCTCTTATTCTTAACTATGAGTACACTGCTTTTAGTTGTGTCGGCTAGGAGTCCGCAGCCTAATGAATGTGCTGGTCGGAAAAGATGCTATATATGTGAGTTGACTTAGTATTTAGCCAGGAGCAGTTTGACATCAAGGTGGCTGTACATAGATGAAATACTGGTTTTAGATATGTAATCTGTGAAAAAAGGCTATCAAGTGGCTGAGTAAAATCTGCTAAAAACTAAATCTCTCACTCGGAGGCAAGGAAATCATTTTTTCTACCCAGGGCCATTTCATGGCTTCAACTATGGTAAAAAATAATCAGATAAACTTGATGGGTTCCACTGGTAATCACATACTCATTGAGCTCGAAGGCCACTAATGGAATGTTCGGCCATATATCCTCATGAACCATTTTATGTTGCTGTCCTCTATCTAATTACTGTTTTCACTACTCATACCACCAAATACTGAAATATGCAGCTTAATTGACAAAAATATACATCTTGTTAATACATTTATTTTTCTCGTCGATATATAAGAATCAATAACGAATCAAATCTTCTTTTAACCCCAGAGCCTAAATTCTAACTAGCACAAGGCAAATGAGGGAGCGGGGGACTTAATCCTTGCATGGAATTTAGATTGTATTAAACATGTCAACATAGTGTTATTACTGTCCTTGTCGACATGAGACTCAACAATTGTTTTGGCCTCTGGCTACTCCAAGACCTTCATTTTAAAAATATCTAATCAGTAGAACCTGAGATGTGCAATTTCAAAGATTTGCGGTAAACATTGCGCCTAAAGGCACAAAGTGCCATTCTGGTCATTTGAGACAGAGTAAAAATCACAAGTTCAGGCCGACCGTGATGGAGAGTGGGCCAGACACATGGACCAGTCTAGTCCTGGTGAAGAAGTTACCTTCTAAAGACCAGCACGAACAGTTCAGTTCCCGGTGGAGGAGGCCTTGAGGAGCAGGGAGAGCATTTCAGATGGTCGTCCCTGTAGCATGAAGAAGAGGCCAGGTGTCACGGACGGTCATTGCTGTAGCGCGAAGAACAGGCTGGGTGTTGCGGACTGTGTTTGCTGTAGCGCGAAGATCCTGTCCGGCATCGCTGAGAGTCATTGCTGAAGATTCATGTTGGCAGTCACTTCGGGCTGTCGATGCTGAAGCTTAAAGGGCGGATCTCGCATTGCTGGTCATCACTGTAGCGCGAAGAGCCGCGTTCACCAGAGCTTTATGTTGCGACGGGGGCAAGATCTTGGTGTGAACGAGCCTGTTCACGGTCGCAAAAAGCCCAAAACTTCAGGATTTCTTCTTTTCTTTTAGGAGTAGCTCAAGTGATGCCACACCAAGGGTCCAGGACCTGGGAGCAGTGCTTAATTTGATCCGGTGGTTTCCGGTGCACAGCACTGGCACTTAATTGTCTACACAGGCACTTGTGCAGTCTGCCACAAGGTGGTGCTGTCTGGCTAATTTAGAGATGACCACAACAGCCAATTCTTAATTCAATATACATTAAAAATTACTATTCCCTGCTGCCCAAGCCATTTATATAGCTTTGGGGCCTCAAGTAGTCCGAAATGTCACACTTGTAGGAGTGTGATGGTTAGTAATTGGGTTGTTAATATCATTGGCAGGGTCATTGTGTGGTGCAAGCTCAAGTAGTCTCCAGACGAGATCCCTGGCACTTATTTTTTTTCTTCAAATTAGGCACTGCCTGGAAGGAAGCTCTTGGGTATTGGGAACCCACTCCAGCAGAGGCCAGCAGGGCTCAGCCAGGTGCAGGCAGGTCCAGTTGCAGCAGGTCAGCTGGGCAGTTACAGAGAGGCATCTAGGACTTGTTGAGTCCCTGTAGCACAGACCAGGAGGTCAGGCAGCTGACCTTTGGAGTCACTTCAGCCTGGGATGAAGGGTGCAGGTCCTTCCTTCCTTCTCACTAAGCAGGGCAGGCCTCAAGCAGCAGGGCGTCCTTCTACTGTAGTATCCATAGGTCTAAGAGGGTACTGCAGAGTGAGACTGAGGGTCCTGTTTTTATATTCAGTGCCTCCTTTGAAGTGACAGAGGTGTCTGGAATTTCCTGCCTTCCTGCCCTGGTCCCTGTCTGTCTGGAGGAACAGTAAGCTAGTGTGAAGCGCTTTTTGTGTGTGCTGGACCAGTTCCTGTGAAGTGCATGTGTGTTAGGTGACAGCTCCACCGTACCCCCCACCCACCTTTCCTACCAACAGCCAGACCATCTATTGTAATGCTATCTGGGAGGAATACACAAAGGCCAACTACATCTAGTCATATGACCCAGGAATAGGCTGCAGTCATTAAATGGTTAGGGCAAGAAAATGCAAATTTTCTAAATGTGGCATTTTCAGAATTCTGATTTACAATCCGACTCTACTATTGAAAAGGGTTTTAATTTACAATTTCTAAGGCACCAAACAGGACTTTCCTACCTGCTCCTAATCAAAGGTTAGCCCTTATTAAATATAATCAGGTAACCCAATGTTATCCTATTGGAGAGGTAGGCCTGGCACTAGTGAAAAACTAATTTGAGAGTTACCAGGACATGTAAAACTTAAAAGTACATGTCCAACTTTTTAAATGCAATGCACCCTGCCCTGTCTGCTATTTAGGGCTTAATCTAGGGGTGACTTATATGTATCAAATAGGAAGGTTTGGGCCTGTAAAAAAGGTTTATTTTGACAGATTGAAATGGCAGTTAAAAACTGCACACACAGGCTGCAATCAGAGATGTTTCAAAAGGCTACTTAAGTGGGTGGCAGAATCGGTGCTGCAGGCCTACTAGTAGTATTTAATTTACAGCCCCTGGGTACACGTTGTACAACTTTACTAGAGGCTTTCAAGTAAATTAATGGTGACAATTGGTTGTAAGCCAATTTTACTATGTTTAAAGGAAAGAGAGCTAGCAATTTAGCACCGGTTAGCAGTGGTAAAGTGCGCAGGGCCCTAACAGCCAACAAACAAAGGTTCAGAAAACAGGAGGGTGAAGGCAAAAACTTTGATGACCCAACAGAGAGGGCCAAGTCCTTCAGTAACCCAGATGACTCATTTCTTTAAAAAAAAATGAAGGTTTGCACAAAATGAGCACTGTCAAAGGCAAAACGCTGGTAACCAACACCAAATGTATTCGCTTTGCCAGTAGGTGTTGTTGTTTGAGACCTGTGCACTGCATGCAGCAATGTACATCCTTCGTTGATGTCCACTCCCGTAGCTCTCCTCCAGCAAATAGAACGCATGCTCAAAGGTGTCTCCATTCACTCCCTACAATTTCAGATAAGTCTCCCTCTCCTCAACCACAGAAAAGGACTTTCCGTCACCTGCTGAGTGACAGGTTGGTCCTTTCAAGAGCAAAAGAGGCAGAGCAAAGTATAAAATTGAGAACAACTATTATGTGCATTATAAAAACAGTAAAAGAATTAGCAACTACAAAAAACTTAAAAGATGTTAGGCAATGCCAGCAATTGCTGAAATGGTAAAGCGTCACTAAAGAAAATATAATTGTGTGCATGAGGAGAAGTGGACAGTGTGCAGAGCATGGTTGAGGGTGTGCCAAGCGTAGCTGTGGGTGTGCCGAGAGTGGCTGTGGGCGTGTGGAGCATAGCTGACAGTATGTAATGGTTAGCTGAGTGTGTGCATGTTGTATCGCTCAAGGTGTGCAGGAAGGAGATGAGGATGCGCAGTGCACGGCTGATGGATGTGGAGCATAATTGATTCAGGGAGTGTGGAGCATGGCAGAGGCTGTAACGAGTGTGACTGAGGCTATTTACAGGGGGGTTAAAGCTGGGAGGCTAGTGGATGAAGTTACGCCTCATATAACTAAGAGCGTGCAGCTGCTGGTTCAGGGTGTGCTGCATGTAACTGAGTGTGCAAAGTGACTGGCTCAGGATGCAAACCACGAATCGGAAAACGGTAGAGCTGTGGCACCTTTCCTAGTATACTTCACCATCCTTTGAGCTTTGTGAGTCTGAGCAACTATTTTTATGTGTACATATACTGATAGTTAGCAAGATGGTCATTATGTTTGAAAAAAAACTTTGACCACTTTCTTTGAACTGTATTGATTTGCCCTAGTGGTGATTTAGTCTACCCTATGAGTGCCAGCACTAAAAGTGCCGCATTTTTCTTAATGTCTGTTGTTTGATGTCTTTAAATGTCTTATTGTTTTTAGGCTAATGTACAGAGAATAAAGTATTATTCTAATCGCGTGGTCAACAGTTTTCAAAGAAGTACATGAATCTGGAAATCGCCTGGTTATCGTATTAAGGATTATTTCTGTAGGCATGGTGGGCTGAGAGGTATTAATAGAATGAGAGAGGTGTGTTACTCAAAGCATTAGAGGAAAAGCATATTTGTAGTGCAGAGGTTCACGATGATGGGTATATTGCTGCAATTGACAGACAACAGATGTTTTGGTGTTGTTACCCAAAACAATGGCACACATTTTATTCACGACGAAAGGGTGGCAGGCAGAGTGAACTCGACAGGATTAAAATCCTTGAGCATGGAGTCTTTACTCTACCGATACTTGAAGTGAACGCTGATGTAATAAGTTCCGTAAAAACTCATACGCTGACACGGATATGGTCAACTCATATGCTGACACTGAAATGGACACCGGACCCCTTACTACAGCGAACCAAATCAACACAATAATATTGAAAGCCGGCAATCCATTTCCACATGTATGTCAATCATAACATCCATCCATTTTCTAGTATCGGTGATAGCTTGCATCAAAACCTTTGAGATACTAGGATTGTTTGTGGCATATTTGCAAAATAATCAACTGGATTCCTACCATTGGGTAGCCTAATTCTTATTAGATGTACTCAACTTCTCAAACTTAACATTTTTTGCAAAGACAGACCATGTGTGATATTCCGGTTAGCATTCCTGGATCTATCCTTTCCTAGCAGCTGATTGCACACAACAATATTTGATCCATTTTCTGTTATTAATGAAGTCATGCTACCAGAACTTTTGATTTACATTTCATGCTCCAGTTTCTGAACTGCCAATAGTAAGATTGACTTTGAAACTGTGCATAAAGATAGGTATGCAATTTCTGCTGTTCCCTTACCCTTTGCTCTCTGGAAGCTAACTATGGGTCAGAACAAATTATTCACAAGTATTTCTCTTTTTTCTCCTGTAGGGTTTTCTTGGACCGCGCCCTCTTCCATGTAAAGATGTGGATCATAGTGATGTATCCAGCAGTTCTTCTGCAAAACGGCCTTGCACTGCCTTGCTGTCACAGCTCTACCATACGTCTCCTTTATTTGCTGCTCCATATGGCAAAAACATGCAGTTAAATTTTCAGGAAGAAGTTGGTGCATTTGTTAAGTTGCCCCTTCTGCCTGATGATGGGCAGGCCACGTCTCTGTCTGCACTGGTCTCTTCTAGCCATGTTGACCCCGTAGAACAAATGACGCTGAATGATGAGCACTGCAATCCTGATGCTATTGTAGGTACTACTGGCCAGGAACGATCTGAAGCAACTACCTTGCACTCAACAGAGTCCTGTAGACCCAATGGGGGAATGGGCATCTCGCATCATATACGGAGCAAAGCACAGATTTTAGCACTTTTAAAATCCAAACCGAGTATGTTGAGTACAGAAGTGAGAACTTCGGAATTTAGAAACAGCTTTTCCAAACACCAGGACACAACTGCAGCTGATCTTTTAAGCCCTGATGAAAGGAAGACCAAAGAAAACCTGCAACGAGAATGCCACTCAGGCGATTTAGTGATTAAATCGATTTCCAATAAAAGCAAATGGGATGTGTATTTGCCTAAACAGTTTAAGGATGCACCCAGCAATAACAATAAATGTACTCTCGTAGATGAAACCAAGCATGACCACTTTGACCGTGTGAATGGAAATTTTTCAGGATCTAATGCAAGAGAAGAGTTCTTGAAGGGCACTAGTGAAAAATTATTGGATAACAACCACAGGCAGATATACAAAGAATCCAATATAGGCAATGAGATATCCGCTTCTCCCATGAGCAGTATGACTGCTAGAAATCCTTTTAACTACAAACATTACGCTGATAACCTCCAAAGGAAAACAGAAACAGCATTTGAATCAAATATAAACATGCAACTTGAAACCTCTACATGCTCCTCATCACTAGGTATCAATCTTGAAGGAATGTATACCAAAGAATCTCTCACCGATGTGAGCATGTATGAAAATGTTAGTAACTCTGGAATATTCAGTGACCGGATAGATCACAGGGCAGATACCTGTTATAGAAAGTATGATAATAAGTCACTGTGTGAAAACAACCAAATGCACAGGTCACATTCAGAAAATGTAAGTTGTGGCAGCCAAAAGCCACCAAACAAATCTGCAGGTGAAATGGTGAAGGAGCAATGTATTATATCTGATGGCTTCAATGATACAGATGATGAATTTTCAGAGATCACTTTTAATCTGCTGGATAGCTTTGATTTTGATAACACAGAAGAGGAAGACTCACAAGCAACCAGCATACCTACGCACAGTTCAGAAGGCACTTCAAGAGAAGAAATGGGCAAACATGAGGACTTTACTAGTAAAAGAGATCCTGTTGAAAATGGAGGCAGTCCGGGAGAACAGTGTCTTACCAAAAGCCTTCCTCTTGCAGAAAACCTGGCGGGGGATAGTATCTCAGTATCCCCAGTGATTGAGGACATATTACATTCCCCATATAGTTCAAAAACTCCTCCAGAATCGCGGAAAAGTGGAAAAGACCCTCCAGCATCCATTTCATTGGTTGACTATTCACATTCAGGAACTGAAGATTTTGCGGAGAACACAAATGTGATCATGACAACTAGCACAGGTGACGAGAACGATGCTGATGACCACTCTGTGAGTGTTGACAGCCCCTTGTTAGTGGACGATGATTGCGACAGAGCTTCTGTGTGCTCGGGACGTTGTGAATCTAAGTTTGAGGAGTTGGCCGAAACTGAACCCATATCAATTTCTTCTACTTCAGAAACCACATCAGTCATGAGCCAAGGGCCTGAGGAAGTGGATGTATTGGCCAAAAGTAATAATCACGTAGATGGTTCTTTATGGAATTCTTGGGAAAATAATAACCTTGCAACAGACAATTTGGCTGTAGAACTGCCATTAGAAGCTAAAGATTCATCTGAGTTGCACCAGTATGTTAATGTCGAGCCCAATGTAGCATGTACTTGGTTAGATAAAATGAAAGACATGCCTGCTTTTTCCACAACATCCGAACCGGCTGTGGAAAGAGGACATAATTTGCTACGTGTCCAAGAAGACATGGCAAGTACTGTTGTATCAGCCAGATTTTCTGATCTTGGAAATGGCATTGGCCTTCTGAGGAATCTTGGTGCACATAGCACAGCCTTAGAAAGCTTGAAGCACTTGGAAGAAGAAACCATTGGTGTGGTGACTGGCAATAGCAGTGTTGACTCGAGCTCTGATTATGCTAGAGGCATGGAAGGTTTGTGGTAGATACTTGTTTATAATTGTTCTCGAGCACATTGTATGCTGATTTGTGCAGCAGTTTCCATTTCAAGAAATCCTTAATTCTCTAATTTCTGCTTTGTATACTACCTAATTTCCACTTCCCCCTTTTTTAGATAGAAGTGTTGACCACTCCTTTCCCCAGTATACATTTAAGAGTCGATGGGCACAACCAGTGTATTATGAAGGAGTTTCAAGTCACAGTTTTGTTCATTTACTTTTTCACTGTCCTCTGATCATTCTTCGTGTTCATCCTTTACACGCCTTCATTTCTTTGTTCCTTTCCTATATGCTCTTTCTCTATTTGCTTATTCCCCTTCTTCTCTTTCCCACTTCCTATACTTTATTTCCTTTCTTTTTTAGTTTTGCCTTTGTTTCTATTACTTTTTTCCGTATTCCTTTGTATCTGTCGTTTTATCTCACGTTCTTTAACCTGTAATGAAAGCCTAAACAGCATTACATTGAATTTCCTTCATTGCTATACGCAGGCATAACATTTAATCTTCCTTCAGTGTCCGAACTGTGATTTCAAAATAAATGGTGAGAGGTAAAAACAAAAGTGGTGAAGATTTGGATGCTTGCTAGGGTATGATCTGTCTACACATACTCGCTATGGTATAATATGTACATGCCAAAACATCTGCTTTAAAGATATATATATATATATATATATATATATATATATATATATATATATATATATATATATATATATATATAGTCAGGTCATATGTAGTTACATGTAGTTAACATATAGTCAGTCACCTTCACAATTTTCTGAGGCCGTATCAAGACCAGCTGCGCCGGCTCATGGCAGAGCAGAGAGCCAAATTCTTTGCGTTTGACGTGTCTGAAGTTCCAATATATAACTCGGGATTTGTCCGAGTTAATGCATGAAATGTAGACCGCACAAGTCGGAAACGGTGAGCAGAGATTGCTTCTCGCTGTTTCCGACTTATTCTGTCTGAAGATCATGCATTCCCTGGGAGGGAGAAATTCCGAGTTATATGTTTGAACTTTAGACACCTCAAAGCAAGCATCTTGGCTCTGCCCTGAGCCGGCGCAGCTCCTCATGATACGGCTGATGATAGTCGACATTATGGTCTCGATATTTGGCAGACCGATAGTTCATTGTTGATATTCTGGTAGTAAACCACTCTCTCTGCAGTCTGTATGCCAGCATATTAAGAGATATGTTACTTTTATACTCCTCCGATTGAATTAGGCGCAGGTCTATCCTTAAGTGCATTGATGAGCTTTGAGATTCTGGTTCTGTGGCCTCAGCTGTAATTGCAAGGATTTTACTAGAGCAGCATTATGCAGATTGCTTTTTTCCTTTTAATGGGAACCTGATCAGATCCATTTCATTGAACTACATCCTAATAATGTAGTTCATAAAAGGCATTGCCCTTGCACAAAGCCATATTTGCCCAAAAAACAATTTGAGTACAGTTGTAATGTGGTCATTTCATTTTCTCTCTGTTTCTTTTCTCTCGCAATTCATTTCTGTATTTTTAGTTGTACTGTTCAATCTCTGTTTTTTACTATTGAATGTATTTTTATCACTTCCTGCAGTATATATTTGGTTTATGGAAAGACAAGCTTGGTTGGTTGTGTTTTTATTGCTGTCATGCACAGTTAAAACTTGTTAATGCCCCTGAACCATGTCATGATTTTTTTTTTTTACTTATTGTGAGTCAATGTAGGCAAGCGACTCTGGTTAGTGTTGCAATCTACCATGCTTTTTTCAGTTAACGGTTATCCCTAAAGTGGAAAATCAACAGGGTAAGGCAGTGGTACATTATTTTTCGCTCGTTGGTTCTTCTTTGTTTTTGGGTGTGGCTACAGACCTTTTTAGCTGAGTCTAGGGTTTATGTGACAGTCAAAAAAAATAGGAAGAATATAAATATTGAATGGCTTGGAGTACTTCCTCTTTAACGTCATGCTACTTTTTCATTAGCCAATAGGTGTATCCACCCGCCTAAAGAGTGCTTCTATTCTAGCGCACAGGCAGAGAAGCTTCTATTTACTGCTTTGGAGATGCTTTGTTTTCATTTATGGTTATGCCAACTCCTGCCTAACGCCTGTCGCTGGTGCTTAACATTAAGGTCTTGTTTGCTAGTGTATACTCTGCTGAGTGACCCAGAGGCACTGACTATACTGCTTGGGGACCTAAGGTAGCTTGTTAAGTTTATTCCCCGTTGAGTCCCCCAGTGACACTAATTCTGTACTTCTGTAGGAACTGCTGGAGTAATTTTGTAGTTTTCCAGTTACCCCAGCTGCTTTGGCTTGGCTTCTAACTCCATTGCTGCAACCATGCCACGAGGGGCTCCTCAGTCCCTCAGTTTCACTGTCCTAGGCCAGGTGAAGGGAGGCAGATGCGGAGTTCAATGTGTCATGTGGAAAGCTGTGCCTGTGGAGCTCCTCCTGGCTGGAAGAACCAACTCTCTGATGAGCTCCACATTGCCGGGCCCGTGGAGATTGAGCTGACTGCTGAGGGAGGTTGTCCTACCCATGACAGAGGGGGCTGCTTACTAATTTCAAAGTAGCGACAATGCAAGGCAAACCATACAGAGAGTCAAAAGGCCATTCCTTTAGTTATAAACATCAGTACACATGGAACATATGCCCACAGAACCCATCATTTACACGGCCTCAATCCCACAATGTTCAAGAAATAGGGACCTGAAACATTGTTAATTATCTTGTGATAGGGTGGTCAAATTGTTACAGACTGAGGTAGGCACAATAGAAACAACCGGACCATATTAGGGGGACACCCAGCTCCTTGGCAAACTTGAGAGCGGTCCTTGATTAACTATGTCTCTAGGGGCGTGTCGCTGGAGATAAGTTTGCAGGGGAGTCACAAATGTCTAGGCACCAGGTTCCAGAGGGCATGCAATAGTAGTTTATTAATGCGCATTATTGATTGAAATTTTACAGTTCTAGACCAAGCAGTACTCGCACCCCGGCAGAGGGAATCATGAGATAACAACCGGAATCTATTAGAGAAGACATGTGGAAACCATGTTAAACAACAGAGTTCCAGCAAGCCTGCAACCAATCTTATAGGAGCAACAGTATCATAAAAGGTAGTAGCAGTGATGAACATGGTGAAGGCCCCCATTGCATGAGGTCTGCAAGGTTTCAAGCCCAGTGTAAACTAGAAGGTTGAAGGATTGTGTGAGGGTAGGCTCGCCTACTTCAACTGTCAGCAGCCCTGTACATCGCAGGTGGTATCCACGGAATGAACTCCATATATCCCTGGGCCAAGAGTGGGGTGGCATCAAGTTCCAATATGTATCCAACTCTTCATTACAGTAAGCTACATCTCTTAGCCAATCCTCTAGTTTGGTTGTTTGAGTACCTCTTCCCTAATGAATTGCCACTCTTCTCTTGGCCAGTAGCACAGACAAGCCAACGAGTTTCCTCACTGAGATCAAGGCATTCTTAATGTATCCCAGCAGGACTAGGAGCGGGGTACTTGAAATAACAATCCCAAGTCATACCAGCGAGCACTCCATCACCTTCACCTAAACGTTAGCAATTGACAGGCTCTGACAAGCCAAGTGAAGTAAGGCTGCTGCTGGGTCTTTGCATCTAATGCAGTTGGTATTATCTCGAAGACCCAACCAAAAGAGTGCTGCTGCTGTGTGGTATATTCTGTGCAAAAACTTTACATGGCTCAACCATAGTCTGTAGTTAGAAGGGGGGAGTTTCGGTCTGGGTACAGTAGTAACTGTTCATCGGTCAAGTGGTCCTCCTCTTGATAGTCCATTTCTCCCAAGCCCTAGAGCAGCACAAGGGTGCTGCTGTCTGTATAATAGAAAGTAGCTGGTACAATAGTTTTTTTTGAGGCTAGGGATTAGACCAATATTATAAGTGCCGAAAGTGCAGAAGGTGGGGAGGGAAAAGTAGATGTGGTGGTTTTAATAGTCTAAAATACAGAGAGGTGTCTAGTTGAGTATGAATGTGGGGCTCTTGAATAGCAGCAAATGGAATAAAGCTGTTTGATGGTTACAGATCGCCAATGGTATGGAGTCGAGGGTGATCTAGTTACCTAATTCCCCGGTTTCATTCATCAAGGGCATCTGTGTGTTCTTAGTCAAAGATAGTCTGGGAGTGTGAAGCTGCTCAAGGTGAGCCTGGTGTCTCAGTCTATCCTCAGGACCAGACTGTGCATCTTACAGTATTCAGCTCGGCCTTGGCACGTGTGGCAATTAGGCAGATAGCTGTGTCGAATAGGGTTGGACTGATAGTGTCTGTCTTGATCAAGACGTGCAGTTGAAAGGGCATAGGGTGGTACTAGAAATACGTGAAGTGAGCCTGCATGCACAAGTAGTACAGTTCAAAATCTAGAACAGCGAGGCCACCCTGCTTAAAGGGAAGGATCAGCGTGTTCGAACTTAAGCAAGGCTGTATCTCTAAACATGTAGGACATCAGCTGTTTAATAAGCACTTAGTAAGTATAATAGAGATATTCACAAAGAGGTACAAAAATGTAGGGAGAACAGTCATCTTAGCTGTTGCTTGACGATCAATCCAACCACCTGATCCTCCAGCTTGGCAACGGCTTTACCATAATAGTCCCACAGAATGGGTTTGATGTCCCTTCTAATGTGGATCCTGAGGTACCTGATGGTCTAATTATTCCTCCTCAAAGGATATTTTCAGGGGCACTCGGGGAAGGAGGGAGTGAGTATGAAGATAATGGACTTAACCCAATTAATAGATACTCCCAATAGCAATTCAAACTTGAGGAAGTCCCATGTTATAGGTGAAACGTTGGTAGATGGGTCTCTGACAAAAAGAGTGACACAATCGGCATATAGTGGCACAACTAGGCATCTAGTCTTGAAGCTGAGACCCCGCTCTGCATGATGCTATCTGAGTCTAGAGGCAATATATGTTCCATGATAAAGTAAAGGGGACAGGGGGCATACCTGCATGTTTCCCCAAGAAAATAGTAGCAGATCAGACACTAACTCATTTTACTGTGCTGTTATAGTGTAGTTTGATCCAGCAAATAAAGTTGTCACCAAAGCAGTTTTTTTTCTTTTTTCAGTAGTAGAAATAGGTACCTCTATCCTAGAGAGTCTAACACCTTAGTGGCATCGAGAAAAACTTCAACAGCATTGATCTTCGGATTAAGCTGATGAATCAAGGCAATGTTGGTCCCAAGGTTATGGGACCTGCTCCGTCCTGTGATAGGCCCCGATTAGTCTGGTCTGATGAGATCTGGAAGGAAAGAAATGATTCTATTAACTAGGAATTTAGCCAAGATTTTGTTGTCAATGTTAATCATTGACAGTGGGCAATATGAATCACAAGACGCTGCCGGCTTGTCCGGCTTAAAAATAGTGACAAGCAGCGCCTCACAGAGAGAGGGGGTGGGAGAGTGGCTTTCTGCATTGCCCCTTCGTACAATGCCACAAGTGTGGCACTAATATTTGTGAATACTCTTTGTAAAACTGAGTCGAAAGTCTGTCCACCTAGGGGCACGGTCAGTAGGCATACTTCGAATGAGCTGAATGATCTCTTCAGTAGTGATAAGCATGTCAAGGTACGAGTGATGAGAATCAGGAAACCAGGCAAGTGTTACCATTTCAAAAAAGTTAGATATATCAGCCTTAGTGGGCTTAGATTTAGACATCTACATGACAGTGTAAAAGCTGGCAAATTCTAATAAGAACGTATCAACCTCATGCACCGACGACCCTGGCAACACAATGTATTTAAGGAATGCCAGAACTGGCCCAAGGGCGTTTAAGGAGACGCGCAAACATCCTGCTTGGGCATTCTTCCTCACCATATGTTCTGGCTTTCGCATACGTACCGAGATGGGTAGCTTCATGTAGCAAGATTACTATACTCTTCTAGTTTAACCTGGAGACCTTTGTCCCAGGACCTGCAGTATTCCTTATTCAGGTCTAGAAGTTCGATTTCAAGTCTGCTAATATGCCTTTGGATTATTGTCAATATACCAGATTGCTTGGGAATATAAATACCTCTAATTACTGATTTAAAGGCCTTTCATAAGTTTCCGGGACTGGTTACTGACCACACATTATGGGTGAAATACTCTGTAATTGCAGAGTGGATCTCCTCTCTAAAGACAGCATGCTACAAAACAATGGGGGGCAACCTTCAAGTGAAATCCCTGCGACGAACCATGGGAGAGGCAATATCAAGAAGGATTGGAGCATGGTCTGCCAAGGTTCTAGGTTTATGTTTAATAGGTGTTGTGCTGGTGCAAATGTCTTTAAAGGTCAGCCAGTAGTCAATCCTGGACCAGAAGTTATCAGCGGTAGAAATACATGTGCCCTTGAGGCATTGTGGCTGTCGAGAACCATATGTCAAGTTTGGATCTAGTGTAACATTGAAATCCCCGCCATATATGAGAATCATTCTGTTGAATTGTACTATTTCCGTCCAGAACCAGTGAATAAAGTTAGTGGAATAAACATTGGGCTCATATACATTTATAGAGAGATTGTTTGCTTAGTGAGGAGAGTGTTTTGCAACATTCCTAGATCAATGCACTGTCTATTAGGATAAGCTAACATGTCCGTTAATCGTGACTGTCGCAATGTGCAGACAACCTCAGGGAGTCGAAACCTCCATACATGCAGCCAAGTGCCGTCATCATAGGACGCACGTTTCCACGTGAGCTAGGTGTCCAGAACCTTCTACGTGTATCTCCCACTGCAATATAAACACAGCACCGTAGAATGTAGGTAGTTCTTCCACCCTCCCATCAACCAACAGCCCAAAAAGACAAACTAAATTTAACTTAGCATTATACAAATCGACTGGATAGCATCACTCAATCAAATTACATAACACTCAAACCAAAAGCAATAACAAAGAAACTCCCACCAGAGGCCAGGTTGCAGGGCACTCTACATGTACAGAGTAGCCGTGTGAAATAGCAGTTCTGGTGTGTAGGTTGGAGGCAAGCAGCATTAAAGGACATGCACTAGGATACATAGAGCCTATTTTTCGGACATGTGTGCAAGGCAGCCTAGCAGGCCAGTAGGAAGTAGCAAGGAGCCGGACGCCAAGCATCAGTGACCTTCCCAAGATTGAAAATTTGGGATCATATTGCGATTCAAATCTTTGGCACCAAGGACAGCTAGAAACACTAGTGTAACTCCATTCAAGTGCCCCAGGATATGCCGTGTAATCATGATAAGCGATCCGGCCACGTGCTAGAAATAAGTGGTGCGATGGCAGGCATAACCTCACATAGTATGGATCAGACATTGCAATCAAAGAAGGCAAGAAACCCTTGGAGAACTTGAGACAAGTTGTTAAGGATCATGGGGAGTTTATCAGCAGTAGTTAGTCCCCATCGCTAGTGTTGTCCTGTCCATTGGCATTAGGATCCTGGTTCCGAGTCAGTGATAGATGAAGATGGTAGCCTGCCTGGTTTCAGGTGAGTGTGTATTGCCTGCTGTCTATGGTGGTGTACAGCTTAGAGGTTTAGTAGTGCGTATTTCAGTTCGGTCTTCAAAAGGATCTTCTTCAACGCAATGAACTTGTGCCTCGTCATCTGAACTAACACCTTGAAATCCAGGTAGATGAAGATGCTATATCCTTCATGTGAGAGATCTTGTTTCTCTCAGGCCAGGCATAGGATCAAGTTACGGTCCTCAAAGTTCATGAATCTAATGATTATCAGCAGGCAGCCGCGCTTGGAGCATGAGTATGAAGGCTGCCCAGCTGAATATGCTCTTTAGCAATTCTTTAACATTGCCATACCTTTAGATTGCAGTATTCCAAGTATGGTCAGGTTATTGTGGCGCAATCTTGCTTCCAAGTCCTCATTCTCCACTGGGAAGGCCTCTACCACCCTATCCATTGACACTACCTTA
This sequence comes from Calotriton arnoldi, assembly GCA_963921515.1. Taxonomy (NCBI): domain Eukaryota; kingdom Metazoa; phylum Chordata; class Amphibia; order Caudata; family Salamandridae; genus Calotriton; species Calotriton arnoldi. The sequence continues at coordinate 2,780,075 of CAWUFW010000577.1, read as the reverse complement.
TCCTTATCATCTCTGCCACTAGCAGCTTCTTTAGCATCAGAGACACGTTTTTCCAGATGATTGATGTGATCGTCGTGCTTGTTGAGGCACTCTTTTATTCTGTCTATCTGGTCAAACAGTCAATTTTGGCATCAATTGCCACCAGTCTGTGCTTCATGTCCACTAGCAAGGCTCTCAAATCCGGATCGGACAGGGCTTGTGAGGGGGTTGAGATGAAGGTGCCACAGGTGAAGCCTTCTACCTAGACGCACTGGTGGATTACTTGGATGCAAATTGCAGTTTTGGTATGTCAGACAAAATGGGCGATGGTGGAACCCCGCCGGTGGCCAGCAGTAGGCAGTTCAGTTGGTCTTCCAAATGAGACTCTGGCGGCAGCTCCAACACGCGAAGCAAATGTAGGTATGGTGACAGGAAGCAGGCCAGGGCCCTGGACAACAGCCGGCCCCAGGTAGCTGAGGGGGTCACAGTTGCTCAACAACAACCCACTCAGTTGTGCAACAGGTTTACAGTGTCAAAGGGCAGGCCCGCCTCACCCCACATAAGGGCCACTGTCAGTAATAAGCGGGGGCATGAGCATACTCAACCCAGTGTCACGCAGCAGCCTCCTAGCGGTTGCTGTGGTAATTTCTCCCATTTCTTCTGACAATCCAAATGCGGGACATTAGGAGCCAGCATTACACCGATGGATTAGGTGCCTGTGCTACCCGATTCGTTGCTGGCATCATGGTGTGAGGCCAACAGGGGAGGCGAGCACCATGGGTGGTGGACGCTACTGGGCCGCAGCATGAGAAAAGTGGGGAAAATGTAGTGCAAGTTGGCCAGTGAGTACTTATGGCAAAGATGGTCCTTTGTGACACACTGATAAGCAGCAGTTGAACCATGAGAAGTGATATTGCATGACCATCATAATATTGCATTAAAACTCAGAGGATGTTTTCACATTGTCCTGTCAAAAGTTGGCTGGAAACTGAATGCACTATGATTTTCACACACTTAATCAATGGTGACTCAGCTTGTCACAGGGGTGTTATATCCATCAGGTCTCTGTTCCATGCAGCATGTCTCCCTCTCTTCCCTCAGACTGTCCCTCTTTCAACACAGTTCCTTCTCGTAAAGCTCGATGCATGTGTTGACCATATTTTCAAAACCAAAACTGGCACATGCCACATTCAGAGCAGAGCTACAGTTTGGTACCGACGATGGACCACAGAAGAAAGACTTGGTAGGAACTTAGGGGCCTATTAGGATGGGGGGGCGGATCGCCCCCGCAGGGCCGGCGGCAGCCACCGCCGGCCCGGTGGGGGCGATCCGCCCGCCATCCATGCCTCAGTGACCTCCCCGCCATATTAGGATGGCTGGGGGGTCCGCAACGGACGGGAAGACCGTCCGCCGCTTTTCCGCAGGTCGACTCGTCGACCGGCCGGATAACGTGCACAATATGGTGGCGGTGTCTGCAAGACACCGCCAACCATATTGTGATGCAGGCGGAGATGTGCCTTTCCATGGCGGCGTTGCCACCATGGAAAGGCATATGGTCTTTGGTAATGGGGGCATGTTGCGGGCCCCCGGGGGGGTACCAATGGTACCCCCCTACATTGGCATGCACAGGGTGGCAGGCACCGCGCGGTGCCTGTCACGTTGTGCATGCCAATGCGCAACATGCTTTATTTACATTGCGGCAAGTGCTGCTCACAGCACCGCCCGCCGCAATGTAAATGATGCGGGATGCCACTGTGGCGGTGGCATCCAAATTGACATGGCGGGACCGCCGCACCTCTTGCCGGCGGTCCGCCCGCCATCGTAATGATGCCCTTAGTAGGAACCAAAATAGAAAAGTGCGACAGTCAATATTTTTGTGTTATCAATACGTAGACAGTAATATCCAAATAGGACCCTTAAACACATTGTCATATGTGGAACCTTAAACCTTAGTTATGAGAGTTGCAAAAAATTCCTGCACAGCACTCACACATCCTTTGAAGCATTCCCTGAGATATCTATCCATCTATTTATCCTTTAGCCATCAATGCATAAGCTCACATGCCCACTCAAATCTATCACCAGAGAAACGTATTAACCTACTCACCAATCCATTTATCGGCTCACCAGTCACCTGGCCATCCATCTATGCCATCATTTGACTGTGGTCTGCTGCGCTTAATTATAATAATGGAAACTGTGTTACAAAACCATTTGACTCCAGCTATTGCTTAAGCTTTCTGAGAGGTCGCACACACCCACTTCACCCTGGACAGTCTTCATCGCTAATGATCCAGCGATCAGGGATCGATATTTTTCACAATCAAAGGCCCATTTACACTACCCAACTGATCCCTTCACGCTGGGTTTCAGTGTGATGCAAGTTTATACCTAACTTACCAATTAGACAATAGAACCTGCATTTCTCCTTACTAAATGTAATTAAATGTGGCGATGAACCTTTTGATGTTGAAAAGTTGATAGTAATAATTATGTACTAATCCTTTACTACTAAATAATAACAGACTCAGTAAGTAATTTTATAATGTTTATCGGAAAATAATGTGAAATGATTGCTCATCAAGTACCGTCATACAATGCAAATCAAGGATTATCACTGAGGGAAAAAGTATTAGCAATGTACAGAATCAAACTCATATCAAATAGAAAATGCATTGAAGGAGTGGATAGGCGAAGAGAGAAAAGTGTCAGAGACAAAATACATTTGCAAATGAATATGCAAATTCAGAATATTATCTATACTAACCCAAGTAAGAATCAGGGAAATCTACCCTCTGGCCAAAGGGCAGTAAGGCCCCTCAAGTAGAGTTGAGTGGCAAAGATTAAGTCAGGAATCAGGAAACAGGTAGGCCTCTATCTGGAAACAGCAAACCGACGACAGCGACGATCTCCCGCTAGCTAAACACCAGCCGACCTAACCACACCCACCAGGGACTTGCAATTATACCCTAAAACCTAAATGTCCAACCCACATTTGTTTCAATATGAGAGCAAACTCCGTCTCCCATTGGCTAAGGATGGGGGTGTTCTGTCACACCACTCTCATCATGACCATTTTATTCAATATCCTTTTGTCTTAAACTTTCAGCATTACGACAGATTCTTCCCAGGAAACAATTTTGAACACAATCATAGTGCACATTTCCTGCAGCACACTACATGTTGCAAGTTTCTGCGCTTCCATTGTTTGCCTCTGCCATCTCGAGAAGGAAGTTGTCCATTTCCACTGATATTATTTTTTCTTTTCCGTAGCTTGGCAGTCATACAGTACACTACGAAGGTCACGTTCATGCCTTTGCGTTCTCTCTTCTCATTCGAAACCCTCTTTTGGTCATTTTTAATTTCTCTATCAAATATTAACCCCAGACTGGCATGCAGAAATGTAGGCCCATGCTTGCTTTTCTACAGAAAACAAACACAAACATTTATTATTTTCATGAAATGTAATTTCATTGCTCACCATCCCAGCATTGCACTAACCCGTGCATAACCCGTGTTATTCCTAGCAATCGTTATTAATGTGCACAAGAGCAGCATTAGTCTTTTATTTTTAGCCAAAAGCGTCTGCGACCTAGTTGCATGCATTAGTACACGCATGCGCAAAAGCATTTCCCCTTACTTTAGCTTTCTTTTAATAAAATTTTCACAGCACACTGTTAATAAATGTTACTGAGAGGTTTAATCCGAGCAGGTTTTATTTTCGCAAAACCCTGCTCCATCACTAACAAGTGGCACATGCACACATCTGTTATATTTAATTTCACCCACTCATTAGCCTTCAACCCACCTCCCTATACGCACTCACATTCACCTACCTACATTAGGCATTCTCACTCATATACACCGACCTATACACGTTTACCCAATCACTCACATTCACCAGCCCAATTAACCCCATTTACTGAAGTTACACCCTCCCACTTTCAAACACGCATAGAAACTCACCCATTAATTACCAACCTCTTTCCTAATAAAAAGCTATATGTATTGACTTTACCATAGCTTGATAGTGTTGAATTTTTTATTCAGTACAGATAAGGCAGCTTCCCCACTCATAATTATTTATTTAACTCTCAGTGCCCCTTAAAGTGCCATCCGGTGAACGCTAGTACTGGTATATACGCAAAACCCTGCTCCATCAATCCCCCCTTTGATGGCGTTTTTGAGCCATCATAAAAATACCCAACAAATACAAGTTGCCACTTATTTAAAATGCTGTACTTCCTTCTCATTTTATCATTCTTCCATGTAAGTCCTTCATGATCTCCTAATAATTTCCTCTCATGTCCTCTAATTCTATCTCTTCTCTCTTTCTTTTTCTAGCTCTACATTTAAGATCTGTCTCCTTCTTTCTACATTTGCATTTGCAACATTTATAAATCATGATCATCATCAATATCACTATAACTACTGAAGTAATAGGTATTCATATTTTCCCTAATAAGCTATTCCCTAAAGTAGAAAACCAATTTCCCACTGAGGAAAAACTCTTACCTAGTTTCTCCCATGCACCATCAACCTTCAATTCAATCAAGTCATCATGAAGTTCTGTAATATTTTTAATATACCCCTCAAGGTTTTTACTCTCATCAGGAATATAAGTACAGCATTGTTGTATTTTCAACATGCTACAGACTCCACCCTCTTTTGCCAATAATATATCAAGGGCAAGTCGATTTTGCAAAACCATAGACCTAATTGCAACCATTTCAGTATCAATCACCAAAAACCCACCAGCAGTATCTGTTGATAAACGATCAACCACTGTGGACAATTTTCTAATTTTATGTGAATTCAAAATGACTCCAACTGAAGGTATCAGTGCTCCAAAAATATCCCCCATTATTTCAGCACAACTCGCTCCTCTCTTATTGCGTGTTAATCCTTGTTTTATTTCATTAACTCTATTATTCTTATCTACATGATACACTTTTGGAAACACTATGCCTAAATAACAACATCCATGCAAACATCTAGGTAACCTATATTATACATTCTTACCACACACATAATAAATTCCCGGGAAAACAGGATCAGTTCCTCCTTTCAATCCCCAGTTTCCTTTTATCAAGAAAGTATGCTCACATTCACTAGAGCCAATGAAGTAACTATTAATTTCAGTCTTCTCTCTAAGCACACAAAGCTTTCCTCTATATTGAAAATCTAGAGTCATGGCAGCGTAAGTCTCACCCTTTTTGTAATCACCCTCTCTGAAAGCCCATGGAGGTACATGAGACTTTTGCTCAGCAGCTTTCTTTTTGAAATCTCGTCTTCTATCTTCTACCATATTCATAAATTCTATTTCTTCATGTCGTAGTTTACAGGTTACATTATTTCTATGTGCATCTATTGTATCTATTGGTTTGTTACTAATGAAAAAATCTCCCATGTATGCTGCATAAACAGGCCCATAAACAATTTTTAAATTTGTCCTAACAGGAATTTCTGGAAATATTAAATCAAAATTAGAGTATTAATAATCTAATCCTTCCCTCTCATAAAACAGACTAGTTAAAACACTACAAGACACACCATAAGTTAAAGGTAGGTGATGATATGTCACCCCCTCTAAGACAGACAATGGTAATTGCATACACACATAACAATCTCTCGCATTCATTGTGTTAACATATTCATACAACAATTTAGTAAAAACATTCAACGAAAAGTCATTAATTGATTTATCATGATGATAAATACTATCATCTTCTATCTTTTCTATATTGGTAAAAAAAGAAAAATAATTATCCAAATCCTTCACTTTTCTATCCCTCCACTATCCTTTTCAATCAAAATAACAGACTAACATGTAAACTTCCCAAATTCCATATTCCACTATACTAATTCACCACTAATCCTTTATGGGTTCCAGAGTAGCATGCTACTCGCCAATAAAGCGTTTCAACACCCCATCAGGGTTACAAGCGCTATATAAATGCAAACCTTTTTCCCTTTCTACCCCTCCCCAACTCTTCTCAATCCAAATAACTGACTAACATATCCACCAGTCAAATTACTTTCATGTTTCACCATACTAATTCAACACTAATCCTTATGGGTTCGAGAGTAGTGTGCTACTTGCCAAAAAAGCGCTTCAAAACCCCATCAGGGGTAGCAAGCGCTATATAAATACAAACCTCTTTCCCTCTTCTATCCCGCCGCCTACCCTTCTCTATCCAAATAACTGAATAACATATCCACCACTAAAATTACTTCATATTTCACTATACTAATTTTCAACACTAATCCTTTATGGGTTCCGGAGTAGCGTGCTACTCGCCAGAAAAGCGCTTCAATACCCATCAGGGGTAACATGTGCTATATGAATGCAAAACTTTCTTTCCCCTTCTATCCCTCCGCTATCCTTCTCACTCCAAATAACTGACTAATATCCACCACTCAAAGTGCTTTCATATTTCACCATACTAATTCACCACTAATCCTTTATGGGTTTCCGGAGTAGCGTGCTACTCGCCAAAAAAAAGCGATTCAACACCCCATCGGGGGTAACCAGCGCTATATAAATACAAACCTTTTTTCCTCCTCTATCCTTCTGCTATCCTTCCGAATCCAAATAACTGACTAACCTATCCACCACTTAAAATTACTTTCATATTTCACTATACTAATTCAACACTAATCCTCTATGGGTCCCGGAGTAGCGTGCTACTCGCCGAAAAAGCGCTTCGACGCCTCGTCAGGGGTAGTAAGCGCTATATAAATGCAATTACAATACAATACAATTGGTGTTAAAATTTTCTTTAGTAATAGAATCCATTCTCTCACTTCCCACATCATTAGTATTATTTTTGTGATTAGTCACCATTAGAACTGGCACAATAACAATCAGTGTTAACCATACCAACATTAGTAATAAAACACTACATAAGCAAGCATTAATACATCTACGTTTACAACTATGATTTTGATATGCAGTCTCTGTTACCTTTGCCATTTAGACACTATATAAAAAATTCAAAACCTAACAAAAAACTCTAAAATTCTGAAAAATGTATTTTAAAAACCATCTAGAGTAGTGTATCCTTACAATTTAGGCCTTTCTTCTTTTACACCTTTTTTTTTTTTTTAATATCTTTTTCTTCTTCAAATCCTTTGGAACTTTCAAAATAATTTTCATTGAAATCATTGCACCTTAATTTTCACAGTTCTTTTTAAGGCGGTCTTAATTTGCTTTCATCACTTCGATCAGTATCAGCCTCTTCTTTTTGATTTGTGTTTTCAGTGTTTTCAATCTCTTCCAACACCACATATGTCCATTCTGGAGCTGTGTACTTCTTATTCGGAATTCTTATTCTTTTTGTTTTTCGTACTAAATCCTCTTCTGAGTCACTTTGTTCAGTTTGACTCGATATTTCATTTATTTGATCTGGCCTTTTCTTTTCAAGAGTGTATTTCAGTCTCTTCACTCCTTTTGGCCACACATCACCTTTTCTTGCTTTCTTAACTTGAACTGCTTCTTCACCTTCATTATCAAGTTCGCAAGTTCTTTTATTCAGTTCTTTTCTTTGTTGTACTTGCTCTTGATTTTCATCAATCGCTTTCTCTTTTTCTTTCTCAACAGCAGTCTCTTGAGACCCATTAGCTGGTGCACACTTTATTCATCTTGTGCTTGGTTCTTCCTCATGTTCAGCCTTTTCAGAATCGGTCTCACTAGATTCTATAGCTTCATGTCCTTCAGCTTCTGGTTCTTTTCTTTTCTCTACCAGTTGCTGTTCTTCTTCTTGTCTTTCAAGTGGACTTGAAACTCTTCTTGTATGACTTGCATGAATCCAATTAGGCAAGCCACCACATTTCACTGCTGTCGTTGTCACCAATATAATCTGGTATGGTCCGTGCCATCTGGGTTCTAAACGCGACTTCCTCACGTGTTTCTTCACCAGAACCCACTCTCCTGGATTTAAATCATGTGCTTGATCCGGCTGTGTTGTGGTTGCAATTTCTCCAACCTGATGAGACACAGAACGCACCAGATCAGCCAATCCTTTGCAATAATCAAGCACTAGATCATCAGTAATATTCATCAGTTTGTTTGCTGGTACAATTGCTTGTCTCATTGCTCTCCCCATCAAAACTTCATGAGGACTTAATCCAGTCCTTTTATCGGGAATGCTTCTAAGACTCATCAATACCAGGGGTAAAGCGTCTGGCCATTTCAGTGTTGTAGACGCACACACTTTTGACAGCCTAGACTTAATAGTGCCATTAATCTGTTCGACCACTCCTGATGCTTCTGGTCGATAGGCACAATGCAGCTTTTGCTCAATTTGTAATGCTGCACAAATCATTCGAATTATTTCATTATTAAAATGAGTTCCTCTCTCTGTTTCTAAAGAGACTTGAAATCCAAACCTAGGAATGATCTCTCTTAAAAGCAGTTTAGCAACTGTCAAACTATCGTTTCGTTTTGTTGGATATGCCTCTACCCAATGGGAAAACAAACAAACAACCACCAACACATATTTCAGTCCATTACAAGGGGGAAATTCAATGAAGTCTAACTAATATGATAAATGGTCCTGCTGCTTTTCCAATTCGACCCCAACTAACAACTGTCTTTCTGCCTGGATTTTGCTGCTGGCAGACTATACACCTCTGGCATAGACTCTCTGCAATTACCCTAAACTTTGGATTGTACCATGACTGCTTGAAGAGTCTGATCATAGCATCTCTTCCAACATGTGCAATTCCATGGTACATCCTTGCCATCTGAGACAATAAGCAATCTGGCATTACTGGTCTTCCATCAACATACACCCACACTTCATCTTCTGCTCTCTGTTTACAACCTGATTTTATCCAAATTTCCTTTTCTTCCTCATTTGCTTCTTCCTGTAACTGTCTAATTTCTTCCCATGTTTCCAAAGAAAAAAACATTAAGTGGCAATTTGTATCTTTTTTCTCCAGCCCTATGTTAATTGAAATTGAATTTTGTGCACAGAAACGAGCCACTTGGTCTGCGTATCTGTTTCCATTTGTCACATAGTCATTTCCTGACTTGTGTGCTGAACATTTAACCAAAGCAATCTTTTTGGGCATTTGTAATGCATTCAATAAATCCTTCACATTTTTACTGTTCCTGATTGGGGATCCTGAAGAAGTCAAAAATCCTCGTTGCATCCACAACCGTCCAAAGTCATGTACCACCCCAAAACCATATTGACCATCAGTGAATATGGTTACTCTCAGATTTTTGCCAATTGTACATGCTCTTGTCAAAGCAATTAGTTCAGACATTTGAGCAGAATTTACCCCCTTCAAACAGGATGCTTCAAGAACCATAGCCACTCTACATACTGCATAGGCAGCATTCAATGTACCTTTTTCATTTCTCAGACAAGACCCATCCTCAAACATCACACTATCTGACTCTTCTAGTGGCATATCCTTTGTCAGGTCATGGTTTGGTGCATAATTCTGTCACATCCAAACAATCATGGTCTGCTTCATCTTTCACTTCTTCACAACTTGAACTTGGCAACAAAGTTGCTGGATTCAATGTTGTGCATCTCGTCACTGTCACATTTTCAGCACCCAAAATCACTGTTTCATATCTAGTCAGGCTACTATACGTCATATGTTGATTCCGAGTTCTTGATAAAAGGATCTCAACAGAGTGTGGCACATTTACTTTCACTGGATGTCCCATAACAATTGCTTCACTCTGCTCAAGACTCACACAAGTAGCAACCACTGCTTTTAAACAGCCTGGTAACGCTGCAGCCACTGAATCCAAAGTAGCAGAAAAATATGCCACTGGACGACGTGCCATTCCGTGTTTTTGTGTTAAGACTGAAAGTGCACATCCATCTCTCTCACAACAGAATAATGCAAAATCTTTTGTGTAATCCGGCATTCCCAATGCAGGTGCTCGACAAAGACGATCTCGCAATTCAACAAAAGCTTTCATACACTTTTCATCCAACTCAATCGGATCAACCACATCTTTGTGTCAACCTCTGTAAAGGTTTTGCAATCAGTGAAAACCCACTGATCCATTGTCTGCAGTATCCAACCATTCCCAAAAACATTTGAACTTTCTTTTGGGTCTTAGGAGGACCCATTTGCAAAATCACAGTAATCCGGTCTTGTGTTACTTTTCTAACTCCTTTCTCAATTTTGTGTCCCAAATATTGAACCTCCTTTTGACAAAACTGTAATTTTGCTGGTGACACTTTATGCCCGCCCTTTGCCAAATGATTCAGTAAGGCAATTATATCTGTCACCCAGGCCTCTCGTGTTTTTGATGCCACTAGTAGGTCACTGAATTTTCGGACATAATCAATGACTCCAAACATTTTTTCAAAATTTGATTAAAAATCGATGGACTCTCTGTATACCCTTCAGGAACTCGGCACCATGCCAAAACGCGGTCTCCGGACCGGAAAGCTAATAAATATTGGCTATCCGGATGTAAAGGTATCGAGAAAAATGCTTGACACAGATCAATTACTGTGTACCATTCTGCATCACAAGGAATTTAATAAAGAATCACTGCTGGGTTTGGCACTATTGGACAACAGGGAACCACGATCTTCTTAATTTTTCTCAAATCTTGTACTATTCTGTATTTTCCACTTGGTTTCTTAATCCCCATAATAGGTGAATTACAAGGACTACTTAGTATTTCTTTTAGAATACCTTGCTCAATCATTTGATCAATTACAGGAATCACTCCTGCTGTAATTTCAGGACTCATCCTGTACTGAGGTGTGTTTGGATATATTGCACCTGGTTTAACTATAATCTGAATAGGGTCCACACCCTTCATTAAACCAATTTCCTTTCCTGTAAAATCCCATACATCAGGTCTTACTGTATTTCTCAACTCTGCAGGTAAATCTTCTTCTGTAAGCAATGAATACAAATCATTCACTTCTGTCCCTTGCTTTGCTAGCATCATTTTAAAAGCAACATCCTCATCTGGTGTTTGAAAAGCAATACCATCTGGCGTACAATAGATGGTGCAATTCATTTTGCATAGCAAGTCTCTTCCTAAAAGGTTCACCGGACTTGTATCACATACCACAAACCGATGCATGTCTCTGAATTTTCCAATATGAACTTCTATTGGCCTTGTTATTGGAGTCCTAATATATTTATTTGAGACTCCCACAACTTGGATAGTTTCTCACGAGAGGGGTAGGTTGGAATTTCTGCTCTCACAGTAGAACGGAATGTAATATCATTACCTTCCACTTTTCCATCAACAAAAGGACCTGACTGATCTACCTCTAGAGATGCGCCAAGCATGCACTTTTCCTCCCCCCCCAGGCACCGTCATTGAGATGAGTCCGAATCACTCTCAGAACATTGCAACAAATATTGTGAAACTACTTATACATTTTGATTCTTACCAACTTGTTCACTTGCGTGAAATCCAGTATTCGCACTGTATCTCTGCACTTGAGCATTCACATTATTTGGCATAGGAACTTGTGGCACCTGTACTTGTGTCTGTGGTGTAACTACCTGCTGCTGTTGTTGCTGTTGTTGATTCACAACCACCTCATTCTGCATCTGCGGATTGAAATTTTGATTAATTCCATTATTCTTTATTAAAGATCTACACTCATTCTTCCAATGTCCAAACTTTCCGCACGCATGACAAGGAAATTTCTTTTTCATTTCCTCTCTATTCATTTTACCTCTACCTCTACCTCCATTTGATACCTGACCATTTTGATTTTGTCCTTTCATCTGAAAATCTGTTTGAGAACCATTGTTTCCATCTTTCTGTTCTGCCACTTTCACCTGTGCCCACATCATTTTCTCTTTCAGCTTTTTATGCCTTGATTCAATATTTAGCATATCTCAGAATCTCATCAACTGTTTTACTCTGCCAACAAATTAAATGTTGCTGAATCATGTTACTAATTTCAGGTTTTAATCCAAAAACAAACCTATATAAAAAATGTCCCATATCTTTGTCATCTATACTCTCGAAACGACTATACTGTTTAAACACCTGTAACAACCTCTCATAATAAGCATGTACTGATTCTTTGGGTTCCTGTGTTGTCCTGTCAATTTTAACCCAATCTGTTTCTTTTGGAGAAATCTTACTTTTCAAGAAAGTAATTACTTGATTATATTTTCTCATCACTTCTTCTGACGGTGCTCCTGTTTTCACATCTCTAGGATATTCTTCCTTAGGCCAATCAACAGTAATTTTACACTCACTCCATAAATCAGCTGGAACTACAATCTCAAACAAAGCATCTAAATCTTTCAACAAAACTTTTGAAACCTTTACAAACCTCTCTACCTGTTTGTACCACTCAACAGGTTTCTCCCTCAACCTGGGAAAATCATTCATAAAGGATAATATATCCTGTCTTGACCAAGGAATGTGAACATATTCACCACCTGGAACTTCTCTCATCGGGCATACCATTTCAGCCTGTCCTGTTTCCCTCAATAGAAATAAAGACGCATTTTTACATGCAAGCATTTCTTCCTTCTTTATCGCCCATCTGCCTTTCCACCGTTCTATATCACCCCATTTCTTTATAGTATTCATTCATTCTTTTAGTTGCAATCGTTTGCCAGACGTATTCAAACTCTCCAAATCTTTATCAGTAAAATCCAGTCTACGTTTTCTGCAAAACTTTAGACTTCTCTATGTCCACTCCATATTCTTGTGCAGCTTCTGCCAATTTTTCATGCAGATTCTTTGCTTTCCATGTTATATTCTTACACAAAAACAACAACTCTTCATCACGGTACTTACTCAATCTCTCTGGACTTATTGTACCAATAATCATCTCTTCCAGATCCACTTTCAGTCTACCTACATCTACAGTCTCGGTTGAGACTTATTATTTTCCATTCCTCTTATCCAATCATCTAACTCCTCTGGCGAAGGACCCACTGAACTCCCTGACACTAGAGTTGTTCCTCTGACATTCTGCACTATTTTTCTAGGATCCATCTGTACACTTCTCTTTGGTGTTTCCGTCACGTTTTCACTAACTGGAAGATCAATCAATGAAGTACTCATCTCAACTTGTTACGATCCACTAATATTTCTGGCATTATTCAAGGGAATTGTCAATGCATGTATTCTCGATATATTTTGACTCTCACCATACAATGGAACTATAGGACCAATTGTTACTGGAACCGATAATGCTTCTGCATTCAGACTCATCTGACTAATTCTCTGAGTCAACTCCTCTCTCGCCTTATTCAACATGTCAATCTCACTCTCCTGTAATACTCGAGTACCCAATAAAACTTGTGAAGCTACCGGAACGTGTGTAACCTGTGAAGCTTGTGGAACTTGCGGAGTTTGTGGAACCTGAGGAACTTGTATTTCAATTAGTGGTGCATTTGGAATTGTTTCCCCTAAACTTTCCTGATATGGTGGAGGTCTTTTTAATAGTATTTCATCCATTAACTCATCATCTATTTCATTCGGGTCTATTTCTAGTTCTGAAATCTCTGGGTTATTCTTTTTCTCTTTACATTTGCCTCCAGCCTGATCTTCAGCAACTATTACTGGATATAATCCATCTGCATTTACATCTCTCCTCCATCTTTTCATTTGATCATCCCATCTAGCCTCAGAATACCTCAATATTACATTCCTGTATTTTATTCCATTCCTGTCTCTCTCCTTTTTATATGCCTCATGTTCCCATTCCTCAAGCGCTTCATACTGCATAGGTCTAGGATTTGGTTTTAATGAATTAATTCGTCCCCTCAAGTTCTCCAAAATCCTTACGTTAAATGTACACGTATGATACCCACTTTCCAACATCATAAATGAATCGGGTGTTCTCGGAGGAGGTATAGGAAGTCCCTCTCTAGTAACTATCGGCTTGTCCTTTTTAAAGAAATCTTTTATTCTTTTTACCATTTTCATTTTTCAGCTCTTTTTACGCTAAATATCTCAGCAAACAAAAACAAATCCTTCCGTAATTCTACTTATTCTATTAGCTAGCGCTCGTCCAGTGCCAACGCGACTCACACCAACCAACCAATCACGGCTCACTACGTATCTACTATTCTAACCAATAACAGCACAGCTCACAGCTACCAACCAATCACAGCTCTCTATGCGCCCGCTGCCTGACCAATGCCAGCGCGGCTTTTTTGTGACATCAGTATTACTCCTGCTACTGACCCTCCCTTTACAAAATAATACGGCAATGTATTTCTAGGTTTTCTTAACTAAATTCTTGTTAGAAACAACACAAAACAATGCTACTTTGTCTGTTCCACTAGTAAAAGAGATAGTTTCACTTGTTCAAAAAGAGATTCTTTCACTTCTAGTAAAATAACGACCAGCGCTACTCTACTCTCAATCAAGTTAAAGGAAGACTTGTTACTCCTCTGGGGATACTAGCCAAAGTTTCGGAAGAGCACTTTCTTTTCAGAAACAGGTCTTTGGGGATGTAAGGCCAAAGTTTCGGAAGTGGACCTTTCACTATTTCATGCAATCTTTTTTTTTCTCGATCCAATAAGTCCCTAAAATAAGATCAACAGCCTTTCACTGTTCGATATTACGACAACAGACCAAGTAATTCGCAGTGTGATACCTTTCCACACTATTCCTCTGCCACATAGGCTAAAATAACATCATCCTGGGATCTTAGGTAACTCTGTACCCGTACTTCCAGACAACATAAAACAAAGACACTAACCTTTCATGTTAATAATCAATAAATCAATAATTATTACCAAACTGATCAATAATTAACCATCCTCTGCTACCAAAACTGATCCAGCGATCAGGGATCGATATTTTTCACAATCAAAGGCCCATTTACACTACCCAACTGATCCCTTCACGCTGGGTTTCAGTGTGGTGCAAGTTTATACCAAACTTACCAATTACACAATAGAACCTGCATTTCTCCTTACTAAATGTAAATAAATGTGGCGATGAACCTTTTGATGTTGAAAAGTTGATAGTAATAATTATGTACTAATCCTTTACTACTAAATAATAACAGACTCAGTAAGTAATTTTATAATGTTTATCGGAAAATAATGTGAAATGATTGCTCATCAAGTACGGTCATACAATGCAAATCCTGGATTATCACGGAGGGAAAAAGTATTAGCAATGTACAGAATCAAACTCATATCGAATAGACAATGCATTGAAGGAGTGGATAGGCGAAGAGAGAAAAGTTTCAGAGACAAAATACATTTGCAAATGAATATGCAAATTCAGAATATTATCTATACAAACCCAAGTAAGAATCAGGGAAATCTACCCTCTGGCCAAAGGGCAGTAAGGCCCCTCAAGTAGATTTGAGTGGCAAAGATTAAGTCAGGAATCAGGAAACAGATAGGCCTCTATCTGGAAACAGCAAACCGACGACAGCGACGATCTCCCGCTAGCTAAACACCAACCGACCTAACCACACCCACCAGGGACTTTCAATTATACCCTAAAACCTAAATGTCCAACCGACATTTGTTTCAATATGAGAGCAAACTCCGTCTCCCATTGGCTAAGGATGGGGGTGTTCTGTCACACCACTCTCATCATGACCATTCTATTCAATATCCTTTTGTCTTAAACTTTCAGCATTATGACAGATTCTTCCCAGGAAACAATTTTGAACACAATCATAGTACACATTTCCTGCAGCACACGACATGTTGCAAGTTTCTGCGCTTCCATTGTTTGCCTCTCCCATCTCGAGAAGGAAGTTGTCCATTTCCACTGATATTATTTTTTCTTTTCCGTAGCTTGTCAGTCATACAGTACACTACGAAGGTCACGTTCATGCCTTTGCGTTCTCTCTTCTCATTCAAAACCTTCTTTTGGTCATTTTTAATTTCTCTAGCAAATATTAACCCCAGACTGGCATGCAGAAATGTAGGCCCATGTTTGCTTTTCTACAGAAAACAAACACAAACCTTTATTGTTTTCATGAAATGTAATTTCTTTGCTCACCATCCTAGCATTGCTTTAACCCATGCATAACCAGTGTTATTCCTAGCAATCGTTATTAATGTGCACAAAAGCAGCATTAGTTTTTTATATTTATTTTTAGCCAAAAGCGTCTGTGGCCTAGTTTCATGCATTAGTACACACATGTGCAAAAGCATTTCCCCTTACTTTAGCTTTCTTTTAATAAAAGTTTCACAGCACACTGTTAATAAATGTTACTGAGAGGTTTAATCCGAGCAGGTTTTATTTTTGCAAAACCCTGCTCCATCACTAACAAGTGGCACATGCACACATCTGTTTCATTTAATTTCACCCACTCATTAACCTTCAACCCACCTCCCTATACTCACTCACATTCACCTACCTACATTAGGCATTCTCACTCATATACACCGACCTATACACGTTTACCCAATCACTCACATTCACCAGTCCAATTAACCCCATTTACTGAAGTTACACCCCCACTTTCAAACAGGCATAGAAACTCCCCCATTAATAACCAACCTCTTTCCTAATAAAAAGCTATATGTATTGACTTTACCATAGCTTGCTAGTGTTGAATTTTTTATTCAGTACAGGTAAGGCAGCTTCCCCACTCATATTTATTTATTCAACTCTCCGTGCCCCTTAAAGGGCCATCCGGTGAACGCTAGTACTGGTATATACTAAAAGGGATATAATGTGGAGCAGTGCAGCCGCTTAATTTCCTGCATGAAGAGCAGTTGCCTTAGCTAGGGGTGAGAGAGAATAGGATGTCAAGTATGTAAGGTGCAGTGTAGTAGTCAGAGAATGATCTCACACTGCATCTCAAAACCCAAGCAGACTTCATCAAACAGCAATATACTAGAATGCTTGAATTGGTTTCATTAAACAAAGCAATGTTCTAGAATGGTTGCTGTTGGTGATTGTTAGAGATGCAAGACTCAGCAAAGAGAACTGTTTTTCTCTACAATGGATGCCCCTGTAACAATGCATTCACTGCTGATACTTTGTGCAGCTGTATAGGGACCTAAGGTAATGATGGTGAATAGGGGGGGTAGCCAGTGAGTAACTGTGAATTAAAGGGCAATGTTTTATTTAATTGAGAATAGTTGGGTATAGTAAGGGAGACAAATGGTATTTACTGGGCTGTTTCTCCTGCAGACAGATACTCCCATCTGAGTAAAGCCATTCTTATGTCGATTAACTTCATCTGTGATCCTTGATGCAGGCCGCTTACCTCACCTCCTTCCAGAAAAATGTTTGTCCTAAAAAACATGCTATATGTACATGACTACGCTACTTCATCTTTCCTGTGACATAAGTCAACTTGTGTGCATGTAGTTGACTTTTGACTTATGTAGTCAGAGAAAGAACAGATTTAGAAAGTGTAGGAAAATGCTCTGTCTGTCCTCACAGCAGAGAGGAAGAACTGTTGTTCGCATGGGGTAGAGCCAGAGGAGGATAGTCCTCAAAGCACTAGTGAGCATCAGAAGGCCGATGTAGAGCAATAGTAGAGATGGCTGAGGGGTGAGTAGAGATCTAGTTTACTCTATGCTTTCTTGGGAGGAGGCTTCATTTCTCGAGGAATGGGGTAGTGTTGTTATCCTCCATATCTCATTGGTGGAGAGTTGGAGTAAATTGCAGCTAAAGGAGTAGTGGGTGAACTGAAAATAAGTAGGTATATATATATATATATATTTGACCACCTATGTTTCACATGGATCCACTCAAGAAACATGCTGAGGGGCTGGAAAACGAGGGAACTTCCATTTTTCAACTTATTTGTAAGTAAATTAATGGTTTTTGTCATCCTATTGTGCATGGTATTTTTGTTAAGGAGTTGCCTTGTTCCCTTGTACCAAAAAAACAAATACATACATGGACACAAAAGCATATAGTGGAATTGTGAATTCACTTATTTTAGTCATGGTATGGCAGTTCAGCCTGATCCAGTGAAAAGAGGGCCTAACAACACAAACTCCAATTGTCTTTCTTGACTAGTATGCAGGTATGGCCTATGCAAACACTAACAAAGGACTGACTCTAAAACGATTTTTATTGACACACAAGTGAAAAAACTAACTTTTGTGAGCCTTATTCACAATAGACAGACATGTTTGCATAGGCAAGGGGTTGAGTTCCATGGCAAAAGTTCTTGTGGGAGAATTTTCAAACAGCAATTTCTTTTAGCAGGAGAATTCTGTGGCACAAGATCTTATTTTGCTAATTTTTCCTCCAGCAAAACGTATTGTTTCTTCTTGTTTTTCAAATTCATTCAAGTTTGTGACAATCTCAACCATGACAAAGTTTTAAAAAAAAAATAGTTTTTACATTTAGCATATCACTAATAAAGTTATCCGATGACTTGGATGACTTAACCCTCAAGGACCAAAAGCTAAACCTGTCATTGGAAGAATTTGAAGCATAAATGGTAGTATTGCAAACCATATGTGACCTTTCCTGTCCAGTCCCACCTAAAGGAGAAACCTCAGATCGAGAATGGCTCGACTCCTAATTATTACCCCTTTTCAAAAAAGCCCTAAGTGTGTGAACTCTTTCTCTCTACAGACATGCAGCGTCTGGAACGTGCTTCCAAAGAGACTAGGACTCGTCAACAGCCACACAGAATTCAGAAAAGCAATATACACCTGGATGGTCCCCAAACCACGGCTCAAGTTACTCTCACATAGCAATTCATACTGGTCTACATATGCAATGAGCAAATCAATTCCTTACTCTGCCTTTGCATATGCCGTAAGATGCTGTCAGTAAGCACTTACCCTTGTATTCCTGATCCAACAGGAGTGATGCACTTTCCCTTCTCTCACCACCTCCACCAATGAACGCATGCACACAGTTTTGAGGATCAATGATTGGAAAAGGGAAATTGGAAAAGAGAGAGATGAAAAACACTGGGCTTCACCACTTTGACTTGTCACTGCTGCTGGGCAATGGGGTCTGAAGTCAATAGATTCCTTAGTAACTGGCCATAATAGCCCTGCATTGAACTGTAAAAGTAAATGGATATACTTGAGTGATATCTATGTGTAACCAACTCTCTGTACTTTGATGTAGAACTTGTTATTACTGAAACTAAACATATGAGAAATGAGTACCTCAAGTACAGGTTCACCAACACTTCTCTCCATAAGTAAGATCACAACTTCAAACTTTGTCACTCTGTATACACTCTCTGTGGAAGATGTTATAGTTTCTTCAAAGTTTGGTTTCTTGCCATGGGCTGACTTTCAGAACACTTCTCTGTAATTCCAATATCCTGCAAAACAACTCCAAATGCAAGCAGCAGTTCCTTGCAAAGAAAATCCTATACTGCTGCAACATAGTTTTGCGATTGTCTTGCAAAGATGCAAGGATGTTAGACCCAGATATTCAAGATGACTGCGTCACCAAATTATGTGCGGGTTTTTGGCCTCCTGGGAGAAATTGTTTGTTTTGGATGCTGCAACTTAGTGCAGTCTCCATGCACATAAAGCATCTCTCTAGACAGCACCAACACTCTGCAAGGACTGCCACCCTTCCTTTGATGGAGTCCTCGTGAGCGTTTTTCAAGGATCACTCCCCTGACCTTCCTGAGTTTTAAGTGGTAAGCTGAATCTCCAGCCTTGCTTCCTGATAGTGGCCATCACCCAAAATGAAAACAAAAATGTAATGGGTGGAGTGCTTGAATTAATCTCAGCCACTTGAAATTACGCTGGGCCACATCCCAATCCATTATTTTTTGCCCACCACACCACCTCATATAGCTGGAACTCGCCATATGCATGCCAGCCTTAGTCCTACTTCTGTATGGACAGTCCAGCCCAACTTGCTAGGCCTGGCACCCTTTGAACCTGAACACAAGCAAACCCAGACCGGATTTGGTCTGTTTGGGCCTTATTACTATGGTGCGCCTTGGTTCCATTGCACAGTGAGCATGGGATCCACATTTGGACATATCCATTGCACTGAAGACATTGCGTTGATAAAAACAAATAAGTTATGGGTGTGTAATAAACTGGGAAACACCAAGTAAGAAGACTCCCGCAATTGATGAAGATTAATCTTTATTCCAGTACAGCATGTTGACAGAAGTAAATCTCGATCATCTATGCTAACTGTAGTCCCCCCACCATATATATACATCCACACTCGCATACAAAAGATACCCCCACGCTTGTGCCTACCTCAAATAATAGTACAGGCGCGTGGCAAGGCACGAGCATGACACAAAGATGCCGCGCTCGTGTATACAACACATCTCCTCCCTTTACTTTTTTTTTGTTTCTACTTTACGTAAGCACAAAGTCTTTAAATCTTATTGGAGGGCATCTTAACCTTAAACTCCTGGAACTGCCACTGGACAATTCCATATTATTGCCTGTACGAGACCCATCATAGCGTGAATGTCCCATACTATCATCTCCTGGCAAATCCAAAAACACGTTTGTAGCACAATTATCAGATGCTACAGGCTCATTCTTGAACACCGAGACTTTGCCAAGATTCCATACACTACCACCATCAACTCGTACATCATTCCTAAAAACCTGAATCACACGTACAAGATCCGACCACTTAGAAAGTCCCTTACCTACCATGACCCTTTTCCTTACCCGTACCATGTCCCCAACTTGCTTCCCAGGCACACCTATCCTCTTCTTTAGATCTTCTTTTATCTTTTTTTTTATACACATCCATTTTCCCTCTAGTTTCCTTGAAATCCACATCCGCAAGATCACCTTGCACTAATTTATTGTCTCTTAACCACCATGGAACCAAATTTGTGCTAGGTTTGTGCCCTCTTAATAGTTCAAAAGGACTCACCAAGGTAATAGAGTTAGGTGAGGTCCTGTAAGTTAACAACATAGACTGCAAAGCATCCTTCCAGCTCAAACAACCCTTTACAGCCAGTTGGATGGCTTCTTTAGCCACACGATTGAACCTTTACACTTGACCATTGGCTTCTGGGTGGAAAACAGCAATTCTCCAATGAATCACAGCACATTTCTGCAAGCACTTCTCCACTTGTTTACTGACAAACTGAGGACCATTGTCAGTTACAAGTTCCTGAGGAATATCCTCTCTACAAAAAATCTCATCCAAAACCTCTATGACCACTTCAGAGTTAGCATCCTTCACCATCTTGATTTCCGGCAATTTAGAGTAGTAATCTATCAGAACAATACCATAAGCCTATTGTCTAGGTAAGACGGCAAATGACCCAATACTATCTAGCCCTAATTTGCGCCAAGGTGCTATAGGCAACTCTACAGGTTGGGGATCTGAAATCAGAGGTTTAGCTAATTTGTCACTATTGGCACATTTGTCACATAATTTCACTTGATGTTCGACAAAAGAGTCAATACCCGGCCACCAGAAGTTAACTTTAATACGTCTTCTCCTGGCAGAAATTCCAAAATGCCCCTCATGAGCAATATCTACAATAGCTTTCCTTAAACTGAAAGGGGAATAAACTTATCACCACGAATCACAATATTGTTTTCTGCAGCTAATTCCTCTCGTACCTCAAAAAAACTCAATTCAAGTGCAATTTTTCTCTCTTCAGGCCATCCTTCCAAAATATATTGTTTCACCATAATAAGTTCAATATCTTTCCCCATTTCTTCATTCCACTTGTTCTCTTCAACAACTGGAAAGTCTGAACCCAGTAAATTAATATCACCCAGAGTGAACGCTACTTCACAATCATCTACCTCCGTATTGTCATGCTCTTCAATCGGTAGAAGTAATCTAGACATACAATCTGCATGTACATTGTTCTTGCAAGGAACATATTCTATCTTGTACTGGAAATTTTGTAATCCAGAAGCTAACCTGGCTTATCTAGCAGACATCGTGTGACCACCACCAGGTGCTAATATGTGCACAAGGGGTTTATGATCAGTTTTGAACGTAAACTTTGTCACCCACAAAATGGACCTAAAATGTTCAGCGCCCCACACACAAGCGAATAGCTCTCTTTCAATCACTGAATAATTTTTCTCCGCATCACGCAAGCTCTAGACGCATATGCTACAATTCATTGCTGTCCATGTTCCTCTTGCATCAAAACACCACCCAAGTGACAATTGCTAGCGTCAACCATTACACTGCAATGTTTCCCAATTATAAAAGGTTTTAAGTACTGTGCATTCACAATAAGATTTTTCAAGGTGTCAAAGGCGGTTGACAGACCCCAGTCCGTTCAAATTTAGCATTTTTCTTTAGCAGACACCTAAAAGGATCTACCTTGACAGCATAGTGTGGAATACATTTTGCATAAAACTCCGTTAGTCCTAAAAAAGCTATCCCATGTAGGAACAGGTGCCTTCCTGATATTTTCCACATGACTTCTTTTTGGTTTAATACCAGTTCCGCTGATGCAATGTCCTAAGTATTCAACTTAGTTTTTCCTAAATCTACATTTATCTGAACATAAAGCCAACCCCTTGGTTCCTAAACCAGCCAAAACATGCTTTAAATTGCAGTCATGTTCTTCAACATCTTTCCCAAATACCAATATATCGTCTTGGAAAGCTACTGCTCCAGTAAGACTGTCTAGAGTTTCTTTCATCAACCTTTGGAATACTGAAGCAGCGCTTGCCAAACCAAAAGGCATTCTGCAAAACCTAAACAAACACTGAGGAGTGATAAACGCAGTCAAGTTTTTAGATTTCTCATGCAACACCACCTGATGGTATGCGCTGGCTAAGTCAAGGCATGAAAACACCTGTGCTCCAGCCAATGTAGATGCCATCTCATGTAGAATCAGAAGTGGATGAGCATGATTAAATTAATGCAAAGGCATAATTCCCCATTGGGTTTGACCGAAATAGCAACAGCAGAAACCCAAGGAGAGAACTCAACAGGCTCAATATTTTCTTTTTACACATATCCTGTAACATTTCCTTCAGTTTACTTCTGTAAGACAAAGGAACGTTTCTTACTCTGTGACGAGCAGGTATAACACCATCCTGTAACTTGATACGATGTGTAAACCCCTTATACATTCCTAGTTCTTTGGTAAAAAGCTCAAGAAACGTGTTTGAATTCCTGCATGAATTCAACATCATTACTAAGTTTTCCATCACGTGTAACCCCAGAGTAGATTGCCATGCCATAAACAGGAGGATCTGCCCTTGGGTCCAGCTTGATGCCC
Source organism: Calotriton arnoldi (assembly GCA_963921515.1). Lineage (NCBI taxonomy): Eukaryota > Metazoa > Chordata > Amphibia > Caudata > Salamandridae > Calotriton > Calotriton arnoldi. The sequence continues at coordinate 2,756,997 of CAWUFW010000577.1, read as the reverse complement.
AGTTCTTTGTTATGTGGCCATGCCAATAAAGATTGACCATTCTTTGCCACATAAATCTTCCCAAACAAATGATGTCCTGCAAATTCTATATTAGCACAAAAATAACCAACTAATTGAATTTTGTGGCCTGTATATTCCCCTGGAGAAACATCAGGAGGCAACAAAATTATATTGGGCCATTTCGTTTTGACAATATCGTGCAATTATGGTATGCCAAGCGCATGAATCCACCAACTCACGCCATCAATGCTAACCATGCAGGAGGGAAATTTTATTACACACTTTCCATCATTGATGTTCAAAACTGTGTTTACATCCTGATCACTATATTCCACAACAGACTCCCATTCATCCTGGTGTTGTATCACATTCACCCTCCGGTGAGCTGATTTGCATATCTTAGTAAAATGTCCTTTTCTGTTGCATCTAGAGCAATTCTTGTCCATAGCAGAGCCCATTTTAGAATTCCCGAAATGGAAACTACCACCACATCTAAAACATGAAGCAAAACTTTTCCTTCCCTCAGATCTTTGCCCCCTAGTTTGCCAAGTAGGTTTTATGTAACTTCTTTTTCTGATTAATGGATTTTTGAGTTTGTCACCCTCTATCGCAACAATGTGCACCTCACTTTTCTCACTCCCCTTATCTCATGTACAAACTTTTCTGAATGTTCAATAGCTTTGGCTATCTCGATGGCCGTGTTTAACGACATATCTGCTGTGGCCCACAATCCATCCTGGATTTTCTTGTTATTAGTTCTCATGAGTATTTGGTCTCTTAAAACTTGTTCATAGGTAATATGCTCAAAATCACAAGTTACTGCCTAATCACATGAGGGTGAATACATAACTATTAATCGACTGATCATGCTGCTGTTCTCTAGAATAAAATATAAATCTTTCCATCACTACATTTCTCTTCTTACTGTATCTTAAAGATAACTATTTGGACACATATTGATATGGATCAATATTACCAGGATTTACCAATGCAGGAAGGTTCCTGAATTCTTTCAACCCTATTCCTCCCAGACAATGCTTCAATAACGATACCTTCCTTTCTGGTTCACAGTCTCCCCCTTCCAGAACTTCTACATAGGCTACAGACACACCCTCCCATGTTTCCCAATCCATCGGTGGCTCACCAGGAGTTGAAAGAAAGGAAGTTGGCGGCACAATTCCTGCTGTTAATGTTAAACAACTACTATCCAAAGTTAATTATTATATGGAAGACAGGAAAGAATTCAAAACAAATAAAGTGGTTACCACTGTCTCATACACCAATATTCAACCCTAATGTTATTTATCCAGTCAAGCACAATAATAAAAAAAAGCTGAAAATAATAAAAGTAGTCACCGCAGTCCTGATATGGAGCAATTGCACAGGAAACACGTCCTACTTCGATGTGACGATTGTATCCAAAACACGACTTGTATTCCAATAGGTTGACAGTGTCTAGATAAACAACAGGACACTCCAGTTGCCTAGTTGCAGTTTAGATGCTGTAACGTCATCTATTCGGCTCCACGGAGGCTCGGAGATGACAAACGAGCCTGAACGAAAGCTCGCACATGTCAAAACACAGCGCTTGAAATTATGTCCATTCCTCCGGCCGTATGCATTTCTAGCACAGGAACCAATAATAATCCATTTTTGGGAAACAGCCAATAGAACCCGATCCTCCGGAGAAACGAGGCGGGTCACTGCAAAGGTGCTTCCTCATGCGTAGTTCAGTACCCAATCGTTGCCAGTGCAATAAACTGGGTAACACCAAGGAAGAAGACTCCGGAAACCGATGAAGATTAATCTTTATTCCAGTACAGCATGTTGACAGAAGTCCCGATTGTAGAGTGCCACCCGGCCTTTACGTGACGACACTCACGCGCACAGCACCCCTCGCGACCGGGCTCGGTCCGAGGGTATATAATAAAGGGGCCAAGGTCGCACGTGACCTAACGGCTGAAGTGAAAACCTGTGTCCCGGTGTCTGTCACCAATGCGAGTAGGCCCCCCCCCTCTCAATTGTACACTGGCGACGGAGGGCGTGTATACGGACCCTCGCCTGCGACATCGCCCACGCCAGAGTCCAGCGCGCAGCCCACCGGCTAGTGACAGGGACGGAGAGGGAGTGTGAGGCAAGCGGCAGACTTCACCTGAAGTAGACGGCGCAGCCTTCCACAGGCCGCGCTCCCGCCGGAAGATCACAGCGAGCGCAGCTAAAACCGCACAGCGTATCGGATGCGAACAGCCCGGCGGAGGTCACGCGAGGACGCCAAGACGGCGGCAGTGCTCAGCGCGCCAGACAGGAGGAGCTGTTCAGCGCGAAGACTGTGTAAAAAAAACCAAAAAAAACAAGTGAGTGACTTCTGCTGCCAGCGGAGCGCCCCAGATCAGGCGGAGAAAACCCACAGCGTAGGTCTAGTAAGCTGACCCCAACGGCCACGTGCACAACCCTGCAGCACCTCGCAGGTCAGCGGGTACCACGCCACGGTCACTGCAAAGCGCCAGCACGCTGCCTGGAGGACTGCGAAGGCCGATTCCAGAGGGGGTAAAGGAGCACACCATCAGCGGGGGAGACTCACACTAGGGGTGAGAGACTGTCTTGGGTTCACCCTGTACACACAGCTGCGCAGGTCAGGCCAGGCCACACGCACAGGAGACACAGGTCGAACTGCAGGAGTAAAGGAGAGGGACAGTGCGCAGAAAGAGAGAAAAAAAAAAGAAGGGACTCTCAATAGCACAGGATCCGACATAACAGTGGGTGCAGGCATCAATAAAGAAGTATCATGGGGGACGACCCGGCAGAACAGGGACCAGCACACACAACTCCCCATTCGCATGCCTCAGTGACGCCGCTGCCACCGTTTAGCCAACTAACAGACCCAGCCACAGTGGCACCACGATGGAAGCTCTGGGTGGGACGCCTAAATCACTACTTCACCGGAACCCGCGAGAACGATGGGAAAGTGAAGCGCTCGTTGCTCATGCATTTTGGAGGGAGGAATTATACGACCTGTTTGAGACACTGCCCAATACCGGCGACGCTGACGACTATGAAGCCGCGATTGTAGCTCTAAACAGGTACTTCGATCCCCAGATGAACCCGGATTACGAGCGATTCAAGTTACGGCAGGCACGACAAACTGAGGCAGAAACGGTGGACATGTATTATGTCAGACTCCGGAAACTTGCGGTCACGTGCACAGGAATAGACCACAATGACGAAATCAGAGTGCAGCTGATCACAGGATGCAAGTCTGTTGCCCTGAGGCACCTCATTTTGCGGCAGCCAGGAATCTCGCTGGATGAGATCTTAATACTGGCTCGATCCCATGAGTTGTCCGACAAGCGCGCCGAAGAAATGGAGGCTGTTCGGATAAGGAACACGTCAGCAGCTGCTACGCCGAAGCAGGTGCAAGTGAAAGAGGAGGCCGTAGAGACCATTCAACGGCGGCCGTTGGGGAATCAAAGACGGGGCACGGGAAACAGGCCCAGCAGCAAGTGTGGTTACTGTGGATTCGACCACAGGGAAAAAGACAGGTGCCCCGCGAGAGGACAGGTGTGTGCGAAGGGCAAATCACTATGCCAGCGTCTGTCGCGGACGAGGAGGAAGGGCACGTGGCGGCGCAACTAGGGGGCGCCAGGGGAGTCTCCGGAATTTCACTCTGGAAGATCAGGAGGAGTCTGACGTCGCAGACGGTACTACTAGTGCGGCGTACTATGAAGACGAAGACGACATATTCGTTTCATTCGCTGGCCGATCCGGCAGGAAAGGCCGCCCACCCCCACTGTGTCACGTCAATGTCAACGGACACCCTGTACAGGCCCTCATCGACACCGGAGCGTCGGTGAACGTTATGGACTCTGAGCAATACGACCGGCTAAGGCCCAAACTACCTCTGGTTCCAAGCAAGGCTAGGATCTTCACGTATGGTGGCACCGAACCCATACCGCTGAGGGGAATGGTGGAGGTAGAAGTCTTGAGCGACTCCCACACAGTGATGACAACATTCCACGTCACAGAAGGGGAAAAGGGCACGCTGCTAAGCTGCCACACGGCGGAGGACTTAGAACTCGTGTTCTTCACCAAGCAGGTGCACGAACACCATGCCGAAGACATGCTGAAAGAATTCCCGCAGCTATTCACAGGACTGGGCAAACTAAAAGACTACCAAGTCAAACTGCACATCGACAAAAGCGTCCAGCCGCGTGCCCTCCGACACCGGCGGATACCGATCCACCTCTGCCCGCTGGTGGAACAGGAACTACAGAGCCTCGAGAACATGGGAGTGATCGAGAAAGTGTCAGGACCCACTCCATGGGTATCCCCGCTGGTGGTGGTGCCAAAGCCAAAACAACCAGGCGCCATTCGCCTATGTGTAGACCTGAGGCTCCCCAACCTGGCTATCCGCAGGGAGCGGCACGTGACCCCGACGATGGACGACATCGTGGCGGATTTGAATGGAGCCCAATGGTTTTCAAAACTTGACCTGAACTCCGGGTATCATCAACTCGAGTTGGCTCCAGAAAGCAGGTACATAACCACATTTTCAACGCACGTGGGTCTGAGAAGATACACCCGGCTCAGCTTTGGGGTGTCGTCTGCGGCTGAAGTATTTCAAAACGCAGTCCAAGAAACCCTGTCTGGCCTGGTCGGAGTCATCAATCTCAGTGACGACATCCTGATTTACTCTCAGAGCCTCGAAGAACATCACACTCGGCTGAGAGACACACTGCAAAGGTTAGTGGACTGTGGCCTTACCCTGCACCGGAAGAAATGTGCTTTCTACCAAGGATCCATAGACTTTTTCGGTTATGTCTTCTCCAGAGAAGGGCTTCGAGTGGATCCCAGGAAAGCCGCAGCTATAAGAAACGCACCTGTGCCTCAAAACCCGACTGCCATAAGGAGCTTCCTAGGAATGGCAACTTACTGTGGCCGTTTTCTACCAAACCTCGCCACAATCTCCGAACCTTTGAGGCAGCTAACAAAAACCGGGACACCATGGGTCTGGACCCCTCGAGAAGAGGCAGCGTTTCAAGGCATCAAAAAGGCCCTGCTCGACCAAACGACTATGGCTTATTTCCACCCGAAGCGAAACACAGAAGTGGTTGTCGACGCGAGCCCGGTGGGGCTAGGCGCAGTACTGTTACAGGAAGACCGACAAGGATTATACGTGCCAGTAGCATACGCCAGCCGTGCACTCTCGCCAACAGAAACAAGGTATGCACAGATAGAGCGCGAAGCCCTAGCCATCCGCTGGGCTTGCCAGCATTTTCATCTTTACCTGTGTGGCCACTCCTTCAAGGTCATAACAGACCACAAGCCCCTCATACCCCTGTTCAGTGGGTCCAACAGGCTGGCACCTCCGAGGATCGAGCGGTGGGCAGTGCATTTGCAGGCATACTCCTTCCAGTTACTGTATCGCCCTGGGGCGGACAACCCCGCTGACTTCCTGTTGAGGCATCCACTGCAGGCGGAGGATGGGCAGGCCCAGGATGACAGCCCAAGCATGGAAGCCGTTGTGCAAATGATCGAAGATAGTGCCTGTCCACTGGCCATCACCAAAGAAGAAATGAGCAGTGCTACAGAGTCAAAGAAGCCCTGACGACAGGAAGATGGCACCGATTCTTGGACAGGGTGGCAGGACTCACCGAGGAAGAGCAGAATGCCAGGAGACAGATATGGCGGGTGAAGCATGAGCTGAGCATCGGAGGATCCGGGTTGGTACTCAGAGGTCAGAGGATCGTGGTCCCAAGGGAGCTGCACCGCCGGCTGGTAAGCCTAGCACACCAAGGGCACCAAGGTGTGGCAAAGACAAAGGCCAGGCTCCGAACCAAAGTGTGGTTCCCGGGGATGGACAGTATGGTCGATGAAGAGGTAAGGACCTGTCACCCCTGCACCATCACGGGAGCGGACCCAGCTCCTGCACCGGTCATCACGGAAGGACCATGTGACACGCCATGGACCAAGGTAAACATCGATTTTGGCAGTTTCCCGGACGGACGTCACACCCTAGTAGTTATTGACTCATGCACCAAGTTTCCTGTGGTCGAGCTCGTGCCAACCACCGCATTTACACACGTGCAGCCAGCACTCGAGAAGACCTTCACAATGTTTGGTCTGCCGGAGGAAATGAAGTCTGACAACGGACCGCCCTTCCAGTGTCAGGAATTTCAAGATTTTCTACAGAAACGGGCCATCCGACATCGGATCACACCGCAGTGGCCTCAAGCCAACGGCGAGGTCGAGCGGTTTATGCGGACTTTGAACAGAGCACTACGCATAGGGGTGGACCGGCATCAAGACCTGGAGACTTGTCTCCACCAATTCCTATTCGCCTACCGGCAGACGCCTCTTTCAACGACGGGGTGTGCCCCTGCAGCCCTCCTTCTAAGGCGGCCGCCCAGGGATATCATCCCTGAAGACCCCAACTGGACACCGCCAGGCTTTGACCCGGAACGAGCTCAACAGAAGCGCCAACAAACCAACGACAAAGCCACCCTCAGCCGCGGAGCCAAGGTACCCTCGATCCGAGTCGGAGCACGAGTGGTTCTAAAGAATCGCCACCCTGGCTGGAAGTTTCGCAAGCCCTACGAACCTGAGGAGTGGGTCGTTGTCCAGATCAATGGAACCATGGTCACCGCGCAGCGCGGAAGGCACATTGTGGTGAGGAACATCTTGTGGTTCAAGGAGATCTCCGACAGCCCACAGACGGACCAGGCGGTATCCGGGGCAGAAGAAGATTTGCCTGACTTCTCTGCAAACTCTGTCCCCAATGGCCGAGAGAGTCCAGCGCCGGTACCCGCAAAAGGGTCAGACGAAGACCACGGGGCAAGCCAGTCCAGTCCAGCAGGGGATACTGATGCGGTGGGTCGTTGAAGTAGCGCTCCCTCGAGCCCCGAAGAAATGCCATCTCGCGGCCAACGATCTCAGTTGAGGCCCAACCCCGCACCCAGCCAGAAGCTGAGGGACTATGCGTGCCAAGTAACGATGCCGGCAGGAGAATGCCGGGTGGGCCGGCCAGAGACTCTGTGAGCATGTGGCACCTCCACTGCAAGCTATCTCTTCTCACTTTTGTCTTTCTCTTCTCTTTATCTCCACTCTCTTTCACCGTTAACTGATAGATTAGCTGTGGCTAAAGGAAAGGAGGGATGTAGAGTGCCACCCGGCCTTTACGTGACGACACTCGCGCGCACAGCACCCCTCGCCACCGGGCTCGGTCCGAGGGTATATAATAAAGGGGCCAAGGTCGCACGTGACCTAACGGCTGAAGTGAAAACCTGTGTGCCGGTGTCTCTGTCACCAATGCGAGTAGGCCCCCCCTCTCAATTGTACACTGATCATCAATGCCAACTGTAGTCCCCCCACCATATATATACATCCACACTCAAATTCAAAAGATGCTCCCACGTGCCCCCCAACACACAAACTGCTACCGCTTTATATAAAAGTGGACATGCTCGTGTCTACCTCAAATAATAACTCAGGCGCGTGCCAAGGCACGAGCGCAACACACAGATGCGGCGCTCATGTATAGAACAGGGTGGAATGCTTTAAATAATCTCAGCCATTAGTAATTACTCTGGGCTTCACAATTAATCGTTTTTACCCACTGTGCTTCCTTAGTCCTGAACCAGCTATATACAAATCAGCCTTTCTCATGTTCCAGTGGGAAAAGTCTAACCTGAGCTGTCAGGCCAGGTCCCCTCAGACGCCGAATTGAGCATCATTGCCGAGCCTCAGTTAGAGGTGAGCGCAGATGCATCGCGTGAAAGGATTTATTCCTTGATGCCTAGCAGAGCTTCATAACACTGAGGACGTCCTGGCTGGATTTCGAACCCTAGTGAGTGCCGAGAAGGATTCACAAATTGGACTTAGTTTGATTATACTTGGGCGCGTTGGCGCTGACTGCAGCAGGAACACTAGGAGATTATGATTAGATTATCTAAAAAAATTCTTTCTACGATATATAATGGTGGAAAATAAGATATGCTGACAGCTATTTAGTAGCTTTGCACTACCTTCTGCATTGCGCTGTGATTTCTATTTTGTACATAAATGTGAAGACCTTGCCTTACTGATTATTGAACATGTGTACTATGGCATTTGAATCATTAGATGCTTACATTTTAGGAGCTATTTTCTGTTTCTTGCTGTAATCCTTGTATATATTCATTTTGGTATGTTGGATGATAGATGTATGTGTATGAGTGGAGTGACTGTAGAGATATTTAATGAGGATCTTTTTGACTGTTGGGGGTGTGTGAGATTTACATTTATTATTGTTCTTTCATTTCTTTTCTTTGATCATTGATTGTTGCTTTGAAAAAATGTTTTTGAACTATATACTATAATTTATGTATCTTTTGACCATTACATACATAAGCAAGTCGAATTATATTCTTTGATTAAATATATATTTATATGACCTGTGTCTGGTGTTTACATTAATAGCTAGGTCAAATATGGGGAGTGACTATCCCAGATAAAGGTGAGATATTCCGCCTCATGTATGAGTCTGGGCAGGGTAGTTCCTTTGTACTTTAAATGGCCCCTCTGAACAGGACCTGGCGGCCACTAAAAAGGTCTTCTTACTGATGCTGATATCTTTAACTGATGGAACCTGTTGGACTTGGCCCTTTTTGCAGGGTCCTCCCAGAAATATTTGCCTTCCTTCTGTATTTTTTCTGACCTGGTTTTGTTGGTTTTATGACTCTGGGCACTTTACCACTGCTGTTCAGTGCTAAAGTGCATATGCTCTCTCTTGTAAAGTTGGGAAGATTGGTCTACACCTGTTTGGCATATTTAATTTACCTGTATTACCTGCAAGTCCCTTGTACAGTGGTATCCCATATACCCAGGGCCTGTAAATTAAATGCTACTAGTGGACTTGGAGCGCTGCTTGCGCCATCCACCGAAGTAGCCTTTCAAACCTGTCTCATGTCTCTGCCGCTGCAGGGCCTGCATGCGCAGTTTACTGCTACAGTGACGTGGCATGTAAAGTGGTTGCCACATCTGCAACTCCCCTTTTACTACATATAAGTCACCCCTAAGGTAGGCCCTAGCTAGCCTTTGGGCAGGGTGCTGTGTAGGTAAAAGGTAGGACATGTGCCTTAACTGTTTGGCATGTCCTGGTAGTGACAAACAGCCTATTTGGTTTCTCAGTGCTGTGAGGCTACCCTCTCATAGGTTTGCATTGGGGTTCCCTGATATGTGCTTCAGTGGTAATTTCTGATATGAGAGGGGTAGCGTGACCATGTTTGGTATGTTTGGAATAGTAGTGATAAGTCCTGCTTATTGGTGGAAGCGGATTTGTCATTACTAATTTAGAAATGCCACTTTTAGAAGTGGGCATTTCTGTGTGCTTATGAGTCTCTGTACCCTGCCTGGATATGTATTCACCGTCTGGTTTTCACTGACAGGGGAGAGGGGATGTGCATTCACTCTAGACAGTCACAAGGGGTGTTGAGGTGTGTCCTGCCTTTCCTGGGTGACTCAGCGCTAGGCTGAATAGACCTTGGCTGCATTTAGAGTAGCAGTAGGAGTTTCCCTTGCACCTGAATAGGTCTGCATTTAGAGTGGTGGGAGGAGTTGCACTTCAATAGGGCTGTGCCTGCCTTTTACAATGCTGTCTCCGCCCCCCTGTAGTGTGCCTGGGACCAGGGCTTGAGATGTGAATGGGGGTATTGTGCACTTCTAAACAGTGTTTGAAGTGCCCCCCAGAACAAAGACTTTCTTACTATAAGTACAGGGGCTGTGACCCCATGAATTTAGACACTGCGTGGACTTGTAACTGGAAGGCTGTTGGACTGCCAGGAGGAACCGCCTTGAGACTTGATTATTCTGGAGTGCTGACCTGCTGCCTGTTGGCTGAAATAAGGACTGCCCCTTTGCACTGAGTATCCTTGTGCTGGCCTACCTGCCTGCACCTTGCTGGTGTGCCCCAGTGGTCTCCCAAGAGTGCTGCTATGCCCCTGGTCCTTGCAAACTCGAGCACTTCTATCCCTTTGGGCTCTTGTCCCTGAACCTACGTGGTGCAAGTAGCGCGTGTCGAGCGTTACACTGTCCCTGGTGTTTGGGCAGCCGGAGGGGAGAGCTTGGGTTTGGAAGAGCTCTCCCCCTTTCTTTCTTTAGGCCAGTGCATGTGTCTGCTGTGGCAAAATGTGCCAGACAGTGAGTGCTTTTCACTAGGGCGGCCGCCGCAAGCCCCGCACTGCGGCGTACTGTGACCCTGTGGCCGCAGATGAGGGCGGCGCAGCTGACGTCTTAGCGGGCCCACACAGTTTCTCTCTGGCCCTCCGAGCATACACGGGGATCACGCTGCACGCCGGCTGCAGAGGAGTTTGCACTTCCACCCCAAACCGGGCCGAGTGGTGCACGCAGCTGGTTGCCTCAGTGAAAGCATGCCACAGTTCCTGCTAGCGCTGCGGCCACTGCACCACCCTGGGCATTGCCCACCTCATCCTCCTGGTAGACGGGGGGAAGGGAGTAAAGCCACCAACATCCTCACAAAGTCCCCTACCTAGAACGGACTTCAGTAGTAATCCAACCCTGTCATTGGCAAGCGTGGCTGATGGATTGGATCTCAAAGACACAGTAAGGCCCTTAGAGGGAGCGCCACGTTTTCTTTTCTGCCTGAGCACCACTAGCATGGGGCCACATGGCTGTTATCTCTGGCAAAGTGCAGCCCAGCAGCAGCCCCTTGCTACATGCTAGCGCTGCTAGCTTTGGATATAGTGAAACTAACTCCACTCATTTCAATCAGGCGTCCCCAGTGATTACCGTAACCTTGCTAGTAGGAGGGCAGATGTTCTGAGGCCCATATTTCCCTGCTGTTCTTGATGTGTTTTGCGTGAGACTTCACGACCCATGTGGTTATGGTGACAGATTGAGATGTAGGTGTCTTACTCCAACCTAATTTGCATTGCGTGCCCTGATGTGGGTATAGGTATCGTTTTATTCCCTAAACTGCTTCATTTTCATGCTCTGATGTAGAGCTGCATGTTGTGAGGAGGCCTTATGCAAATAACAGGATAACGAGTAACGTTTCAGAATGTAAAGTATATGTGCAGGATGTGGTTTTTCATGAGCTTCATCATGTGTGCAGCATATAAGTGTTTACTTTATCCTGCTAAATGTATCACTATGACCATTGCCTAGTGGCAAAGTGAGTTTGTAATCTGTGTCGTCCTGACAAGTGCCTAGTGGCACAGTGATTTATGTGATTGTGGTCTAATGTGTTTTATGAACAATACAAAGGATATTTTTATATAACCTTGTGTGGAGTCTCTTTTTGTGGTGTGCCTAGTGTGTCACTAGTGTGTGTGTGTGTGTGTGTGTTGCGCAAACGCTTTACACATTGCCTCTGGGATAAGGCTGACTGCTCTGCCAAGCTACCAAGGTGATGAGCAGGGGTTATCTTATGTGTGCAACTCCCGTACCCTGACTATAGTGGTGTGTTCTGCCTGGCTTAGGTGTATACCATAGCCAACCAGAAACCCCATTTCTAACAGAGCCTATTCATAGTCTGTTGTCTTAATCGAACTGAAGGCACGTGTATAGATTTCACTTGATGAAACAATCAATCTCTTTCATGTCGATTTTCATACTTTCTTAACCAAGTCTCTTCATCTATGCATTGACTTTCTGAACGTGCATTTGAAAAATATAAACCCACATCATTTAAAACAATTAAACGATCTTAAAGATTTTGAGGATAGAAACCGTGGTGGATCCTCTTTCAACTGATTGTCACCATCAAGTTGATCTTGTTCCAATAGTCTTATCAGGGCTAGAAATGAAAAATTAAGCACTAGAGGGAATGGATTAACATATTAGTGCCCATTTACTGAAATGTGCTCCTTTCACCCACGTGTGTGTCTGTGTCGGACAAATATTTGTGATATGATTTTTTGATAACTAATTACCAGACACTCCAGTAGGGCCAAGTAGTGCAGCACTTGCTCTGCAATACAGGCCCTTTTCAGTGGCGTAACATAGGCCCCTATGGTGCGGGAGGGCCCCGAGTTCCAGGGAGACCCATCAGCACAGCACCTTGGTCTGAGAGCTTCTGACTGACTCCTTTCCAAACACTGATTCCTTATTGTATGCATAAATGTTTTGCGACAGAAATCTGGTAGTAAAGCATTAATATTTTACTCCGTCTTAAAGGAGGTGGTAAGCCATTTGCAAACTATTGTTAAGTAAAATTCTTTTTAGGAGTAGGCATTGGTCATTGAGGTCAAAATGGTTTGTGGAACTTTTTACATTTTTATAAACTCATCCCGATTTCCTTTAAGGAAAATAGGCTGCATTAAAAAAAAGATTGCTTTATTTAAAAGTATAAACAGTCGTGGTGGTCTGCTTAATTTGTAAAAGAATGAGTGCTGGCATCCAAAGCTCTGCTCCAGTGGTGCTTGTAAAAATCGGTGTGCCAAATGCCAAGGCTGCGTAGTGCTGAATGCACCTAAGGCCTCTTTAGTCCACTACAGACACTGCTGCCCCTTTATCTTACTCTTGCTGGTCCCTGCTGTCTCCGATTACAGGTCATACAATACCATACTAATACAATGGCAGTCCACACCATATCATACTACACAATGACAGACCATCATTATCGGGTCGCATCCTGGTCTCTAAAAAGCAGGATCGACTCAACCGTATTCCAGGGAGCTCTTTAAATCATATTACAGCCGGGGTCTACAAAATATAATAAAAATACCTTGAACAAACATGGTATCCCTTTAATAGTGTTTGTTCAGGTGTGGTTAAAAAATGTATGCCGGAATAAGAATATAAGGCTCCTAATGCCCTCTTATATGGTCTTTAGGGACCAGAATGAGACCCTATGATGAAGCATGCTGCTAATAGAGTGGGTGAGGGTCCAACAAAGTAAACTTCTTGTTTTCTTTAATCAGGCTTTTATCCAGAGGATCTATCCAAACACTTGCATGACATAGCCGGGTGTGAGATACTTTTGTAGTGTGACAGCATACTATACACTACTATGTAATGACAGGTCATACCATTGTTGCTTGAGTTAGAAATCCACAGTTTGTTTAATTAAACATTACAGCCGGGAGAACAGTTACAGGGTCTGAAGTGTCTCAATTTACAATGTGTGAGCGTCCTACTTATATACAAAACCTGTTGTAAAAGTTTCCAGCGTACCATATATGGTAAGGAATGTTGGTTGCTGCCTTTGGAGTAATAAATGAATTGTCTTATGGTTACCACATGTGGTTCTCAAACTTGCTTGGACCCAATGTGGCCAGTGGATAACATGTCCAAATGTCCGGCATGGGGAGCGCGTCATCACTTTGTGTCCTAGGTCCTGATTGGCTATGTATTCCTAACTCATGTGGCATCTGACTTTATGATGTTTTTTTAATTGAATTGAGGTACTTGTATGGTGCTTTACAGCTCCCAAAGGAGCATCCTGGCACTAACACGGAAAAACAGAGGTGCTTTTATCCGACCATGAAAAATAAAAAGTTGAATAATAAATCAGAGGATAAGGGGGTAATGGTGTGAATCAGGGGCTGCAAAAAGCCGGGTCTTCAACTGCTTTCTAAATATTACTTCTGACTCAATGAATCTTAAATAACTGGGAAGTTGATTCCATGCCTTGGTGCCCAGAGCTGAGAAAGATGTACCTTCTCGAGTTCTGGGTTTGAAAGGGTGGGGTTTAAGAAGATTTGCGTGGGCTATCAGTGGGAAGGCACACACAACGAAGGAGGATACAGAAATCCAAGTCGTATCACTATTTGATTAACTGTCATCAAACTGCAAACAATGTTGTTTACATTAGTTGGCATAATGTAAGCAATTGTTGTTTATTTTTATTGGGGTCACCCTGCATGCATGGAACACTGTATATGTTCCTAGTTAGTATGTTTGTTTCCACTGTGTATTTCTTGTCCGATCATGTGAAAGTGAATAATAAATGGCATATAAAGGAAATGTATGTTGGTAAATATTACATAGTCACTGTTGCTTCCATGAAATGGTTAGCCTTTATTTTGAAGGATGCGACAAATGAAAATCAAGCACACAGGCATGATAAAATAAAATGGTGAGGTGTAAATATAAACTCGGGCTTCTTTCCTTTTCATGGAGAGGCTTTGTGTGACTGCAGGTCTGAAACTTGAAACGTGAAACCGATGTAAAGCCTTTTTTTAAGCGTGTTTTTTTTTTTAAGTAAAGCATGCACACTCACAATTAAAAGTAATGTTGCACCGGAAAATCATTGCATTTATTTGTTGGTAAAGAACTTATATTTTAATTGCGAGAGCACTTAAAACATGCACTTAATTCACTCCTCTATCATTGCAACGTAAAAAGCATAGTTTGCTGCATATTTCCCAAAACAATCATGCGATGTATTGTTTCAGCATGTTTTTTGCAAATAAATCACACACACTCCGAATTGAAAGTAATATTGCTCCGGCAAACCAGAGTAAAAATTAATGCAGTACCTTGAAAGAATTTAACTCTGATTTGCCGGTGCAACACTACTTCTAATTTCGATTGCGCACAAATTCCTTTCAAAACATGCACTTAACCAAAGGCTTTATATCCCAAGATTTTCTTTGTAAACACACACTTTAATAACTGGCCACGGAAATGCATCTCATTTGAGGCCCCGCGGTACACGCATTCCTTTTCCGTGTTTTGTTTGCTGTCCCTAGGTTACATTCACTCCCCAAGAGTAGCCCTACTCCGAAGAAGCACACTTACAGATTCCACTGAGCAAAAGTGAAAATTAGCTGGCAGTACTAATTTTCGACAAGAAGGGGAGCCAGTTTGCACCAGAGACAAAACAAGCTACAATGGGTGAACAAGAAAAAAGGGGAAAGGATGTGTTCTAAAGGCTAGAGCGGCCGACCTCGAAGCTGGGGAACTGGATTTGAGTCTCAGCAGGGACACTCGACATCCTACGATTCTGGACAAATCACTTAACCCGTTCGGTGCGTCGGACGGCCCCCGGCCGTCCGACGTCACAGTGGGCATGTGCGGAGGACGGCCAGGGGCCGTCCTAAACACGCTCACTCAATAAATCACCCGCACCGCGGCGGAATTCGCGCCGCGGTCAACGGGTTAATTTCCCTGTGCCTAACAAAATGAATGTGTCCTTCTGTATCGCAACTGGTGCTCATGTAAAGTGCTCTGATACCTTCAAGTCGAGTTTGCGCTATATAAAACTCAAAAATAGTAGTAATTGGTCCATGCACTTGGGGAGGGCTAAACACAGGAAAATGTATGACACATGCATGCTATGGACAAATGGGGAGAAATAATAGGAGAGTGATGATGTAGCCAGCAAATGGGAAGCCTATGGGCGGGCTGAAGCCCACAAAGTATATTCAACATGTCTCTTCGAGACAGCACATGCGCTGTCTAGCCGAGACCTACAAATTGCTGTAAATTGAAATAAAGCCCATGTTGTTGCCATTTGTAGGAAAACTGATTTTTAGTACTGCATTGTGAAAACAAATCATCTGTGTTGCTATTTTTTGAAAACGAATAAACTGAAAACCTGAACGCTTGTATAGCATGATAATGATCGCTATGGACAGAATATTTAAAAAAATGCCCAGTAGCATTTAATCAATATAGAACTGGCTGAATTTAAAATTGTTTCTAATTGCATATTGAAAAAAAGCCAAGAAATGGGCATGCCTCAATGAAAATGTGCTTATTCGCACTACAACCCTATGCAATGATTTTGGTTGCAGTGATATAAAGTAGCGAGAAATTTCTGAATGCACAAACGGGGCATTTTGTTTTACAGTGTATATTATTTCTCTCTTTTTGTAGCTACCTGTTTACGTGATTACAAAATAAGAGCCCTTGGAGTAAAGCTAAGCCTACCACCACACCATGATCTCTCTATACTTTTATAATAGAAGATTTAGGCAAATACCCCCTGTTAAGAAACAGAAATTCGTCCCTGAGCATATTCAAGCCCTAGGGTATTTTAAAGGAGATAATATTAGCACATAATGCACGGCTGAAGACCAGGTATCACTTGAACGTTCTACATAACACTCCACTACCATGTGGGGCATTCCACACTATGGAAATCATTAATGCATGTATTTGGTAATGAAATTAGAAGCAATATTTGTAGGTGGGATTAGACACTAATAGTTGTGAACAAGTCTTATCCTGTATTTTGGCATGGCACACAACAAAGAGTACTTAAGGTGTGCAACATACCTAAAATGTTTCAGCCATCCATTAAAATGGAGTTAGAAAGGTTATGCAGGATGAAAATCATCGAGTCCATTGAATCGTCCAGTTTCCTTTCTCTATTGGTTCTGACTCACAAGCCAAATACATGCTTTACTCATTTACATATCTTAATTATTTGTATTAGAAACTTCTTCAACCTAATATTGCTAAGATGCTGGTGATGCTAGGAGGACAGCTGTATGTTTAGTGTTAGATTAAAAAATGCAGTTAGATTGAATTTTAAGAACTTAGAAAAGAAAGTGTACAGAGAGGTACTCATTAAGTAAAAACAAAAATGATGGTCTCTATAGGTCAATATCCAAACAAAGTTATTTATTTCAGTTGCAGGACTTTGTGGAAGTGGGGTCTTTGAAACAGTGTCACTCTCTATAGATGCCAAAGTGACATTCCTTCCTTAGTTTACATCTCATTAGGTTACCTAGCTGTGCCTACCCCACTCAACATTTAGTTGTGCCTGTCAGTTCACACATTATCACACATTCATCCATTTTATCTCCCAGTTGTCAATTTCATAATGTATCCACAGTGCAGCAACTTGTTGTATCCTCCTTTCACTGTGGTGCCCAAAAGATACTTTTAAATACACATAAAAAAATGCATCCTATTTCATCTCCTGTTTCATATATCGAATACACAGTTTGTCACTCACACGTACACCTCTGTTACCCTAGTTGTCCCTGCACTGTTCACCCATAGTTCAATTCCCAGTTATACATAGCCTTCACACTCTCAGTTTATTGCCTAGTTGCTCTGTTAGTTAACTACTACCCAATGATGTGCATTCTGTTTACTCAAATGATAGCTTCCGATTACCCTCACCTCATTTAACCATCATGCTGCTACCCCCACCCTATGTCATCAAGCTTCACTGCATGGTTTTCCATGCTTGCCTCACCCCAAGTGACAGCCCAGTTGTTCCTTCTTCCAACAACCAATTATCCTGACTCAAATGCACCTCTCCCTCTGTTTGTAAAAAATTATTTCCACCACCACCCCCCTTACTCCTCACCTCCCACCTAGGTGCATAAAACTAAAAAAGGAAGGGAGAAGCTGGTGACCTCTTGAGTTGGTTGTGAGCCATCTCTTTTCTCCCCCTCTGAGTGAGATCGGTGTTTCGCCATAGAATTCATCCTCCCCTAATGGCAGGACCTTAGGCATGTACTTGGGTAGAGTAAGCTACCTCTTATGGTTGTGCCGGGGGGGGGAGGTGGAAGTCACTATGAGGATTTCCTCCATGTGATTGCTTGCGGCCAGGGAGACGCATTGCCTAAAGCGAGTACTCAACAGGTGCAGCGGGAATAGCCGTGGGGGATCTCTCAATGGAATGGCGCCGAAGCCCATGAAAGCTACAAAAACTCGAGGAGCAGTTATGACTCCTGGAGCAGGACCAGCAGGGGTAAACCTTGAGAAACCACTCAGGAGCAGGCACCGAGGAGGTTCAGCTGTTATGAGCCACCCAGTTGCAGCATTCGATTGTTTGAGTTCACGGTCTATCGGAGGGGCTGGTACTGGCACTACCACAGCATCTGTTCCACACAAGCTCACCACAGTGTAGCTACTTACGAAGCCACACGGAGAGGAGGCTCTTATTCAGACCTAGCCATACTGGAAACATCTGCTGGGGGTATTTTGAGATGCTCTCAAGGCTTCCCTTAAGGGGGGCTTCACCTGGCTCTTCGCTGGATCTACTTCCTACTTTATTCGGTGAGCAATCTTCCCTCGCTTTCATCACTGGTTCTCAGGTTAGTGAGATTGTTATAAATACTGTTTGCAGGGTGAATGCAAAAACCCAGTCATTGATTGTGGAGGATGGCACTCCAGATTCTAAGGCTGTTGTGGTGGGTCATGTCTCCACTGTAGTGGCCGATGAGACCATGGCGGGAGTTGGCAGCCTTTCGGCCGGAGGGAGAGGACATACGGAAAGTCCTGGTGCTGACAGTGGGGTAGAGCATTACATCTCAGCTTGCCCTGGGCCAGGGTCCCCTGATTCAGGAGAGGCATTATGCTTCGAGTCTAGGCTGAATGGGTCCTACACAGACCACCCAAATAGGAATCTGAGGCAGGAGGAAGTGAAGGTTAAGATTACACCAAAGAAGGGCCATAGTCGCAAGAATAAGGCTATGGGAAAAGCCCAGGGCAGAGAGGGCTTGAGTATACCGAAGATCCGTTCAGACACGAAAGCAGCAGAATGTTCCTTTTGTCAGATGTGTTGGCCAATTATTCTGACCTCTCTGAGGATGATTCATTAAGTAGTTTTGTGACTGACGTGAGTGACTAAGTCCAGGGGTCAGGTTGTGGTGATGGATGTACCTGGTCTACTGTGCGGAGACTACCACTAAAAACAACTAGAAAGAAGGCTTGGGGAGGGATCTAAATTGGAACTATTCGAGAACTCAGCACACCTACGAGAATTTATCTGGGCTTACTGATAGTCCTGTCCAGGGTTCAGTAGAGGAAGTGGATCCCCCAACCCTTGAGGCAATCTGCACGAGTATTATGTCACACCAAGAAGAGTCTTGCACTGACAGTGGGAGGGCTCATACAGCTATAAGGAAGCTGCAGGGTGCACTATGTAAGATCTCCAAAACCTGATCTGAGAGAATCTCGATGGTGAAGGGCTGGACTGCGGCACTAGAATCTGATTTCCCCTTTGTGAGAGAACCGACTATTACACATTATTCCCAACTTGTGGATGTACAATGGAAGCTGGAGGATTTCGAGAATCATCAACAGCGGAATAATCTAAGGGATCCTAGGATTGAGGAAGGTGTGGAGGATGATGATATAAGTAGGTTTGTGATCAACTTGATTCAAGACACCTTCCCAGACCTAGCAGGATGGAAATGGGGTGGGGCGGTTGGAGTAGGCTGGATAATGAATTCCAAAATGAGGAGCATAGATATTTTAGTAAGCTAGTATTGTTTAAGGAACGGGGTTTAACACTGTAATCCGCTAGGGGTTTTGTGACTGGTGTTATGTGGTGGTTGGGTATACATGACTATGGGGACATCAGTGTTCCTCTTTTCATCTTTTTGTATTTCCTCTTTATCTATTTCTTTGACTTTATTTCTTGTTTTTCACTTTTTAGTATACGTTTAAGTTTCATTTTGGTTCAGTCAGGGCTTAAATGGCAGATCTAAGCAGGCCAGTATGGCTGAAGGACTGAGAACACTGGGGGCCAAATGTTGCATGTGTTCAGGAAACTCCTATTACCGTTGCTAAGAAACATTGGTTGGAGACTTTAGGTTATTCTGTTGGTTTGTACCATACAGTGTACCACCATGAGGGGAGTGGCAATCCTAGCAAAGGAACCTTTTGTGATATAAACAGGAGTGCCTCAGACAAACTTGGAAGATGGGCAATGGCAGAATGCCAGGTAGCGGGTTCAAAATGTACTATTTACTTAATGGATCTAATTTGGATGAAGCCGCTTTTATTGAATTTTTGGGGGTGGAACTGGCCTCTTTGCCAACGCCCATCATTGTGTGGGGTGATTTAAACTGCCACATGGATATGGTGCAGTCTTCAACACAGGCATATGTTAGACGGAAGCCAAAGGCTTTTAGGGCAATACAGCATTTTATGAAGTTGCATAGGCTCATCTGGGCTAGGCTGATTAACCCGGGTCCAGGTTTTACTATCTTCTCTTTTCCCCATAAAAAGTATGTTCATTTGGATTATTTTTTGGTTTCACCTAGTCTCTTGAGGGATGCGCAAGTTGTGAAATACATGATTTCTGATCACCCTTTGATCTTCAAAACCTGTCTCCCTTCAGTGGTAATGCCACATTATACTTGGACATTTGATAGAAATCTCCTTTGAAATCCTGATTATATAAGCCATATGAAGGAATGGCTGGTGGACTTCCTGAGCAGAAACAAGGTAGTGCATCATCAGGAATTGTATGGCATGCTCTGAAAGCTGGTATCGGAGGCGAAACACTCACCTTTGGTATTCACCATCAGAACACCCAAGCTAATAAAATTACTGAAAATTATAATGAACTGACTAGTTTGGAAGCGTATCAAGTTAAGATTATTATGGAAGGGCGAGAAGAGCATGAGATCCTCCAAAATATACCAGCTGCCAATTCGAGCATCAATAGTTATACTGCAAGAAGGATTGCGGAGAAAAATCAAATACATATGGCAGAAAGTTATGCACACAGTGACAATGTAGGAACGGTGCTGCCCTTAAGAATGCAGCAGAAAGAAGTTCAAAATGCTATCAACAATATTCTGGAGAGGCATGGGCAGTTGGGTAATACCCCAGAGGCTATTATCGGTGTGTTTGTAGCATATTGTCGGGTACTTTATCAGGAGGATTTAGCCCCCCCCCATTCTGCACGATTAAACAGTATTTGGAACAGACTAGCGTTGAGATATTAGATGAGGATGAAAGGGCAGCTTTTGATGCTCAGCTCTTGATGCTCCTCTCACAGTGGAGGAACTGAAAGAGACCTTAGATACTTTGGCACTCAGGAAGGCCATGTTCTGGATAATATCCCATTAGAGTCTTACCATATATTCTATTCTGTTCTTTCTGGGAATATGGTTACAACCTTTTTGGATGCTTAGTGGGGACTTCCTCCCCCAGCCTCTTGGACAGCTACTGATATTATGGGTTTTCTGAAAAAAGGATACTATTAATTAAATACTAGCTTATACTGAATGATCTGGCTTATTGATAGTGACGCTAAAATGTATTCCAAGATTCTTGCGATGTGTTTGAGTGCGGTCACTGCCAAATTAATCTCCTGTGGCAGCATGGCTTTGTTCCAGGTTGTAGTACGATGGATCACATTAGGTGGGTAATTATGCTATTTGATATAGCCGAAGTAAGGAAGACTTCTATGGCAATGATCCTACTCGATGCAGAAAAGGCATTTGATCGGGTCACCTGGATGTACCTTTTGGGAGATCCTCGACAGTTTGGGGGTTGGGCTTGGCTTCAAAGCCGCCTTACGGAGGCTACATATCAGCCCTACAGCTAAACTGCAGATGATGGGAATGGAGTCCGAGGCTATCGCAATAGCTTGAGGAAAAGGTGGGGTTGCCCCTGATCTCCTCTTTTGTCGATCCTCTGTTGCAAAGGCTAGTGAAAAATACAGTGATCAGCCTGTTGGTGGTAAATGGCTTTACAACTAAGATATTGACATATACCAACGATATTTCCGTCGTCACCACGGACCCTGAACGAACTATATGCGAGGTAGAAATGGAGGCTGCAAGATTTGGCAGATTCTCCTGTTATTAATTAAACATGGGTAGATAATCGGATGCAACAATGAAGTTAGTCTTTAAGACCATCGAAAGACTGACAGTGCTGTGTATTTTGGAATTAACATCACAGCCAAGGTAGGACATATAATACCATTAAATGGTAATTCTTATATTGACGAAAATTAAGAGATCTGTCACGGATACATGATCTGCATTTAATGATAGTCGTACGGTGCAATGTTATTAAATTGGTTTGGAAGGAAGGACGGAGCTGAAAACTGTAGCTTGTTAATTTTGAATTTCTACTTCTAACAGGATATGAATCATTTACTTTTTTTGTACTATTCATTCATCCTGTCGGTTGGCAATACCCATGTCCTTGACCCAATGATATATTCTTTCCTCTTCCTTTCTATCCTCTCCTCCTTTGTGTCCTTTACACTTGGCCATCTGACCATGTTTGACTCATTGTGAAATCTTCTCTCTTTTCCTCCTTTTGTTCTTCACTTTCTTTTCACTATTTACAACATTATAATGATATTAAGAGCCTTGAGTAACCCCCAGGCCTGCGCACCGCAGGGGGTGAAACACGTGTTGGCTATCCTTCTTTTTCGCCTCAGTTCAGGATGAACAATATTAAATAGAATAAAAGCATCCTAATTTGTGATCAACTTTGACTTTTTTTTAACCCATTGGGGAAAACGACTATATTGGAAGATACAGTTTTCATCTCTGTCCTCCATCTAAACCAAGCATTCAGTATCGATGGTTTAGGGGTTTTCCCATTTTCCTGCACAACTTGAGCTCAGAAGTTTGCCCGTGCAACAATGTATCTAAGCAAACTATGATTCATTTTACTTTCTTCTGTGAGTACTACCAATTATTTACGAGAATGTATTTAGTACCTTTTTTTGAGGCTTGGAAATTATGATAAATTCCAACAAGCTTTTAGGTGTCTGCAAGATTTAACCGACAATGAAACCTGTTGTTGCGTAAGTTTATTTCTCAAGGCAGCCGTACGTTCAAGAAGCACTTTCCACTTTGACTAACATCTTGTACTTTTTTAGACTATTCACCTGTGCATGCCATGTTTTTACTTAAGTTCTATATGATACATGTTGGTCGCCGTTGATGTTCGTTTTAATCTTTTTTGTATGTATTTAAAACTGCTTTTATGGCCGGTCTCCCTGCCAAATAAAGATGTTTTTGATTTGATTTGAAGTGCAAAGAACATACAGTGGACTTCATACAGGCTTCTTTGAAGTCTTTGCATAGCGCCATGGTATCCTCTGTGAAGTAACATGCACTTTACAAAAAAGCTTCTAAAGACCGCAATATTATATAATACTCTTTATGAAGTGCCTATCTCTACCCACCTAGAAGAAATCGTCACGTTTTACAAGGCTATAAAAGTAACCAATGATGTCTTCCATCAACTTCTTTTTAATTGGTTTTTATTATCAAGCGATCATAAAGAAAAAGCAAATGACATATTGTCTCTTGGCCTGATTGAAGTACCTCTGATGAACTTCCTTCGGGCTGAGTGGCAATTACTCTTCCTTACAAAAATTCATTTTGTGAATTAAAAACAGTCTGATATAGATTCATGATACACATCAATTATCGTTTTAAGATTTGCTTCATCTTCCTATGTCATTAGACAATCTTCTTCACACCTCCAGATCGTCACTCAACTTCTCATCAGTACGAAATCATTTCAAGCAGATTTCTTCAGCCGTTGCCCCTTCTTGTAACTCATTGAACCGTCAATCATGGATTGGACCAATAGTCGGCGGCCAGTGCATTGCCACCCATCTCTTTTCCAACAAGAGGTGATACAGTGCCGAAAATGTTTATTGCATACTTATTTTCTTTAGTATAAGAAAAATACACATTTTAATGGGGCTAAGTTAATCAGGTTCCCTGTGATACTTTTTAGTTGAATCACTGTTTGTAATCTGTTACAACTCTGTACGATCAAATCGTATTAAAAAAATCCTTATTGCCTTGTCCACTGCGTGGGTCACAGCCAGAGAGAGTAGGGTGCGTTGTATACATAACAGCATGGATAAAGTATATACTATGCAGGAATTTGAACTGAATAAGACAGAAATGGGCATTACTAAATACGTTCTTCGTATACACCAACATTTTATGTCAGGATTCGGGTTGGGATGAGATCCCAAAGGATAACAGCCAACAGTCTCAGGCGTCTAGCTGTTCCATCCCAAAGTACAGGATAATAATCACTGGCGACTCTAGAGGAGAGCCAGATGTGGTCCGTGCCCCAGCTCTATTTGTCCTGACAAGCGAACTCCTTTGTGCCCCACCACCACATCTGCTGAATGTCCCATGAGTTGACACAGAAAAAATAAACAGACACTGCCCCTAGCCACACACATTAATTTGTCCAACTATCTTTCATTGCAAAGCTGTGTTGTTTGCTTAAAATGTTTAATTCTGACTTTATATATATATATATATATATATATATATATATATATGTGTATATATATATATATATTATCTACTGGCGGTCGCCAGTAGATAGTTATAGTTAGGACCTATTTTCCATAGGAAATCCGCAACATTCTATTTGAAATAACTATTGCGTTGGTTGACGAATCTTCGCGAAATTTTCAAACTTTATGGCCCGCTCCGGTTTGCTCCTACCCTGAAAGTTTCGGGGTGATTTGTCAAGCGGGGGCCGAGAAAAAAGGGGGGTCCGAAAACGTGTTTTCCCCATTCATTTTCACACAGGAAAATTTAGCCACGGCTACAGCCCGAACTGCTGAACGGAATTACACCAAATTTGGCAAAGAGGTAGTTCTTGGTTCAGAAACAACCCTTTTTGTTAAATGGTGTAAATCCGTTCAGTAGTTGCTGAGAAAATCAAAAGTAAAATCACATATATATCTATGGCCGCGTAGGGTCCGCGTACCCTCCCGATCACGAGCTGCATGCTAATTGGCAGTCAACACTCCAAATCAGGAAGTGTTGGCAGCCATTTTGTCCCTCGGTAGAACCGAGGCAGAGAAACAAGTGCGCAAAACGCACAAAGGTGGTAGGGTAGAAATACCCTGACACCCTAGGTCTGCTCAGGGGGTCCCACAAGGACCCCCTGGGCAGAAAAAAGCATTTTTTTTAAATCGGCGGAATGCGCTTAGGGTGCGCGGATCTTGCCGATAAAAAAAAAATCGCAAGTGCGCAAACGCACAAAGGGGGCAGGGTAGAAACACCCTGACCCCCTAGGTCTGCTCAGGGGGTCCCACAAGGACCCCCTGGGCAGAAAAAAGCATTAAAAAAAAATAAAAATCGGCGGGATGCGCTTAGGGTGCGTGAATCTCGCCATAAAAGAAAATCGAAGCGCGGTCTCCGCGCTCGATGCTATTTTGCCCCGGGTGGGCCAAGTCCCGGGGGCATGCGGGGGTGGGTTTATAGTTAATGGGGGGCATCTAAGGCCCCCCAAACCCCAGGGACCGCCACCCCCCCGGGGCTTTCTAATAAAAATGGTGCGGGAGGGCACTGTGCCCTCCCGCAGCCCCGGGGACCACCACCCCCCGGGGCTTCTTTTTAAAAATTTTAAATACCAGTGTGGGGGGGCTCCAAAAGTGGCCAAGGGAAGGGGGGCCACGCAGCACCCCTCCCATACAGAAAAAAAAAAGAAAAAAGACCGGCATCGTGCCGGAGGCCCCGCTACCTCTCTGCAGCAGTCTGCAAACGCGCCCCTGGCGCGTTTGCAGATGGGGAGCAATTCCCCTTGAATACTGGGGATCTCTGAGGGCCAACTAGCCCACCAGGAACCTCCAGTATGCGCCAGGGGCTGCGTTGCAGAGAGGTGTACAGAGGCCACGCCCCTTTTACACCTCTCTGCAACGCAGCTCTGTGGCGCTTTTGGAGGTACATGGTGGGCTAGTTGGACTCCAGGGGCCCTCAGGATTCAAGGGTCTTAATCCCCCAACTTAAAACGCGCCACGGGCGCGTTTGCACAGTGGTGAAGGGAGGGCGGGGCTTCAGGTGACATGTGTGCAAACAGGCCCGTGGCGCGTTTTAAGATGGGGAATTAAATCCTCTTCAATCCTGAGGGTCCTGAGGCCAACTAGCCCACCAGGTACCTCCAGTAAGCGCCACGGAGCTGCGTTGCAGAGTGTTGTAAAAGGGGCGTGGCCTCTGTACACCTCTCTGCAACGCAGCCCCTGGCGCATACTGGAGGTTCCTGGTGGGCTAGTTGGCCCCTAGGGAACCTCGGGATTCAGGAGGAATTAATTCTCCAACTTAAAACGCGCCACAGGGCGTGTTTGCAGACATGTCACCTCAGGCCCCACCCCCTTCCTTCACCATTGTGCAAATATTCCTCTAAAATCAGCCGAACTACGAATTCCGATTTACTCACCTGTTATCAGGAGAGACCTCAGTGCTGCATCTTTGAGCCCAGTACTGATCCTGAAAAGTAATTCTAACCGTACTTACCAGTAACTTGAATTTCCTTCCATAGGCTAACATTGACTGGTTTCACTTGGAAATTCTTCTAAGTGTACAGTTTTGGAACTTTATAATATTCCTCTAAAATCAGCCGAACTACGAATTCCGATTTACTCACCTGTTATCAGGAGAGATCTCAGTACTGCATCTTTGAGCCCAGTACTGATCCTGAAAAGTAATTCTAACCGTACTTTTAACTTGAATTTCCTTCCATAGGCTAACATTGACTGGTTTCACTTGGAAATTCTTCTAAGTGTGGAGTTTTGGAACTTTATAATATTCCTCTAAAATCAGCTGAACTACGAATTCCAATCTACTCACCTGTTATCAGGAGAGACCTCAGTGCTGCATCTTTGAGCCCAGTACAGATCCTGAAAAGTAATTCTAACCGTACTTACCAGTAGCTTGAATTTCCTTCCA
Organism: Calotriton arnoldi; assembly: GCA_963921515.1. Lineage (NCBI taxonomy): Eukaryota > Metazoa > Chordata > Amphibia > Caudata > Salamandridae > Calotriton > Calotriton arnoldi. The sequence continues at coordinate 2,730,616 of CAWUFW010000577.1, read as the reverse complement.
TAGGAATCCATTGTCTGGTTTTCAGCAGAAAAGTTTCTAAGTGTCGATTTTCACAAACTACAAATATTCCTTAAAATTCGCCTGTATGACTTAAACGCATTCTTTCAACTGTTTACAGGAGATGCACCAGTGCTGGATCCAGGATCCACCACTGAGTAAGAAAAAGTAACGATAACACTACTTACCTGCTAAGTGAATTTCATCCCATAGGATAACATTGGTGATTCTATGTGAAAAAGTTTCTAAGTGTCAACTTTTAAAATACAATAATATTCCTTAAAAATCACTACTGTAACCAAAACGCTTTTACTCAACTGTTTACAGGAGATGTCCCAGGACTGAATCTAGGATCCAGTCCTGTGGTTAGAAAAGTAATCTATAAAGTAACTAATTGCATTTAACTAGAAATTCACATTGAGCTCAATGTTGCATTGTGTTTGAAATTGTGTTGCCCATTGCAACAACTGTAACTACTGTACTTAAAAGTCTATTGCCTATTTGCAAAGTATTTAAACTAAAGTAATTCATTCTGAGAAAGTATATTTTGTAATGTAATGTATAATGTAATTATAATGTAATTTAAAAAATAAAATATCTAAAAATAAATAGTTTAAAAAAATGTAGTAAATCAGTATCAAAAAAATAAATATAACAATTAATACATTTAAAAATTGTCATTTACAAAACCTTTGAAATTCATTGAAAAAAACCATAGGTTTGAGGCACGTTACAGTTAGGAATTAGCATTTAAAAAACCTTTGAAATTCACTGAAAAAACCATAGGTTTCAAGCACGTTATAGTGAGAAATTAGCATTTAAAAAACCATTGAAATTCACTGAAAAAACCATAGGTTTCAGGCACGTTATAGTTAGAAATTAGCATTTAAAAACCTTACAAATTCACTGAAAAAACCATAGGTTTTAGGGACAGTTATAGTTAGTTGGACATTGCACTCGTAGAAAACCCGTGAAATTCCCCCGTTATAGTTAGTTCAGCTAACTATAATTCGCGCCCGCAATGCACTGCTGATGACGTCACATATTACATCACTCATGACATGGTCAGTGACATCACTGATGACATCTCAAATGACATCACTCATGACATCATCCATGTGATAATTTCATGCATCTTCTCACACCCTAATATAACTTTTGATACACCCACTCTAAATTACAGACTGCCATTCTCAAAACCATAGACACTCCAACACCAATAACTACATACCCACTCACTGATTCTTAGGTCTACACACACATCCACTCACTCACCTGTACAGTCACTCATACTTACGGTCACTCAGTACAGGACTATCATATGCACTCATACACCTACATAGACACTCACACCGCCACTCATCCATAGAGGTACTCACACACCTAGTCAGTCATGCAAATAATTAATCACACTGCCATTTACTCACCTATACAGTTATACACACACCAGCTCACTTACTCATACAAATACTAGCACATTCTTACGCTCTTATACAATCACTGATACAAGCACACACTCATCCATACAGTCACTCTCACAATCACACACTCTCGCTTATAGCTATTTATATACTCCAACACACATATATACTGCCTTTCACATATGTAGTTACTCACACATGTACCACTGGGACATACATTCACTCACTAACACACTCTTACACACACTTACCCACCCATACAGTCTATCACAGATGCACTCTTGAAACCATCCACCCAGTGAATCACCCACTCACACATCTATGCACAGTCGCACACACCCCACCCACACAAACACTCAGGCACCCATACAGATACTCAGACAACCAATCAATAACTCATATAGACACTCATGTAGCTATTCACAAACCCATGCAGCCACTTACACAGCAACAGACAGACGGATACAGACATTCACCCAGTTTAGTCACTAACCCATGCATTCAGTAAGATACGTTTAATCACTCACTTATAGAGTTAGTCACGCACCTACTAAATCATCCATACAGACACTTATACACCCACTCATTCTTCAATACGCCTTTCCCTATATATATTAAAAATATTTAAACTTTACAGAAACACAGTCACTGGATGATGTCATCAGTGATGTCATCAGTGATGTCACTGACCATGTCATGAGTGATGTAATATGTGACGTCATCAGCAGTGCATTGCGTGGGCGCGAGTTATAGTTAGCTGAACTAACTATAACGGGGAATTTCACGGGTTTTCTACGAGTGCAATGTCCAACTAACTATAACTGTCCCTAAAACCTATGGTTTTTCAGTGAATTTGTAAGGTATTTTAAATGCTAATTTCTAACTATAACGTGCCTGAAACCTATGGTTTTTTCAGTGAATATATATATATATATATATATATATATATATATATATATATATATATATATACATATATATATATATATATATATATATATATATATATATATACATTCCAAAAGTAATATCGTGCCAGCTTCCAGCACAGCAAAAGCCCTCCATTCGGAAATTGGATAAAAGCAGGTTGTAATTCACAGCAGGTCCGCCTCCAAGTACAGCATGACGCGTTTCAACCTTAAATCGGTTTTATTCATATGCAAACACCGAGCAGCTGCCATTCCCAACTTAAATACTGATATGGTAAACAGCAAGGTAGGACACAGTACACCAGCTCGGTTCCACATAAACGTTACACTGATGTGTTCTTTAAAACAATATAACTTGCATTGGAGCTTTCTATTTTCAAAGTACTCTGCATAGTGCAATAATTTCACAATAGTGTCCAAATTTACAGCCCCCATAATGCCTTGTAATTGTATTGTCAGTACCATTCCGTGCCCACCACGGTCAGAGCAGTCTCAAGTTCGTATCTTGGGCATAAAACTGGGAAAGAACTGCTCATCCTTACGTGCATCCCGGAATAGTTCCTTTTGTGCCGATGGCCATTAGCTCCCAATTCTGTCCCAGGCACGCTCGGTCTCGTATTCACTAATGCCTGATGTTCTTCGTGACAATAGTTCGGCTCTCTGTTCAATCCTTTTCCCTCTTTCCGAAGTGCAGAGAAATTTACCTCCACAAACCCTATCTGCCGTAAAATGTTCCATGAGTCCTCAGCCAAGAGGCCTCCCTTTAATACAGTGGCAGAGCCTCCCGTCTCAATGGTGGCACTGCTAGACCAAATGTCAAGTTCATTACTTGGGCAGCCGGCAGGATCCCAAAGTAAAACCACGCCGGTCAAACACGGGCACAGACACCGTAGATGCAGAAGATGAAATTTATTGCATTAGCATGTCAGGATGACGGGTTTCGACCGCAAGCCTGCGGCCTTGATCACATAGCGCGCTGCAGTAAGTGACAGGGTATATATAGAGAAGACAGGTAGTGACTCTTCTGTTTCTACAGATGGTTAACATTTTCACGTTGTACTCACGACATGCTGAAAATCAAATGAGTCATATGCAGATGACGTGAAGCAGCCATATAGCGGACATAGACAATAGACTGATGTAACATTGCTGACAACCGCCATAGAAGAACAGTGCGGTATATAAATCGTAACATGCTACATATGGATATTTAAACAACCATGTGAAACCTATTACATTAAATTGAATTTAATTCAATTAAACCCATCTAACCTGATAATGGCGGACATTGCTGGATATATTAGAGAGAGGTATGAGTTTGGTGCTGGGATTACTTAATCTCTGAGAGTCCTATGGTAAAAAGACTCGGAAGACCAGGGAATGCCACGCGAAGACAAGTGTCAACAGGAGGATGGGAGTAGAACCCGTAAGGAAGCACGAGGGTCATATATGCTGGTGTTAGGCACACAGGGGAACTACTGAAGAATAAAGAGCCTAGTTCAGCGGTGAGTCAAGGTCAATGTAAACTTCTTTCTGCACAAATGCGCGATGTCTATGCAGCGTGGACAACACCAAAGTGGCTGCTGTTCAACATATGAAGTATGAGCTGTAGTGAATAAAACACACTACCCAAAGAGATATCTATAAGGGATGAAAGATGGGATCGGGAAGACAGGGAAAGTGCTGGAGTGTCGAATGTGTGTAGGGGAACGTGCTACACATATGTGAATAGGAATCTAATTAATAATTTCTGATTGCGTGTTTGAGTGTATGTAAGGTGTTGAGGTGAGATAAAACGAGATAAAAAGAGATAAATCAACCGAGAATAATGCATTCCCCTCAAAGCTGTAATACAACATGTATATGAAAATCAGGGGCCCCTAAACCCCCCTCCTCTGGCCTCAATTGTAATTTAGCAAGGCTCATCCTCCTGCAACCATTTCCCCAGATAAGTTCTATCAGAAGGGTGTCAAGTGTACGAAAGATATGTGCAGGAATTAAGATCGGTAAATTCGTTAAAAAGTATAAAAGTCTGGGCAGCATCACCATTTTGGAAATGGCAACTCTACCCATCACCGACAGGGGCAATGATGTCCAGAAAGAGGCCTGTGCTCGTAAGGATCTAATCGTCTTCATAATATTGCCATCCAATAGATCTTGTGGGGATCTATATATTTGTATGCACAAGTATTTAAAGGTGTGTGGCGCAGTTAACATAATAAGATCAACAAAATTAAGAGGGTCTGAATTGTCCCTATATTGTATGAAATATGCATGTGATTTAGGAGCATTTATTGCCAGACCAGAGACCCGTTCAAACTGTTGAAATATGGAGGGAATGGGATCTATAGCCGAGGCCATGTCTTGCAGGAAGATTATAAGATCATCAGCATATGCCGATACCATATGTGTCGATTGGCCTATCCGGATCCCCAGATCTGTAGCCTCTGTGCGCAGTTTAATGAGTAAGGGTTCTAATGATAGAACAAATAATAGTGGCGACAAGGGACATCCTTGACGTGTGCCCCTTTCTACCGGATATGGGTGAGATATGTGAGATCCTGTCCGGACACGTGCGGTAGGGGCGGTATACAATAATTTAACCCATTTGAGGTATCTTTCCGGTATTCCATAGTGTTTCAGGGTTGCAAACATATACGCCCAGTTGAGAGTATCGAACGCTTGTTGGAGATCTAGAGAAATACACCCCGCATCACGAGAAAGTTCGGATGCTGCTTCTAATATATGATGTAATCTCCTGATATTGAGGGAAGTATTTCGACCGGGTACAAAACCACATTGATCAAGGTGAACCAATTTGGGAAGATAAGAAAGGAGGCGTCTTGCCAGTACCTTGCTGAGTATTTTATATTCAGTGGGCAATAAGGAGAGAGGGTGATAGCCCGACATGTCTCGGGGATCCCTAATGGGTTTGGGGAGGGACGTGACTAGTGCCTGCATGGTAGTCAGCGGGAGAGAGCGTCTCTCATAGGCTGCTTTGTATAATTTTTCCAATCTTGGAGCTAATTTGTCCACATATGTGGAGTAGAATTCAGATGGTATTCCATCTAGTCCCGGTGTTTTATTATTCGGGAGCTCTTTAATGGCCGCTTTGATTTCGGATCTAGTGATAGTATTTTGCATCTCTTTTTGAGCTGCCGCTGGTAGTTTAGGGAATGGGAGACCGCGTAAAAATTCAGTTATGTGGCTTAGTGGTGTGGTATTAGGAGCTGTGTACAATGTTTTATAATAAGTACTGAATGCCAGGTTGATCTTCACCTGAGTGCGAACAATGGTGCCGTCCATAAGTTGTATTTCTGGTATCGGGACTGGAGGGTGAGTGTCACCTATGATACGTGCCAGTAGGGCACCGGATTTATCCGCCTCAACATGACTGTACTGAGTATATGCCTTCTAATCTATTAAGCGAAGTTGTTCAAGGAGTTCAGCATGTTTAATTCTTGCTTCCTGTAAATATTTGTGTTTAGTTGGGTCGGTGTTAGCCTCTTGCTCTAGAACACTCAGAGAGTCCTCGACCAAAGTAAGTGACTTATGTACTTCTTGTCGGGCTCCCACAGTTGCCCCTATGGCCGGACCCCTAATTATTGTTTTAAAGGCATCTCACTCAATTAGACGGGACGACGCAGAACCCTCGTTCTCGGCAAAGTAATTAGTGATGGTACTGCCCATCATATTCTAAAACACTGCATCTTCTAAAGTCTGTGGCCACAGTCTCCACGTCGGGACCGGGATAGATACCTTTCCCCATTCCAATACAATCTCAAGTGGGTTATGATCTGATAGTGTTTTCCCTAGATATGTAGACTGGGAAATCTGGGAAATCTGGGATATCAGAGATGTGGAGCAAAGTATCCTGTCAAATCTAGTATGTAACTGATGTGGTGGAGAGTAAAAGGAGTATTCCCTACTAGTTGGATTTTGAAAACGCCATATGTCTTGTAGTGTCCAACCCGCAGCACAGGATTGTAGGAATTCTGCTAGCTTGATGGTGGCTGCACCCCGGACCGGGGGATGGGAGCGATCTAGGTACACATCTAATACAGAATTGTAGTCACCACCCAGTATCCATGGAAAAGCAACCCAGTCCGATAGCACTGTATTTAAGCCAGTGAGATAAGTGTGCTGTTCATAATTTGGAGCATATACACTACCGATTACAATTGGTACACCGTCTAGCATACCTTGAACTAATATATAACGGCCTGCTACATCTATACGCTGTTCCCTCAGCACGAAGGGTACTCCATGTCGAACCCAAATAAGTGCCCCTCTCGCAAATGCTGAATAGGACGTATTATATATTTGGCCTTTCCATTTTTTGCGCATCTAAAATACCTCAGAATTGGTTAGATGGGTTTCCTGAAGCAGGGCTATATGTACTTTTCGTCTATTTAATTGAGCATATATCCGGTGGCGTTTGTGAACTGAACCCATCCCTCGCACATTCCAAGTAATTACCTTGTAGCTACTCAACATATCCAATCAATAGGCGGACAAATGCAACGATACGTCCCAGGAGAGCACGAACGAGAAAGGAGTTGTGTAACAGTAGGCAGGAGGAGCCAGAGACCCAATACTACTCTTTTAAATACTAAACCCAATACTAAGGCCAACAAGAAAACTACGTTGGTCCAAACATATACATAACAAACTGTTTCCAAACGGTTACAAGATGCAGAAACTGCAGAGGGGGTGGTTCCTACATGAAACATGATGGTTCATTTCCATTCAGAGCTACTCACGTTGCGGGACCCATATTAATTATATAGCTAGTGAATTCTGGGGGAGAAGAAAGAAAATTACAGAAGAAATCACACTTTTGAAAACATCTTGCGTCCCTTCAGATCATATAGGTTGACTCCGAACGTCCCTCTTCTCCGTGTACTGTCTCAATGTCCCTCAGCCGAACAGGTCCTTCACTATTTGTGGGGTGATCAACGGGAATAGTATTTCATTGCTTTCAGAGTCCGAGTGCATTAAATTATCATCTGAGTGTTCCGACGTCGTTATTTGGGTAGTGTCGCGTATAGAGGATGCCCTCGCCAATGCTGACTCTCGTTCCAGTAAGGCCTGTTCCAGCGGTGGTTTCTTCATGGGAGGCCTACGCAGTGATCTGTTACTGCGAGTGTTTGGTTTCGTAGATCGCACAGAGGTTTGCCGTAGTTGTTGGTCAAGTTTGTCTAGCGTTTGAGAGGGGAGAGTAGACTCCAGCCAGTCATTGGCAGTTCGGGACATTCAAAAAAGTGAGATTTTTGATTATAGATAATCTTCAAACGTGCCGGAAATAGTAGAGCATACTTGAGATCCAATGTTCAAAGTTTTCGCTTTAAGGGTTGGTAGGAGGCCCTTTGTCGTTGTACTTGGACAGTATAGTCCGGGTAAAGAGAGATCCGGTTGTTCTCAAATTGTATCGGAGCATTCTCCCTAGCCCTCTGAAGCAGGAGGTCTCGGTCCCTAAAATTGAGAATACAGGCTATTAGCGGTCGTGGTGGAAGTCCTGCTACCGGCCTGCCCGTGGGGATTCGGTGTGCTCTTTCAACACAGAAAAAAGAGGATAACCCCTCTGGGGCGACGTGCTCCCTGAGCCACTGTTCCACAAATTGGGTCGCATTGGTGCCCTCCGAGCGTTCCGGAAGACCTATAATTCGGACGTTATTACATCGGGCCCTTCCTTCAGCATCCTCCACTCTATCAAGGAGGGTGGTCAGTTGTTTGTGCATTTGAGTCAATTGTTCGGTATGTTCTTTTTGTTGTGGCACTATGTCTAGTAATGTTTGTTTGTTATTTTTGACAGTCTTGGATAGTTTATCATGGTCCGCACGTAAGAGAGTAAAGCCAGTGGTGAGGGTGCCAATTTGATGTTCAATAGACTGACGTGATTCCCTTATTTCCTGCAAAATTTGGTCAAGCTTATCAGGTGTGGGTGTCAGCGCGGTCGGGGGAACACAACTGATTGATGGGGCCTGGGACGATGAATCTGAGTCCCCTTGGACAGTTAAGTCTTCAGATGGGATCTCGGTCTGCTTTCCTTTAGTGCGCCCCATTGCTGCGCGTGGGGACCAGTTGTGTGTTGGATAAAGCGTTCAAAGTAACAGCCGCCTAAGGTGTTGCCAGTACCAGTATGTGAGGTCACCACTCCATTTCTTGTAGTGCAGTACAGTCTCCGAGTAGACAGGTAGGACTTTATGGCGGTAGGCGTAATTGCGGATTTGCCCAGGTAGGTCTTAGTACACTCAGCTGTTACATACAGGATAGAGTATGTAGGTGATGGTGCACCGATCAGGTCATACACAATAATCTGTTACTCAAGTCACAGAGCCGCCTGGTAGGGAGTCACAAGCCACTGAGTGTGTAAGCAAAAAAAAAAAAAGGAGGAGGGGCCACCGAGTTGTTTCTCTCTGTTGCTGCCACGTCTAAGTGAGGGTACACAGTCTACCACATAGTACTTGAAGTGTTCTAAGTTGTTGTGGACTTCCTTGAAATGACTTGCGACAGGGTATGTGGGGTCACTGTTAACTGTAGCCCTGAGGTGTTGTAGGATGCGTAGGTGTACCTGTAGTTTAGTGCTTCCCACATACCTGAGGCCACATTTACATTCAAGTATATAGACTGCGTACTCTGTCCTACATGTAAGTCTGTGTTTGATTGTCAGGGGCTCTCCATGGAACGTGGCCGTGATCTGGCTGACATTGACTCCAAATCTACAGGCCCTGCAACTGTTACATTTAAAGAACCCTTTGATGCCTGATAGCCAGTTGGTTTTGGTGATGACTTCAGGGCTACTCCTGACTAAAGCATCATGCATGGAGAACGCCCTCCTGAATGTAATATCTGGGCGTTCAGCTACCATAGGTCCAAGAGTAAGATCAGATTTGATAATACCCCAGTGCTTATTGATAATGGACCTGATGGCGCGCTCCTCCGTGTTGTGCGTGATAATCAGGCAGGTGTTAACAGTGCATGGGCTAGAGGGCTCAATCTGCGTGTCAGTGTTGTTAGGAATGGTAGTGGGCCTTCCTTGCAAGAGTACCTCCCTGGGTGTTGAGTTGGCTTTGTTAGTGGCAATAATGATAGCTTTTTCAGTGTACCCCCGTGCCTTGAATCTTATGTGTGCGTCCCTCTGACAGGAAATTAAATCACTGGTTGAACTGCAGATCCTGGGTAAGCGCAGCATTTCGCTATAAGGGATGCTGGCAATCAAGTGTCTGGGGTGGAAACTGGAGGCGGGTAGAGTGGAATTGCCAGCCGTAGATTTTCTATGGAGTGTGGAGTTCATTGTGCCATTGGAAACATACAACTTAACATCAAGAAATTCAACAGAGACTGTGCTAATGTTAGCATTGAACTCTAGATTTGACTCGTCGGAATTAATCTCTGCTATGAAGGCTTTGGCACTCTCCATGTTACCCCTCCAGATCACAAATACATCGTCAATGTAGCGGAGCCAGCACTTGATGTTGTTATTCCATGTCTCTGAGTGTTTTGCCATGAGAACCCGCTCCTCCCACCAGCCCACATGTGTATATATATATATCTGTACACACTTCTAGAGACGCCACCAACAATAATACGTCACTTAGGAACCCTGGGTCAAATGAGAGAGGGATAAAACATAAAGGATATTATCTCAGAATGGTGCCAACAGTAGCTTGGGATCCTCTCAGAACTACCTCTCGATAACATTGACTGAACACAGAGACATGCAAAAACTGGCATAATCTGGTGAACAAACAAGTATAAGAATACAGGGCAAGAAAAAGTGCATTATCAGCTTACCTCTCGTTTAGCTGGAAGTGTTGTGACTTGCTTCAGTCCTACCATGAGACAGGCTCAGACACAAAGACACGAAGGAGAGGAGCCAGTACTACTGAGGTGAAATAGGCAGGGCGCTTGTGTTGGGGAGATTCTTAGTTAAAGGAAAACCGATGTTTGTAAGCCTGAAGGAATTTATGGTCTCTGCACACAAACACGTATTCTGTTGTCCTAGTAAATTAAGAACGTGATTGAAGAATAGGAGCAGGAAACTGAATTTGCCAAGAGTACACATAATCTGATAAGTCCTGGGAGCAGAGCAAGCTTTGTTAGAAATACAATAAAGAATGTGTAGGAAATAGGTTAAAAGTTTAGGGACACAAGTGACGTGATGTTTTCTGTAACAAATATGTAACTGCTGAGTAGCCTATTATTTGACCTTTTGTAAGAAATATTGTTCATGTTGCTATTTAAGTGGCTGCCTGTGAAGCAGCAAATTGAGACCAGCTGCTTACCTGTTTAGAGATAGCTGCTCTCCCTGCCGCAACAATAAACCTGATTTTGCTTTGCCAAGAGGAGTCTTGTCTTTTTCTTTATCTTATGTTTCCCCACAATACGTGCATCATATCCTTCAGAGGAGTAATGAATGCAGGTGAGAGAAGAACGCTTTTGATAAGGTGCCTAGGAGGGAGGTGAAGTAAAAAGGGAAGAATGGAGAAGAGGTTCAGGGAAAGAGGGACCAAAATGGAAAAATAATAAAGTGCTGGGATGTAAGGTTGGGTGATAAACTTGTTGGAAGTGGAATAAGCTGAAAATGCTAAGACATGTTGCGAGGCGCCTAGCCACTGCCTATGTGAGTTTTGTACAGCAGCTTTGCCCTCCCCCCTCTCCATCTCCCTAGTAGGCCCACATGTATCCCAGAATTGAAGATCACTTAGTTCTCATGCTAGTTTCCATGTTCCCACCTTCCATATTTTGCATGCCTGACCTCTTCTGATCCTGAATGAGGATTGGAACCCAGGATATCAGACCCTTTGTCCTACAGACATTGTCATGTAATGTTTCGACCTTGACCTCCATGTCTAGATCCAGGGCTGTAACCTAGTCAGGTATGCGTTAAGCAATAGGGTAAGTAGTTAGAAAGGATTCTAACCATAAACTCTGCATTAGAACTCTGATCATACAGGTACGTCTCACAAAGATATAATCTACTCCCGGTGGGGATGTGAATAAAAGGAGTAGGACAAAGCACCAGCTCCTTCCATGCACAAAAAGATGATGGATGAAAAGTTGAACATAGTCAAACATTCACCCCCAGTCACAGATCTGGGTTGAAGCCTTCATGTTTTTTGCTCACCATGCCACCCCAGTTTGGACCTAACCATATGCAAATCAGTCTTGACCCTGTTCCCCATGGGAACAGTCCAGCCTGAACTGCCGGGCCAGGTCCTTCCTGGACCGGAAAACAAGCATCCTGGGACCAGTTTCGGGGTATCACCTCTCATCAGCCAGGCTAGCTTGAATCCAGTGGCAAAGCGAGCATGGGACCCACTTCTGGGCATACCCTTCCCACTTAGTGCGACTATAGCAACACAAAAAGATGATGGACGGAATGTTGAACATAGTCAAACATTTACTCCCAGTCACAGATCTGGGTTAAATCCATCGTGCTCACTATGCCATTGGTTTTGAACTAGCCTGGCTGATGAGGAGTAATACCCCTAAACCGGTCCCAGGATGCTTGTTTCTGGTCCAAGCTGTTGGCTTAGAGTAAGAAGTGTGCAGAACTCCTTCTACAGATATCGTAGCATAGTTATTCTGAAAATGAAGTCAGTTTAAAGCTTCCTATTCAAAAATTATATTTTTCCATTTAGGTGAAAGCCCAACTAATTCAGTGAGCTGCCCAGAAGACATGCAAGCATCACCTTGTTTACATATCATGTCTCCGCATGAGGTAAGCTTGTACCTCTGTCATTTACCATTTATCATGTTTTGCTAGCATGGTTTAGCTCCGCTTCCATCAAACTTGTATTTGCACTTTTATCTATTCTAATGTATACTCGTATTGCCATTTGCATTGGACATTTTAGATATTAACTCACATGGTGACCAAGGCTGATGTGGATGGTTCATAAAGTTGCATTTGATCTTCGATATTTGTATACTGTTGTTAACCATTGACTTGTCTATTCAGAAGTTACCCTATGGAGACTCCAATACTCCTAGTCCAAGGCCTTCTCTAAAGTTATCTTGTATCCTAGACTTCCACACCACAGGAGTTTCTCCCAGGGCGTTTAGTGGGGGCAGTCAGCAGCATTGTATTTTTGTGTCCTTCACTGTCCGGCTTTTCCTGGTGGTGATGGACATCAAAAAAAGACATCACAGCAGCCACTCCCTTTTCCTTACTGCCAGACTTTTCCAAAATAGGGTGGGTGGTGTAACGTACTTCCTCTGTCAACTCCTACTTTGTTGGGCTGTCGGAAGATGTTTTCAGTCAACCGAGCCAACGGGGGCTCCGTCAACGGAAAGCATAAGGTCCACCCATCTCTAGATGAGCCTGGCAGACTGAGGGTTTGACAGACAATGCACTTCTTTGCATTTGTGACAGAGTTTCCAGTCTGCCAAACCCTATATCAGACCCTTTGTTCTTAATTTTTGGATCACCCAGAGCTTTTCTCCCTCCAATTATCTTATGCCACTCCTGGGTCCGCAACTCATCATTACTAAGCACAGTAGAACTCTTGGAGTTAGTCTAGACCGCTACTTCCCGTTTGAGACCTATATCAACACCTAAATATCTGTGAGGAAGTTTGCTTAAATTACATGTGTAACATGAAAGAGCTTCTCTCCAACACTAATGTCAGAACTGTATTTTAGACACTGTGTAATCTAAACCTATACTTTGCAACAGCATTCATTATTATCCTTAACAAAAAACTTTGAGTACTCAAGAATTTGGCTGCCTTACTAATTTTGAGCTCTCATCAACGGAACTGCATAAAGTTTCTCTTAATAAATTGTCACTTGCTTCCTTTTAAATGCCATTTTAAAGTACATACTATTTTCCACATTTCAAGGCAATTTATCTTGTTACTTGTTATTATGTGCTATTAGACTCTTTTAATATTATGTTGTATAGTAAGATGTGATCCTTCTACTGGTCCTTCCCTTTTTCCTGCCAAGCTGCAATTGGATGACTGGGAAGGGCTTGATTATTTAGTATGTATAGCTAAAAATCAGTGTACCTCTTGATAGAAGCTTCTTATTGTAGATTTCTCACCTTCTGATACCTCACCTGTTGAATACCCGCAGGTGCCAGACTAGATACGGAGAATTTTCAATACCAGTTCCCTCCCACGTCAGTATCTGTGCCACCTCTGCTCGCTGATGTCAGTTCCTTTCTTTCCACGCTTTCCAATGCAAATCCGAAGCTCCATCAAATGATTTCAGCTGCACAGTTTTCCTTTCCCACAGTAACATTTCCAGGGTGAAAGAGACATGTTTCCACCTAAAACAACAGGGACTGTTATTGCCAGATGGCAGTGACAGACCAACACGATGTCTGTCTCTCTGTTGTCTCGGCTCCCAGCATTACTTGGCATTTTGTGACTGCTGCACAAAGATGAACCAAAAGACGATCAGCAACCACGAAGCCAAACTTGTCGTCGCGGAACTCCGAAGGCACTCGAGGGAAACCCAGTCCTGGTCGAACTCAAGGAAGCTCTCACCCCCTAGTCTGATCTTGCGACCTATCGTCAATGAAGTCATGAAGTTCAGGTAAATCCAAGAAAGAAAAAAAAACACCGGAAGTCCAAATACACTCTCCTTCGTCCCGCCACTCCCACTGTGCATCTTTCCGGGAACCGTTGGACTGTGGAGTCGTTTCTCGAATCCAGAACAGATTCTGAAATTGCTCCTGATGTGGCCCAGCTTCTCTGGGCCATCGGCAATGCCACAACACCTCCATTAGCTGAGATTGCCCTGGACCAGATCTTTGGTACCCCTCCGGATCCCTCTGGAGCACCTTCAGGCTCTAAGGATCAGAGGTGGCCTCCAGTCGGATTATTGCCAGATGCTCCCTCCCTGACGTTGACTGTGCCACTCTACCTGATGCTGACCCTCTCTTCGAGCTCGGCTCAGCCGACACCGATGAAACATCTGGCACCTCCATCTGTCCGAGCCTCAACGCCAGCACCGCAATCGCAGACACTAAAAGCAGAAACTATAGTTTAGTTGGATTCCCCTCGAGGTCGCAAACAGCACACTTTTACTCCCAGTTGCACCCTGAAACATCCCACCAATTTGACAATGACCATGTTGATGATGACACTTATGATGATGGGAACCTTTTCCAAGAAATAGAAGATGCCAGTGGCCAGTATACTGCTACAGACAGTGGCCTTTCCTCCCCTCTGTAACGTTTTCAGTGTGCAAGGGACATGTTCCCAGCTAAAACTACTGGAACTGTTATTGCCAGATCTCAGTGACTGGCATCCTCGATGTCTGTCTCTCTGGGGTCTCGGCTGCAAACACAAGCTGGTGTTGTGCGACTGCTGTACGAAGATGAACTGAAAGGCAATCTGCGACCAGATCTTGGCCCTGACATAGCAACAGAAGACTTTGAGTCCTTTGCAACCATGATCAGGAGAGCGGCAGAAGTATTAGACCTCACATTGCCCTAACAGAAGTTCAAACAAATATCCTGACAGATCCCAAGACAGACATGTCAAGAACCTTTTCTCCCCATTAATGATGATCTTTCTGGTGTGCTGATGGGCACCTCAACAAAACCAGGAGCATTGCCCCCCAATCAACAGAAAGGTAGCAAGGTGACATAAGCCTATCCTTGGGAATATGGATTTCCCCTTGCAATATCCCTCCCTGGAAAGCCTGGTGGTGCGGGCGTCCACAAGCAGAATTAACTAAAATGTGTTTCCAGCCGCCCTGCCTGATAGGGAGTCCAGACGCATGGAAACGTTAGCTAAACTCATGTTTTCATGTACTAGCCTTGTCCTTAGGTAAGTCAACAGCAGCTGCCTCTTGTGAATGTACTCACATGCATTGTGGGATAAAGCTGCACATATCTCGCCAGCTATCCCAGAGGACAGTCCGCCAACCCCACAAACTCTCATACCAGACGGTGAGGATGCAGTGAAGTGCTCCATATGCTCAGGCCTGGACACTACTGACTGTGAGTAGGGCATTCAGGAACAGCATGGTGCTTAGGTGCCATGTTTGACTCGCTTCGCTGGCTTTTCCAATGATGTGCAGCAAGTCTTACTAGACATGCCCTTTAATAGCTCTAGGTTTTTGGAGCAAAGGCCGGCCCCGCTTTGGGAAAAGTTAAGGAGAGCAAGGCTACTGCCCACTCTCTAGGCCTAGCTTCGCCTGTGGGCCAGTTCTCCAAGAAACTCCACCCCTTTTGAGGCTTTGGTAGGTGATACCAGGAAAGGCAGCATCAGAACACGCCCCTGCAACAACAATCCTCTCAGTCCTTTTACGGCAGACACATGGGGTCAGGTAACAGGGGCAATGACCTACCCAGACTTCAGCTCAATCCCCCACATCCCCACGGCTGCTGCAAAATTGCTATGAGTCACCCTCGGCAGCGCACAATCGCCAGATGGGAGGCTGCGTCACTTTTTACCTCCTGGGGAATTCCCCCTCCCGGATATTGCCACCAACACCACAATGCCTTCCAGACGACCACTTCCCCATACTCTGTGGAGAAGTTCAAGCTCTCTTGATCAAGGAAGCCATAGAGGTGGTGCCGGTGTCAGAGATTGGGACTGGCTGTTACTCCTGTTGTTTCCTGTTGCTGAAAAAGAATGGAGGATTTCTCCCCTTCCTCGATCTTCTTCCTCTGAACTTTTTCCTTTGGAAGGACAAGTTCAAAATGTTCACCTTGGCCCAAATTATGTCTGCCATGGATTCAGGAGTCTGGAGTTTGTAACTTCATCTGCAGGGCATTTATTTCCACATCCCCATCCTGCAGTCTCACGGATGTTACCAGCGATTTCAGGTTGGCCATGGGCACTTTCAGTTCTCTATACTCCCATTAGGCCTTGCCAGTACACCTCAGAGATTCTCGAAAGTGATGGTGATCGTTGCAGCCCATTTGCGTAGGTTGGGAGTACCAGCATTTTCATACCTCTGAGACTTTTTGGCCTCCTGCATCCTGCTTGGGGACCACACCAGATGGCACATGCGAGCTCTGCAGGGGGATTTAAATGTCTCAGTGGGCTGAGCACCAAGGGAGTCCTTCGGATTCCATCCAGGTGTCAGAGGATACCGCGAAAAAGCTGCAGTGGTGGCTTCTCAACCGCAATTGGAGCGGGCAGCAGATGCCTCTTCCTCTCTCACCCAGAGTTGACTGTGGTAATGGATGCATCGCTGCTGGGTTGGGGAGCTCATATGGGAGAGACGGAAATCGGAGGACTCTAGTTTCTGGAGGAGTCCCTCTTCCACATCAACTTGCTGGAGTTACGGGCGATTTGCTTGACACTGAAGGTATTCCTTCCAACCATCAAGGTGGAACGGGTGCATATTCTCACGGATAACACAACCGCCATGTGATACTACAACAAACAAGATGGCGTAAGGTTGTGGGTCCTGTGCCAGGAGGCTCTACTCCTCTGCTAGTGACTGACCGCTCAGAGCATCTCCTTAATCACCCAACACCAGCAGGATCTTTAATTACCATGGCAGATTAACCCAGTCAAGGTTGTCTAGTGGATCACGAATGGCAGTTGCACTCAGGGGTGTCACAGGTCATCTTCCAACAATGGGGAGCATCCTGGCTCGATCTGTACGCCACCATAGAGAGCGTGCCATGCCCACACTTTTGCGTATTGGAGTTCCCTAGGCCATTTTCTCTTGGCGGGTCCTTCTGCCTTGACTGGGGCTTGGGACTCCTGTATAGCTTTCCACTCCTACTCACCTGCCCAGAGTGCTCAAAAAGATCAAGAAAGACCAGGCCGGCCCAGTGGCTCCAGACTGGGCATGGAAAGTGTGGTACCTGGAATTCTTGGCCATTGGCATCTGGTCTCCACTTTGGCTGCTCCTTGTGGAGGGCCTCCATTTGAAATAGCAGGGTCGGGTCCTGCACCTAAACCTGCAAAATCTACACCCTCATCTCCGCATGGAGATTGAACAACAACAGTTAAGGGCTTTTGATATTCCTATCAAAGTAGTTAGTATCATTGTGGCAGCCAGGCGTCCTTCCCCCAAGACCTGATATGCAGGACACTGGGAGAAATGTGTTGTCTGGTGTTATTCCCATGATATTCAGTCTTTACAGTCAAAGTGGTCTGAGATCTTCTTGTTTTGTCTCTCCTTACAAGCAAGGACCTTCTCTCTAAAGGATATCTTTTTGCCCTTTCACGTTACCGTATTGGCTGTCTCTTTTCAAATCACCTGTATTGATGTGTTTCTTGGAGGGGCTGGTCCACATATTCCCACCCGCACCTTTTGTAATGCCACAGTGGGCCCTTAATTTGGTTTTCACCTACCTGATGTGCACTCCTGTTGAACCCAAGCAAACTTCTCTCTACATCTGCTCACCATAATACTGTGTTCCCCATAGCCATTACCTGAGTGAATTCCAAGCCCTGTCCGTCCAACACCCATACACATCATTCTTTCTGGAGAAGCTGGTCCTCCAGACGAAAGCAGAATACCCACGTAAAGTAGTCATGCCTAGTGCAATCCATCACATTGCCATCTTTCTGCGCTCTACTCATCTGTCCAAAAAAGAGGCACGACTCCACTGTCTTGATCCTAAAAGAGCCCTCAGTTTTTGCGTCCACCTGCCAGAACCCATCAGTTAGACAATCAACTTTTTGTTGGCTTCTCTGGAGCCAAAAAGAGGGAAGCATTGCAAAAGAGAACCATCTCCCTACGGATTGTGTTATTGTCATTTAAGTGGTTTATTATACGGTGTGGTTGTGTAGCCTCTCCGGGTAATAAGGCACAATCCGATATCAGGTCGAGTCAGGTTAATTTGTAAAACCATAGCTCAGTTCTGGGTAGCCGTGGCTCAGAGCAGTCAAGCTTTATCAAAGGAACAAGTGTAAAGCATTTAGAAGTATCAAAATAGTTGAATAAGAAGAAAACACAATACAATAAAAATATGACACCAGTTTATAAAAATAGCTTCCATCTTTGTTTAAATATAAACTTCAATGACAAAAATCCACCAGAGGGTTCCGGAGAAATTTATTTTTAAACTAACAATAAAGCACACATTTTCACTTAGAGCTTAGCGTTGTAATCTACTGCAACTCGCGGTTTCGGGTTAGCCATGAAAAGTGACTTGAAAATGGGTATAAAGGCACTCATGGGGCGACCAACTCCAGCAGGAAGCCAGAGACAGGGACCAATAAGGTCCAGTTGAACAGTTACCTCACAGTTAAAATTGGCTCCTGTCCTGTTGGATGACCGCCATAGGAATCAATGGAGTGGTCCTGAAACAGGGGGAATGCAGGATGCTGAAGATGCTCAAGGATTTGAGGGCAACTTTTCCTTGAGTGGAACACCACAGGCACAGTCCTGCCTTTGCTAACACAAGGTGCTGCAGATGCAGTCCAATCTTTGGTGCAGCCTCTCTTTTGCTTGGTCCAGGGAACATCGGGACAGCCCTTCTTTGGTCTGTTCTCCAGTACAGACGTGATCTGAGATCTAGGTGTCAGGGGTGCCACTTTTATTTCCACTGCGAGCTCAGGGGGCTGAGGCAGCTAACTAGCCAATCTGGTTACCGGATCCCTCCTGCCTGATGACAACTTCCTGTGAATACTGGCATCTAGCTATCCCAGGGTACAGGTGTGGCTTCTTGGGGGGCTACACGCCCACAGAAAAATCGATTTGGCAACAGCTTCTCCCTCTCTATCTGAGATGCCAGTCTGTCAGCTAACACAAAAGAGCCACCCCTCTAGTGTGTGACTACCATTTGCCCTTCTGTCACGACTTGCCTGGTCAGGTCGAGGAGGATGGTGAGGATGCATTCCCCCCTTACGTCTCTCCTCTCCTCTGTTTCCAGCCTCCCTTGGATGCGGCTGTTTGCGAGGTGGAAGGCGCCTTTAAGGGAATTAACTTCCTGGATTCCACGACGGTTCACGTGATGGGGTCACATGGGCCAATCGGAAGCCCCTGGAATGCCGCGAGAGGCTTTACAGCCGGCTTCTCTCGCTATGACAGTGTCGTCCCGAGTACAGCAGAGTACTCAACCACGGAGGACCGGAGGAGCTCCGAGACCGGTAGTCCAATGAACAAAGACATTGCGTTCCCGGCAGGGCGAAGTCCATTGCAGGAGGTCAGACCAAGGACTCCTACCGAAGATCCAAGAAGGGAGCTGGACCCAACCTGGCAACACAAGTTGTCCCGCCGCGTTCCTGGAGGAGCCTGGCTCCCTGAGGTACGTGGTCGCCTCAGGGGCTTCTTAAGCATGGGACGGTCAGACGCTAGGGCGTCTGAGGTGGAGAAGGGAGGGGGCTGAGGCTGTCTTGCAGAAATAGCGCAGCGTGCATGGGTCTGTCTAGGGAATGGACCAACGCTGTACAAGCTTACATAAAGCACAACACTGGTGGCGGCAAACCGGTTGAATTGTCAACCCCCCACTCCTTGTTCCCCAGTAAAAGCAACATAGGACGGTTTAACCGAAAGAGTCTCTCTCTCCTTTCTCTCTGAGGGACGAGCCCCGTGACGACAAGAGGAAGGACCAAGCATTCCCTCCCCAGAGGACAGAGCACAAGGAGACAGAGACTGGTCCTTACATGTTGTACATCAATAAAAGAATTGTGTTCATCATCAATACTTCTCGCTTGTCATCCTTCAAGTGCCACACCTTCAAAGGCAGCTTCCCCTTTGAAGCTCACTTTTTGGGCTCGCATCCTGTATGGCCTTGCTGCCAAGAGAAGATCACACCTCTTGCATTGGCAGATCCTTTGTGTTCCTCCTTGAGTCGTTCACCCCTCTCCCCAGGAGGCTATAAGGCTGTCTTGAAGATTGCAGCTTGCATGCAATCCTAATCGGTCACTGGAAACTTTTGTGCAGCAAAGTGGCAACTTTCTAAAATTGCCATTTTTGCATAAGTTGCATTAAATTAGAGTTGAGCAATAAGTCAGGTTTAGTGCAACGACTCTTTTGATACCTCGAAGCATCATACTTAGGAGTCCCATTCAGAAGTTAGCACTGCTGAGTTGTCAGTGTGTAACTGTACTCGCCAGTGGGGCTACTAGCCTTTCTTCAGTAAAAACAACATTGTGTGGTTTTTTTACTGTCAGGGCATGTAAAAACCACATGTCCTACTTTTTAATATGCAGCACCCTGCCCTAGGACTCATTAGGCCTGCCTTAGGGGTAACTTATATATATTAAAAAGGATGATTTGGGCTTTGCCATTAATTTAAATGGTAAAGTCGAGTTGGCAGTTTAGAAACTTCTCATACAGCCTGCAATCGCTATCTGGGTGTCATGTTTTACCATGTCACATTCGTGGAGGCACAAACAGTGCTGCAGTCCACTAGGGTCACTTAACTTGCAGGCCATAGGTACCTCTGGTACGATATACTAGGGACTTTATAAGTAAGTTAAGTTATGCCAATGTGGATGAGCCAATTAGACATATACCTTTTAAACGGTCATAGCACTGGCAGTGAGGCCTGTTTGGCAATACTCTGTGCACTTACAGAGTCGAAAAACCGGCAGCATCTCTCTCTAACGTTACCAAAAAGTGGGGTAAGAAGAGAGGGTGAACCCTGCAAAAACCAGATTCTTTACAGTTATGTACAAAAATCTGCTATAAGCTAGCCAAGAATCAGCCCCTAGAAGGCTTGCACACTCATTCCACCAGAGCAACGGCTGCTAGCACTGTGCTGGCACATCGTACGCCGGTCTTGGACATCTGTCAGGCTGCCACATGGGTGTCACTTCACACGTTCAGAAAGCAATACTGCCTGGATAGCCAGGTCTGGTGGGACGGGCAGTTCGCCCGATTTGTCCTGCAGGGTTTCCACAGAGGCTCCACCCGGGGAGGTACTGCTTTGGTATCTTTTTCAAAGCTGCGGAATCTGTGGTTAGAAGTCTCTATCAGAAGAACAGGTTACTTACTTTTGCTGATGTATATTTCTGATAGAGACTCTAACTGCAGACTGACCCACCCACCTCCCCGATCTGTGGTATGGACTCATAAAGTCCACTAACAAGATCCCAAGCTAGAGATCTGCATAGTGCATATTCTGATTTCTAAGGCCTCTGTGTCTGATGGCACAGACAGAGATCAGAAAGAAACTGACATCAGCGCGCATAGTTGCCGCAGATATAGTAGTGCCGATGTCGCCTTTGCGGCAGGACTGAGCCAACGTGGAGCCGCACAATGCCATCTACTGACATGTAAGGGAATTGCTATTTCAAATTCTCTGGAACCAGTCTGGCACCTGGAGGTAGTCAAAAGGTGAGGAATTTACAGTTAGAGTCCCTACTAGAAAAGACGTTACCGAAAGTAAGTAACTTGTTCATCAGTTAAATGGGGGAATCAAACAAAGCTGACCACAAAAATAACATTTTCATCTTTCCTGAGATTGGTGTTCCTGGTTAATTCCCATCTGTGTTGGATAAATAGCATTTGAAAAATATTCCTGAGCTTCTTACATAGACATACATCTGGAAAACATTAAGAACATGAAATTAGCAGCAGATGAACAAGTAAGAGAGTGGATTTCTTCTGATATTAGCCAGCAATGGTCTCCGCCCTTTACTCATGCATAGAGATCTTATGGTGGCCTTCACAGCAACTTCGAGGACCTCCACGTTGTGCTAGACAACTGCTAATGGACATAAATTGATTCTGCAAAATAAGTTTTACCTGCACTACCTTCCTGGGCCATTCATTTTAGGAGCAAGAGAAGTGCAAGAATGTTTTTGAGAGGAAGTAGAAGGGAACATGCAGCCCAAATTTGATGCAGCCATACTGGTGCTTTCAAAGTTTTGATTGGTTTTCACAGTGTTTTAGAGGGGAAGCATATAGGAATTCTGATCAATCATTAAGGTATTGCATAGGCAGCCCTAGCCTTTTAAACATTAATGATGTGCATTGCTAGCATGTTGAATCCTTGTTGGACTCACAAGGATCTCCTGAAGGCACTGGGACTATAAAATGGTGTTCGCTAACACCTGGATTACTTCCTAGTGGCAAAGGAATTTAAAGGTGACAGCTAAAAATCTCATCATGCAAATTTTGTCCTTTCTTAGTATGGAATGCTACTACTACAATTTTTTTGGATATGGTACTACTTTGAGGGGATGGAATTGACTGCAAATACCAGGGAGGTGTAGCCCACCTGTAGTCTCTATCTAATACATTGCTGTCCTGTTTCATGTGTGTATCATAACACCACTTTTTCCTTGACAAAAAGGAGAAATGCCTTTCATGCCAAGATTACTGCTTTATGCTATACAAAGCAGATATTGTCATGCGTCGTCTTTCTTATTTGTAACGCGCTAATGGAGACAATGCTACAGTGGGCTCATCACATGAACTTTGACTAGCCCTCTCCTAGCCCACTATTACAGAAATTGCAGAAACTGACTGCCTTCTCAAAGACGGAACAGGCGACCACCAGGGAGGTAAAAAGGTGGAGCCGGTGGGCGTTCAAAAGAACCAGGCCCTTGTTATCTGAAAGCAGAGCTTAATTATCTTAACTGAGCTCATCTGCAACAGTACACCTGGTATAATGAGGGATATAGCTAGGTATAGCAAGAAGTGGTGGACTTTGAGGTGCCTGTAACATTCTCAGGTTGTCTGGTATGGTTTATTTCCACAGATGCTACTCTGAATGGGCTGCCCTTAGATGAAAGGAGAAACGGAAGGAGAAATTAGTGATTGGATAACTACTAGTGCTTCTCACAGACCACTCCTTGATATGTTTATCTAGAACTTGTATGACATGCAGTTGGTACTACATTGTCATTCAGTTACCTTGTCCTGTAGCGATTGCAAGAAGGCAGAACCTGCATGGGTTATGATAACATGAGTGAATGAATGGTGGGAAAGGTGGTGTTGGTTCTTAAACAATTAATTATTTTGATATGCATACACATAGATTGTCTGACATTGGCTGCCACAGCAGCTGGATCCTTGGTGAGGATCCCTGGTGCTGCATTGAGACTGAAGGGTAGGGTCTTTTGCTCTGTCTTATGATAAATTCTAACAAAGCTTAAATATAAAATGTAGGTATGAAGAAAATGTGTGACTTGGAATAGTGCTGTGAAGTTCACCTAAGCAGAGCCGCTAGTCGTCACTTCCACCTCGACAAGTACAAGTGAATTTAACCATCAGGACATATTCTCTTGCACCATAACTCAGCATTGTTGCCGCTTCTTTTCATGCCATCGATGGGCAGAACCAGGGGTATTAATGACTTCTAGGTATCATGAAGGAAATTCTTCACATTGTCTCTGCTGCCTCAAACCTTTCTTGAGTGAAGGGCTTCTCTTAGGACAAAGCATAGTCTTTTAACTGGTACGTTATACAGACTCCTTTGTCCGCGTCAAGGCTGTGGCAGAGACTTTGGCTTACACCAGTAACATCTTTCCCTACTTTTTGACAAGAAAGAAACATTAGACATTATGGACTGACTTGTATGAAATGGCTGATGACTTATTTGCTGACTGTCTTTGTACAGTTATATAGGCAAGGCCACTGGAATTAGGGGGCAGGGGAGCACCAAATTATGTGGAAGGTTTTACTAAACTGTGTGGCAAGAAAAAGCAAATTATGTGGTATAATGCAACACATTTTTTGCTAGTATTACTTCATTATTTTGTCATTTTTACACATGCTAATACTGTCTGGGCAAAGTTTTCACCTTATTAGTACCGGTTTAACAAATAAAAACATAAATAAGCAACTGAAAGATGACCAGTTAACCTTTGCGAAGTGCCTTCCACTGCATTCGAACACGTCGCCACATTTTTCGTAAGTTTTGATCCATTTGAGTTAGAAACATTTTTTTTGTTAAAATCTGCAGATTATGCAGCAGATGGATTATGTGGCAAATGCAGCTAATCCATAATTGTGTGGAAAATGCCACAGCCGCAGAATTGCATAATTCCAGTGGCCCTGGATATAGGACACTACAATATTAACAGGGCTCTAGGTGTGAAGTATATAGAGGCGAAGAACAGCATATGTCATTTCTTTGCCAGATATGGAGGCAATAGATGGCTATGATTGTATTCTACTGTGTGATTGCCCACCCAAGGGTTGGAGTAAAAACTTGAAAAATCTTTTCAAGCTGGGTTACTATGCAGTGTAAGTCCTTGTCAATATTAGAGGAAAAATATTCAAAGTTTTTAGTTTTAGCCAAGTTTTCATCCACAAGGCATGACGAAAAAGGCACATTGTGTTCCCCTACACAGTCCATGAAGTGGCTTTGGTGTGTGTCTTTGAGAGGTCAAGTGCCTCTTATGTGACGTATCCCTCAATGTGGAGTTTGAGTTTGTTTCTGGAATTCTTGATGTAACTATTGCAGAGACGGTATAATTCCAGTCAAGTCATTTCTGATCATGTAAAAGTTCAGTAGAGTTTCATGAAATAGTGCAAGATTTTCTTAGAAAACACCACAGTTTATTTTTTAGGAGGATTGATCCTTGTCAGCATCATTATTAGTGGCCCTATTAAGTAGACTCAAACTCTTTGTAGGGGACTCCAAGAGCAAAAGTGCTACTGGCTATGCTAATACTTTTGTAACTTCCTATCATCTTGCATCAGTGTAGGGATCAATGGTGTGCCACCAGAGGTGCTTGTCTCAGTCATTTTGGAACCAGCTTTAGAACAAAGAAGCTCTAGAAACTGCTTTAGAGTGAGCAGAAAAAGAGTAATTTACAGAAATTGGTGGCCAAGGTTCCAACTCTTTAGAGTGAATTGGAGACATCATTGTTCCCAGAGTCATTCCCAAAAAGATTGTAGATTCAAGGTCAGGAATGCCACTAAAGTGCTAAGTTGGGGCATAAAAGTCACCAGAATAGTTTTAATACTATTTGCCCAACGACTGTGGGCTCAATTCACAAACCGCATTTTGTAGTATGTAAAGTAGTACTACAGTAGCACTACTTGCTACTATGAAATGCAATTCACAAACCTACAAATGTAAATTTCCACCTCCTTCTGTCGTGTGTTTTCTCTGAGGAGATCCTCTGTGATTTAAAGAGTGTTTTCAGATGCTATGCCCAGGATCTCCACCACACCGCTTCAGCAGGTAGGTGAGTGAGCAACTCTGACAGCAGTGGAGGCAGGCAGCTTCACCGCCACCCCTCCCAGACAGGACCGCACAAGTCTTCAAACCCTAGCCTCACCACACAGAACCCGGCCACCAGGTACCTGGCAAAGAGGAAGGTTTGCTTCATCTGCACATCAGCTGTCTGCCACCCACTGGTACCGGCGGGATCCCGGGTGTGATCCCTGCACTTCGAGAGCCCCCCCCCCCTTAGGCAGCAGCCCTGAGTTATGCCAGCAGGCTGGGGTCCCCCTGCCTTGATGAGAGGCACTGAGGGGGAAGGGCCAAGTTCCCCTTTGCCATCAAAGCAAATCACCTCCTTCCTGCTGGGGGTGCATCTATGGAAGTCAGAGTGACCAAGTGTGACTTTCCCTCCTGCTCCTCAAAGCAGTTCACACTGGCCATGAGGGTCACAAAATCACTGCTGACAGCACCCAGGGTTCCCTGATAGCCCCGGCTCCTTCTCATCCAGGCTGCTCTGCTGCCTGTGACAGGACTTTTCTCATTGCTTGAAACACGAGTGACCCTGGATCGGGCATGGCTGGTCCCAGGCAGCAGGGCCTTTAGGTGGTCCCAGCCCGGAGAAATACTGATTTGATTCCCCCAGGGTCATGGTTGGTGAGCGTAGATTCCATCTTGGGAGGGCTGCCTCTTGCATCATGCCCCTCCCGGAGGTGCCGACTTCACCCACTCAGGTTCCTCGTTTGTCAGTCGGGTCATCCTGGGGTTGAGGAGGCTGTGCTGCCCCCGATCCTCTTCAAACCGCTCCTCCAGCCGGCACACAAAGGGAGGACCAGACCCTGCGGTTATGTTCCATCTGGGAGGTGGGCAAGTGTTTGGACCAGCACCATCAGTCGCTTTAATGCTCTGTTAATGATCATTCCACCAGTTCACTGTCAGGAACCTTATTATGACTTTTACTTCTTCTATATATCAAGTTTGATTGTCTTCTTGGCGCTCTGCCATGGGCTTTGCCGACCCCAAAAGGGCAGATCTGAAGACCTTATTAAACCATCCAGTGGTAGTAGCGATGGGCATGTCTGTACGGCAAGAACGTATTCAACGCAAGCTTCTTACCCACACTTTCTGGGAATTTCTCTTTCAAAGGAAATAATTGCAATCCCCAATCCCTATCACAAACTGAGTTCAGGGTGTTGCCCACACCTGTTGACGAAGGGTAAATGCACGCTCATTTGTTCAGTGTAGCACGCATGCAGCCTCGGACATCTAAAGGCTTCACAGACCCGTTATTGCTTAATTTTTTTGTGGCTGAATGCCACTTGTTCCTCTAAGAAGTTGTACACTGACCGCTAGGGGTCGCGTAACTAGCTAGCATGTAGGACTATTGTTTGTTATTGGAATGAACCAGACCAATCACTCCACAAACTAAGAACAGCCATGGACCACCACCAATAGAATTGAGAAAGATCTATCAATCTCTCAATGCTTTCCGTGTTCCGGCCAGGTGAGGTTTCCTGTGTTGAGTGAAATTAAGCTGCTGGCTCCACTCCGGGTGGTGCCCTTCTATCGGTTCCTTTAAGCTTCTGCTTTACAACCATATTTCTCCGGAACCAAACACTTTGGTTTCCCGGAAGCTGCTAGACAGGTCTTGGAAATAATGCCACCAGATCACTAGTCCGCATCGTTTATGGTCAGAACTAGCACAGTATCAGATCGGCTTCGTACCTCCGTCTTTCGTCTCTGATTAATGAAAACATTCTTGGTGAATGCTTTTGCTCGTCTTGTTCTGGTCCCAGAATTTCACCAATAGTGGCACAATTCAAATCCTCCCGGCCAACCCTCTTAATCATGGCCCCAGTTCTGAAAATCAACAAAATAGAATCAGAGTCCTATTGCATTATTCCTAGCTGAAGTATTTAGGTGACCGACCTGCATTAAACTCTACGTTTTTCAACGTGAATTCTTTTGGATACCAAGTACATTCAGGATCATCAAGGGGGTGGTAAAAGGCAGGAGCTGGGGCAGGCAGTAGCTCGGCTTGCAGTAGACCACCAGCTCGATCTCATGATCCAAATTTATGAGCTTTTTAACTGCACACCTTTATTTTATGCTTTTGGACCTGGAATTACCGCGGCTGCTAGCACCAAACGTATCCACTATAGATCCTCATTAAAGGGTTTAAAGTGTAGTTATTTGAACGATTCCTGTATTGTTATTTTTCATCACTACCTCCCAGAGTTGCGAACAGCTAATTTGCGCACTTATTGGCTTCCTTGGATGTGATAGCTGTTTTTCAGACTCCAGTTTGAACCCTTATTTCCTGCTACCCATGGGCACCATGGTAGGCTCAGAAAGTACCATCGAAAGTCGATAGGTCACACATCTGAATGTATGATCACTGTCATGGGAACATGCGATCGGCTCAAGATTATTTACAGTCACTAAAGCGGCCAGGCAGCCCGGATTGGTATTGACCTGATAAATGCAGGCATCCTGGGAGGTCAGCACTCATCTGCTTGTATTAGCTATAGAATGACCACAGTTATGCAAATAACAAATTGAGCGATCATAGCCATTCTTAGTTTCACTGTACCGGCCATGTGTACTTATAAGTGTATGGCTTAATCTTTGAGACTAGTATATGCTACTGGCAGGATCAACCAGGTAACTGCACCTGCTAGACAAGAGGAGGAGCTTCCTGCCAGCCCAGACAGACCTTCACATCCCTCAAAAGCCTGCTGCGGGAGCACTTGCTTTCCTTCAGAGGGTTGGGAGAACAGGGCAGTCAGGCAGACAGCGGTGGGTCCAGCCTGCTCCACAACAACGCAAAGGAGAGGTGGGCTGAGGTGCAGTGTAAGCAAGACACGTGTACTGGCCTGGGCAGCTGGGACACCCCAAGGAACGGTTGTTCCAAGCGGTACGGAAACGCGCTTGGTGGAGAAAAATGTCTAAAAAATGTGATGGAGTGGAAAATTATCATCATGTTTTACTGGAACCTAGTTGATAAATGGAGGGCGATTGAGCGAGAGAAAGAAAGGATTGTGAACACTTTGCATTTTACTTGTCAGAGAGTATCAATGTTTGTTCATCTTTCATGTCACTGGTGCCTCCAGATATTTATTGATTGGTTCAGCAGAATTCTTGTTTATCTCCCACTCTGCAGCTGCATCGTTGTCATAAGACACTGGCTTCCAGTTATATTAAAGATTAATTTTGAACGCTGTACCTTACCTTCTTTGGTATTTATGAGTGTGAGCGATGCAGGTCAATGTTATAAGTACACTTTGGAAGAGGATGGTTGATTTAGTTTGATATGACATACTTGTTTTCATACTAGGTCTTGGCTAATGGCTATCAAATAAAGAATAAAATGAAGTTGGATCTCAGAACGAAAACTACATATACTAGTCTATTGTATGCTCAAATATCTTTAAAGAGTAAAC
Source organism: Calotriton arnoldi (assembly GCA_963921515.1). Lineage (NCBI taxonomy): Eukaryota > Metazoa > Chordata > Amphibia > Caudata > Salamandridae > Calotriton > Calotriton arnoldi. The sequence goes on along the minus strand of CAWUFW010000577.1, from coordinate 2,701,821 downwards.
TCTAAACAAAGTGCACAGTTTTCAAGGAGCCCACAGTTGGCTAGTATTGCTTCCTATCTTTTGGTTATAGAACAAAGAGAAATGGCATTATTATGCAAATTTCCAGCAATCTACACAATTCCATTAAAGAAGTCTGTATTTCATCAAAATTCTGGAAATCGTGAATTATTACACAGTTGTCAGGTGCAGAGCTCTGTACAGGGTTAGAAGTGTATCGATCTCCTTACATGTGATTTATAAAAGATTTAATTTGGATACAACTTAAAGTAGTTTTTTTCCCATAGAAACGGAAGTGCATCGTAATAGCAGAAAAAGAGCATGAAGCATTTACTTCCCTTGCCAAATCTTCAAAACATCTTCAGGTAAGCGGTTTAGAGGCTACTTTACTTTTTATTGTCTGATATGCTAGGATGGGCCACCTCTGAGAATTGTGTCTCACTAGTTAAACTTCACTTTTAACAGCATTTTGCAGGTTGTGCCATTATTACCTGTGTCCATATCAAGGCCAGGGTTACAAATCCATGTCCATGGGCTGCAAAATATGCCAGCCTTTGTTTTTTTTTTTTTTTTTAGATATCTTTATTGGCATTTTTACTTTATCATACAGTGGATGCAAAAAGAATAACCAGAAAAAACAAGACATGGTGCACCATCAACATTTGACTATTTTCCGGAGTACATGCTCCGTCCCAACTGTTGCTCTAATAGAATTGTTAGGGGAGTTACTGCACCACCGGGCAACCATTATACAGTTCCGTAATGTTAATGCTAGCCTTTGTTAACAAGTTGGCTACTGGCTAACATTCTGACCTTGCTGTTGAGTTTGTTACTGAGCATTTACACTGCTCAAAAACATCACTTTTAGACACTTCCGTAATAACAAAAAGACTGGCCATTGTTGGCACTGCACAGATTTATCTTTGCTATAATTATTTATAATTCTCTCCAGACATTACTAGATGGATAAGTGCATTTTTTTCAGTTTTGTAAAATTAAGTATGGTTTTAATCTTTAGCAGCGACTACGCCATAGCAGGTGTGACTGGGAGGAACAATTAGTGGGATGATGTTGGACAATATTCAGAAGTGGCCGCCTAGGAGAGGGAGGAGTATACTGGGCCCAGGAGTAGAGACGAAACTGGGGGGCACAATGTGCTGTAGGATGCTTTAAATGACTCCCCATCCAAGATTATGGTAGGGAATACTGATGCTGAGAGCAGGGAATAGTTGGGGGGGGGGGGGAAGGGGGAGGGAGAATACGGGAACATGTCATAAGCCAAAATAACGTCATCATGCCATGTAAATGATGTATTACACATGAAATGTTGGGCGCAATGTCTGGCCCTGTTGAATATAGTTCTGTTTGTTGTGAAATACCAATAAACAAATTAAAAAAAAAAAGTATGGTTTTAATCTTTCTTCACCATTTCCAGTCTACATTGGATTTGCAAGCTGTTACTACATACAGTGTTGTATAACCGTACTTTCTAAGTTCCGGACCTCACTTCCATGGCCATATATGTGGGGATCAAACCCCCTTTCATAAATAGAGATCAATTGGTGAAAGCAATTTAATCTGATTAAGAGCAGTATCCCTGTTGAACACCATTGACCCTGGGACATCTAAAGAATCTAACAAACTACAGGATTTCACAATCAACAAATGCACAGTAGAACTAAAACAAAACCATTATTTAACTTACTTTCAGGAGAATACCTCATGGATATAAGTGTGAAGGCAGAGGGCCGAGAACCTTATAAACTTTAACATATTTGCAAAAAATATATTCTTATGGAAAAAATGAGCCACATATGCTCAGGCACTGACTGTTGTACAAGGTTGAATATTCCAGAGTAGGAAGAGCTGCAGACTAATGCCATTGATCACTGCATTAACCGGGGGAGCAGGGCTGGGGTAGCGAATGAGAGTTCAGAATAGAATACGAGTCATGAGTTCTTAGATTTCTGTTCAGCTTAGGTTGGAGCCTGTTAGATTAGTGGGGCACTGAAACAGCAGTGATATGGATTCCCCCATGATCAGGTGTTCTATCTTGGCTCCGTCAAGGCAAAATAAACATTCATTCATACTGAAAGATACGTGGTCCTGGCAAGTAGAGCTGGTGACATAGTTTGTAGGCCTGTTGTCTAGGCAAATGTGGATCTGAACCTTGCCTGTGTATGTTTGAGTTACAAGGTAATCAATCAATATGAACTTTATTTCGGCATTCGTGCCTTAAAAGTTCTCACAAGAGAAGACCATCATGATGGAACAATTACATGAAAGAATAATAAAAGTTCATTTGACTTTATAGTTGTGCTAAAAAGGGTAAAAATCCATATAAAAATTCTTTAAAAAATTAGAATCCATTGCAGGTTAAAAGGGGACATATTTACAAGGAAATAAACGACCGAAAATCGCAATGCTATCTTACATACAGTAAAATCTCATACTTATTGACTATTTTGACAGTCAACCTTTCTGCTGTATAAAAAAAAAGTGCTTAGATATTATCTGTGCAACACGTTGCTACAAGGCTCTTTTTGTAGCCCAAGTCCATAGCTTTTAGATTAAAAGGAATTATAGGAAAGACTCCTTATATCACAGACAGCAGTTTAAGTAAAAGGGGTCAACCCGTTTCATGGGCTATCTACTAGTGCCCGTCTCCTAATGCCCCACATACTGCCAAGAAACTTAGAAACTGCACAAGCAAAAACTGATCTAGTGTCTGATTTAAGAACACGCAAGGCGACCCAGTAATTCTGTGTGCCCATTTGGTGGCAAATTGGTTTGATCCATTTTAATCTAGGGCGCACATAAGCTGGACTCCGAGGAAGCCTTGCAGCTAGGACAATTGCTTGATGTCGGAGTTTTTCTATGCCATTTGGCCACTAGATTGTTCAGGGGAAGGGTGCCAAACCAAAATTGTATGTATAGGTTCCTGTCAAGGGGTATTTGGATTAAATCAAGATAGGATTCCAAGGAGCTGACCTGTTTATAAAACATAAATTCTATTGTAAGTTTCCCCCGGTCACTCCTGCAAACATCAATTTGTGCAACCCAGTTCCAGTAGTGCCTCTTTACTCTATCTTTTTGAAGCAGCGATAGGTCGAAATTTCCCAAGCTCCCCAAGCCCTATATCTGAAAGGAGCCTCCTTATGTTGTTTAACCACCCAATTTTATTAGCAGTGTCTAGGCGGGTGACCTCCGCAAGGGCTTTAGCTTATGGCAATAATTCCGGGGACCTCCGGATTCTGGCCCTATTTAACAGTGGCCGAAGTTTGGCTATATAACTGATAGCGAGTAGCTCCAGGTCTAGCATTAGAGGGTGGAGTGGAGTACTCTGGGGCAACATCACTAGACTTCTTAAAAATGTATGCTCTGACCTACTAAGTTCCTCTATCTTGTTGAAGCCCCACAGTTCCTACCCATACAGCGCGGAACTGATTGCTTTTAGGTCATAGGCAGCAGCAACTGGTCTACTGAAAGAGGAGCTGTGTTCTTTCCCCAAAGCCCCAGTTATCTGCTTGTGTTTCAGTGCCATTTTCGATATGTGGGGTTTCCAGTGCATTTTCTCTGAGAGTTTTACGCCTAGGTAGTCAAAAGTGCTTACTCTTTCCAAAGGGACTCCTCCCAAAATTGGCCTGCCTCTGTAGGATTTATGGGGATTAAAAGCCATGAATTTGGTTTTTGACGCGTTTATTTCGAGACCCCAAGTATCGCAGAAAAGTTTGAATCTATTTAGCAATAGTTGTAGCCCCCCCCGGGATTTTAGACACCAGCAAGGTGTCATCTGCGAACAATAAAGTCACTATCTTTTCCCCGCAAAGAGATGGAGCATCAGCGGGCTCCTGCGATAGAAAACGTAAAACTTCGTTCATCTAAAGGGAGAAAAGCGTAGGTGCCAGAACGCATCCCTGACGAACTCCCCTGCTGACAGGGATGCGCTCCGTGAGTTGACCCTGCAGGCCCCACCTCACCCGAGCAAAGTTGTTGTCATGAAGTTAAACAACCAGATCAAGTACAACAGGGGAGATTCCCATATCTTTGATGACTTGCCACAGCTTCTGTCTAGGCACTAAATCGAAGGCAGTCTTTAAGTCGATGAAAGTTAAATTTAGACTACCCTGACCGATGACTGCAACTTTCCAGTAATTGAACAGGAGGCGAAAGACCTGGTCTGTTGTCCCTGTCTTTTCTCTAAAGACTGCTTGATATGGTGACAAAATAGCATTTTCGTCAGCCCATATCTGGATCTGTTGTAAAAGGGCTCGACTAAATACCTTTTGTACTACGTCTATCAGGCTAATAGGCCTGTAGTTGCAGGGTTGTCCTATGTCCCCTTTTTTGAATATTGGAACCACCTCAGCCCCCCGCCAGGAGGCTGGGACTGAAGCACCCCTGGCTATAGCATTTGAAAGTAATAATAAGTAATGAGCACAGCTGGAGCTATCAGATAAAAATAAATCTCCCAGAATGCCATCTGGCCCTGGGGCTTTTGCCTGTATTATTCGGCTGATCGATCCCTCAATGTCGCTTAAAGAAAATCATTATCCAAAATCAGAGGTGAACAGGGGACATCCCCCACAGGAGGCGGAATAGCAGCTTCCGAGTAAAGCTTTTTTAAAGGATCATGCCAGTCTTGGGCCGAGATATAAGTTGGAGGTGGACAGGCCCCTGTTTCATCGGCCCAGACAAAAAGAGACCAAAAGGTCTTAGAATCTTTGGCAGCACAAGCTTCCTTAATTAGCTGCCAACGAGATTCATCCCACTCCATTTTTGCTTGATGGAGGGCTACTTTATATCTCTTTCTAGTTGCTCTAATTTGTTCGCAATCTTTAGATTTTAGTGCCTTGGCTAGTTCTAATCGCAGGGTTTTGCAAGCATGATTATACCATGATTCTGGGCCCGCCCTTTGTAATTCTATGCTTTGGGTGATGCCTAGCTACGGTGAAATAAGAGCATAGTTGCTCGAATAAGTTAGTGTGAAGGGTATCTACTTTAGCTAGCCCGCCAGGTCTCTCAAGCAGCGACTGAAGTTCGTGTGTCCCTGCCACCAAATCCTGATGCATACCTAGAACGTTGTCTTCTCATAACATTACCTTCCCCCAATTTAGTCGGCGGTTATCATTTGAAGGAAGAACTACCTTCGTTAACTTTTGAGCAGAGGTGCGTATATTTGTACCACCCCACACTGGCATCATACTTAAACAGAGCGGGTTATGGTCGCTATCTGTTGTGTCGCCCACGGCCATGTCGATAACACTCATCCAAAGCCTTAGGTCTAACATAATGTAGTCAATACGGCTCGGGCTATTTGCCCTATTAAATGTGTTTTCTGCAATCCTATCCGATTTAGTCCTACCGTTTGCTGCCCTCAGTCCATACTCTAGGCTTTTATCTGGAGCACCAATTGCGACCAGTTCTTGACCTGAGGGAGACCTAGAGATGGGACTGACCACCTCAGGTCTTCCTCATTCGACTGCGTTACATCAGCTTATCTAGGGGTTCAAATGTAACATTGAAGTCACCTGCTATTATCAGCGTAGATGGGACGAGCTCTCGTCCAGTAGCTTCTCCAATTCTTGGAATATGGCTGATGGTCTGCCCCCCCTTGTTCCTCTCGCATATATGTTGTTAATCTCAATGGGTTTGCCTGAGCACCGCTTGATACTGATCCCCAGAATATCTGGACTATCAATGCCAAGAGGTGTGATCGTGCAACCCAGAGCAATCTTAACCCATATTAGCAGTCCCACTGCTGGTCCGCCTTTTCCCTTAGTAACTGCAGGGCAGCAGTAACAGGTATACCCCTCCTTATATAAAGGAGCTATAATCCAGGTCTCCTGCAAAATACATAGATCAAAACCCTCTATAAAGTTGTTCCAATGAGGAAGTGACATTTTACTACATAACCCTGCCACATTCCAAGAGACTGTTGTGATTTATGGGGTTGATCCTGGGCTAGCATGCTCCATATTGCTCGGGCATCTGAGCTGGCTGTAAATGGGGACTGTGGCCGCATTCTTATCTTCTAGGCTTGTAGCTAAAAGTGCCCCTCAGGATTGTAGTGTCAGCTCTACAGCCACTTGTTTGGACCTCCCTGATCTCCCTCATTGAGCAGGGTGGTGCCTGCATGCTCTCTGAGATAGAACAGAGTATAAACTCTGTCTGTTTGGTGAGAGAATGCCTATCCGGCCAGCAGACCATCCCTGGGGGTCAATTAATGGCCCCCAGGGTGACTCGCAGCCTAACCTGTCTATAGTGTGGAGGGAGTTTACATTTGACTGAGTTGAGGGCAGGAATCGTTTAAATTGAATATTGGATTCATCAGGTGAGCAGGTTCTAAACTCTAAGGCCAGCAGGTTTTCAGCTAAGTTGTCCTCTTTGAGCAGTAATTCTTTACAATCAGTGGGCAGATCAGGGAGAGTACATCTTCTTGCCCTTACAATATCGTCACGAATCAGAGAGCGACATCCTCTTACATAAAGGATCCAGTGTGTTGCTTTGTTTATCAGTGATTCTTCCCCTTCATACCCCTTCTGGGCTCCTAGTTTGGGAACATTTACCATAAAGATTTTCCGTGAAGACAGTGGCGTGGATGACTCTAAGGGTGGAGCCTGAGTCCCTCCCGGTGTGTATCGTGTCTTGTCGCATTACAGTAGCTCCTCCCTAACCTGAAGTTCGGTGTGGGGGGGGTTGTCTTTAGAAAGGGTTTTGTCGTATGTCCCCCGGTCACAGTCGTTGGTAGAGGGGTGAGATCTGGCTTGGGCAGGGGGAACCCTTCTACACTTGAGGGGCGACACTAAAGTGGGCGGCCCATATGTAGGTTGACTGGATGCTCTTGATGCAGCCTCACTTTGGGGGCAAGATCCTCGGCTGCTCTCCAGTAGTTACTTCACCAGCCCTAAGAGGTCGCCTATCGTGGACCTCAGAGCCCCCACTTCTGCTCTGAGGTCACTGATAAGCTGGTGAACACCCTGTTCATAGTGATGGGAATCTAATGATGTTTTGCTTGTCGCCACCAATGATGATGGAATGTTAATATCATTAGAGGCATTTTGCTGGCCGAGAAGGGGAGTAAATCTATTGCTACAGTGAATTGCGGACTCAAGCTGGCCCTGAGGACATATGTCAGATGTTGATGAGAGGGCTCTTGCGGTATGGATTTCAGCTTTGGAGTTAAGTGTAATGTGGTTCTTGCCCCTGGCTTTGCTAAACATTTTTGGAACAACTGGCGTATTGCTAGGGCTATTGTTATTAAGAGATGTCTGACTGCTCAGTGCACATGGGGAAGACACTACTTGCGTGTCTAAGATGTCTTCACATTCAACTAACAAGCTGTCAATGCGGTCTAGCGCACAGTTGCTACCAGCATATTTAATTGTTTTCTTGGCTTTTTTCCCCTTCCCTGCTACCCCGCCACCCACACCCTCTGCTGCTTTTCTTTTCCCCATCCCTAAAAGATGACAAGAGGGATTTACACAGCCTTTGCCAAGTGTAATAAGACAGAATAGCTAATAGGCTAGACCCGTCTGCCAAGTCTCAAAGTAGATAGTTCTGTAAGAATTAATCAGTACCTTGTACTCTCGTGCTGGAGTTTTTAGGGAGGTGGCCCAGCCCAGCCTCTTCCGGGCTCAGACAGGCCCGCCCTTGGCCTGGGCTTTGGCCGGGCGCGCCCACGCGTTGCCTTTATGGCGTAGCGTGGTTTCGGCCCCACCCCCTTTGGTTGGCGGCATGCTCGTCGCGCTGGGGGACCTTGTCCCACCCCAGCAAGGCAAACCCGGACAGCAGTGAGCAGCGACAGGGGAAGAAGCAGGTCAGTGGGGCCTCCAATGGCCAGAGAAGAGTGTCCCGCGTTGCGGGAGTCTGCCTTTATGGCATAGGGTGGATTCGGCCTGCCACCTTTGGTTGGCGGCGTGCTCGTCGCACTGGGGGACCGTGTCCCACCCCAGCAAAGCAAACATGGACAGCATTGAGCAGCGGCGGGGGAAGGAGCAGGTCAGTGGAGCCTCCAATGGCCAGAGAAGAGTGTTCCGCATTGCAGGATGCCCTGGTGCTTTTATGGCGTAACGTGGTTTCGGCCACGCCCCTTTTAGTTGGCACGGTGCTCGTCATGCTGGGGGACCGTGTCCCACCCCAGCAAGACAAACACGGACAGCAGTGAGCAACGGCAGGGAAAGGAGCAGGTTAGGAGCAGGTCAGTGGGGCCTCCAATGGCCAGAGAAGAGTGTTACAAGGTAATGTTCTAGGGTCTGTGTTAGTGGGTGCATGTAGATGTTCACGAACATGCATGCTCTTTAACATCAACATACTAGACACTCCAGCCCACATGCACATCTCCAAATTGAGGAAACCAAGAAAGAAGGTATCTTTTTTAGATGGAAATAGTAATATTCGAAAACAGACAATTTCTGTTAATATTATCTTTTAAGACTATCAATACCTCACCTAGACCAACCTCATAAATTGGAAATATTAGTATACCAATCCTCTGAGGATATGTGATATTATGGGGTGCTTTGATTATCTTCCAGGGTACTCAGTTTCCAAAATTCAACCATATTTTTCTCTGTAACTGCCATACCCAAAGATTCCCTAAAGGATTAAAAATATTCTCTTTTGTTACAGAGTATCAGTTGTTTACACTCGGACCCCAAAATGGACAGTTCTAGTCAATCAGGTTCATTTCTAGAGTTGGTGGCTGCTAGCAGCTTTTTCTCAGACAGTCATGTCTCCACCAACACCATCTTATGCAGTATCTCATGGGGTGCCTCATCCACCTGACATGGTCGCAACCTACTCCACAAGTGATTCCTGTCCATATATGTACCCTTTTCCTCAGCCTCGACCGTTGACAGTGCCTCATAAAACTCCAAAGCCCACAGTGTCATCTGAAAGAAGGCTTTGTGCTTCTATTCTGCATAGGGAAGAGAAAAGGTTTGAGAAATGCAGATCCAGGATACTGAGAGGGAGGTCTCAGAGTCCTTTGATGGACACTGGTCGGAGTGTTACTAATTCTTCCTCAGACTCTGGGAGAGAATAGAACCTAACCTCTTCTCCAAGGTCACAATAAGAATCTGACCATAGACGGCATTTTTGTGATCCAAGTGGTTATGGTGAGGACTGCCACCAAACACAATATTCTATATCACACTGCAGGTTGGTCACTGATTTTCAAGACACTGAAGCATAGACGTCCACTTAGGCCTTTGACGCCTCTTGCAGCAGGCCATATAAAATTGGTCATGGACATCATTGAGAAGGGCTCCATCTCTAAATGGCCACCCAAATGCTTTTTAAGTAAAGAGCTTTGGATCAGGATCCACAAGTCCTAGAAATCTGTGCGGAGGTCTCGGTCTAAAAATGTTTTAATTTTTGGAGCAAATATGTCCTCTTTCCACATCGGGAAAGGATTGCAGTATTAGTCTTTCCTGGGGAAGCTTGGGTAATGACACCAATGATGGGGAATCTGCATACTCGCCTTGACTTCAGTGAACAGGTCAAAAATGAGTCTTAACCTCCGTGTCATGAGATTCTCAACGCATTCTACTGTGTAGCTACACTAGATGAGTACACTACTCTGATTTCTGTATACTTAAAATGTGAAACAATGTTTCTCTCACTAATAGATAAATGGTCCTTTGTCAATCATGTGCCCAGAAGGCCTAGGACGCATCGCACTGAAAGCATATTTTTGTGAAAGAAGCTCCCTTTTTCTAACGTTTGAGTTGTCCATGTCTCTCAAGCCCATCCTTAATACCTTTATAGAGTTGGGAATGCACTCTGTCAAAACATCAAAATAATAATTTAGCATTCTGCATTGGTTACATTCAACTCTTATAGTGGATACAGACCCTCAGTAGTTCACATTACTTCTCCCTTTCACTCCCCTCTAGTAGTTCTTCAGAGGAGGTGAACGTCTCTTGCATCTCTTTTGGCTTCCAGTGCTTACATTGAAAGGATTTGGCTCATACTATCTTCAAAATAGTTACTGGAAATATGGACGTCTCCAGCTCTAAAAACAGATTGTTTTCTTTGTTCTAATACATTTTTTGAAACAGGACTTGAAACAGCCTTTTTATTAAGGTTCTGATGTCCACCAAAACGTTTCTTTCGTAAAGAACATCTTGAGGATGAGAATGAATTATATCAATAATATTGATATTAAAAATAAAATAAAAGTTCAGTGAGTATTGTTTCAGTAAGTGATCATCTGCTACCTTGATGCATATTGGGGTTGTGGTGAGTCTTGCTGACTTGGTGACAGTACTGCTTTTGCTTTTTATGGGATTATATGCACCTGATAAGTTTCTTTTTATTTTCTCTCTTTCAGAAGGGAGAAAACAAAAAAGGTGGCATGGCAGCTCCATAAATTTAGAAAAAAATAGAAAGGAAAATGTTCCTCTACACAGGTGTCTAATGCACATTCCTTGTGCTGAAAGAATCTGTTATAAACGAAGAAAATTTGAGCAGACTAAGAATTGAGGAAGTTAATCCTAATGATGAAGCGGTCCCTAGAGGGTGGCGGAGTCAGGCTTCATAGGAAGGAAACAAACCACTTACCTGGGTTTTACTGAAGGGGTTTCTGAGTAACATCATTGGAGCACAGAGACATCTAATACACCTTCATAGAAGGGAGATTTACTAGTTTATTCATACAATGCATTGGTGACTGTCCTTGAGGTGCATGTAACAGGGCAGATCCTGGGAGCACCGCATTTATCCTAGAGGTGTTTTCGAAAACCACCACAAGCCTGCCTCCCTTCTGCAGAGTACTAAAATGTGGATGAAAGAAACACAGAGAAAATCTATGCAGTCCTTTCACTGAGAGTCATCTGTCCGTCTCCTTGTAGTCTTGGCATTAAAGTAAAAATGCAAGTATAAGGCACTAACAAGGTCTGGACTTTTGTAAACATTCTATCCTATTGCTTACGCTGTAAATACTTTACTCCAAAAGTCCCCACTTTGGATAAGGAGAGTTTCCCTTTTTTTTTAGTAAGAACCAATGCACTGCCTATAAACGATACCTCTAAAATTTAGGGCAAGGTACGTTACAGCGTCTGCATTTTTAATAGACCGCTGAGAAAGTCTCTTACCCATGAGTTGAAGATGACAACAATTTACCCTAAGAACAAGTCCTACAGAGATGCATGGTTCAAGTTCTAGATGAGATGAGTCTGTTACCAATCGACTTTCATAGGAGGGCTATAAAACATGGCATCACAAAAGCCTTTTCCTTTCCTCTGTCATCCCTGTCTATATATACAAGTGTGAGGCCTTTTAAATAAGCAAAGAGGAAGTAAAATGGGTTACAAAACACCAGCAATGAAGAGTAGAGCAGTGTGCTACCTTAAAGGTTTTTGACAGCACTTGAACCTGAACTAATTCTGCTAATAGTGCTTAATTTATATTTAAAAAAGGTGCAAGGATGCAAAGTGGTTCTACCAAGACTACATAGTCTTGATTCCACTTTATGCCTCTTTCTTCCACCATCCTACACATCCTTGCTTTTCAATTCACTCTTGCAGGTTCTATTTCAACTCCACTTTCTCCCTTCATCACGTTTCCTGTCTTTCTCCCTTTTCTCTCTTGCCCTGGGTCAAAGTCAAAGTGTTAGAAATGGGGGTGTCTAGTTGGCCATGGCTGGCGCCAATGTCCAAATAGGGACCCTTCTTCCTAAGTCAGGGCAAGTGTGCTACCCCCTTTGATAACCCCTGCTCAACCCTGTGGTAACGTAGCACGAGCAGTTAGGCCTATCTCAGAGGCAGTGTGTGAAGCATTTATGACCATGCACAATAAGGCAGTAACAACACCACAAAAGGACACAACTCAAGTAGGTATAGAAAAATAATATCTTTATCTAAGGTTTAGTACGAGACTCTCAAAAGCGTTTTAACCAATCACAATGCACGTAAATCAGTAGGGACTTAAAAAGGCAATAACTTGTTCACCAGAACGTGGCACTGACTGAGTTCAAGGCCTGGGTCTACGCGACCCGTTGCGCACCAGATACCTGCCGTTGGACGGGGACACAGCACGTAGCTTCTCGAAGAAGCAGAGACGGTGACAGGCGGACTCCCAGCGACCACAACTCTCGACTGCAGTGGTCCGCCACGTGCACTCCCAATGACTCGGGGACAGGCGGGCCCTCAGCGGCAGCAGCACGCGGCTGTGGCGGCCCGGGCTGGTGGTGGCGATGACTCTCGTCGTGCAGCTCCGTGGTGGGCTCACAGCGGCAGCAGCTCTCTCCTAGCTGCGGCGGCCCACAGGACGATTCACGATGATGCAAAGTTAGCAAAGGTGCGGGCACTCGGCGGCAGCAGCTCTCTCTTAGCTGCGGCGGCCCACAGGACAAATCACAATGATGCAAAGTTGGCAAAGGTGCGAGCACTCAGCGGCAGCAGCTCACTCTTAGCTGCGGCAGCTCACAGGACAAATCACAATGATGCAAAGTTGGCAAAGGTGCGGGCACTCAGCAGCAGCAGCTCTCTCTTAGCTGCGGCGGCCCACAGGACAAATCACTATGATCTCGACCAGGCTGGCACAACGGCGGGCACTCAGCGGCTGCAGCTCTCTCTTAGCTGCGGCGGCCCACACAGATTCAGCGAAGGTTCCGAAGGTTCAAATTAAGGCGGGCGCTCAGCGGCGGCAGCTCTCTTAGCTGCGGCGGCCCACACAGATTCAGCGAAGGTTCCGGAGATTCAGATTAAGGCGAGCGCTCAGCGGCGGCAGCTCTCTCTTAGCTACGGCGGCCCACACAGATTCAGCGAAGGTTCCAGAGATTTGCATGGGTTGGATGAGAGGCAATATATAGACACAAACAGTCTAATACACACGAGCACATCAATAACAGTCAATTTGCAATTGTTCGTTTCTGGTCTTTTTTATTGTGTGATGTGCTTCTTAAAAATAGAACCAGCCAACGCGTTTCACCCAAACATGGGCTTCTTCAGGGCAATAAGGTAGAGGAATAATGTGTATCCTCAAATGCTGAGTCAGGAAAGATAAAAGCGAGTCCTAGGGCGCATAGGTGAAGCTCATGGTAAAGCGATGTCCTATGAGTATAAATAATGTGAAGTATTTAAAAGGTAAGAACTCTGTGTATTCGAGGAGCCGTGTCCGGAGAACGTCCTGTGACCAGCAGGATAGTGAGCAAGGTTCCAGAGATTCAAATTAAGGCGGGCGCTCAGCGGCGGCAGCTCTCTCTTAGCTGAGGCGGCCCACACAGATTCAGCGAAGGTTCCGGAGATTCAAATTAAGGCAGGCGCTCAGCGGCGGCAGCTCTCTCTTAGCTGCGGCGGCCCACACACAGAGTTAACAAGGGTTACCAGTCCGCGTTCCTCACAATAGAACTAGAGGTTCCGGATTACTCGACGGAGGCCTCACCTGCAAGTAGAATCCCTAGCACAGGAATTCAGACGGCTGACGGGGTGAAGTCTAATGTTCCTGAGACTTCAGCAAGAGGCGCTCTCAATTCAGGCCCTTGAGTAGTTTCTTCAGCAAGCTTGGTGAAAGTTTCAAAGTCCTTTCCTCTGTTCACTCGGACAGAGTTTCGTCTTGACATCCAGAAGGAACACACTTGAAACAGGTTTCAGCGCAGCGTTTTATACCTAAAAGTCTTTGTTCTCTGCAGTCACAAATCACTGCATCCAGCCAGAACCAATTCGGTGGGGTCGGGGAGCACTTGGTTTACGAGGCGACATCCTGCCCTTTGAGAATCTGGGGGTCTGCTATCAGACGCCCAGTGGGAGGTGGAGCCATCATTCACCTTGCCAGGCACGGCCCTGCTCAGATCAAAGAGTCACCCCTCTCCATACTCTAAATGCCGATCTCTCTCTCCAGCCAGGTCTGACCCAGCTGGCCCTGCTGCTCCAAAACCAGACGGCCAATACACACGCTAGCGAAGCCTACAGGAAAGCTGAGGCCAGAAAATACCTTGTTTCTAGCAGAGGTATTTTCGAACACGGGCTACGCAAATAATCCTTACTAAAAGATGTATCTCAATGTCCTGAGCTTAAACATATCAAATTCGACGTTCCTATCAGGTTCCTAGGGGCAGGTAGGATTAGGGCATGTAATACTCAGCCTGCTCATTCTGGCCTATGAGAACGGATAGCCTCACAATAGTAAACAGTGAAATGGAGGGTAACTCGCTATTAGAACATGCTACACGGACATACTTTAAAAGCTGCTTCGGTGGGTAGCGCAAATCATCGCTGCCGGCCCGCCAGCAGTATTTGGTCTACCACCCCTTGGCACACACAGTGCACTGATACTAGGGACTGACCGGTAAACCACACGAGCCAATTATGATTATTCCCATTCATACAGTTATCTTTACACAGGGAGCATTCGCGCTGTGTCACTGATTGGCAGTGGCACAGCGCCCAGAGCATCTAAATCCAGCCAACATAAAAGGTAAGAAGCGAAAAGAGGAAGGGAGACCCGCGCCAATGATGCCAGGTCTAACACACGTCCCCTCCAGCTCAAATGTGGGGAGAACTAACCATTCCCTTGGGAGTTCTCATCACTAAGGCGGAAAAACCTGGACAGACCGTCAGCATTGGCGTGTTCTGTACCAGGGCGGTGTCCCACCGTGAAATCCATACCCTGTAGGGAAATGGACCACCTCAACAACTTGGGATTCTCACCCCTCATATGCATCAACCATCTAAGGGGCCTGTGGTCTGTCTGAACCCGGAAGTGAGTCCCAAACAGATATGGTCTCAGCTTCTTCAGCGCCCAGACCACAGCAAATGCCTCGCGCTCAATTGCACTCCACCTCTGTTCCCGGGGAAGTAACCTCCTGCTTAGGAAGGCTACCGGTTGGTCTAGTCCCTCCTCATTGATCTGTGACAGAACAGCCCCTATACCATGCTCTGAGGCGTCTGTCTGGACAACAAATTCCTTTGAAAAGTCGGGCGCCTGAAGCACGGGTGCGGTGCACATGGCAGTCTTCAGGGCCTCAAAAGCGTTCTGACAGGTGTCAGTCCAGTTTACCTTCTTTGGCTGCTTCTTAGAAGTCAGCTCAGTCAAGGGCGCAACAATGTTGCCATATCCCTTGACAAACCTCCTGTAGTACCCCGTGAGTCCTAAGAAGGCTCTCACCTGCGTCTGAGTCTTGGGGGGGGGTTCCCACGCCAGGATAGTTTCAATTTTGGGCTGAAGGTGCGCCACCTGGCCTCTCCCCACCTGGTGCCCCAAATACACTACAGAACCCTGCCCAATCTGGCACTTACTGGCTTTGATTGTGAGGCCTGCCTTCCGCAGTGCCATCAATACCTCCCAGAGGTGGCGCAGGTGGTCCTCCCAAGAGGAGCTAAACACTGCAATGTCATCCAGGTAGGCGGCACTGAAGTCTTCCAGCCCAACCAACACCCTGTTGACCAGCCTCTGAAAGGTGGCAGGGGCATTCTTCATTCCAAAGGGCATCACCCGGAACTGGTAGTGCCCATCGGGTGTGGAGAAGGCTGACCTCTCCTTTGCTCCCTCGGTCAAGGCGATCTGCCAATACCCAGACGTCAAATCAAATGTGCTGAGGTATTTTACAGCCCCTAACCGATCTATGAGCTCATCAGCTCTGGGGATGGGGTGCACGTCAGTCTTCGTGACTGAATTGAGGCCCCGATAGTCCACGCAGAACCGAAGTTCTGGGGTGGTACCAGGCGCTGCAGCTTTTGGTACCAGGACCACTGGGCTGGACCACGGGCTGCTAGAGGACTCAATCACCCCAAGGGCAAACATTTTGGTAACCTCATCCTTAATGTAGGCCCTTACCCGGTCAGTCACTCGGTAAGCCTTGTGCTTAATGGGAGGACTGTCCGCGGTGTCCACGTCATGGACACACCAATCAGTGACACTGGGTACTAGGGAGAACAGATCACTGAATTGCCCCAACAGTTGGCGACAATCACCCTGCTGCTCCGGGGTCAGTGTGGTGGAGAGGACCACACCCTCCACTGACCCATCTCGCTCCCCTGCACACAGGAGGTCAGGAAGGGGCTCGCTCTCCTCCTCCATCCCAGCATCTGTGGCCAGAAGCATGCCCACTTCAGACCTCTCAAAGTGGGGCTTCAGGCGGTTAACATGCAGGACCCGCAAGGGGTTCCTGGGAGACTGCAAGTCCACCACGTAGGTAACAGGACTCTTGCGCTCCACCACCTCAAAGGTGCCGGTCCACTTATCCTGGAGCGCACAGGGCTCCACTGGGGCCATGACCCAAACCTTCTGTCCATGCTGAAACTCGATCAGAGTGGCATTCTGATCGTGCCAGCGTTTCATCTCTTCCTGGCTGGCTTCCAGGTTTGCCTCCGCAAGTTTCCTGAAGCGCCGAGTCTGGTTCCTGAAGGCCAGCATGTAACTAAACACATCCTGGGGAGGTTTCCTGGGGCATTGCTCCCAGCCTTCCTTGACCAGACCCAGAGGCCCTCTTACCGGGTGACCATAGAGCAGCTCAAAGGGACTAAACCCTAAGGACTTCTGTGGCACCTCACGGTAAGCAAACAACAGGCATGGCAAGAGGACGTCCCACTTACGCCTCATGGGCTCACCTAGGCCCATAATCATGCCCTTGAGGGTCCGGTTGAATGTCTCAACCAGCCCATTACCCTGGGGGTGGTAAGGAGTGGTGAACTTATATGTTACAGCACACTCCTCCCACAGAGACTTCATGTACTTGGAGATGAAGTTAGTTCCCCTATCGGACACCACCTCTCTGGAGAATCCCACACGGGAGAAAATCACCATCAGTGCCCGTCCCACCACGGGGGCCATCACTGTCCTGAGCGGGATGGCCTCAGGGTACCTGGTGGCATGGTCCACCAAGACCAGGATAAACCTGTTGCCCATGGCTGTCTTGGGATCCAGAGGCCCCACAATATCAATGCCCACTCTCTCGAATGGGGTGCTCACAATGGGAAAGGGCTGTAGTGGGGCATTAATCTTCCCCCCAATCTTCCCACTTACCTGGCAAGTCTCACACGTCCTGCAGTGAGCATCTGAGCTCCTGCGCATCTGGGGCCAATAGAAGTGGGTGACCAGCCTCTCAAAGGACTTGGTCTGCCCCAGATGTCCGGCCAGTGGCACATCATGAGCCAACCCCAGTAGGAAGGTCCTGAAGCGCTGGGGTACCACCAGCACACGGGCTGACCCAGGCTCAGCAACCTTAGGCTCGCTGTAAAGGAGGTCGTTCTCCCAATAGATCCAATGTGACCCTGTCTGATCACCTGCTGCCTGGGCGGCGGCCTGTCGCCGCACCCCCTCAAGAGAAGGGCAGGTTCTCTGTTGCTCGCAAAATTCCTCCCTGGAGGGCCCCCCTTCCTGCTGCCACTGGGTCAGCTCCGGTAGGTCCCCCAGTTCGGCCACGTTTTCCCCTGTAGGTTCCAGTGCATCCCCCTCAAGGTCTGTGCCCTCCGGGACCGTGGGAACCGCGGGGGCCGGTTTCCCGCGCCCCCTACCCCTTCTCTTTAAGGCAGGGGCCTGGGCCATACTTTCAGGCTCCAGACCCTCCTGAACATCCTTCTGAGCTGTCATGGACCGAGTGGTCACACACGCCCACTCAGGCAGACCCAACATTTCCAAATGAGACTTTCTCTCCACCGTAGCCCACGGGGAGTTCTCTAGATCATTGCCCAACAGACAGTCTACAGGCATGGCGGGCCTCACAGCCACTTGAAGAGTTCCTGAGGACCCCCCCTACTCGAAGGGAACCTGAGCCACTTCACACTGGCTCTCTGAGTTGTCTGCTGACACTACGGGGCAGAATGCATGGGGGACAACCTGCTCTTTGGACACCAACCGGGAGCTGACAGCAGTCACACTAGCTCCGGTGTCCCTGAGAGCCTCCACCCTATGGCCATTAATGGTCACCCACTGCTGGTACTTCTGAGTGTTATTCGGCAGTGTGGGGTTAGGGACCTTCTCAAAGTCTCCTAGCGAGACAAGGGTTAACTCTACGGGATCCCACCCACCTTGGACCTCTACCTCCTCCCCCCCCAGGGCTACACTGGCAATCTGGCGGGATGGTGCACGGGGTGGTGCACAAGGGGATGTATTGGGGTCCCTCTGGGGACGCTGGGGATCATAATACCGGTGGCCCACTTGACCACACTTGAAACAAGTGAGTGGCCCCCTCTGAACAGGCCTACCTGTCGGGACATTGGCTTCTTCTCAGGGGGAGGCTGGGACACCACTGCTTGGTTCCCTTGGGAATTACTTTGGGGCCCTCTCTGGAACTCCCTCAGCTTACCCTTGTCCCCCCCACTTCTCTGCTGGGGACCCTGCCCACCTCTGGCGAAGTCTCCCACAAAACCTTTGCGGACCCGGGTGTTCACCAAGCGGTCCGCCTCCTCAGCAAGCTTCCTAGGGTTAGTCAGCTTGCTATCAATCAGGTGCTGGCGTAGCTCTGGAAAACAGTTACTAGAAAAATGCTCCCACACAAACAAATCATACAATTGCTCGAAAGTTTCCACTCTGCTACCGTTTACCCAGTGATCCATTGCTCTGCAGAAAAAAGACACATATTCAACCCACGTGGTACACTGTAACTTCTTACAGGTCCTAAACCTCTGCCTGTACATCTCTGGGGTCAAACCATAACGGGTCATCAAAGCTTCTTTCATATGGGCATACACCATCCTGCTCTCCTCCGGCAGGTCCAATAGGGTATCCCAACCATCACTCACAAAGCGCCCCCACAATCCCGCTCCCCAATCCTGCTCAGGGACCCGGTGGGACACCATTGCTATCTCATATGCGGCAAACCATTGCCCAATATCCTCACTCTTGTGAAAATCCTTAATGACATCCTTAGGAATATAAACTCTACTCTCAGGAGTTACTAAAGGTATGCTGCCACCAGAGGGGGAGACCGGGACACTCCTCGCCCTGATCTCTATCTCCCTCAACATTCTCTCATGCTCCATTCTCATTTTCTCAAGTTCAATTGACAATCGATTCTTCTCAATGTCTAACTTCTTACTCTCAAGGTCCTTCTGACCTTCCAATTTAGCCATCTCCAAACTATGCCTCCTATCTCTCTCCCTGTCCTCCAGCTCTTCTGGGGTCAGGCTCCTTTGGGATACACTAGTACCTGGACTGGAGGGTGTTCTATCTCCCCCCCTCCCTTCTACTGCATCATCCTGCTGCCCTCCAGCATTCTCTTCCTCATCTCCAGCGGACTCTCTCGCTTCCCACCAGGCCTTCAGCGCCTTGTGGTACTCCTCCTTCCTAGAGAGACCTGTCACGGGGACTGCGAATTGCTTACAAAATGACTTCAGCTGTTTGGCAGTATAGGTATCTAATCTTTCCTCCTCAAAGGCGAGATCCTCCGAAGCATTGGATGTTGGCCTTCCCATATTAGCAGTACTCATGGCTGCGATCAACAATTCAATACTAAAACAACCAACCAAAACAAATTCGAAGAGGGAAAAAAAATCTGCGCGTGTCTGCGCTTTGGTCTGTACTCACTAGTGGTGTCTACCAGTTATTGTACGTGGATCATAAATGCAAGTCCTGATCCTCACCGCTGACCGCCAATGTTAGAAATGGGGGTCTCTAGTTGGCCATGGCTGGTGCCAATGTCCAAATAGGAACCCTTCTTCCTAAGTCAGGGCAAGTGGGCTACCCCCTTTGATAACCCCTGCTCAACCCTGTGGTAACGCAGCACGAGCAGTTAGGCCTATCTCAGAGGCAGTGTGTGAAGCATTTATGACCATGCACAAAAAGGCAGTAACGACACCACAAAAGGACACAACTCAAGTAGGTATAGAAAAATAATATCTTTATCTAAGGTTTAGTACGAGACTCTCAAAAGCGTTTTAACCAATCACAATGCACGTAAATCAGTAGAGACTTAAAAAGGCAATAACTTGTTCACCAGAACGTGGCACTGACTGAGTTCAAGGCCTGGGTCTACGCGACCCGTTGCGCACCAGATACCCGCCGTTGGACGGGGACACAGCACGTAGCTTCTCGAAGAAGCGGAGACGGAGACAGGCGGACACCCAGCGACCACAGCTCTCGACTGCAGTGGTCCGCCACGTGCACTCACAAAGACTCGGGCACTCGGGGACAGGCGGGCCCTCAGCGGCAGTAGCACGCGGCTGTGGCGGCCCGGGCTGGTGGTGGCGATGACTCTCGTCGTGCAGCTCCGTGGTGGGCTCACAGCGGCAGCAGCTCTCTCCTAGCTGCGGCGGCCCACAGGACGATTCACGATGATGCAAAGTTAGCAAAGGTGCGGGCACTCGGCGGCAGCAGCTCTCTCTTAGCTGCGGCGGCCCACAGGACAAATCACAATGATGCAAAGTTGGCAAAGGTGCGAGCACTCAGCGGCAGCAGCTCTCTTTTAGCTGCGGCGGCTCACAGGACAAATCACAATGATGCAAAGTTGGCAAAGGTGCGAGCACTCAGCGGCAGCAGCTCTCTCTTAGCTGCGGCGGCTCACAGACAAATCACGATGATGCGGAGTTTGGCAAAGGTGCGGGCACTCAGCAGCAGCAGCTCTCTCTTAGCTGCGGCGGCCCACAGGACAAATCACGATGAGGCCAGGTTGGCAAAGGTGCGGGCACTCAGCGGCAGCAGCTCTCTTAGCTAAGGCTGCCCACAGGACAAATCACAATGATCTCGACCAGGCTGGCACTACGGCGGGCACTCAACGGCTGCAGCTCTCTCTTAGCTGCGGCGGCACACACTGATTCAGCGAAGGTTCAAATTAAGGCGGGCGCTCAGCGGCGGCAGCTCTCTTAACTGCGGCGGCCCACACAGATTCAGCGAAGGTTCCGGAGATTCAGATTAAGGCGGGTGTTCAGCGGCGGCAGCTCTCTTAGCTGCGGCGGCCCACACAGATTCAGCGAAGGTTCCGGAGATTCAAATTAAGGCGGGCGCTCAGCGGCGGCAGCTCTCTCTTAGCTGCGGCGGCCCACACAGATTCAGCGAAGGTTCCGGAGATTCAAATTAAGGCGGGCGCTCAGCGGCGGCAGCTCTCTTAGCTGCGGTGGCCCACACAGATTCAGCGAAGGTTCCGAAAATTCAAATTAAGGCGGGCGCTCAGCGGCGGCAGCTCTCTCTTAGCTGCGGCGGCCCACACACAGAGTTAACAAGGGTTACCAGTCCGCGTTCCTCACAGTAGAACTAGAGGTTCCGGATTACTCGACGGAGGCCTCACCTGCAAGTAGAATCCCTAGCACAGGAATTCAGACGGCTGACGGGGTGAAGTCTAATGTCCCTGAGACTTCAGCAGGAGGCGCTCTCAATTCAGGCCCTTGAGTAGTTTCTTCGGCAAGCTTGGTGAAAGTTTCAAAGTCCTTTCCTCTGTTCACTCGGACAGAGTTTCGTCTTGACATCCAGAAGGAACACACTTGAAACAGGTTTCAGCGCAGCGTTTTATACCTAAAAAGTCTTTGTTCTCTGCAGTCACAAATCACTGCATCCAGCCAGAACCAGTTTGGTGGTGTCGGGGAGCACTTGGTTTACGAGGCGACATCCTGCCCTTTGAGAATCTGGGGGTCTGCTATCAGACGCCCAGTGTGAGGTGGAGCCATCATTCACCTTGCCAGGCACGGCCCTGCTCAGATCAAAGAGTCACCCCTCTCCATACTCTAAATGCCGATCTCTCTCTCCAGCCAGGTCTGACCCAGCTGGCCCTGCTGCTCCAAAAGCAGACGGCCAATACACACGCTAGCAAAGCTTACAGGAAAGCTGAGGCCAGAAAATACCTCGTTTCTACCAGAGGTATTTTCGAACACGGGCTGCGCAAATAATCCTTACTAAAAGATGTATCTCAATGTCCTGAGCTTAAACATATCAAATTCGACGTTCCTATCAGGTTCCTAGGGGCAGGTAGGATTAGGGCATGTAATACTCAGCCTGCCCATTCTGGCCTATGAGAACGGATAGCCTCACAATAGTAAACAGTGAAATGGAGGGTAACTCGCTATTAGAACATGCTACACGGACATACTTTAAAAGCTGCTTCGGTGGGTAGCGCAAATCAGCGCTGCCGGCCCGCCAGCAGTATTTGGTCTACCAGCCCTGGGCACACACAGTGCACAGATACTAGGGACTGACAGGTAAACCACAGGAGCCAATTATGATTATTCCCATTCATACAGTTATCTTTACACAGGGAGTATTCGCGCTTTGTCACTGATTGGCAGTGGCACAGCGCCCAGAGCATCTAAATCCAGCCAACATAAAAGGTAAGAAGCGAAAAGAGGAAGGGAGACCCGCGCCAATGATGCCAGATCTAACACAAAGAATATAAAATCTAAGCAGGAGAAGGAGGGTGTTGCTTCCACTTAGGCAAACATCTGAAAAAATACCTCAAGACTGGCTTGAAGTCTCCCTCCTATAGAGGTTTTATGTATTGCAAGTCCTCAGATAACAAATACAAAGCCACAGATGTTTGACTCCCTGCAAACCAGCCCTTAGCCTACAGGTACCTCAGTTGACTCCTATGTTCTGCCTTTAAATACAGAACAACTTCAGTCTTCTCTCAGTATTATGAGGGAGAAGAAACCCCTTGTGTGGAGTATGTCTCCCTCATTCAACATTATCCCTCCCAGAAGTGAACCCTCAATGTAATGGATAGCATGGTTCCATTGTCAGAAGGCCATGCATGTGGGGCAGAGGTTGGCATGTGCAAATCCTGTTTTCTAGGAGCACCAGTTTCTCCAGTAGTAGTCGTCAAATGGGGGAGAACCTCCACAACATCGAAACACACAAGGGCATCTCACAAGGATCCATGTTGCAACATTGAGAAGCCTTCAAGATGTGGTGCAGTTGCACAAGAAACAGTTTTGCTTGTCAAGGGAGGATGCAAGGCGCAATGCTTTGACCATATAGATAATGCAGGCTATATGACATTGGGGCCTGTGTCAAGCTGCAGAGTAAAGTCATGTGTCTCAGTCAGCTGAGGAACAACACCAACCTGCAAGGCCCACCCCTCTCACAAACTCTACCAACAACTCACTTGCAACTCCCACAAACCCACCTGCTCCCACATCACAACCAGAACCTCAACCTAATGTGGACCCCGTATTGTTCAACTGTGCACAAGCATAACCTCCCATCTTCCCGCATCACACCCCATACTTTTCAGCGTGGACACATCCACCACCCCCATGAATAGTTTATCCTCTACTCATTGTCTTTTCTGATCACCCAACCCACCATTATTGATGTATATTGATGCACATTTATTGTTAAACGTTTACAATAAATATCACCTGCATCTTTCACATGTATGTCATCTGGCTTTGAAGATTGGTGTTTCAAGAATAATGTAATGTGTTATATTTGAGATTGTTGATTTAATTAACATTTCTGGGAGATTAGATATATTGCACTAGGCACTTTATTCCTTTGTGATGGCCAGTGGATTTGAGTCTCCTCCTACGGGTACTTTTTGGTATGCTGGATGGCATAATGGACCCGTGAGGAGCCATTTTAGGGCTTTCTCTTGAGGTTTTTGCTTTCCTGGCACCTTGTCTTACTGTTTAAATATTTTATTGAGGGCACTCCATTGGATCCATCAAACCATTTGTGTTAAAGGTCGCAATTTGAATTTGTAGTAGTTCAATCAATTGCATTGCAGCAAACTGAGTTTTGTAATTTATTCTGTTTATGAAAGTTTTGTATTTGTTCACATTTGTGTGCTTTTATGGGTCTTCGAACCAAAATAAAGTTGTTTGATGATGAATTAACATGAACCCTTGCAGCAATGCATTCCGATACATCTGCATGCATACCTACACATATAGAAAAGTGTAAGAACAGATCCATGTTAGTGTTGAAAAATTAAGTTTTGTAAATATTTTCTCTAAAAAAAATTATTGTAAAAAACATAATTGGGGCTTGGTTTTTGGGTATAGGTCAACTGTCCTTCGAAGAGGGGAAATAAAAATAATGTCCGAGTTGAGGGAAGAAAAGTACTGCAGGACAGGTGTGGGCAACAAAAAATACTCATTGAGAACATCAGAGACCAAGCTATATACAATATCCATTGGGGATGATACAAAAAAATCAAACTGTCCTAAAAATATAGTCCAAGTTCAACTAGAAATGGCTGCTTTTGGGGAGGCAGCAGAACTCTTTATGCTGGTCAGCTTGCATCTCTTGATGTGCCTTTAGCTTTGTCGCGCCTTTGAAGGCTCTGAGAAATCACCTGATGACCAGCAATCACTGGCCTCATGACCTCCTAGAAAGTGGACATGGTTACAAACTTAATGGCTTAGTACTTTGAATTAAAAAATAATGAAAAGGAAAATTATAATATAATTAACAAGTATTTACAATAATAGCATTTGTTCAGCTTCACATTTTATAGGACAACAGTTAATATGAACAACATGGACAGAAAACACAAACCTAAGATGTTATACTACAAAATTTAAATCTACAGATAAAGTAATAATTTCAAGAACTTGCATCTCCTTGCTGTCTGTGGGAGGGTCTGCCAAGCTGTTTTAAATACCCTTCTGTGCAATGGGGCGAACTTGGGGTACTGCTTATGAGGCTCGGAAGATACTCATAGCAAATCCTCTTCCTTCAGCCTATCGCAGTGCAGGATGTCCTTATAGTGGTTGTGACATTCTCTGACTCTTTGGGTGCAAACACCCACTGCATTATGGCTATGCCCTGCCAGATCTCATTCTGCTCTGCATTACTCAGCAGGGTGTGAGCTCCCCTTAAAGAGCTGAAGATAGCTCTGGAGGACCTTCTCCCAGACACGCTCCAGTTCCTCTTGGGAGAAACTAGGGTCCCTCTCTTATCGATCCACAGCCATTTGGGGGATTTCAATTCCAGAAGGAAAATTGTGTGGTGGTCTTTTGATGTTTGTGGAATGGCCTGTTTTCTGTTTTTGTATAGCATTTCCTGTTTCTCATGGTTGGCGGAGAACTCCACTCGGACTACGGAGTTCTTCACCTACATAACAGCAGCAGAGAATTCTGACATGTAGGTGGTATTCATAGGTATAAAAAGCAAATGAAGGGATAAACATATGAATATTTAGATGTGTAGATGTACTCCTACATGCATTGTAAT
Source organism: Calotriton arnoldi (assembly GCA_963921515.1). Classification (NCBI taxonomy): domain Eukaryota; kingdom Metazoa; phylum Chordata; class Amphibia; order Caudata; family Salamandridae; genus Calotriton; species Calotriton arnoldi. The sequence continues at coordinate 2,676,777 of CAWUFW010000577.1, read as the reverse complement.
TCTCCACCTACTACATGTGGTGTGTACTGTTGTAATCTGAAATTCAAAGTGTGGGTGAGTGATGTATGTAGCTGTAAAATTGAATATTAGGATAAATAAGTGAGTGATATGTTTGTGGTTGCACATTGCAATGAACTCGCAAGTTTGGATGTGATATTATGGTAGTGCAACAGTGGTGTCTCGGGATGGTATATGTGGACAGTATCATAGCCCACCATAGTTATCATTCACTGAACACAGTCTTAGCACAGTGATGCAGCAACTAAACTTGCAGCCCAAAAGCCCCCATGCAGTCACGCAGCTGAAGACCCTGACCTCTGTTCCATGTCCCACCCAGGAACCTGGATGAGGCCATAGTCTATGGTAAGGTCTACATGTACACCCCGTTTCCTGACAATGTTCTGCAAAACTAAAAAGATTACAATACTCTTCCACACTACGTCTGGGGAATACGGGAGCACCCCCTATTTGGTCAAGACGTCTGAAGCGAGGATGTCAAAAATGTGCTCAATGATGGCTCATTAAATGGTGTGTGTTCGGTTACACATATGTTAAGCCTGTGTGGTTGGATGTTCGAAGAGCGTGAGGAGATGTGGAGAAAAGGTATACCTGTCATCACCTGCAACAAAGAAATGTGAGGTTTGTCATGATCTAGTTACCTTGAAAATGTAGTAGGGATTCTACACATGTATGCATTCAATGTTACTGTTATGTGTATATTTTGATGGAGTGAAGTTCTGAGTGATTGTGTTTGTGATGCCATTCCCTAGTTATACATGCTGTCCCAATGTGAGCTAGTTAGTCACATAATTCCAAAATCCCTAGCAAACTGGCTTGCAAGATCAGACTGTCAGAAGAATATAGCTGTTTGGTGTGCACCTTGTAAAACAGGGTACACATCAGTGAAGAAGACCTTGACATTACAGACAGCTTAATCATTAATAAAGTGCCAGTGGTGTCTGTTGCAGAAATGCGGCTCCCTTTGGTGGGGTGGCTAAAGTGATACTTTGTTTGAATCAGTGGGACCTAATACATGATGAAAGTGGGCAATAAAATTGAATTCCCTTGCTACCCGCTGACTTTCTGCCAATAGCTGTGGTAGGGTGATAAACTGGTGCACTTGGTTGGTGATGCATTCCAGGCACGTGGGTCAAATCATGGCCCCTGGCATCCCTTTCAATGTAGGAACAGCAGCCATACAGAATGGTATCTATACCATTTCTACTTTGCCTTCCACTTCTATTAGTCCATCAACAATGACTACACAGATAAAACCTCCTCAAGGAATATTCACGCACACAACGGTCAACACCATAAGGAATGACGAACAGGTGCAGGAAACCTTGTTGAGGGGGAACACAAATATATGAGACTGCACAAGAAATCTCAGTCCATCTCAATTTATGAAATCAGCTGTGGAGAAAAATGTTACATGGAAGCAAAGCCATAGCCTCTCGCTACACACACAAGGAAGCGCTAGCCGGCCCCCAGCGTTAAGGGACTGTGAGGAAACAGGCCAGGGAGTAAGTGAAAGTTCAGATCTCCAGTCTCATCCATTGGGGCAAGTCTACATCCCCGTACCAGAGGGGACGGAGAAAAGAAGGAAGAAAATCCATCTGCCGGCTTAATATTTATCCCTCATTACGTTTCTAACGGACCAGCTGATATTTTGAATAGAGGGAACTTATTAAAACTAATTCAACATATTCCTTCTCTCAAGCACCTAACCTCAGTGAAACTGCATTCAGTAAAATTTGCCCATATATCGGGGACAAGGGCACCTGAATCCACCATTACAAGCTGGGACTCAACTGCCACTAGAGATGCCATCCTCAAAGAAGCCTCCATTTTTGATGAATGGGGCATAGAATTAGAGCCACCAGGCCAAGGAAATACCCATATGTCCTAATTGAGGACCACAGACCTCCCGCTAGAAAATGTACACTGAAGGGAGCTTGGGGGGCAACCCATGATTGGTTAGTAAGTACAACACGAGCATCCAATCCATTAACGATCCATTGTGATGAAAAAGACCGGACAATTAGCTGGCAACCCGTAGACCAGAATTTGGAGGGGGCAATGACAAATTCAGCTCTTAAGGATAATAACTTCCTTTACGCTACCTAGCCCGAGAGAACTTTCACTCAGGCCAACTGTAGTGCCCATTCAGCATGGGAAATTGGCATTAAAAGACCAACTTACCATCATCTCTTGGAATGTGGCGGGGCTGGCCTCAACGCTTCGTTCTAAACAAGGGCGTGACTTCTTAAGTAACAACGATATTATCTGCCTCCAGGAGACCTGGTCACTCACCCCAACAGCAATCTATGGGTACCATGAAAGCTTTCAATCAGCAATACAAACAAGCTTATTTGGGCGGCCATACGGGGGCCTTTCGATCTTTCTAAATCAATCTCTCATGGTCTCGATCTCTGCTGATATGCGGGCCCACAAGAACATACAAGCCATAGCCATTAAAGGCCTAAGAAGCAGTCAGAAGGCTTTCTCATTGGTCCTCATAAATTGTTACTTGAATCCCCGTAAAACTTCAAAAGCGCTTGCCATGAGTAATCTGTGCTTGACCATTAAGACAGTCATCGAATCTTATCCCGCGCACGAAATCCTGTTGGTAGGCGATTTTAACACCAAACATTTGGGCCGTCGACATAATGTGGGACAGAGTAATAGCGAATGCGATGAATTTAACAATCTACTCATCAGCCTAAAAACAGCAAATCAGACTCCGGATGCCTGTCCCACGTTTAAGAAAATCTCCGCAATCGACTACATCTTCATGTCAAATGGTTTGATTAATCATCTTCAGAGCTTCGCCATCGTAAATCGCACAGAAAGTGACCACAATCCCCTGGTAATAAATCTGAACTTGAATCACCAGATAGCAGATACAGGCCAAGAGCTAGGCCATTCCACAGAAGATGAACTAACCAACATGGTGAAACGAATAAAATGGCAACCATTTTATTCACCCCAGGTGACGAACTGGCTCAATGAGGTGAACCTCCGATTACAGGAACACCCAGGGAATTTTCTTTTTCTTTTAGCAAATTCGGATTTCATGACCAGAGAGTTGGGAGCACTCTTTCAGGGGCATAAAGGCTTTTCAAAGCGATCCCAACAATTGTCAAGTGACATCAAAAAACCTCTGTCGGAACGAACCATTAACCTCATGCGGAAGAACCTGAGGAAGAAATCTCGTCTGTTTAAATTAAATCCAACTTACAGAAACTTATTGACAGCAAAGGAAGCACGGAAAAACCATAAAAAAAACATCTGGGCCCTGAAACGTGCTCAGCAAGACGAAGAATGGAAAAAGTTATTCATTATGCTCAAAGAAGAATCTTTAGCTCGTTTTTGGGAGTATGTGAACAGATTAAAATCTCTTGGACCCCTGAAGACAAATGCGGTCTCGGCCCCTGTCTGGGAGAACCATGTGAGAACTCAGTTCCAGACACATAATTTAACATCTACCATGGCCCTAGTCCCATCGAATAGAGGTGACCATCAAACCCCAATTCAACCAAGAGATATTACAAGACTAATAAAATGCATGAAATCAAGCGGGGCGCCGGGCCCAAATGGCCTCCCTGCGGGGATCTTCCAATCCGCTCCAGAGGGCTGGGCAATGTTATTGACCCCACTATTTAATACCGCTTACACCCTCGGAAAAACCCCAGAAGCCTGGAAGGGATCAATATTATGTCCAATTTACAAAAAAGGAGATCGGCTTAATCCAAACAACTATCGCCTAATAGCTTTGTTAGACCTGGAAGCCAAAGCATATGCACGTATCCTCTTGAAAAAATTGGAAAATTGGGCTGAAGAAAACGAGTTGCTCCCTTTCTTTCAAACAGGCTTCCGAGGAGGAGCCGCAACAACTGACAATATAATCGCATTATCTGCCCTCTGTCACTACACAACTCAGCTGCATCAACCTCCAATATTTTGCTGCTTCGTCGATTTAACTGCAGCGTTTGACAAGTTTAACAGACGATTGTTGTGGAAGAAATTAGCGAACTGGGGCATTCCATCCTCACTTTTAACAGCTATAATGTCCCTCTACTCAGAAACCTGGGTGCAGGTGAAAACAGGCCCCGCGTCTCTCTCGGCCAAAATCTATACTGCTGGTGGTTTGAAGCAGGGCTGTGTGCTTGCCCCCCTTCTTTTTAATTTGTACACTGCCGATTTAGGAAAAGCTCTTGTTAATAAATGCCTGGCCCCTCCTCGACTAGGAAATCGTTCTATACATATTCTTCAGAATGCAGATGACATAGTCATCATGGATCATACCAAAGTGAGCCTCCAACGAGCACTGACTAGTTTTCATGAATATTGTACATCCAACTATCTTACCATCAATCCAGATAAAACCAAGATTTTAGTAATAGGTCGGCAAAAACACAAAAAACTTATTACATGTACAATTGGCTCTAGGATAATTACTACAGTGCAGAAATATAAGTACTTGGGGATATGGCTCACAGAAACGGCAAGATCAACCGCTCATAAAAAGGATCTGATCCATAAATCGACGGCTATAATGTATGGTTTAACAAAATTGAACAACAAGCTAGATAGTCCGTCAGCAGAGGCTATAAGAAAGGTTACTCAAGCCTCACTTCTCCCAGCACTCTCGTACGGGCACCAAGCATTTCCGGGTGCTTGTTCAGAAACCTTAGAGCGAGCTCAGTGCGTGGCCTATAAAAGAATCTTTCAACTACCAAAACACCTTTCAAGGGCGAGACTTGGACTAGAGTTCGGGTTAGTTAAACAATCACTAAACCTCGAAGCCGACTTTCTAAAATACTATATTCGAATTTTAAAATCTTCAGGGGATACCTTAAAAAGCTGCCTCAGAGTTATATTTGAAAAAACTGGCTCGCCATGGAACAAGCAGCTCATGAAAGCTATGGATTCCCTTGAAATAAATAAATCAGCACTTGTTCTGACTTGTATTTCCTATATCATCTGGAAAACGCGCATCAACAAACAAGTACAACAAGTCTCTTATCAGCAAGACCAGGCAGTATTAAAAACACTACCCTAGCAGATACCGCTGAATGATTCATATTTAATAAATAAACCTCAGCCTTATTTTACCGCCCTGCTCAACCCTAAGGCCAGAAGAGAGATTATGTATATGCGACTGTTGGCACTCCCAATCACGGACTTCAGTCGAGCTTGGGCAATTCAAAACACAGGAGGAGCATGCCGCTTATGTGAATATAAACGAGAATCATGGCTGCACCTTCTGTGCTGCTGCCCGACTTTAACAACAGAAAGGAGGCTTCTCCTTAGAGACCTTTGCTTGAAAGAAAAAGTAAACACCTGCCAGGGAGCCTCTGCTCTATGTTTTACACAAAATGAACCTTATATCCTGGCTCGCTGTGGAAGATTCGTTCAAACTATCAGGGGTGCTATGTACCTTGGCTTGGCCCCCCGACCCAGTCCTCGAACCGTTCAAACGTTGATACTGGACTATTTCAAACACAGGCCTGCGAAAGACCATTTTCCAACACAGCCGCCAAGTATAACCACTTGAAAGGAAAAAGAGTATCAGCAAAAAGAAAAGAAATTAAAGCAGCCTTGGTGATTTGAAGGAGCCAGCAGGGTGATACTTTCTTATGGGTCTAGCCAAAAAGCAACGCCCAATTGAAATCATGATAAGAAGCCCTTAAACAACCGCTGCCATTTTAATTATTGCACTTTCTCAGATCTTGTTTTATTTCTATGAATTGAGACGTTCTTACTTCTTTTAATGTTTATTGTAATGCAATGGTTTTAATTAACTTATGCAATTAAATAAATAAATACCAAATAGCAGTACCTGCATAGGCACTATAAATGACTTGCCTTTGAGCTGCCCACTGTGCCCCCACTGACCTGCTGGAGAAATCAGTAGTCCGTATTTTGACAAATTCAGGTGAAGTAAGCCTCTGCTTCCAGAATGCAACCATGTCAAGGATTCACTTCAAGTGGGGACGTGGACAACAGGGTAAGATATAGAGGCTGCAGTTTAAGCGAGCTCGTGGCTGGCACCGTCAACATCCACCAGCATCCGATTCCCTGGCAGGCCCTGGAGACTGGAGATAAATAGGGAGTGGCACAGCAGCATCAGCTACCTGTGGTCCGGACTTGATGAATCCCATGCCTACCCTATGATCGCCCTGCCAACAGGGACTGTGGAAGTGAGGCCACTTTCTGGGCCTAGATGGACATGTGCACCCCCCATGGAACACCCTGAAGTAATGCAGGCTGCACCGACTGTGGGCCCGCAGTGTTTTGGCCCCCAGGCACAGGCGCAGCTGGGCCCAGTGTAGCGGGCCTGGATACAAAAGACAACAACTGCACAGGATTCAACTGTCGGGTTCATGGTGGCTGTGTTGCGGGTGCACTGTCCCCAGCCTACAGTTGGCGCTGTGTGCATTGCGGACTGTGGCTAGGAAGTAGTTGGCTCATTTTTAGACAGATACATTCAGGTCAAATTATTTTTAACCACATTGGACAGGCATCAGAGTGGAGCTCTGTATTAGGCATGAACCCCGTGGTACAGTGGCGTTGTTGGGGACGAGCTGTGGACATGAAGGGACATTAATAGCTCATAACATTTTGTTTGTGCTAGGTAATACTCTATGCAAGTGAGACATCAATAATTCGTTCATTCTTCCTCCAGACAAGAGCGTGAGGAACACTGCTGCAACCTTAGCGCTCTGCTTGTTCTACGGCTGGCCTTATCAGTCGCTGCCCTGGACAGTTGTTAAGCAGGCCAACTCTTTGGAAGATATAGGGCACAGCTTGCTTTTATGTTGCGCGGACACCCTGGCCCCGACCAACGCACGCTGGTAAGTGCAATATCTCTTCCTGGGCATACTCAGTATAGCCAGCGTACTGCTAAATAGGCCCTCGAGGATGGAGAAACCCAGAACAACCAATCTGCTGACTGTGCCTCCTCTCCATCCCTCCAGTGATACAAAAAAACGATCAAGAAAGGAACACAATGCCCAAGCCCACAGGGCTCATCCATAAATGATCGCAACCATGTAGGTAAGCTGGACATTATCTTGGAGGCGGTCAGCTCAACTCAGCTGTCCCTTGAAGCCAAAATATCCACTGTTGCCATAGATCAAGGTCTACTATGGGAGGATCAGAAAAAAACACCCCAAGAGGGTTGCACACAAAGATAGTTTGTTGAAGCCTCTGCAGCCACAGGCAGCTCCAGCAAAGGGACCGTATTTGCTTCCTGGAGGGTAGTGCGGAGGATATTGAGTGTCGCGCTAGACACAGCATGTATGGTATGGGTTCTAGAAGGAGCGGAAACCTGCAACATGGTGAACTTTATGGATTACTGGATCACCAAAACAGTGGCGCCCATCGGCTGTCTTCCTTTTTTTCCATTGAAAGCATAAATCATTTATGGGCTCATCCGCCATCTCCCGGTGCACCACCAATATTCATAGTGGCTAAACTATTGCATTTCAGGGACCATGATGCAGGGGCTGCGCCTCCTCAGGAGTGGAGGAGCGTCGCCTCGCCTGCTGAGAACGTTGCAGGCAAACACAAATAAATAAAATGGCATGCCATTAACATTTCATTTATTTGCCACTGCACTGGCTCGCACTGTGTACAGTGCGAGGGTGGGGCTAAATCCTGCAAATGCAGGATGACAGCACTGGTCCGCAGTGCGCATGTCAGATTGGCCAGCCGTCTTGTGACGGCCAGCCTGACATGCACACTGTAGACCCAGCAATCCAAAGGCTGTGAAACAGCCTGAGGATTGCTGGCGCAGGCCCCCAGCCTCAAAATGAGCGCTGGGTGAGCCTGCTCCCACCAATCCTGGAGTTGCTTTCACAGCATGACCGCAGCTCCAGGATTGGTTGGAGTTGCATTCCACAAGCAGGAAGGAAGTCCGTCTCGTGGACAGCAAAGAGAAGTGCCACACCGGTCGTGCCCCTGCTCCCAGATTTATGGTGTTGTGCGCCTTCGCACCCCACCATTGTTTATTTAAGCTAGCCGCCACTACCATGATGTCATCCTTCAAGCAGCCAAAAAGCAAGGCACTTCACAATAGACAACAACAAAGTCAGACTCTGTCCCAATTTCACCCTTGCACTGCAGCGCAACAGAGCAAATGCAAACTCTGAGAAATGGGTCTCAATTACGTCCTACTTTTCCAAGCAAAACTCAAAATTTGACTGAACACAAGACAACCTTCTTCACTCACACAGAGGAGGCTTCGATCTGGGCGGAACAGTACGGTTGTTCACCACAAGCAGGCACACCGTGACAATGGAAATTGTTCCTTCCCATAGACAGCGGGGACCTCGGAGCGCCTGATTTTGAGACCTACTACCTCGCTGCACAAGTTCAATGGGCCATGACTTGTATTGCCCTTAATGTGTCACCGGAAGTAGAATTCCTGAGCCACTGCCTGCGGGATGCAACAATTTTAGAACGACTCTAGGGAGATTTCCCAAACACACTGCAGCTCCTACCCTCTTCCGGATGGTTTAAATCTGCTAGTTCAGGTACCTTCAGAAGACCGCACCGCAGCACTGTATTCACCGGACTTGCCATTGTGGTGCCTGCCCAGATTTAGGAAGGCAGAGGAGACAGCCAATAGTACGCTTTGGATAAGGGCCACCATCACCTCTGTGGGACAGTTATATGACTCAGGAACCCTTAGGACATCTGCAGATATCCGAGAGGATTATAACTTGCACACAGGGCAGTTCCTGACACATGCAGCCCTTCATAAGAAATTGCTACCTGGAATAAGTTGACGACAAATCGGAAACAGATAGCACTTTGCAAACATTGCTAACATGGAGCACCATCGCCATAGAATAGCCAATTTATACAAGGCTCTCAGAGTGGGGTAGGCAGATCGATTAGACCTCAGAACCAAATGGGGCAGTGACCTTCAACTGGAGCTATCCGGCAGTGACTGGTTAGCGGTTCTCCATCATGTAGCTAAGGTATCCAAGCGTATACTTGTTAAGTTGCTGAAGTTCAGTTTTGTGCATCACGTACCTCACACCCGTTGGATTTCTCTGGGTGTTTCCTAATGTGTCACACAGCTGCCCTAGATGCGTTGCAGGTTTAGCAAATTTGTAGTCTATGACCTTGGCGTGTATTGTGATCCAGACTTTCTGGCGTGGTGTGTGCGAACAGGTAATGACACTGACTAATAAACGACACACCCAAACAGCTAATTCATTGACTTAGCGATGGCTCTCACGAAAAGAGACATTGCGTTTTGTAGGGATCTCAAGCTCTCCTTACGGTCGAAGTCTGTAAAATAAAATTATATAAGTGGGCTCAGGCTGAGGACAATGGCATTAGGTGCAATAGCTAGGTGGAATTCTACTCCCCTGGCACTAGCCCCCTCGTCCAGTGACAAACAGCCATAAAGACTATCAGGACATGATCATATGCTCTTGCATACAGCATGATGCCATATATCATCACTGATTCAGTCTGGCCCATAAATTACACACCTGTGCACGCTGTTGTGTGCTTCTACTTACCTTTACATGCATGTGCCTGCACAACAGCTCCTCTAAATAGCAGTGCATGCTTTTTGCCAAGCCCTGACACGGACATGATTGTTGATGTTAAAGCTGCCTTGTCCAACCAGCTGCTATTCTAGTCCATTAGTCTATCTCTTTTTGTACTGAGCATTGAAGAAATGAACTGTTGAATTACTGTTTGTCTTGATGTATACTAATAAACCCAATAAAGAACAATTAAAAAAATCACTTCAAGTGAGAAGCAGTATCAAGCTTACTGCTTCCCTGGACATTCCAAAGATGGTGATTCTCTGTCTTTATATTTTCTCTCTCCTCCTCAAGTAATTGTTATGCAAAATCAGGGGCAAGGCAACAAAGATATTCATTGAAATGGTGAATAGATGATTTTCTTGTGGCTCACCTGCCTATGTGGGCAGTTTGTGGGAATTAGTTGATTTTGTAATGAATTTCACCTCTTGATGGGTGTGGTGAAGTCCTGGTTGTTCACCTCTCCTTGCAGGTATGGGTATGTTGATTGTGAATGAAGCCTTGTCGACTAATTCTTGCTATGTTTACTGCTTTGTGCCAGTATTTACATTTCTTTAAAAGATTAAAATGAAAAGAATAACAAAATAATTTTGATGCAGAACAACATTTTCCCCCTATGTTTTGACAGTGTTGTTCTCCTCCATTGATTTCTGTAAGACTGCACAAGTGATTGGCCGTATGTGGAGTTTAACTTACTTCAAAGCTTTAGTATACAAAACGTGTTGGATGGAATGCTTGAATTAATCTAAGCCACTGGTAATCACTCAGGCAATATCTCAGTCCATCGTTACCTTGCATCACCATGCTACCTCAGTTTGGAACCAGCCATATGCAAATCATTTGTGACCCTGCTCCAGTGGGAACAGTCCAGCCCGAACTGACAGGCCAAGTCCTTCCTAGGCCGGAACACAAGCAACCCAGGACTGGTTTTGCCCTTATTAGGGCTCATCAGGCAGGTATAGCTTGGTTCCAGTGGCACAGTGTGCACAGGACCCGCGCCTCAGCATACCCGTCCCACTTAGGATGTCACAATGAAGTATATAAAAACGTGATGACTGGAATGCTTGAATTAATCTCAGTCACTGGTAATTAGTTGGGCCGCATCCCTGTTGATCGTTATTTTGCACACCATGCCACCTCAGTTTGGACCCAGCCATATGCAAATCAGTCTTGCCCTGCTCCACTGGAAACAGTCTAGTCCAAACTGCCATGACAGGTCCTCCCTGAACCGGAACTCAAGCAACCCAGGACTGGTTTTGCCCTTATTAGAGCTAATCAGCCAGGTATAACTTAGTTCCAATAGTACAGTGTGCACGGGATCCAGGTCATTTTGGATGTGACACTAAAGAATACAAAAAAGTGATGGATGGAATGCTTCAACTCATCTCAGCCACTGGTAATTTCTCGGGGCCGCATCCCAGTCCATTGTTATTTTGCACTCCATGCCACCTCCGTTTGGACCCAGCAATATGCAAATCAGTCTTGACCTGGCTGCAGTGGCAACAGTACAACCTGTCAAGTCTCCTCTCGCCTGAAGTCTCTGAACTGTGGGAACTAAGATGGTCCTCCCAGTACCCCCAAGGAACAATCCCTAGCAGAGAGTTATAACAAGTGCTGATGGCTGTGCCCAGGGGGAACAGGCGGTTAAGGAAATGGGAAGGATAAAACGGAGAAGAAAAGATGATACTCTCAGGGTTGATACCACAGCAGACACGCACCTCAGATGGAAATCTGTATGAGTGATACCCTAAAAAGGAAATACAAGTACACCATTAGAAGTGACGTACAAGAAATAGGCAGAACTAATACCTAATTCCTTCCCCTTTATCTCAGACCACAACTCACCCAGGGTATCCAAGAAATCTGTGCACTACAAAGGCACTTGTAATTTCAACCCAAGAAGGAAGGATATCGTTTTTAATAGATCCCAATCCTGGAATGGTAAGGTATTCGTCTATAGTCTGCGTTCAGGGCTAGAACTCTTTCAAATGTTTTTCCATCTATAGTGCATGAGTGAGTTGGTAAAGCCTGAGAGATGAATAGATGGAGCCACAGGGTCAGTGCACTGACCTAATGGGTAATGAATGTCTTTTTTTTTGTGGATATCTCTTTATTCATTTTTTGCAGAATTAATGTATTTTTCTCTTCCAGGCGAAGTTACACTCCAATGGATGTGATGCCAGAATCTCACGGAGTCCCAGTAATGATGACAGAGGCCATCCAAAGTGCAGTCAGGTAAGCAAATGAGGCAGGGAACTGGCTAGACCAAAATGGAAGCGCGGCGGGGGGGGGTAAAGGGTGCTGGAACGTAAGGGCAGAAACAAGGAGTCAGGAGGGATCCAAGAAAAGGTCTGCCCAAGGCAAGTCAACAGGATGCAGGGAGTGGGTACCAAATTCTCTATAAGCAAGAGATACACGGCGGGAAGCAGGATGTCCTGCCGAAGCTTGAAGCCAAGCGCGGATTCTAGTCAGGACGCAGCCTTTAATGGCACCACGTCCAATATAGAGGCTTAATCGCGCATGAGTACATCTTCCTGTGATGTTTCGCATGTGATTTTGGCGACAGAAGAGCTGTTGGCAACAGAAGGGATGCACAGCAAGGTACGGCCATTCATGGCCTTTAATTATCAAATTTGGGGAGCGGTTGGGGACTAGGGGGTCACAGAGCACAGAATCGCTCCTTCTGTGACCAGTGCACTCTGAGGCCATGCACCACACAGGTGCAGGTGATGCCAGGCCAGGTTCATCCTGAACCGCAACACGAGTAACCCAGGACCGGCTTCACCCTTGTTAGGGTTTATGTTATGTGTATTTGTGAAGCATGAGGGTATCCTGGCACTGAGCAGGTGTATGTGCCTAGCCCTGCCTATGGTAAGTTGGTTAATTGAAAAGCCAGGTCTTCAGCTTCTTAAGGAATTCAAGAAGAGCGGAGCAGGCTCTGATGTAGAGTGGGAGGCTGTTCCACGCTTTAGAAGCGATCTAAGAGAACGCCTGTCCGCCTGATCTGGTCTGGTTATGCATGGGATGTGTGTGTGTAGGAGTCCTCCGGAGCTGAGGTGTCTGGGTGGTTGGTGGAAGGAGATGCAGCTGTTCAGGTAGGTTGGGGTTGAGTTGTGTAGTGCAATGAATCTGTGTGTGAGGAGTTTGAAATGAGCATGTTTGTGTTTCGGGAGCCAATGGAGTTCCCTGAGGTATGATGTGAGTTCTGTGTGGGAGGTTGTGGATGAGTCTGGCTGCCAAGTTCTGGATGGTTTGTAGCCTTTTAGTGAGTTAGTTGCTTGGTGATCCCAGCAAAGTGGGTGTTCCTGTAGTCCAACTTGCTGATGACTAGGCCGTGAGTGACAGTTTTTCTAGTGTTGCTCGGGAGCCATTTAAAGATCTTCCTCAGCATCTTTAGGGTCTGGGAGCACGATGCAGTGACGGTGTTGACTGGTGCAGTCATGTCCAGTTTGCTGTTGATGATGATTTCGAGGTTCCTGGCTTGGGTGCTGGGTGTGGGTTTGAGTCTGGCCGGCCACCTGCTGGCGTCCCATGGTGAGGTGTTCTTGCCTATGATTACACCTTCTGTCTTGTGAGTGTTGAGTTTGAAACAGTTGGCTTTCATTAAGGTAGGGACTTCAGTCATGCAGGCAGTGAATTTGTTTCTTGTTTCTTGTGTCGTGGGTCTTGTCTGCGAGGGAGAGTATGTGTTGCATGTCATCTGCGTAGGAGAGGATGTTGATGTTGTGTGCACGGATAATATTGGCTTGAAGGATCATGCATTCGCTGAAGAGGGTTGGGCTGAGCGATGAACCTTGAACCACTCCACAGATGAGTTTGCAGGCTTCCGACGAGTAAGGTGCCAAGCTAACAGCTTGTGTTCTATCCATTAAGAAGGAACAGAACCAGCAGAGAAGGGGTTCCTGGAACCCAATCTTGTACAGGCGCTTGATGAGGTTGGGGGGTGAGATCATTCCAAATGCAGCAGAGAGGTCCAGAAGAATGAGGGCTACCATGTCTCCTCTGTCAAGGATCATGTGAATGTTGTCTGTGGCGTCGATGAGTGCTATTTCTGTACTGTGGTTGGGCCTGAATTCAGACTTGTGGCGTCAAGGAGCTGGAGGTTAATGAGGTGGTTGGTGAGGTGTTGGTTGATTAGTTTCTCTAAAACTTTGTCGGGTATGATAGGAGGGAGATGGGTCTGTAGTTGAACAGCATGGGTGTGTCAGCGGATTGTATCTTGAGCAGGAAAGTGATGGTGGCTTGTTTCCAGGTGTCCGGGAATTTGCCTGAGTCGATGGAGGCGTTGAAGATGGATGTTAGCGCTTTGCTGATTGGTAGGAGTCCTTTGGTGAAATCATGGTGGGGGCAATGGTCAAATGGGGCCCCCAAGAGGATGATCTTCATAGAAGCAGCGATTTCGACGGTGGTGATGGTAGGCCAAAAGATCAGAGTTTTTTCTTCGGCCCTGATGGGCAGTTGAGTTGCGATGGAGATGGGGTCTGGTTAAGGTTGCCGTATGTGGTTGTGAGTTTGTTACAGAAGCATTCAGAGAACTTGTTGCAAAGGTCATGTGAGGGGTTGATATTGCTGGAGGTAGCAGGAGGCTCGGTGAAATCGTTCATGATGGCGAAGATTTCTTGCTGCTGTTAGTGCGGCTTCGATGCGATCTGCAAGAGCTGTGTGCTTGGTGTTTCTTATGTTCTGGTGGTAAATTCTTAGGGCTGATTTGAAGATGTCTTTATCTGTGGTGTCATGGCTTGTTCTCCATTTGCACTTCAGTTGCTTGCAATGGTGTTTCATTAGCCGGAGTTCCTCCTTGTAACTGATGGCCTGTGGTCAGACTCTTATCTTTGGGTTGTGCTTGAGAGAAGCCAGGGTTTCGGCACATGCGATGATCCAGCAGTTAAGGTTCTTGGCTGCTTTTGGCAAATTGGTGGTGTGCTCGGGCCAGTGCACAGAGAAGGTCGAAGCCCACTCCTCTTCTGTGATGTTTTGCCAGCTGTGGCGGGCTGTTTCGGTGGTGGTATGTCTGTGGTGGTATGTCATAGTTGCTGGCTTGTTGACAATGATGTTTCTGATTGAGTAGAAGATTGTGTTCAATAGGTGTCCGGTGATGTGGGTGTGCTCAGCAACGTGCTGGGTGAGGCTAAGGCTTTCAGGGTTTTCTAGAAGGCCGTAAAGTTTGGGTCGGTCTGGTTTTCTAGTTGAAAATTAGTCTCTGAGGAGGATGAAAGTGTTGGCTGTGATGATGAGGGGTGTGACGAAGTGCGTGATGTCGATAGCAAAATTGTTATGGGGTCCTGGTGGTCTGTATACGAGGATTCCGCCCAGGGAGAATTTGGCTGTGATGCATATCTTGAATGTGAGATCAATCGTTAACAGCATTTAAAGGGAAGACAGCTGTAGGCTTCCTAACTCATTTTATGATTAATGGAATTTGTACATGGATCACCTGCTAGATTTTCTGGTACAGTAGACCTGCCCAGCCTATCTCCTGCATAGAATGCGTCAATGGAAATGCCTATTGCTCTAGCTGAAGTTAAAATAGTGTTTGCCTAGTAGCTAGAAAACAAAACCATTGCTCTGATGACTTACCTGCTGAATTGTGGGAAAATGTTGATGACTAAGATTTTCACAGCCCTAATAGTTTTAGTTCATCCAGAGCCAGATGTTTCATCCCAGGAAGGAGCACCTCTCATAAACTGCAGATGTTGATGCACTTAATAGCTAGTGCTCCAACTGTATGTGGCTTTAGACATTCTGAAGTTTGGACCAGACTTGATTGCATGACTCATGTTGTACACTAGACTGAGAGTGAGAGCCTATGAGGGGAATCATCTTTCACCAGTGGCCAATTGAAACAGGCACCTGACGTGGTTGCCCACTCTCGCCACTTCTATTTGCTTTCGCAATGGAGCCATTGGGTGGTGATGTTAGGCAGAAAGGATTTGTCAAGGGGCTTAACGTGGTAGGTATTCAGCATAATATTTCATAATATGCAGATTATATCCTTCTTTATAGTCTTGACTCAAACGTTGATTTGACTCCAACAATGGAGATTTTGGAAACATTTGGGGTCGTATCTGAACTGAGGGTTAACTGGAAGAAATCCAGTTTAATCCCTTTGAGGCACCAAAGTGACCAGGAACTGTCCTTGCTAAAGTGTGAACCAGTGCAGTGGACAGCAATTTAGATACTTACAAGTTCTAATATTATAGATGATAATATTTATATAGCTGAAAAGTTCTAACAAATTTTGTTAGAAGTCTGACAAATTAATATTATTCATCCAGCAAAATACCTTTATTTTTTTTTCAAAGGCATTTTATTGGTTTTTAACATTTTACAAACAAAACTCTGGACTGCAATTGGCCCCATATGAAAAGCAAGAAAAGAAAAAGAAAACAACTGAAAACAAGCGTTGGCAAAGCCAATAGGTCTTGCCCATGCAAGAGCTATTGTCTTTGCCAATATGTTTTAGCCATATTGTACACCAGCGTGGCTGCTGATCAGCATAGCTAAAAGTTAGTGGCATAAACGAGAGTGTCGTGGAGTAGACTGGAGTGTTATGGAGTGGCGTGGAATGGTGTAGAGTAGAGTTGAGTAGCATGGAATGAAGTGGAGTGTCATGGATTTGCGTAGAGTGTTGTGGAGTGCTGTGGAGGGAGTAGAGTAGCTGGAGTGGCACAGCGTAGATTGCAGTGGCGTATTGTGGAGTGGGGCAGGATTGAGTAGAGTTGTGTAGAGTTTAGAGGTGTAGAGTGCAGCGCTCTGAAGTGCAGGGGTGCAGAGTACATTAGTGTTGTTTAGACCGCAGTGGCATGGAGTTGAGTGGTGGAGAGTTCGCTGCGGAGGGTGCAGTCTTGCATAGTAGAGTGCTTTGGCGTGGAGTGCCTTGGCAAAGAGTAGAGTGCTGCAGAGTTGGGTGCTGTAGAGAGCAGTGGCGTACAGTACTGTGATGCGAAGTAGAGTAGAGTGGCGCTGAGTGCAGTGTCGTAGCGCACAATGGTGTAGAATGGCGCAGCACCCAGTGGCGAACAGTGCAGTGCCATAGAGTAGAGTGTTGCAGATTAGAGTATAGTGGTGTAGAGTGCAGTGGTGCAGAGTAGTTGGCGTAGAGTGCAGTGGCGTATAGTGCATTGGTTTTGAGTAAGCGATGTAGATTACATTGGAGTAGAGTGCATTTGTTTAGAGCACAGTGGGGTAGAGTGGAGCAGAGTACAGTACAGTGGTGTGGAGTGGTGCAGCGTGGTGTGCAGTAGCATAGAGTGCATTGGCATTGGAGTATATTGTTTCAGAGTAGAGTGAAGTGCCATAGAGTGAAGTGGTGCAGGGTAGATTGCAGTGGCATAGAGTAGTGGTGTGCATTGCACTGACGTAGAGTGGTGCAGAGTAGAGTGCATTGACATAGATTAGAGTGGTGCAGTGTAGAGGTTTAGAGTAAAGTGGCATAGAGAGCAGTGTCAGAGTGCAGTGGTGCACAGTAGAGTAGAGTGCAGTAGCATAAGAGTGCAGTGGCATAAAGTGCATTGGCATACAGTAGAGTAGTGCAGTGACATAGAGTGCTGTGGCGCAGAGTAGAGTGGTGTAGAGTTCAGTGGCAGAGAGTGCAGTGTTGCAGAGTAGAGTGTGGTATAATGCAGTGGTGTAGAGTATAGTGGCGTAGGGTGGCGCAGAGTAAAGTGGTGTAAGGAGCAGTGGTGTAGTGTATTGGTTTTGTGTAAAGTATTGTAGAGTGGTGAAGAGTAGAGTGGAGTGGCGCAGGGTAGATTGCAATGGCATAGAGTGGAATAGAATGGAGTAGAGTGCAGTGGCATAGAGGAGTTAGTTTCAGAGTACAGTGAAGTGGCGTAGAGTGCAACGGCATAAAGTAGAGTGCAGTGTCCTAGAGTGCAGTGGTGCAAAGTAGGATAGAGCGGCTTTCGAGTGGATTGGCATAAAGTGCAGTGGTATAGAGTGCATTGGCATAGAGTGAAGTAGAGAGGCGTAGAGTTTAGTGGTGCAGAGTAGAGTGCAGTGGGACAGAGTATAGTGGCCTAAAGTTCAGGGGCAGAGAGTGCAGTGTTGTAGAGTGGAGTGGTGCAGGGCAGAGTGCATTGGCGTAGAGTGCATTGGCGTAGAGTGCAGTGGCATAGAGTGCATTGGTGTAGAATGGCATAAAGCGGTGGAGTGGCATAGAATGCAGTGGCATTTATTGTAGTGGCGCAGAGTAGAGTGGCAGAGGGTGCAGTGTTGCAGAGTGGTCTGTTGTAGAGTGCAGTGGTGTATAGTAGAGTGGCGTAGCGTGTAATGGGGTAGAATCCAGTTGTACAGAGTAGAACAGTGGCATACAGTGCAGTGACCTAGAGTACAATGGTGTAGAGTGCAGTGGCGTAGAGTATTGTAGAGTACAGTGGCATAGAATGCAGTGTAGATTGGCATAGAGTGCATTGGTTTTGAGTAAAGTGATGTAGAGTGCATTGGCATAGAGTGCAGTGGTTAGAGTAGAGTGCAGTGGTGTAGAGTAGAGTGGAACAGAGTAGAGTGAAGTGTCATAGAGTGGAATGGTGCAGGGTAGAATGCAGTGGCGTAGAAATGTATACAGTGCAGTGGTGCAGAGTAGATTAGAGTGGTGTAGAGTGCACTGGCATATAGTGCACTGGCATGGAGTGGAGTGGTACAGAGTTGAGTGCATTGGATTAAAGTGTAGTGGCAGAGTGCATTATTGCAGTGTAGTGTTGAGAGTGGAATGGTGCAGAGAAGACTGGAGTGGCATAGACTGGAGTGGTTTAGTGGAGTGGCGAGGACTGGAGTGGTGTAAAGTGCAGGGGCGAAGAGTGCAGTTGTGCATAGTAAAGTAGATTGGGATAGAGTGCATTGGCATAGAGTAGAGTGATGCACAGTAGAGAGGAGTGGAGTAGTGTGGAGTGGTCCACAGTAGAGTGCAGTGGCGTGGAGTAGTGCAGAGTAGAGTGGAATGGGGTAAATTGGAGTATGCATGGTGTGGCAGCTCACTGCCATTACAGATAACGCATCTTCAATTGAAATGAACATTAGATTTGCACAGGCATACAGTTTTGTTGATAAAAATATACAGCACACAAACTATAATGTGTGGCAATGGCATCACCTAGTCTATTGAGTTGTTTTGATCGTATTAAAATATTTGTTTCCACCACACCTCAGAATTACCAGAACTACCCTCAGTAGCCAGCATAATTGTCACATAAATCCTCTCCCTTTGAAGTCGGAGAAAGAAAAGTAAACAAAAAGCTTCCTGGAAGACAGAACCTGGCATTTGACCTCGGTCTTTGAATGCACAGCAAATGTGACAAGATAAGAACAAGGTTTAAAGGCCTGTTCCCAGAAAGGTTGCCCCCTAAGGATATTGTAAAGTATGGGCAATGAGAGGGACGAACTCAAACTGGACAGCCTACAACAAATAAAGCCAGAAAGTAGAAAGCAAGAAAATGTGAGTTACAATCCACAAAGTCAATGGTCAGCAATGGGTGGAATGCATTCCCTGGGAAGCTTTCTGAATGTCCCCAAGATGTCGTTAGCAAACCAGACCGCTGTGCAGTCTGGTAGGCTTCGACCTAAAAACACCTAAACTTAACTCTCCAGTGGGTGGCAGTATATCAATCAAGGTATTTCCATGGTACTATACATTTCAGTTGTCTTACGTTATATTCCTTATGTCTTCATCTATTAAGGGTCTAATTGTTCCACCTGTCTGAAGAACCTAAGCATAGTGTCATATATTTTTAAAGAGATTCTCTGTTTTGTACACTTTTGCACGTGGAGGATATGTCGGCCCTTAGTTTTTGCCATTGGTTAGTGAGATATCGCACGGCACGATAGTTTGCCTATGCCTCGTGTGGGGCCTTTGTACACTGGCACCTATTGTATTAAGTCTCGAATAGATCATATAAGGCCACTAGGAGATGTATAGTTAGGAAAAAGTTTCTCCCAGTCAGTGAGTGGTTGAATAGCCTCAGGATCGAATGCCACAGTTGCCAATACCTCGTTCATTCATTCCCTCCTATTTTGAATTCCTTTTTACATTGTTCAACGTTTTTATCTCGTCTTTTAGTAAGAGCTCTCTGATTATTCTTCACCCTCCCTCCGCCCAGCAGCCCGCTCCTTCCCTCTCACTCACCGGCGTAAATGTCGGGTTTCTCCGCAGTGGGGTAAACAGGGAAGGAAATTATATCACGTTTATTCTATTTGTAACTATGCCACAAATTCCCATCACGGGTCTGAGAATCGCGGAAACACAACACACCGAAGGTCTAGCATGTTTTGCTTACCAGGGTATCTGTGGCCCACGGCGCCTAATGCCTTTATTTTTAATCTGTTAAAATTATATTTGAATTGGTGATACCGTCATACATCTTTGTTGGATTCCAAATCAGGTAAAATATTTTCCTATTTTATACTGTACGATAGGGAGTTTGGTTTATGCCCTGGCCATTATATAATGTTAATTAGCTGGTAATAAACTCTTATTACATGTCCTTGAGAACATGAATGAGGCCAGTTCACAAAGGCGTACTCATAAATGCCTTTCTGAAAAGCCCCCACATGTTTATTCTGTTAAAAAAGCAGCATACATCTAGTATAATGTAAGAAACAGTATGATCTAATATAGCTTAATGTAATGTAAGCCATCAATTAAAAATAAATAATCTTTCTTTCTGTTTTCATTGTGAAACTGCAGCAAGTTGAGTTTCAGGGGTACAAAGTAAAGGGGTCCGCTTCCAGTGTCGAAATGGTCAGGGATTCCACCCTGCTTCAAAGATGTAACCAGCAGTTGGAGAACTCTCAGCAGAGTAACTTTACAGCAGGCCGTCATTTTATGTCACCAGAATTGTCCCGGAGATACACGAGGAGTTTTTTAGTGCAGGTAAACTCACACAAGATGTTTTCAGGCAGGAGTGCCTTTTTTGTGCTCTGTGCCATTTGGAGTTCATTCATCAGAATGATTTTTAAGAGTGTTTTTTCATTTCTCTTGCACGCCAAGCAGCCGGGCCTTTGTTGGCGAGTTCCTCGTAGACAAGCCTCGTTGGCTCTCATAACATGACTTATAGACAACTTAAATATCTGTAAAACAATACTTGCTACATCTTTAAGGTGGGACTATGCAGTTTTCTAGCTCACTGTAAGAGCATCCTTTTAATAGAGCTTTCATACATAAGCACACACACTGCATAATGATTATGTCCTGGCTGCACTATCGTTGTGTAGATGTGCCCATGTGTATACGCACACACACACCCTTCATCCTTCCCTTCCCTCTCTCCCTAATAGTATGGTACCAGAATATCATAACCAAAATATCACCTGACAAAAATATAGTTGTAGTGTCATGCGATATTTTTTGAGGTAACCCTTTTGGCTCCTAATGGACTCCGTAGAGCTGTGACGTAAGTATCAGAGCGCAATGCCATGAAAGCTTGTTTTAGAATGTCGAGTACACAGTTACACACATGGGAATAAAGATGTGTAATACTAAGCTCAGCGTGTGACATAGTCATTGGCGGGCACCCAGGCTGGGGAAGACGCTACAAATGGCGACGATATAGGGGATAAGTAGCCCAAAGAACGACTGGGGTCTCCCAGAGAGTTTGATGTGGTCCAAGCAAACTGCTTTGGCTTGCCTAGTGTGTCACTGTCGAAGAATGGAATCAACGCTTCATGCCTGTGGAGCCAAAGCGCAACTTTAGCAGCTGTAACGCAGGTTAAGACAACGGAAGTGTTGCAAAGAATCTGCATGTCGATGGTCGAGAACCTGTTGGTCAGGGCAGATATAAGGGTATAGCGCTGCCACGCAAGATAAAGTTGTACATTATACGGAGAGTTAACGCTGACAGCAGATTCAACCTGGTTTACGAAGCACAGTTGCTGATAATCATAACTTTCAAAATAACACTGCGGCCAGAAGCGCTGCAAGGCAGAGATCAACCAGGTGTTAGAAAATGCAAATTGACATTTAGAAGAAAAGAAATGAATGACTTACTGAATACACTAAAGAGAGTCATCATACTGCAGCACTTAGCTCAAGGAGAAGTATTCAGGGTTGTTTAGGAAACTGGAAACTGCAGTAGTCCCCCCACTTTTTGCCTGGTATTTGATGCAACTTTGACTGAAGTGCACTGGGTTCCTGCTAAACAGGTCCCCAGCGCCAGTTCTTTCCCCAAAACAAGACAACCTATCATTTGATCCCAAGTGACGAGGCCTTTAGCACCTCTGTAAGTCCCTAGTAAGTGGTACCTCTGGTGCCTAGGTCATAGGTACTAAAGAGGGTCCCTAAGAGCTGCAGCATATCTTATGCCACTCTAAGGGACCCAGCACCAAACTCATACAGACTGCTACTGCAGGCTGCATGACAAGGTGCTCTAAAAAGTGAAAATACATGTCAAACACCTAAGTGCCATGTCCTCTAACACTGCATGTAATATTTGTAAGTCACCCCCACAGCAGGCCTTACAGCCCTAAGGCAGGGTGCATTATATTACATGTGTGGAGATATCTGCATGAGCAGATATGCCCCTGTGCTGGCCAGTTCAATTACTGCCAGTACAAGTGACCAGGGAAGCCATTTTAAGTACATCTGCTGGACACTGGTAAAAAAACGAGTTCCTAAGCTACATGATGGCTTCACTGAAACTAGAGATGTTTGATATCAAACATCTTGTAATAATAAACCCACACTGATTCCAATGATGGATTTATTAATGCATGCATCTAGGGGGGGGGGGTGTGGCTTGCCGGCAACCGAAGATGGCCGCTGCCTGAAGTGGCTCTGAACCCCACCCTCCCAATCCCCCCAGAATCCGGCACTAATTGGGCCCAAACCGGCAACAGACGATGTCCGAACGCTGCGGAGGGGAGGCTGCTCACTATCCCGGCGGAGCTGCAGAAGTGCGGCCTAGACAACCCTCAAAGCATCGGCCTCAAGTAGTGAGAGGCACCGGATGCTGACGGTAGCGCCCGGCGGGAGAAAACTCGCTTCAGTGGGGGCGGGTGCCCGGGCGGCGCCGTGGTGGTGTACATTGCGGCTGGAACAACAGAACAGCGCAGCATAAGCAGGAAGCGCCCCGATCTAAAAAGCAGCAAGAATGGGAAAACAATAAAGAAGAAAATAGCAGGTACAGTCCGGAAAAGATCCCAACCATATTGGGGAAGAGGAGCGGCCCCGGAGGGCTACAGGCCTCATAATAGTGGCAGAAGCGGGGGATCCAGCATTTATAAACCTCCAGACTGGTGTGCAGAGTCTGAACGCTCGGGGATGAGGGGGCCCACCTAAGTTTAAGTGTGTGGGGAGGCTGGGACCGGTTCCTGTTGGCCCGGAGTAACCTGTGAAAACTCCCCCCCTCCCTCCCACATCACCACAGAAGCTGGTACAGCTTTCTGAGACTCGGAGAACCTGTGAAGACCTAGGGGTGAAAGAGTGAGAGGAGATTAGCCAGCGGTGCTCCAAATTGGAAGCGGAGGGCAAAACGGAGTGTGTAAGGGACAACCTGACAGGCCGCAGGGAGTAACTAGTTGATCCCTGGCTGGCGGCAGCGGCTCCCTTAGTAGCCGGACTGCGCTGACCGCTCTACCCAACAGTGGTCACACCACATCATGACAGGAGGGAAAAACATGAAGGCCTCACACCAAACAAAACTGGACAAGTTAACACTTCAGAGGAGTGCGGAGGCAAGGGAGAACACTCTGGAACGCCCCCCCTCCCCCGGGGATGGGGGCGGTGGCGGATGGACCTTCTCTCTCTCTCAATGATGTAATGGCTGCAATACAAAGAGTACAAACAGCCCTAGAGTCTCGATTGGACTCTGTTTCAACAGAAGTGTCGTTGATCTGAGCGGACCTACACAACATGAGTGCGAAAGTACAAGAGGTGGAAAATACTACTAAGTCACTAGTGCAGGACACCACAGCGCTTAAGGTCCAAATGAAAGAAATTCAAGCGCTCAACTTGACCCTGGAAGCTAGACTGGAGGACCAAGAAGGGAGATTGCGGCTCAATAACGTCCTCATTCTTGGAGTCCCGAAACGAGCAGAAGGACAAACACCTGATCTATTTGTGGAAAATCTTATTCAGCAACAGCTCCAGCCATGGGGGCTTTCCAAATTTTTCTCTGTAGAGAGGGCCCACAGGGTACCAGGTGGATGCCCCAGGCCGGGAGCGCCACCTCGACCCATGATAGCACGTCTCTTTAACTATAAAGACCGAGACGCAATCCTTTAAACCGCTCGTATAGCCCCACCAGTGCTGCTCGACAACGCCCAAATTAGTTTTTTTCCAGACTTCACCCTTAAAACCCAGGCGCTTAGGCGTCGCTTTATGTCAGCGAAAAAAGCACTGAGAGATAAAGGTGTGAAATATGCCATGTTGTTTCTGGCACGTCTCCGGGTGGAATCGGAAAGGAAGGCCTGGTTTTTTACCACCCCAGAGGCTGTGTGGGAGTGGCTCGATAGCTGGAGGACGGTAGAGGACGGTGGAGCAAAGACTCAGCGTGAGAGATATAGGAGAATGGTGAAGGAAAAGGAGGCCCCAAGAACAGTCTGGAGAGGAAGCATGAACAGACTGAAGTGAGGCATATGGTATAGTGAATTGGGTGCGGCAGGTGGGGGGAGTTGTACGAAAAGTAGACCTAAGAGAGAGACAACCTCCGTGTCCCGGACCTTTTGGGCACCCACGACAGGCGGCGGAAATGTGTATAGTCTGGGGGATCAGTGAAAGCGTAATGGTGAAAGAATCGTTAGTGTGGCCCATAGGGAACCCCTTGTGCATGGAAGGGGTTAAAAATCCAACAAAGTTGGAGGGAGGGAGAGGGGAGAGTCGGCTGGCGGGCTAACGTTCCCTAACTCAGTTATGTTGGATGGGGTCGACAGGCTCTCTGCTGAGTTGGGGGGCAGGCAATTGGGGCTCCGTCTGGCAGGGTGGTGGGGGATCCAGGGGGTAGGGAAAAGAGGATTTCAAATTGTTATGGCATGTTGGCTATGGTTCTTCCCATGTTTGACGGAAAAAGCAGTGACAGTAGTTATGCATGATCCAAGCTTAGCAACCTATCTGAACACCTCGGCGGGGGTAAGCAAAGTTCCGACAGTATCAAAGCGTACGTCCATGTTACAAAATTACCAATTTGTGCATGATGGGGCAGTCATCTGTGGATCTTAAGTTAATGACCTGGAGTGTAAACAGGTTGGGCAATAAAATTAAAAGAGGTATAGTTCTGCAATATATAAAAAGGCACGCGCCGGACGTAGTGCTGTTACAGGAGACACACCTGTTGGGTAACTTGTGTCGGGCCCTAAATCGGGGAGGATACGAAATGACGGTACACGCTGGGTACACATCGGGATCCAGGGGGACGGGAATCCTTTTAAAGAAAAACCTCCCCCTGGTGATTGGGAAAACCTGGTCGGATAGACTGGGAAGATATGCAGTACTCACAGGGACTTGGGCGGGAGAGGTAGTGAATGTGCTCTAGATTTATGCCCCCCAACCCTCAAAGAACTCACCTTGGAAGATCTTGGGTCCCTGACGTTAGAACTCCCGGCGGGAGTGACTTTAATATGACGGGCTGTGAACATCTGGACCGCTTACCGGCTAGGGCTCCGGAGCACACACCTACCCGACTGGCACGGTTTCTAGAGGCTTTGGGTCTCATTGATATCTGGAGGACACTAAACCCTAATAAGCAGGAATATACTTTCCATTCAGGGGTGCATGGGAGTCGTTCGCAAATTGACCACGTGATCTCTCTGGCTTCACACCTCCCTAATTTCATGGATGTGACACATATGGCACGGGGGTTCTCGGACCATTCTCCCATATGGATGAGATATAAGACAGGGACCCAGATTATTTCGTGCCCAATTCCAATCAATCCATGGTATTTAAAAGTACCTGCAATTAGGAAGGGAATAATAGTTGCAACTGATCACTATTTTTGGGAAAACATCCACTCTGTCTCGTCATCCCAGGTAATCTGGGAGGCGTATAAAACGGTGGTCCGGGGACAGGCCATTTCACTAATCTCAGGGCATAAACGAGAAAAGAGGGCGAAGGTGACAGAACTGGAGCAGGAAATCCTGGACCTCGAACTCCAAATAGTAGACGGAGGGGATGACAACCTGCAGCACACATTAAAAATCAAACAACAGGACTATTCGGATTGGGTGACGGAGGAGGCCAGAAATAAACTCAGGCGACACAACACCGAGTTTATGAGGTGGGCGATAAAACAGGAAAGTTACTGGCGTGGCTAGATCAGCGAGACAGGGCAAATCGGTGGGTGCCGAAACTTATGCTAATGACTGAAGAGGTCCTACGGGACCCGGGGGAGATCGCCGAGGCCTTCGCAGATTATTATGCTGGGATTTATGCCGCAGAGTCAAAGGCAACCCATCAAGACTCCCTAGAGTTCCTAACAGATATTCCGCTCCCAGTTATAACTACAGAGGAAAAGCAACTTCTGGAAACTGATATTACGAAAGAAATAGTAACACAAGCGCTCCGAGCCCTGAGCTTGGGTAAAGCAGTGTGCCCGAATGGCAAATCCAATAGAACTTTACAAACTTACAGCAGCTACAGCGGTACCACATCTCCTGGCAATGTTTGAAGAAAGCAGAACCAAAGGGTGGGCTCCCGGCTGACTAAAAGTTGGGTTCCATAGTATTGATACATAAAGAGGGCAAGCCTGGGATGATTGCGCCTCCTACCAGCCCATATCCTTCCTTAACGCAGAAGTTAAAATTTTAGCAAAACTATTGGCTCTAAGGCTGCTCCCACTGCTACCAAAATTGGTCCATCCTGATCAATCGGGCTTTATGCCGGGTCGCTGCACGGCGATGAACATCAGACGCCTGCATGGAGTATTGGGAAGGGCCCACATGATCTGGGAAGATGCAGCAATTCTTTCTCTTGATGCACGTATGGCGTTTGACACCATAGAGTGGCCATAGATGTTTACGGTGCTGAGCCGCATGGGATTTTGCCCGCACTTCTTGTCCTGGATCGGACTCCTGTATGAGAGACCCATGGCTCAGGTGGTGGTCAATGGGAGAAAATCAAAAACGTTCCCACTGAGGAGGGGCACAAGGTAGGGTTGCCCCCTGTCCCCATTGATATTTGCACTGATATTGGAACCAGTGGCAACTTGGATTCGGGGGGACCCCATAATACGAGGCCTTCGATGGACTGAGGAGTGGGAGGATAGAGTATCGCTGTACGCTGACTTTATCCTGTTGTATGTGGCCTCTCCCCGCGCCTCTATCGCCAGGATTTTGAACATCTTTAGCTCTTTTAGTAAATATTCGGGGTATACAATCAACTGGTCCAAATCCGTGGTGTTTGTGATCAGTGCCCAACGGCCCTCTCTCCCTCCGTAGTGTGGGGCCCAAGTGGTGTCGGAGGGGTTCTGATATCTGGGGATTTTTGTTACCACAGACCCGGCTTGGTTTTATGCCTGAAATCTATTGAGTCCCTTATCTAGACTCCAAAATAATCTCCAGCACTGGCGGTCCCTCCCTTTCTTGGCAGAGTGGCCCTATTCAAAATGATGGCACTGCCAAGATTTCTCTATATGTTGCAAAATACTCCCCTCCGGGTACCCGAGTCATATTTCACCTCAATAGATGGAGCAGTTCAAACGCTCCTGTGGTACGGTGGATCCCCCAGAATCGTCCTCAACAAACTGACTCGTAGTTGGTATGACGGGGGAATTGCACTCCCACGTTTACAGTCCTATTACAGGGCAGCTCAACTTGTAACAATAAACCAGTGGGTGCACCAGCCGCCCTCGGAACCTGCCTACAGAATGGACCGCCTAAATCTCCAACCGAGAGGGTATCTCAAGGCGCTATATACAGACCCGAGGCGTCTCCCAATGGAGGGCCCCACAGCACTAACAGTCCAAGTCTGGCACTTAACACTGGCTAAACTGGGGTGGAAAGACAAAATCACAAAAGCGACACCCCTATGGGATTCCCAGAAATTGGGCACAATGGGGTCGATAGCAGGATTTCATAAGTGGGACTTAATCGGGATCTCGAGGGTGGGCGACCTACACACGGGGTGGACATGAAATCCTTTGAACAATTGCAACAGTCGAACGAACTAGCCCCCACTGAACTCTTCCGGTACCTTCATATTCGACATGCCATAAGAACGGTAGTTCCCCGGGGTGAGTCAATACCCGACTCTTCACCGCTGGAGTGTAGACTCCTTGAAGAACACCTCACTCGCAAAGCCATATCACTGACGTTTCAAAAACTTATTAACAACATGCCCGAAACGGGGACTAACTTGAGAGAACGCTGGGGACAAGACATCAGGGACTTACAGGAAGATGACTGGCCAGAAATCCTGGCGTCCACTAAAGAGGTGGCCATTCGGGCCAGTTTTAGATTGATCCAACGTAAAATCCTTCATAGGGCATACATTTCCTGCAACACACTACATAAGATGGGCAGGAAAACAGACCCCCTCTGTCACAGAGGCTGTGGGGGAGTGGGCTTGTTTTTTCATATTTTGTGGGAGTGTCAAAGAATCCAAGCATATTGGAAGCTACGGTTGCTTGTATAGCAGAAATAATGGGAATAGAAGTGACACCTACCGCAAAATGGTGTTTACTGAATGTGTGGGAGGATTCCGACCTGGGACAGCCAGAACGGACCTGGGTCACCCTGGGCCCGATGGTAGCGAAGCGTAATATTATTCACTGATGGGGAGCGAGCGAACTGCAGACCCTAGGGGAATAGAAACGCAACATGTATTGGTGTATGGTGGCAGAGAAAGCAGTATATGTGGGGAGGGGATGTCCCAAAATATGGGGGGAAATTTGGGCTAAATGGAATGCGTATAGAGGCTACCCCTGCACTCCCCCCATGGGAGAATTTGACCCACCCACCCGTGGCATGGTTGCCCCGGATTGAAAAAGTGGAAACAATATGATGTATGCAGCCTTGAGACGTCATGTATAAAAAGAAGTGAGTCACATCGGACTTTGTGGAAAGAAAAAGGATCGTGTGTACAAATAACTGTATGCCTATGTTATGTTACCTACCTGCTTGAATGTAATAAAAAAGATTTATTTTAAAAAATACATGTACCCAGAGAGCACCTTAGAGGTACCCCCTGAAAACCTACCAACTACTAGTGTGCTGACTGACTGGTCCTAGCCAGCCTGCCACCACAGATGAGTTTCTGAGTGAGGGCATTTGCTGTAAGGAGGTCAGGAACAAAGCTTGCTCGGGCAGAGGATGTTTACACCCCCTCCCACCGGACAACCTGCAAATTAGCATTCCAAGGCAGGGAGCTTCAAAGAGCCCACCACCTTTTGGTATGTGAATCTGGCTTCCCTCGCAGGAGAGGGTGCCGATTACCCCCCCTCCCACCCCCCCCCCTCCGTCCGGAGCTCATTTGCCACCCAGTCAGGAAGGAAAATTAATCAGAGAGGCATGTTTATCTTCAGGCTAGGTCCACCCCTAAAGTGGACTACCTGTATTGAAGATGAAAATCAGAAGTCTGCCATCTTTGTGATGGCAAACGTAGGATCTCTGGGACAAGGTTATACCCACTTCCCACAGGAAGTGTTCATATAGGGGGCGTAGTGACCCCAGGGGTCTGTAGCCCATTGGCTACTACCCTACACTCTCCTAACGTCCCTAAATCTAGTATTTATGGGAGCCCCTGGCACCAGGAAATCAGATCCTGCCAACCTAAAAGAAGAAGGACTGAAGAGCCACGAAAAGCAAGAACTGTGGAAGAAGCAACTTAGCGCCTACCTGCCAGCCCGCTGTTCCCGGAGATTGTGCCAAAGTCTACTCATCCTGTATGCTGCTGTGCCTCCAAAAGCCTGGGAGGGCTACCAGCGCTTCTGCCAAGACTCAGGAACTCACGTGGAGCAGCACAGCTGCTTCCCTGCACCCTTCAGGTACCAAAGAAAAAACAGTGAGGACTCCGGACCTCATAAACCCGACACCAGTCAGCACCACTGCACCTGTTGCTCCAATCCCGAGTTGAAGTGCGCCAACGGTGCCAGGATGGTCCTCCAGGCCTTCAGAGAAGAAGCCCCCCATGGGTTTTCCAGTAGGGGACTCCTCGACGCCGCCTGCAGCCTTTGTGCGGGCCCCCTGACCGAGAGTGACTCGGCTGTGAAAAAGCCGCTGCCTCAAGACACCTCTGCACGCTTCGCCCCTGGCCCGAGTGGAAGTAGACCAAAGGTGTCCCCAAGCATCATGAGACCTGAGCCCCCTTATTGGTTCAGCCTGACTAGTTTCCCAGTCCAAACCTGCAGCCTCTTTCCGACCGGACCGATCCCTATTAACATTGGGCACCTGACACAGTAACACACCTCTGCACCAGAACGCCCCAGAGCCTCCCGAGGTGGCCAGTTGGTGTGGCCTTGGATCTTGCCCCATACTCACCTTAAGTCCAGGAGACTGGTCCTGTAAGTCGCCATGAAGTGCCCGAATTCAGTACATGTTTTTCTCCCATAGGATAACATTGGGCACCCGACGCTGAAAAGCACCTCTGCACTCGGCCGCCCCAGTGCCGCCCGAAGTGACCTGTTGATGCTCCCTTGGACCTTGCCCCATACTTGCCTTAAAAACCAGGAGATTGGTCCCGTAAGTCACTGTGAAGTACCTGTATGCAGTGTATGTTTTTCCTCCATTAGGATAACATTGCCGCCTTTGAAAATGTCACTGTCGACTTTTGAAACCAAAAAACATTTCTATCTCGAAACGTACTTACCTGATTTTGATGATCTTGGTGGCAAAACTTATATACAGTTAAGAGTTATTTTTATAGATAGGTATGGATCTCATTGAGTCGTGTGCATCATGTATTGACGGTGTGTGCATTGCAGAAATCTAACACTACTCTCTGATAATCCTAAGGCCGCTCAACCACACTACCCCCTAGAAGAGCACCTTGGTATTGCTAGAGCAAGTCCTTGTCCACTTATGAGCGAATACTGGGACTCTTTGCACAGTGTACCTCTTTTTGGTATACTATATAAAGATCCATCTTCTGGCTGTGCTAATGAAGCCATTCATGCCCGAAGAGGTTCACTCACAAAGTTGCTGAGTGGGGCTCAGAACAACTTCACAGGTCTTCGGAAAATAAGGAGCCGAGAGCGACTCTCAGAATAGTGACATTTTTCAGATGGCAACGAAGAAAATCACGTTTCCAGCTATCATTAAAGATGAGTCAGAGGCCAGTACTTCGCAAGGTCTCACAGTTGAGTTGCCTTAACCTAGTCCCGCAGTGTCATTAAGTTCCACACTAGTCTACAACGTTGCTGTATTCCTGAAATCACAACCACCTTTCGATATTCCTCCCCCCCCAAAAAATATATATTTGCGACATATGGACTGCTTGGATAGGGACATTTGATGATTTCATTGATGCACTTGAGGAGACTGATAACAAAAAGATTATCATGAATCTCAGAAATCTTGCTAGTGATGGTGTGAAAGAAGTCATAAAGAAAATGTTGCGAACTGATGAAGAAATTATATATTGTTAGATTAAAGAAATGCTGCATCTCAAGTTTAACCCAGTACAAAACGTTGATTACGAAAGATACATTTTCAGTCAAGAAACCAAAAAAGGGGGTGAAACTATAAATTAATTTCTGGGGAAACTCAATACGCTCATCAAATACTGTAAGTTCAATGAATTTAATGATGAGGAAGCTATGCAACTTAGAGATATTGATGGATCTTTGTCAGATTCTTTCAGACGATGAATGCAGAGAGAAACTCTTAGTCTGGAGCGAGTGTTGATGGCTGCCAGAGCTGAGGAGCATACTGATAGACAAGCTACTGACATGGAGGTTGGAGGTATTCAGAGTGAATCAGTCATGAGTATAAAAAGTAAGCTAAAGACTGAAGGACACAAAGTGATGTCTACACGTAAAAAGAAATTATGTTTTAGATGTGGATTTTCATTTCCACATGAAGGTAAATGTCCCGCCATTGGACAGATGTGAAGGCTGTGTGATAGAGAACCAGTTTGTGACGGTTTGTACAGCGAAGGAAAAAGTAAGTGCGTCACGGCGCAAAGACAAAATGGGCGGCAGAACATTCCATAAGCAACATTCAACGCACACCTACAAGGCCATGTGGCAACATCAATTAAGTCAAATTAACACTGAACGAAGTTGATTGTCATCTAAGTCATCGTCAAACTGTTCGTCTGTCTCAATATCAAGTGAAATTGAAGAAGATGATTGAGCCCTGTCGATGTTTACCTCAGAGAAACGTACGCATGTCGGACTGGCTGCATGTGTGGAAAAATGTCAGCCAAAGAAAAGTCGACATGCCAAAGCACCAAAGTCATACAAGCGTTGTCCAAAAATGACATTGAAAATAAATGATTGCTCTCTACCTTTCATCATTGACAGTGGTGCATCGATAAACATAATGCCTGAAGAGAAATACAATGAATTATCTCCATTGCCCCGACTTACACCATAGAAAACCAAAGTGTATACATGGGCTGCATCGACGCCCAAAAAAGTCAAGGTTCACTTGTAGCGACACTGAAACACAAGAAAAGGAAGGTACGTGCACCCATTATTGTGCTTCCAGGTACATCATCAGGTAAGTGCATGTCTGCTTAGTTTCAGTAGCGCTGCTGACATGGGACTGATTTCTTTGAATTTCAGCATGAATGCTCACCATGAAATAATAAGTCAATTTCCTTTTTTGTTTTATGGTTTGGGAAAATGTTAGACTATGAAAGTAAAGTTGCATAGTAATGAAGATGTCCGTCCTGTTGCTCAGAGACATAAGCAAGCTACTTTTCATTTACAAGAAGCTGTTGAAAAAGAACTTGAATCATTACTTAAGCGTGACATTGTTGAGCGTTCATCTGGTAGTACCCAAAAAGGACAGTGAAGGAGCTGTATGCATATGTGTTGATATGCGTCAAGCAAATAAGGCTATTGAACGAGAACGACTTCCAGGTCCACACATTGCTGACATAACGCAGTTAAATGGTGCAAAGGTCTTCTCTCACCTTGATTTAGATAAAGTTTATCATCAGTTGGAACTCGGAGAAGATTGCAGGTATATTACAACCTTTTCTACACATGTTGGTCTGTTTTGATATATTACTGATACATTAATAGAGGATCTCTCATCCACAACAATCATGAGCGAGTCATTCAGATACTAGACGGCAACTTTGCGACGTGGGGCGTTCCAGCCATTTGGAAGTCTGATAATGGCCCTCTGTTTAACAGTTGAGAATTCAAGTATTTTCTGGAGCATCTGAATGTAAACCATCAGAAGAGTACACCTTTGTGGGCGCAGGCTAACAGACTCATTGAGTGTTTTAATAGTACGCTAAAGAAAGCAGTACAGCGTGCAACTCTTAAGAGGATCAGTTTACAAACTGTATTGTATTCCACCCTACGAGCCTATCGTTCAACACCTCACTTGACCACAAGTGAAAATCCTGCAACTTTGATGTTCAGGAGAGCAATGACAACCAATTTACCTCAATGGTCCAACAAAAGAGAAGGAAATGAGAATACAATTTGTACGAAGGACTTGGTTAACAAGGAAAAAAACAGAAAGCCTATGCAGACAAGAGGCAACATGCAAAGAACATTCAGTTTAAGACATGAGATCTAGTGGTTGCCCAACAAATGCGTAGAAGGAAATCTGATACTTCATATGATGCTGAACCTTTCCACGTTGTGTCCACCAAAGGACATATGGTGACTGCCCAGTGTCCTGGAAAGTCTGTTACCAGAGACTCTTCTCACTTTCAGCATTTGATTCATCGGTCTTCTGATCAAGATGGTGAAGGAAAGACTGAACCTGAAAGCTCAGTGACTGTGAAGATGACAACTCCCAGTAACCAGATCAGGTCGAATGATTATAGCGCCAAGAAGGTTGATTAAAGAAATTTTTATTGTAACTATATATAAGCTAATTTGTAAAAAGTTTTTATTTTTTATTTAACAGAGGGGGAGAAGTAGTGTCTTGCAATATTTTATGACGGCACCCTTTTGACTCCTAACATACTCTGTAGAGCTGTGATATAGGGGTCAGAACGCAATGCCATGAAAGCTTGTTTTAGAATGTCGAGTTCACAGTTACACGCAGCAGAATAAAGACGTGTAATATTAATCTTTGAGGCGTAGTCATTGGTGGGTACCAAGGCTGAGGAAGACACTACAATAGTGTCCTAAATATTGTTCACAAAATTATCGCCATATTGGAGTTAGCTTAAAAAAGGTGGCACCCAAAGGAGCAATATTTTATCTAAACAATATTTAGCGCACAATATTTCTGTCAGACAATACTTTTGTTATCAATATTCTGACATAAAACAGACCACACACTGTAAACTTACTCTGTTCAGGCAGCGAATGTGTATGCGTTCTTGGATCAGAGGGAGGGGTGCTGGAGGGGAATAGAGACACTAGTCTTGCCCTAAATAATGAACGTTCTATGCTTGCATCATAATCTGGGCAGATTCTGTCACATTTTCAGGCAGATAGACTATTCTTAGTCTCATGGTCTAGTCGCAGATTAGAGACCTTTACACATGCAAGGTGAGCCCATATCCTCCACATGTACACAGATGTAGACTCGGGTACCAAAACAGGCAACAAACTGGTGCAATTTTTTCAAGTTCTGCAGCCAGTATTGCCGTTTGCAGTCCCCACTGCAGCCGCTCCGACTACAACATGGTAACTACATTGGGTCACTTGCAAGCAGCCTACATCCAACTTGCTTTTTTCTGAAAAAGTACACGTGGTACAATTCAGCTCGCACACGAAGAGCAACCACCAATATAGCACCATAGTAGACGAGCAGATCATTGTCTGCTAAAGGATACTGGTAATCCTGTATCCTAAAAGAAAAGAAAAAGAATCCTCACCGGGCCAATCTAAATCGCGTTAGCACATAACTATTGAAGAATCTGAAAAGTATCTAGCTATGGATATGTATGCATAAAAATAGTCTTCCAAAACAAAATATAAATTACTTTCTCATATTTTTTAAACATTGTATAGCCGAAAGGGATACATCCACTAAACAAATCGATTAATTCATAGTGAAATAGAATATTGCATGCACTGGATAAAACCGAAAGTGATCAAACCCGTGCATGTTGAAGTGGTCTATCAATATCTAGTAACAATTAGATTTGCTAATATTGGGATTAATGAGGTTTCTCTCTTTTCTTTTTGCACATTGTACTTAAATAGAAGAGAAGGTCAGATTGGAATTGTTGACAAAATAGATCTCTCTAGTCTGGAGGTGTGTGGTAACAGTTTGCAATGCAAATCTGCCCTATCACGACAAATTGCAATATCCTTGAGCCAAACTTTTCTCTCTTTCTCTCTCTCTCTCTCTCTCTCTCTCTCTCTCTCTCTCTCTCTCTCTCTCTCTCTCTCTCTCTCTCATCCATCCCTCTTTCAGCCCTCTCCTTTCTCTTTCTCCATCTCTTCCCCTCTCTCTTTCTCCATCTCTCACTCCCTCCTACTTCTTCCCTCCAACTACCTCCGTCATATCCAATCTGAAACGCTCTTCAGGAAGGCCCTAAAAACTTGGATCTTTTCAGCCTCCAACGCCCTATGCAGAGCACTTATCTAACTCTTCTTTTCACCCTCCGCTACCCAGTTTTTGTTCCAACTCAGCGATCCGCCTAGCGCCATGATGCTCCCCGGAGTGACAGTTGCGCTTTACAAGTGTCCGATTACATTACATTGAACACAGACCCAAAAACGTCTGTACCATCCTTTTTAATGTAAATATCTTACAGGCATGCCAGGCAAGTTATTACTTGGCCATAGGCACATGGACTTGCAATGGAAGCCTGGTACAATGAAGAGCACATCCTACCTACCCTCCCGGTCTGAATTATATCCTTCTCTAGCCTCTTTGCTACTCCCAGGGCAACATAAAGTCCTACCTTATGTAATTATTGGTCAGAATGTGCTATATGTCGTATGTGAAGAAACAGTTAATCCATGGTTTACACCTAAACATTTGTTCAATGTTCTTTGCAAAGTCTTATTTAAATATTGTTATCAAGTCCTCAGATTTGGAAACCCAGCCAGCGCTCAGAGTGTGCCTTTCTTCAGATGAGACAGATCAGAATGTTTCTTCTCCTACTGAAGCACAGTTTGCAAAGGTCTCTTGTAAGTACAATTTGATTCTATACAGTTTATTTTGGACTAGAGTTGAGATTATCATTATCTACTTTGATGACCAAGTATGTTAAAAATATTTTCTCCATAGCAATGTATTGTAAACCTCCACAGTGGATGCTTTCATCTTCCAACCTGGATTGTGACTTGGATCTGACACAGTGGCCTGCCTGTGACACAAGCAAGGTATGTATCTTGTGTTTTTCCTAGACTTTGTAGCATGTGGTACCAAGGACTTAAACAGCTGAGGGAACAGATGATGCATCAGAATGTTCATGATTGTAGTTGTGGGTGATAGGATGGTGGTTACAATGGGGCAGGTCTTGAAGTAGGTTTCAAAACGAACTTTATTTAGGTTGTTACAGCACTACTGAATCTGGGTTCCGTAACTAAACCATTTCCTGTCGCTCATTTCAGGATTCTTGGATATGGAACCAGCAGCCTGGCTTGCTAGGGTCCACTTCTGTTCTTCTTCTCAATATTCTCTCCAGCAGTCTTGCTCCCTTGTTTGTCTTAACTTGTGATTCAGGGAACAAGGGCAACAAAAGAGACCATGAAGTTACACAGGAGCCTTTTCATAATATCTTCTTCTCTGCATGCTTGGGTAGATCCATCTTTGGCTCTCCACTCCACCGTTGGACTTGGCTTTATTATTTTTAAGGTCTTCCGCCTTCAAGAATAATGAATGTTTTCCTTATATGAAAAGTGCTCTGAGGTTGGTAGGTAACGGTTTCTCCTCTACTCTGAACCTGCAGTAGCTGCCAGGCAGGTCTCACGCTTTACCAGTTAGATATGTATCCTTTGCTGTATTCTGAACCTTTGCTTGGGTCCGAAGGGGGCTGCAGTGCTTGGTGGCTGGAGGTGGGATGAGTCTTCATCCTGTAGGTCATCCCTGCCTCTTCATGCTGCGCTTCTTCTTAAACTCTCCCCGCCACTGCTTTTGATCTTTTTTTTCCCCCACTCTTTTCTGAGGTGATCTGAACTTGTCAGATCTCCTCCGAGGTTCAGGGGACTATCTCCATGTCAGTGCTCTTAAACCGGCTACCCATCTTGACCCCTCTTTCCTGACAAATCACCTTCATCCCTACAACTGGCAAGCTTGTCAGTGTGGACAGATTAACCTGTTACAAAAAATAAAGGTGTAAACAGTTTATTATAATGGCTTTGATTAAATTAAAAAAACTTACCCACTCAAAAATGAATAAAAAGGGCAATTACAAACAGAAAACTAAATGTTGCTTTTGAATCTAGTATGAAACTTTGGGTTTTCTATTGTTAAGAATGTGAGGTAGCTGAGATAGGGTATCTGTTATATCTTCTGATATTTCCTACATAACTTATATGTATATATATTTCCTGTGGAATGCTCCTTGCTCCTAGGCAACTGTCTCCTTGTTAGTGATGGGGGGTTCTGGAATGTGTTTGTAGAGCAGTTGCACCGGGAGCAGAGAGCAGACCATCCAGGGCCGTTTTCCTCTACAATAAACTTCGTTCAACAAGACTCCGTGGCACTTGTCGTTACAAAACTGGCGACGAGGATGGGATCAACAACCCATTAAGGACCTTCTCCGTGTGGAACATTTTTGTTCTTTCTCCAGCGTTTCCTTGAAGAAAATGGAAGAAAGCGAACCTACGGCCCTTGACTCCATTCCGCCGATAGCCATTCACTCTTAAGGCTATTCGGAGGACCTACATGCAAGGTGTGTCATTATATTAATTTTGGGGACATTTAGGACCGTACCTTATCCTGTGTGGCAACCGCCGCCCTCGCGCTGTACTCGCACTGTGTTTGCTCGCGCCATCCCGCTCGAGTCTTCCACAGCGTCAGTGTTCTCCTGTCGTGAAGAGGTCTTCTACGTGATCACGCACTACGTGTGCGTGCCGCCATCTTGCTTTGGGACTTTTCACTCAATACGTCCCATTGTTGTTGTGAGCAAAATCGGATCGGATCCAATCGGATATTTTCTTCTAATCAGGCGCGTGTACGCCTGCAACGTGATTCGTATACAACGTTAGCGCTTCTGTCATAACAGCTAATCTGTGTGTCTACGGACACTTGCTACGCTATTCATCTGAAATTTTTCAAAAGTATCCTTGGGAGAAGATCCCACTAAATTAGTATTTTTTTTTCTTTCTAGGGCAACACAGCTTCAGTGAGAAAATATGGGCTTAATCCCTGGTAGCAATTGCAGAAAGCAACACGCTTTCCCTCACAGAAATGCATGTTAAGGTTTTAAACAGTGTCAAACCAACATTAAAGTCGCGAAATAAGCCAATTTCGTAAATAGGAATGAAAAATTGTTAATAGGAATAATGGCACCAAAGAGGTGAAAATCAGATTTGACTTATTACATTTTTAAGTAAAATATATCCAAGAAAGCTGCATAGCGTCTATTGCTGCAGGTGACTGGGATACAGGCACGATTTCAGGCAAACTGCATATTTGTGGTGGTCCCGCACTGTAGCTGGATAGGGCTCCTCAAGGCCAGATACCTTCTCTGGTACTTAGTAACCGTTTTGGAGCTCAAAATTCTCCACTGCTGTAGATTGACAGGGCTCCAGGAGGCCGCACACCTTCTCTATCAGATCACACTGAACCATTTTTCTTTATGGAGAAAAAACTCAGAGTGGGATGAGCCATAAAATCTTTCCAAACAAGGTTGCACCTTTCTCAGGTTGCCTCGGCACCCTGTTCTAGTCCTCCGAGGTCAAAACATTGCTAAGTCCCAACTTTTGTTAGTTGACGGATGTCTTTCTCCTATTTACTCATAAAGCTCCCAGACTGCTAGGGAAGGCTCTCAGGAAAACGGGTCACAAATGTCAGTGAGAGGCAAGCTCAACCTCTTTCTTCAGGCAGGATCCCAGCAAAGTCCATTCTAGCTGGAGCCCTTGCTTGACTCTCAACTGGTTGGCTGGCGCTTCCTCAGAGAAGACCTTCCATTGTCCTATATGCCTCTGACACTTCCAGAGCCTCTTGATCTGACCCTTGAGAATCACTGACAGCTCTTGGAGAGGAGTGGGTAGCAGGTGAGGCCGCAATCCTTCACTCAGGTAGACAGACAGCAAGAATCACCTCTTTTGATCATCAAGTACAGTTGTGTCCTGATAAGCCATTTTTGGTAAGCTTTTGTACAGTGGTCACTAGCCAGCGATTGGTGATATGCCTTAACTAAGTCTCAAGAAAATTCCCACAGACCACCCATTCCTATTCAGAAGTTGTTCCTGTGTGCTTTACTGCAACCAATCCTAAAAAATCCTCCTTTGGCACCCTTTGAAGATGGCACAATTCCATTGTGCAGAGTTCTGAATCCCCCACACAGGGAGTGTAATATGGAAATGAGAGCAGTTTCCTGGAAAACTACCCCCTCGCAGGATTTGGCCAGGAGTACCCTCCTATGGTAAGCAGGGACATTATGGCTGCGAGTAGATCTGCTTCAATGTACCCCTTGACACTTGTTGGGGTTGGTCAAACTTTCACTATATTTAGAGGTCAGGGCTGATGTTCTGGAAGACTGAATTGCAGTCTCCAAGTGCCTAGAGTCAAAAATGCCAGCCAAATCTAGTAAAATAAACATGGGTTACACCTAGAGTGCTTCCCATAACTACGCTTCCGATTCATACAGCTGAACTGTCCTTTAAATGCCTCTTGGGTACTGTCAGACAGCAACAGTAAGAAATGTGAGTGATATTCAACAGAATAACAGAAAAACTAGGCGCCTGTTGATCAGGCTGTAGATGATGAGGGACATATGGGACATAGTTTGGATACTCAAAAAAAGAGAGAATTTGAAATTTCTACAAGTGAGGTAGTAGTTAACTTAAAATACTGTGGATGTCCTATATGTCATCTTTGGAATGTCTTAAAGCACCTGAATGTTGATACGTTGCCAGCTAGTACTTGGCTGAGCATCTGGAGTGGCTATTGATGATATTTCCTGTAAATATCTAATAAACCTGCCCTTCATTATCAACAGACTATGATAATTTCAGAGTTTAATCACTAAATTACAGTCTAACTGTTGTGAACTCCAAAGTCACACTTCATTTAGAAAACATTCAGTTAGTCTCTCAGCCTTTGGTTCACATTCAGCATGTCATTATCTTTCGCAGAACTTGTGAAATCATATCATATCATTTCAATCATAGTATCATTGTCATCTAAACACTGATTTGTTATTTCGTTGGGTGACACAAGTCTGACACAAACTCCTCAACAGGTTTAACGGTAGATACGTACGGTAAACATGTTGTCCAAGTTGACGTATTTTCATCTTGCTGGTTTAGACCGGTTGCCTCTCAGATATTTTAAAATCCCCACTAGATTTTGCAATGCACTCTAAAAGTCATTGGCCAGTACCCTATATAATCTCTAGGAATTGATCATTAGGGTGGAGAAGCCTTCGTACTAGGTTATCACGAGAGGTCCTGCCAGACTGCCAGAGCATCTACTCTTAAGCCAAGAGTCGATCCAGTGATGAGTGGAGCTGAGCCCAGCTGTTGTGTTTTTCCTTCTGAAAAATACACACTGTTCCCAGCTGAAGTCTGATAACACAGCTGATCCGCTGTGAACAGGTATGAAGTGCACAGGGCCCCAAGAAACTCTAGAAGCAAATTAGCTATTCCATGCTCTCATAGTGTAGCGCATAGAAGTAGCATTAGGGTGGTAGGCTTCTAGTAGCATTTTATTTATGTTAGAACTGTTCATTTTATTCTTGCTACTAGCAACATGCACATGTGCTATTTCAATTATATTCAATGTGGTTATGTATGTATTGAGCAACAGAATGATACTGTAGAAATAAGCACTTTAAAATATGTGCTGTCTTTCTCAGTGCTGTGCTTGAAAGTGCTATTCTAAGAACGAAATTCGGTTTGAATTCCCACTGTGTTCCTGAACCCTTTATGGGACTGTTAGTTATCCAGAAAAAAACAAACACCATGATTGCAGGAATGGTGAGTGGGGCTGCAGTAAATTTTAACTTCCTTACTCAGTGATGGTGCACTAAACTAAGGGCCTGATTTAGAGTTTGGCGGATGGGATACTCTATCAAAATGTGATCAATATTCTGTCTACTGTATTATAAGTGACATAGACTATAATGCACTTGTCATCCGGCAGATGGGACATCTGACACATTTGTGACGAGTATGCATCCTACCAAACTCTAAATCAGGCCCTAAGTTATTGTACCGTTGGATTAGGAACCCAAACCCTTTAAACCGGGGTCCTAGAACCCAGAATTTGTAACTGAATATCTTGTCCAACATTGTCCTGAAGAAGAAATAGACTTGTTGCTTTCATCTCTAATACGAATCGCTATAGAAGCAATTTTACTTTAAGCCTTTTGTTGTGCTTTATCGCCACTAGATGCCCGTTCTTTGTTGGTACAGTGATCGAGTCCCAAGAATTATAAATGTTGGGTAGTCGAACTAGGTTGGTAGGAAAAGTTACCTGCACTGATCTTCATTTTTCCTATTATAGATGGATTAGGATTAACTTCATATATTTTACCACCCCCCAGGTAAAAACTCCTTATTCATAGAACACCTAAAGGAAATCATTACAACAAACTCCACCCCTCACTCCAATGACTTATTCCTAGGGGCCTTCAGTCTTCACTGGGATGACCCCCTTGATAAGCAGGTCAATGCCGTCAAAACCTTCCTAGCAGACTATTCCCTGATCCAAGCCTGCTCATTACCAACTCACTCCAAAGGTGCTACACTGGACTTGATCATCTCTAAAGAAAAACTAGTTGAATCTATTTCGATCAACCCATGCGATACGTCAGACCATCATATTATCACCTTCCAAATATCCGCCACAAAAAGGAAACCTTCCACACAGCAACTCATGCCCTGACAGTGGGTCAGAATCACTAAAAACCTTAACTGGGACAATCTAGCTACCTACTGCGAGAAAGAACTCCTTCCTCCCAATAACAATGAACTCACGGATCATGACAACTCCACGATGACCAAACTAATCGACCACCTAGCCCCACCTAAACTCAAAAGAATTCCAGACAAAGACAAAAACCCGTGGTTCAACGAAGCCCTTAACGAAGAAAGGCGCACACTGAGACTAACTAAACGGATATGGAGACAACATCCCTCCTCCCCTCATCTCAAACTGCTAAGAAAATCTAGAAACTCCTATAACAAACGTATTCTAAAATCTAAAAAAGACTTCTTTCGTTCGGAACTTGGCAATGCTAAAAACAGACCGAAGAAACTATTCGACATCTTAAAACAACAATCACACAAACTGCCCAAAACCGCACTCTTGACCTCTAAATCGCAGCTAAGTAGTGAAGAATTTTCTTCCTTCTTCACAGCCAAAGCCAACTCATTACAAAATGAGCTTCTGACGGCCGCAACCAACTCGGCTACTCCAAAGAACCATCAAGCCGATGATCTAATCAAAGCTACTCTGCCATCGCCCAAAAATAACGCTCTATGGTCATCCTTTAAGCTTCACGATCTCAATGATATTACTAAAACCTTATTGACTATCAAACCCAATAACCACTTCAATGACCCTCTCTCCTCTAAATGCCTATCTCCTATCTACCACATCATCACCCCTTTCTGGACCAAAATCATCAATGCTTCGCTCTCGCAAGGCTCCATCCCAAATTGCCTAAAAGTTGGTCAAGTAACCCACCTCCTAGAAAAACCTTCAGATAACCCCTCTGACCCAGATAACTTCCAACCA
The DNA here is from genome assembly GCA_963921515.1 of Calotriton arnoldi. NCBI lineage: Eukaryota > Metazoa > Chordata > Amphibia > Caudata > Salamandridae > Calotriton > Calotriton arnoldi. The sequence continues at coordinate 2,634,325 of CAWUFW010000577.1, read as the reverse complement.
ATAACCAACATCCCCATGTTGGCCAAGGTTTTAGAAAAATGTGTTCAACAACAATTAAACCAACACATCACAAATTTCAAGCTTCTGGACGCCTGCCAATCTGGATTCAGACCTGGACACAGCACCGAAACGGCAATTCTACACATTGTAGACGACGCCCTTCTCGCACTCCACTGGAATGAAACTTGCCTGCTAGTGCTGCTCTACCTCTCGTCTGCCTTCGATACTGTTAACCATGGCAAAATACTGGAGAGGCTAGAAAACAGGATGGGGCTATCGGGCACAGTCCTGCAATGGTTCAAATCCTTCTTGGAAAACAGGACGCAAAGGTTTATGGTGAACAAAAATCTATCTCCTCCATCTCCTAATCTTTTAGGAGTACCACAAGGCTCTACTTTATCCCCTGCGCTATTCAACCTCTATGTCGAACCCCTAACTGATTTACTACAGCAGGCGAATATCTCCTTCCATATGTACGCAGATGACACACAGTTGCACATCAAGGTCACCTCCCTTGAAGAGATCAAGTTGATGAATCATGCTCTTGAAAAGACTGTCCACTGGCCAACCACCAACTACCTTAAGCTAAACTCACAAAAAACTGAATTCCTTCTAATTTCCCCCCTAAAAAATCTGCAGTGATAAAGGACTGGACCAAGATGATCACTGCTCTAAACTGTACCCCGATCCTAGTGGACTCGACCAAATCACTTGGAATCGTGCTGGATAAGAACCTAAACATGCAAACACACATCAACATGCTAGCTAAAAATGCCTGCTTTCACCTCAGCTATCTCAGAAAAATGAAACCATTCATCGAGACCCCGGACCTCAAAACTGCAGTTCAGGCGTTAGTCATCTCGAGGCTGGAATACGGAAAAACTGCCCCTTTAAAAGCTTGCCTCCACGCAGCCGCAAGACTCTTAACAGGTTCTAGAAAATTTGACCACATCTCTCCACACCTAAAAGCACTTAACTGGCTACCTTACGAAGCGAGAATACAGCTAAAGATGGCCTGCATCACACATAAAGCCTTACACTACAAAAACCCCCTATACCTAACCCAGAAACTTACGTTATCGGGTGGAAACAGACTCACTAGGAGCTCTGACAATCTGCTCATGAAACCATCTTGCTTCAGCAAGAAAAAAACATATGATCGAGCATTCTCCGGAGATGCACCAAGAATTTGGAACTCTCTCCCCCCGAGCATCAGAATAATCTCTTCAACGACAACATTCAAAACGGAAGCTAAAACCTTTCTGATGAGCAAATTTCTCCCTTAAATCCTTAGCATTCCTCACCCACCTTGACTCATTAAACTTCAACAGATATCCTTTCGACTTACCCCTCTCTTAGAGTGACTCTCCCCACTTCTTCGATCACTAAATCTGTTTCCTGATGAAGTTCCACCTTCGATTACATCCCTGCTTACATCTTACCTACTCCGCTATTCTAAACTCGTCTCTATGATTCCTTGTGTGGACTGCCTTGCCAAATAAGTTTTGTTTGTACTTAAACGTGCCTTAAATGCACCGAACTAAGTACCTATGTCTACTTAGCATGTTTGTATCGAACTGTACCTATCCATTTTTCATATATGCCTGATCTCTTTCTGTCTAGGACCCTACTAAACTGTCTTGAACTTGTTTTACTCATTACTGTGAAGCGCTCGGATTCCCTATTTTGCGTCTTGTGCGCGCTATACAGAACTCCAAAAATAAATAAATAAATCAGTTCCCATGTTCCATCTCTCATTCATTCTGCAGCTTAAGGTTTTCATCAACCTGTTACCTTATGTTGTGAGAACTGAAAGCAGAACAATCTGACAAATGTACAGTGGTTGAGATAGGATAGTTTGCGGTACCTTTTTGTTCATGGGCACATTCAAAGCTAAATATAAAGCTGCAAATGCTTGTTATATTTTCTTCAGTAGAGGGTATATATCAATTTCATTCTAGAACATTAATTTGCTTTTTATTTGTTGGTTGGACATCATAGGCTCTTTTTGTTCCTTGTAGGAGGTATCACCCCAGCAGCATGTTCTTCCTCATAGTCCTGATATGAACTTGTTTTTAAGGACAATTAACAAAGACCTACCTACAGAAGTACAGGAGAAACAGCTTTTAAATCCCATAGCTTTATCCAGTGATCAAGAAGATTCAGAATGTTTTTTTGGTAAGAAGCTTTTGTTTTTGCTTGAACGTGCCATGTTGATTATTTTGCAATTTAGAATACTAGGTGATCATAGAACAACTGTGAGAGAAGTTACAGAAACCAAGACTAGTGATGTTTATAAAGTTTCTCTGTGATGCACAATAAGCCTCTAAATCACATTTGCTTACATTTCCTGTTTTACTTGAGGTATTCTTCTTGTAGGCACCTTGTTGCTGCTGTGTGTATAGATGGTGGCACTTTCCTCCTTGGCCAATCCATTGATGCTATTGATATTCAACAATACCATGGCTGGTTCTATCCCTTTGAGGAGGGCATCAACGAACACACAGGATGTAGATGGTTCTCTTTGCCGGCAACAGTAGTTAGTAACACCATCATAAACCCTTGCTTAAATTGTGATAACCTTCTCTAAGATAGACTTTCTACAGAATACATACCTCTTTAAATGTTTTAATATGACCTTGATAATGCAGACAGGCACAAAAAAACTAGAATTAATATACCATACATTTCAACTAATCATTGGTTTCTGATCAAAAACGTCCTTTGTGTTGTATATTTACTTAAAATGTCTTTGCATCGTTAAGAAAGTGGGTTATTAATTAAAGTGGATGTGAGTCCACCACAAGGAATAAGACCACAAGCTTGTCAGGGTAAAACACAGTTTCAAAAATGTAAACCTTGGCTCAACCGCCCTGTTAGCTTTGGCATAGAGCAAACAGACTTAACTTAGGACAATGTATAAAGTATTTAGCAGTAACAAAACAGTTAAAAGGCTAAAACACAACACAATAAAAGTCTTATAACCAAATTTCTAAAAATAGAGAACATTTTAATGAACAAAATAACATAAAAATGACAAAAATCCAATAAGGGGAATTGAAGATATGAATTTGTAAAGATTTAAGGCAAAAGGTGCCAAGAATATGTAAGGTGCCTATCAGTAGCCACTGTTCACAGTTGACAGGGACTTAGGCACAATATCACCAGCAGTGCAAGGGTGGCATGCTGTATCCTTCAATGTCCACTCAAAGCGGATAGCCATTGATCAATTAGAATGACACTGGACTCAGGAGCTTCAGCTATGCTGGTGCTCCTGGATCTTTCTGCTGCATTCGACACTGTGGACCAAGCCATACTGTTGCAACGTCTTCAGGATAGCGGAGTCAACGGCACAACGGCACAGCTCTGGCCTGGCTAAAGTCTTTTCTCCACCTGCGCACTCAAAGGGTGGCCTTACAACCACATCAGTCCACCCGCAAGCACTTATGGTGCGGAGTGCCTCAGGGGTCGGCTCTTAGCCCGCTCCTTTTTAATATATACCTGGCCCCTCTATTCACTTTGATAGCCAACTGGGGAGTGAAGGCGATTTCCTACGCCGACGACACCCAATTGGTTTTCTCATTTAATGATCAGACCGAAGACTCTTTTAAGTGCTTCAAAGGCTGTTTAAAAGACATCGCAGGATGGATGAACAATAACAAACTTAAATTGAATGCCAATAAGACTGAAGTGATGTTTTTGGCAAATCCAAGCCTCCAGCGGCAGCCCTTTGGTGGCCTGAGGAAATGGGCCCGGCACCGGTTCCTACGAGCTGTGCCAAAAATCTGGGTGTTAAATGGCAGGACGATCTGTCCTTCTCCGCCCAGATTCAGCAGGTTACAGCGGCCTGTTTCTGTCGTCTGAGAAACCTCAGGAAATTTTTACATCTGCTACCTGAGAGCTGCCGCAAGACCGTTATCCATGCCACAGTAACTGCCCGCTTGGACTATGCAAATGGCCTCTACACTGGCCTACCGGCCTACCAAGTTAAGAAACTTCAAATGGTTCAAAATGCGGCGGCGAGACTTATCAAACATGTTCCTTTTCGGCAGCACATTTCTCCGTACATCAGAGAATTACACTGGCTCCCAGTAGCCATGCGTATTAAGTTCAAGGCCTTGACCCTTGCTTTTCGGGCAGTTCATGGATCTTGCCCTGCGTATTTAAAACAGAGGCTAGGTGTCTATACGCAGCCACGTGTGCTGAGATCTTGCTCTCAGAACCTGCTATGCACCCCTCGAGTGAAAAAAACTCGGTTGGGTGCAAGATCTTTCATGTTTGGGGCATCAAGACTGTGGAATTCCCTTCCTAACTCTTTGCGTCAGCTATCGTCTGAAACCCAATTTAGGAAGGCTATCAAAACTTGGCTTTTTAACCTGGCTTAATTTCGCTGCTGATTTTGTCGCCCCCCCGTGAGTCGCCTGTTGCTTTAGCGCCGGGACACCTCCTAGGAGGTAGCTGTTCGCGCTCAAGAAATGACAGTATTATTATTGAACAAGGTCCCACTAAAGCTGTTAGTTTTGGCAGGAAAAGCTCAGAGCGGGAGAAATTCAAGTTTCACAGCCGCCGAAGTCCTCACAAGTGGTAGATACTTTTCATGCCTTTGCCCAGTCGAGATTTTTACCTTCTAATTCCATCTTTTTTATGGGGCTCAAAATCCTCCACTGGGGCAAGTCTGTAACTGTGTCAGAGGAAGACCCATTGAAATCAGACACCTTTGCTGCAAGAACCTGCTGACCCTCGTACGACCTTGAAAGTCCAAAAATGTGATAAGTTCCAACTTTTCAAAGTTTCTCAAGCAGTTCCTATTTGTCACTTCCAAGGCACCCAGTACCTCAGAGACAGCACTTTGGGTCAAATTCACTCCAGCAGAGGCCACCAGCAGGGTCAAGGTCAGGTCAGTTGTCACAAGGCTGCTGGATACTTCTAAGAAAAGGCCTCTTGCAGTTTTTGCTGACACAGGAGGTCAGCCAAGTGACCGTTGGAGTCCACATCTTTTTCCTGGGTACAAGAGGGAGAAGGTCCAGTTGTTCAGGGCTTCTCTCAGGTCACAAACAGTAGGTTCAGTCCTCTTCTGATATCCCGCAAGTCCAGAATGTGTTGTGCAGTGGGTGCCTGCAGGTACCATATTTACGCCTGGAAAAAGCTGGTGGGTGGTGGTTACTCCTGGCCCCTCCCTAACCAATGGGGTAAACATTCCTAGGCCATGACCTACCTACTGTCGCAGTAGACCTTGTTTGCTTTATGCAAACTGTCACAAAATGCCATGTGTCAAGGCATTTTCAAGATAGCAAAAGTCTTCGGCCGCACTAAACTTGGGCTCTCTGGGCTGGTGGTGTGAGTGGGGAGTCTACTATGATATAAATCTGACTTCACCATTGGATTGGGTTTTAATACCTAATAAAAATAGTTGGTTAATTATTTTTTCTAATTGGTCCCATTACAGAGGTACAGTATTCGTATTTAATATCACTTCCCAGTGTTTCTGTGTGGGCCAGCCAGCCTTCCTACAGTGAAAATAGATTTTGGGTGCTACTCACTTTAAGGACATGGTAACATTGCCTTTCTACATGTCCTACTTTAAAATGCCATGCTCCCCCCCCCCCCATGGGCTACATGGTCTACATATGGAGGACTTATGAATATTTAAAAGGGAGGTTTTGACCTATGATGGCATAGTACGTGCTGCAGTGTACTAGAGAGATTTAACTTCCAAGTCCTGGGTACATTTTGTACCACATACTAGGAACTTATAGACATGTTAAATATACCAATCAGTAGTATGCCAATTAGACCATGTTTAAAATATAACAGAGGCACTTTAGTGCCGGTTTGCAAAAGGGTAATGTGCCCAGAGCTCTTTAACCAGCAAGACAGATAGGGCAAACATCTGAGGGACTTCATGTGAATGATCATCATTTCCCACAGGGAGGCTGATTGCAGCAAAATGCAATATACTGTGCTGTGACCAGCCTCTGTTGTTTATCAGGTGTTTAGCCTCTTACTGTTTGTAGCACAAAGTAAATGCTGCATTTTAACAGACGGCACTGTTGAAAAGTTGTTGGAATTATGCCTTTTTCACAGAGTTTACTCATCTTGAAGGAAGATTGCTGGCTACCAAATTAGTCTATTGAAATCAGATCATCTGAGCATAAAATAGTTTGCAAGCACTGGTAACTTGTGCTAGTGGTTGTGAGTATTTATTTATCATCATAAGACCTTGAGCCAGGTCAAGAGAGAAAAAGGCAGAAAAGGGAGGTAAGAAAACAGTGACAAAGGTGGAACACAGGGATAAAAGGTGCCTTAAAGAATGAGTTAAAAGGAAAGTAAGTGTAGGATGGTGGAAGAAAAAGGCATGATGTGGAATCAAGATTAGGCAGCTTTGAATTAGGCGACCCCTAAGAAAAATATGGGCTCCTGTATGTAATTTTTCTTTTTTTGTTTTCAAATTATACACTTGTTCTAGGTCTAGAGGTATGATTCCATTTTGGAAGGTGTGAAATTTGTAAGCCATCTCTCTTGCATGCCTTATCACCAGATGAATGCGTTCCGATGGAGCATTGACAGAAAATTGAAATGTCTGGTGTCAGGAAGTGAAAAAAAAAACACATTGTAAATTTGGTGAACATCCACACAGATGTTACCTTGTAGTTATTCACAAGTACTTGTAATTATTTTTCCACATATATTTGCACTCCCAAATTTGTGCCTAAATGATTTAGGTCTAAGTAGTGCAAAAGTGCAACAACACTCCAAATGTCTGCATGGTGTGGAAAGGAATGAAACACTTTCCAAGGAAAATTATTTTCAATGAAAAGGAAAAGGAAATTAAATGATATATTTAAACTACACGTGTGGGATATATGCAGTACAGAAACTTGGCATGAGCAGAATTGAGAAAAACTAGTGAATGCCAGAAATGTTTGTTAAAGGACAGTAAGATGTATCTAATGCTGAATGAATTTGTGGTCTTTGTTTTTTTTCCTTGGGTTTTGTATAATAATGAATAATGAAATAGGGTGATTTAGTCAGTTCATTTTTCTGAGGACTGTTAATAATGTTGAAAATGTTATAAACGAGAACAGGTATTTGAAGATGTCATTTGTAGTTAGTGTATATTAGAGCCTAGGTGTCCTTAACACAAAAAGGTCTGATCTACTAAAAGGTGGTTTGTTAAAGGAGAGGCCAGGCCTGGAAGCATGTTGGCCTGGTGACGCAAACTCATGTGGAGAACATATTAGTTAGTCAGCCAGTCTGTAAAAACTTTATCCAGCCAATGCGGCCTTAAAGGAGTAACAGCAATAAACATACAATTAAAACCTGATACTGTGCAATCAATATTATCATGACAACAATACAGATCGAATAACAGGGCTGGTTTTCACAAATTAGCAGCAATAAATGTACAGTTAGACCAATTAAAAGCAAATAAAAAATGTAAAAGACAATCCAAGGCTATCAGTTTGCCGGTGTCCTAAAATCTCTTCTAATCCTCAGACGATGACAGATAAAGCCAGTAGTCACATGACGCACAGTTTCAGAGGTCAGGTACTGCAAAAGGCTTTGACTGGCTGGTCTGCAGTTTGTAGAGAGTAAAATGAAATGAAATGAAAAGACCATTTATTAAGCGCGATAGCTACCCTAAGGCGTCCTAGCGCTACAGACAACGCGTGCAGGCGAACAGTTAGAGACTATTCAGATTTATTGAAGAGCAGAGTTTTTAAGAGCTTACGGAATGGGAGCAAATTGGGCTCTGTCCGCAGATGGAGGGGGAGAGCGTTCCAGAGCTTGGCCGAGCTATAAGAAAAGGAGCGGCCACCATATCTAGCTCTTTTTATCCTGGGTACTATGGCGAGGAAGGAAGATGCTGATCTAAGCTGTCTATTCGGGTGGTAGGGGGTAATCAATGATTGATTAATGGCAGAGCCCGTCTTCCAAAAGGCCCTGTTTGTTGTAAGAATGGTACAAAAGCTACAGCAAAACATAAAGTGCATAGTAGATTGCTTGCTGATGTTGTCGCTAGGACAGCAAGGCAGGGATGGGACCAACTGCCCTGCTGAGGTAAGGCAACAAAATACTGCACATTGCACAGCCTTAAACGTGTTAGATAAAGTCTGTGTTTCTGATTAGGGATCCACGCTAGATATGCTTTGACACACTCAAGTGAAGTGATCTCCATGTGATAACGAGCAGTGGCCAGGATCTGGCATCTGTTGGACCTTTTTAGCTTACTGTAAGTTTGGAAGAGGGAGCAAATCAGTGTCTTAGTATTACCATTGATCTTGATCGGGGAATGAAAACAATGTGGGGCGCCCAGATCAAGAAAAGATTTTCTGATGTATGCTAACCAAGCTATATTATTTGTATGATCTAGGTTGATGCAATCAGCTAAAACATGGTGGGAGAAATTAGTGAAAGGGGAGCTCCAGATTTTAACCCACAATAACAGTGGTGCTAATTTAATCGCATCTGCAAAGTACGAAAGGCCAACCTCGGTGTTGATAATAATGTTAGAGGTACTTTTTAGAACAGCCAACAATCTGGAGAGAAATTTATTTTCAGCTGGTTGAAGGTGGCTGCAGTTCAAATACCACAGACTCCCACCCCATAAATACCCAGAGAGAAACATTTAGCTTTGTAAAGGGAGATGAGCTCTACAATGGGTTTTTGTTTTAGTTTTCTAGTGAATCTAAAAATTTCCTCGGCTCCACTGTCCATTTTAAGTCCTCTCAAATCATAAGTTTGTCCCATTTAAAATTAGTGTCGAACAGGATCCCTAAAAAATTAATACTTTCGTAATGACAGTGTTGTCCATGGTGAACCTGAATGAGGTGGTATTTCTAGGACCGTAGGTCATGATAAAAGATTTTTTGTGGTTGACCTTGAGCTCCAAGTCTGTCATAAAATCGTTAAAAGAATCCAGGAACAACTGTAACCCATTGGCAGTACGCAACAATAATACGGCATCATCAGCGTACAGAAGTATGGGGGCAGGTCGATCCGCTTTGCTAGGCATGTTTTTTCCCTTATGCTGCAGAGGAAGAACCAAGGAATTAAAATAAATGAAATAAGAAGGGGGCAAGAATGCACCCCTGCATGACCCCTTTGTCCACCTTCAAGGTGGGCGTACATGCCCCATTGGGACCAAAGCGCACCTGGGCAAAAGTGTCCCAATGTACACTTGTAAGAAGTTCAATCAGGCATATCTCGACCCCAGCTTCGGTCATTAAATACCACAACCTGCCCCTGTCCACAAGGTCAACGCACTAGGCAGGTCCATGAAGGCAAGATGGAGCGAACCTCCCTTGGCCTTAACGTACTTCTCCGTGATCAGGAGCAGGTTGAGGGACTGTTCTACCGTGCCCACGCCCGGTCTGAAGCTGTATTGCACTTCGGAGAGGAAGCCCCTGCCTTTCGCCCATTCCTCCAGCTTCTCAAGGATCACCTTGCCTAGAATTTTGACAGAGGAGTCCAGCAACTAAATCGGACGATAACATGCTGGATATTCTCTATCGCCCTTCTTGAAGATCGGAACTATAATAGATTTCTTCCAAGAACTTGGAATTTGTGTATGAAAAATGGCAGAGAATACATTAGTCAACAAGGGGGCCCAAAAAGGAGTGTTATGTCTAAAAACATGAATTGGGACCCCGTCAGGGCTGTTGGCCTTGCCTGGGGTGCTCATTAAAATAGCAGAAGTTACATCATTCACATCTATGCGAAACATGAAGGCAGTGCTAACGGGCTCAGTGGGATCAGGATGGTTCATACTAGATGGAATGTTATTAATACGACCTAAATCAGAGGATTTAGAGGAAGTGCCCTTGAAGATGCTGGAAAAATGGGACAGCCAGTCCCTAAGTTTAGCAGCTGAGAGTAGGTCATCCCAGGCCTTCTCTCTTATTTCTCTCCTCCTTTTAACAATGTCGCCTTATAAGCCCTCCTGGCTGACCTAATTTCCTCAATGTTCCTAGGTGAGGACTTGATTGCCATTTTCAGGTTTTTGAACAAGCATGGTTAAACCAGCGATGGAGGGGAGGGTACAGTATTAAACTAACAGTCAGTAGGCTAGACAAAGATGTACACAAAACATTAAAACTGCCCAGTATCATGGACAGTTCAGCTGAGTCAGAAAGACAACATGATACATCCTTATTCTTTTCAGTTACTAAATCAGGAAGGAATTTCTCGAGGTTTGTTTTTCCACTTCGTACGTATCCCCTTATTTTTACAGAAATGCAGGTCATCAGAACTAACAGGAGTGGTTGGATCAATGGTGATATTAGTAGAGAAAACACAAATGATGATTGGATTGTGGCCGCTAGGTTTGGAGGAAAAAATGCTGAATCTATCACAAAAGGGGATACATTGAAGAAAAACAGAATAAAATCAATGATTGAGCCGCCACCTTGGGACACCATGCCTTTTCGAAGGAAATCTACATTAAATAGTAAATTTTGCTTTAAAATAATCTGGTTCAAGACTTCCCCATAGGGGTTATGCAGGAAGTGAAATAAATCCAGTGGTGGCCGCTAGGTAAAAGTAGTGGTGGGGAGGGGCTGGGGGTGATTAAAAACAAATCAAGTAATAAATAAAGTACTTGCCTCAGTACGGCCACCGCCTCTCCTCCATCCTCCTTCTGTTCCTGGCTCACGGCAGCACACAGGCTCCCAGACTCCCCTAAGCCAATCACAACAATGCAGTCACCAGCATGACAGCAGCATCGCGATTGGTCTGAGCGGCTTGGTTTGGCGCTCAGACAGGGAGTGGGAGCCTGTGCATGTTCTCCACCTGGCTGTTTAATACAACCGAGTGGAGAAATGCTAAGTGCGCATGTCTGTTTTGCCAGCCCAAGATGGCTGGCCAAACCGTGATGCACACTTAAGTGCACCAACCACTCGTCCCCCTGCTCGCCACGTAGCCCAGCCCCACCTTTAGCTGGCTCGAGCTAAAAATAAAATGATAATAACGTAATTTTATTAACATTGTGTTGTTATCATTTTATTATTCCTTTTACACTCAGTGGGGCGGCACACCTCCGTCTTAGCCGAGGAGCGGCAGCCCGATAAATCATCACTGTGCCAGTCGGAGAGGCCGCAACCAATGTCCCCCGGTAAAGGGCATTTTGAAATGTTGAAATCTCCTACCATATTACAGTTACCCTGTCCAGGTGGCTCTCAAGTAAAATCCGAAATGAGTATCCAATTCCCACAATAATTCCATAGGATAGTTTGTAAAAATGTTAAAGGAAAAATCTATCAAATAGAAAAACCAGGAAGACTCTGTGACAATAAATGATACCAAGGGGAAGTCGGTAATACAGTAATTTTTGTGACTCCAAACTTGAGGGAGATAATCACCCCTACATTAGTCATCATTATGAATAGCTTGGTGGTGGATCCAATATTATTGCTTCCAGTAACGATACTGCAAGGGGGGGTGTTATGTTATTTATCAGATGCAACAAATTACATTTATTTCATGTTTTCCCCCTAAAATGCCCCTGTACAGAACTGCGCTGCTTTTTGGCTACGTTTTCGCTTTAGAAGGCCTACATACATACATACATACATACATACATACAATAAGCCTGTTGCTGAATATAGGCATTATAACTGGCCATATGTGACTATTCACAAAAGATTGTGAGAAGCATTTCGAATAACTCTAGAATTTTGGGTTTCTGGTGTAGGTAGTTCTTTGTAAACAATGTTGGTCTAAGATACAAGACAGATTAGGTGATCTTAGTTTAAAATTTGCTGGAATAGCAAATGTTTGTGAATCACGAAATAATGAGTCACTAAGCCCATTAGCAAATTCTAGCTTTTCGCTAATGTACTACTTATGTCTCAGTAGATAGATTCTAAAGGAAATAGGTTTGTAATTTCTTTCACTGCTTTGGGAATTTGTATAGTTTATGCTATGTAAGGCCCTCTATCTCCCGCCCCTCAGGATGGCATTCCCATGTGAAATACACACAGTATTGAATTTAGCTCAGGAGATGATTAGTAGCCCGTGGAAGAGGCACAATGTGAGGTTTATGTGAGAGGGAACATCCTTTACCATACAGTTTTTTTCACGCTTGCATTTACCATGCATCCTTTACCACGCAGATATCTTTACCACTAAGTGCCTTTACAATGCATGGTAAGTATGGGTAAGGGGGGGTTGGGTGTGTGTGTATATTATAATTTGTAAAGGGCTAATTTTAGGGTTTAGTTGTGGGCAGTGGTAAAGGGAGGTAAGGGTAATTTTAGGGTTTAGGGAATGGCAGTGGTAAAGGGAGGTAAGGGTAATTTTAGGGTTTAGGGAATGGCAGTGGTAAAGAGAGGTAAGGGTAATTTTAGTGCTTAGGGATGGGCAGTGGTAAATGGAGGTAAGGGCACTTTTAAGCTGTAGTGGTGTGTAGTGGTAAAGGAAGTTTGGGAGTAAATAATACAAGGGGAATTTAGGGTGGTTACCACTCCCCCGAGAACAAAGTGAAATGAAATATTATATGAAATATATATATATTATTTATTTATTTTACTTACCTTACATATAATTAATATGTGTGGTAAAGACATCTGCATGGTAAAGGCTGCGTGGAAAAGGCATTTATGGTAAAGACATGCGTTGTAATGAGTATGTTTGAGTAGGATAATTGTAATGTAAAGTTGAGTTCTGCAGGTCTTAGAAAGCTGGTGTGAAAGAAGTGTTATATTAAATGTTGTTACTACAAATATGAGTGAACATGCCTGTCTTGTTTTAAGTTTTGGGTTTGCATTTTCTGTGAGAATCTTTGTGCACACCAGAGAGGAAGTACAAGGAATTTACATTTTTTCAAAATTGCATTAGGCTATGCTGAGGCTTCCCCTTAATATTCCCCTGTATACCTCTCTTTGAAGGCTTTGGAATGTAGGGGCTACCTTACAGCTAAGAGAGAGGCAATAATGACCATAACCAACCCCAGTTTTTGATAACCTTTCAATTTGTGAACACATTAGAAAGGGAGTAGATAGGTGCACATTTTACCAAAAGTTGAGGTTGCAATGGTAGGCCTCCTCTTTTTAGGTTGCGCCTACTACACTGGACATGCGCTGTCTGTTGTGAAGCGTGTTGTGGCTTACCAGGAACATAAAGAGGCTTGGTGCTCGCCCATTGCTTTCCATTGGTTAGCTTTCCTTGTCACTCTCATGTGCCTGCTTTTTATTCACGTCCCACTATATCAATCTTGTTTGTCCCTCCCATGGAGCATTGCCTCCTTACAGTCTCTGTTTGGCAGGCATCCTCCCTCTTTCGCTTGCCAGTGTGCTTCTCCTCAATACTTCTCCACACTCGCACCCTCCATGGTGTTTTCCACCAACCTTCTTGTTGCTTTCATTACCGCCCTACCCACTGTTGCTTTTCCACCCAACCCAAACTTCCCACCCAGTTGCTTTTTCGCCTCCTCCCAGGTTGCTTCTTCCATTCCACCCACCCCACCTGTGTTGCGTTGCTGTACACCCCACCCTCTAACGTGTTGCTTCTGCTCCCCCGTGTGCCTGCTTAAAAAAAACTATTTTATACGTTTTACTTTCTTTTTAGTTAACAATCCAACTCGAATCGGTAACTAAAAAAAGAGCAAAAAGTATCTGCATGCATGGTTTACACACCTACAAAATGATGTGGGTAGCTGTGCAAACACTTTAGATTTTTTTCTTTTTTTTCTTTCATTTTTTAACTTTAGCTAAGTTGCAAAGCATCGCTGGTGCCGAGCAGCGTGGCTAAAAACCAGTTGGAACGTATGTGCTTTTTTACATTTAAGAAAATTAATTTATCAGCTTAAACTAACCCCTGTATTGAATAACCTCTCAAATGAGGCACAAGGTATTTAATTTCAAAATGTTAAGCCATCTTGATATCTATCTTATGTCTGATGAAGTGTCCTTCATGCCTGGTATCACTCAACTTTATGCAGAGTCCCCACAAGGATTGAGTTATCCGATATAAATCTTTATGTTTTATGTTTTTTACGATGTTAAACATTTGGATTGCACTTCTTCACTTTATGGAACTTGGGGCTTTATTTAGAGTTTGGCATAGTGGTGGTAAATGCCACGCTTTGTATTGCAGGGGGACATTCGTCTTTTTTGACAGGTGTCCCGCATCTGCCCAACTCTTAAGCCTTTTGTTTTTTTTATGGAAACTTATCCAGTAGAATAATATTTTAATGGTGGATTCTATAGGTTGATTTGTGAACCCTAAAACATGAATGGAAAATGTAATGTTCAGACGTACTATTTGAATGTGAAATAAATGAGCTAAAACGAGCAAAAGGCTACTTGGGATCAAATTAATAAACAGACTTATAGTAATTTAATGAAATGTAACACACAAGAATTAAGTCCAAGTGCCAGTGTAACATAGGAAATAAGTATTGGGTTGATGGCTGATTGGACTAATAGTTGCTACTAAATATATTCATAAGTATCTTTAAATCACGTAAAAAGGTATGAAAAGCTACTGTGCCATTATTTTTTAAGTCGTAAATATATTATTTTGGTAAAAATGAGCTGTCGTATCAGCAGTGATGTGATCACCAGAGTTGAAGACTGATAGATTTACTAATGACTATTCTTTAAGTGATGTGTGTAAGTTCTGTGGTAGTTGAACCTAATAGGCATCTTATCTTTCAACTAGCAATGATGGTTGGTGTTTATGTAAAACATATTAAGACTATTTATGAACTTTATATTTCAGAACCTGAGACATTTGAGAAATTGGAGGATGTTGAGGACAACATTATTTCAGGACTAACCCCTAAGTTTCGAACGCTAGTGCCAATCATTACTGTACCATCTGCTGGTAGACATATCGACATAACCTCTGACTCTGAGGTGGACTGTGAAGATGAACCGCACCACAGGGTTTGTGCACTAGAATCTGGCTTGTATGGCCAGCCAGCGGGACACGCCATGAGAAATGCCATTGGTGAGGCATCTGCCGAAAAGCCCAAAGTCGTAGACCTATTGGAGCAAAGTGTGGCTGCAGCAGGACTCCGGCCAAGCAAGTGGGTGAAGTATCAAAGCGCTGCTCCTTGTGACTCCTCAGTGCAAGAGAGAGACCACGTGCAAGACACTGGTAACATCTCTCCAAAGTGTGCCCTTGGGGAGGGCAGTACAGGCCGCAGAAGCACCTCGTCTGAACACTTTAAGATAATAAAAGGCAGCCTTGGGGAGCAGCACGGGGCCCATTGTGTTTCAAAAACAGAGATACTTTCCCTAAATTCAAAACAGCCTGATGCATTCAAGAAAAGGCAGCCTGTGCTCGGGCGGATGAGCCACAACAGTGAAACCGGAGCGCGCCAGGTGTGTAACTGTTCAGCCGAGCGGAGTGCGCGCGCCCTCCTCAGAGGTACCAAGTCATGCATGTCTGAAGGGTGAACGTGAAGATGCAACGTTAAGTGGATCATGAATGGAGTAATATTTATCGTAGACAGCACTTTAGATAGACCCGCCCAAACTCTGGTAGCCACCAGAATCATATGAATGTGTTCTTTGAGGCCTTTCTGATTTTACTGACTTAAAAAGTAGGCGTGCTCGATGAATGTGTCAATCAGCACCTCCCTGATAATGCAGCTTTTTAGGTCGAGCCTGGGCAGCGCATGCGCTGCTCTGCGAGGCATGCTGTGTTGAGGTAGGGACATGAAGTTCCGCCCACATTTTTCATTGGCTTGTGTCATTGTCCACTGTGAACTGTGGCAGTTCATTGGTCAAAAGGCTCCCTCCTTAGTACCGCCTTGTCTCATTTTGTAACCTCCCATGGCGACATCCCCTGTTACGTGTGTTGTTGCTCGGTAGGATTTAATTACAGCCTCCGAGCACTATTTTCTCAAATAGCTTTGTCCTGCCTGCAACCAGGCAGGACACGTTCTCTCCAAATGCTTTTTAAAATTTTTATAGCACGCATTTGCAATGCAATATGTCTCGCATTTGCAAGAGTTTAAGCAGTTGGCATTGTAAATGACAATGCCTTTTTTTTAATCTGTTTTAAAAACAACACATAAATAAAAGGCATTGTCATTTACAATGCCATTTGGTCAAACTCTCGAAATACGAGACCTGTTGCATTGCAAATGCGTGTTCTTTATTGCATCACAGCAATGTTTTTGCCTGGCCAGCAATTGGACGTGTGTATGTTGACATCATGGATTAAGTTGGCGCAGCCGCTATGGTAAATGAAGAGAGTTGAACGAGCGCGATGCGCAATGTACACAGCTTTGTGCCGCCAGTAATGGTCGCATACACAGATTTGTGAAGTCGGTATTTGAATGTCGATTTTTAAAAGCTGTCGGTAGTATTGCATTTTGACAGCAATCAGCAATAGATTGAGCAGCGCTTTATCTTAATAAATTGTACAGTACAGTTTTGTGCTAAGATTATTTTAGCACGAAATTGCACCGTACAATGAATTTTTCGTTGACAGTAATATTTTGCATAATGAATTAAAATGTGTCTGACAGGATTTTACCGTAGGCAAATTCAAATACTGCTGACAAACATCTATTTTAATCTCTACAATTTCAAATAGCCCAGGCACTAGACTATTTGTGTGATGCGACCCCATATGCACCTTTCTAAGTGAGCAGGCATTAATAAGATGGCAACTAAGGATATCAACTATTGTGAAAAAATACTATTTAAACAAGTGATTTAAATGGGAATAAAGAAGTTCAGGTACTCACAAAGTTGAGTAGGAGGCAGCTATGGGCGTGGCATGGGGTGTGGCTTCGAAGCAGGCATTTATTCACATCAGAATTTTCTTGCTGTGCATCAGAAGCTGCTGATCTTTAAGCTAAATGGAGCGGTTTCCAACATAATTTTCTCATAAATTTGCAAAGAAGCCATACGATGTAGCATTGCGGCGGGAATGTACCCTTATGGATAAATTGTTATCTGTTTATCCAGGAGACCCACATCCTAATATCAGTTGTCTCACTGTACCAATATGTTTGTTGTTAGCCAAATCATGTTATCTCCCAGTTTGTCAGCTCCCTTTTCTGCCTCAACTGATGGTGGTAGGTAGTAGACTGAATGAACTATTAAGAGTTGCATGGTCTATGGCACGTCAACCGCTTACTACACCCACCCGCTGTATGCCAGTGCCACTACTCTATGAGAAGAGCCTGCATACTTATGATTTAAAATGTATCTTGAATTTTGCACTTTAGAGGGGTTTTTTTAGGTTTTTTGTATTTGGTAATGTTGCGTGAACGATATTGTTTGCTTTCATACTAAGATATATTTCTACCCCCCATCCTGGTTCCTTACTGAGGGAAGTAGAGGTAGTCCAGGGTCCTTCGCAATATATGCACTTGCTCCCATTAATAGCTTTGAAGACCTAGGTCACATTGTTTTTTAAAAGCAATCATATTACTGTATTTTTGTAAACACAGTAAAAGCGTATCCATTGCGCCTGATGACAGTTGGGGTGAAACAACACACTGCTGAGTGACAGGGAAGCTGCAAATCTGCACAAGAAGTTTTGATGATGGTGTAGATACATTAACTCACTGAGCCATTTTGACAATTAACTTGGAGAGCTGAATATCTGTAGTTTGGGAAAAGTGGTAATGAAGGCCCACAACCATATCTGGAGCCTTGACTGTGGTGCTCTACACCATTAGGCTTCTGAGGAAGGTCAGCGCAAGCAGAGTACATGCTTCAGAGATTTTTGCACCACCTGTAGAAGATAGAATAGGAGACTCAGCCTCTCATGCTGCTGAGGCTGATAAATGTTCATTGATTTGTTTAATGGTCAGTAACCTCTCTTATTAACATGCTGAGAAGTAGCAATTTTTCTATACAAAATGCTGTACAGGCAACGTATCAACACTCTTAAAACTGGTGTGCACAAGTCCAGTTCAGAGCGGCTCTCGCACCACTGTGATTACAGCAAAAGACTGACAATTTTCAGTTGTAATTTATAGAACTTTCTCTTCTTTAGAAAACATTTTCCTCAGTTACAGCAAAGCACATCATATAGAGTATCTGACAACACTGTGTATCAGCACAGCAATCAATTGCTCCTATTTGTTTTTTACATAGCACTTTTTATTAAGGTCCGGCAGCTTCACAGCGCTGTAAATGAGCCTTACAGTTTACTACAAAGAATCTCAATGATGATGATTTTATAAACTTCTGACAAATGAGAGCTGCCCTCTCAGAACTCTATGGGCCTAATTATGAGTACGGCGGTCCATGGACCGCCATAGCCACGGTGGCGGTGTGGGCACCGCCTGTCCAACTGCCCCATTACAACTTGGGCGATTGGACCACCATGGCATGGCCGCAATATGTTTGGCAGGGCCGCGGCCACGGTTTTCATGGCGGTGATTCCACCATGTAAATTGTGGCAGAGAGGAAACAAAGGGGGCCCTACATGATCCCCTGTGGCCACAGGCCCATGGGGTGCATGCAGGGGGCATATGTTGTGCCACCCCTGTGGGCATGCACCCCAGTTCCTGCACGGCATGGACTGCACTAGTCCATGCTGTGCAGGAACTGCCTTTGACTCTCCCATTGCAGTGCCTTTTTAATAGGCAACGCCATGGGAATGCCAAAGTATCGCCTGCCTGACCAGGAGAAAACTCCTAATCTGCCGGGCTGTCTGACTATGGGTTTGGCGGTCTTGGAGCATGTCGCTGGTGTGGCGGCCCGCTCCAGGACCGCCAAACACGTAATCAGGTCCTATGTGGCTTAATACAAAGTTCTGCAGCAGGTGCACAAACCCTCTAAGCTTTCTTGCCAGCAATAATGGCTGTTGCAACTACAGAATAATAATTTGGATTCTCCATGTCTCATGAGACGTGGCAGATAAAAGCCCCTGTTTCAAAAGTACAGTTTGAATGACTGCGCCGGTTCTAATTGAATACTGTGTGGTTAAGAGTGCATGCCTGCACCCTCACCCGCCCTCCCTAGCCATGAGATAATGCATATCAGTAACTTTCAGCAGCATCTCAGCACAGGGATAAAGTAGAATGGTGCACAGACACGCTCCTCTCCCACAGCCTCTAGGTTAGCTTCACTTGCACTGTACATATTAATATATCAGTACCGGTACCCTCCTTGGCCATGGAGATGCTCCGGTACTCGGGTGAAGAAAATGGAAAAGTGTTGGTACTCAGTACTGGCCCATTTAAAGCACTGTTTAAATAAATATGTATAATTTCCCTTGCCTTATGTCGTGTTCCCTATTGGGTAACCTTAAAGGAACAAGAGAGGTACACAACCTGTTTGTTGACTTCAAAATTGTCATGCTAGCACCTGCATAGGCACTCGTCGAAGTGTATTCAGCTTACGGAAACCTTCGTCCTTCTTTTCTAGCCAGTTTGACTAACTGATCATTGATTTCTTAGGGTAAGTTCTCTTTTTGATCACTGGAATAAAGCTCATGCCTGAGTGAGGGCGTTTTAGAGAATTCTTCTGCACTCAGTGGTCACACCATTCTTTAGAAAAATAGGTTTCTTCATAAACGAGAGGTCTCCTTTTCATCTTTACTGAGTTCTTTGTCTCGACAACTTTCACACGGAGTTTCGTGACAGTGTTTCCCCGAAACAGATGCTTTTGAAGTGTAGCCATTATAAACAATGGGGTATTCCCAAATAGTCCCTGGACCTGGGTATCGGTTATTATAAAGAAACAGTGGTCCTGGACCAATTGTTTAAGGAAGAGATAGATTGACAGAATTATCAACTTATTTGAGCTTACATTAATCAGCTCCCAAACGTCTGTAAATCGTAAAAATAAATGTGCAGAAAAACCACTAAGTATTATTACAATATATTTATTTAGTCATTGAAAGGAATAATCATTAGAGGGTCAAGAAATTAGGAGAATGTTCTAGGGAACGTGTAAGAAAAAGTGCTCAAGTGTATATATAGGAGTCAAAAGAGCTCAAAGTGTGTAGAAAAGTAAAGGGCATATATTTAAAAAACTGTACAAAACTGATATCCAATAAACAGTTGGATGCAACCTGGCCACATACAAATTATTCATTTGAATTTGTAAGGAGAGTTTCCTTAAGGCTGTAAACAAGGGTAATGGGGAAGGGGAAATTGGTCCAGGTGCGGTAGGGGGTAGCGTCGACGTTTCGATCCGGCTTATCGGCAAACGAGGGACTTTAATACCTCAGCTATGCGGATCTTCCTCAGGACAAGGGGACAGGGGAAATGACCCTCATTAATCTTGCAATGCTCAATTGGAGTCCAAAACCTGGTTACACCAATGCCCATGAAGTGGCAAGGGCCAACTAAGGACAATTCCCATTATTCAGTAGATATAAACCATGGCGGTGGTGCCCAAACCATCCATGGAACATAATATTCTGGCCCGAGTGTGTGGCAAGAGTTTGCTGAATGAATCAGGCAATTCGGGGCACAGCGTAATTTTGCAACTTGAGGCGATCTGATCGACGTCCTTACTTCATCGCGGTAGCAGACACTGCAACTGGAGACGATCTGATCGACGTCTTTACTCCATCGCGGTAGCAGTCTCCAGTTGCAAAATTATGCTGTGCCCCGAATTGCCTGATTCATTCAGCAAACTCTTGCCACACACACGGGCCAGAATATTATGTTCCATGGATGGTTTGGGCACCACCGCCATGGTTTATATCTACTGAATAACGGGAATTGTCCTTAGTTGGCCCTTGCCACTTCATGGGCATTGGTGTAACCAGGTTTTGGACTCCAATTGAGCATTGCAAGATTAATGAGGGTCATTTCACCTGTCCCCTTGTCCTGAGGAAGATCCGCATAGCTGAGGTATTAAAGTCCCTCGTTTGCCGATAAGCCGGATCGAAACGTCGACGCTTACCCCCTACCGCACCTGGACCAATTTCCTTCCCCATTACCCTTGTTTACAGCCTTAAGGAAACTCTCCTTACAAATTCAAATGAATAATTTGTATGTGGCCAGGTTGCATCTAACTGTTTATTGGATATCAGTTTTGTATAGTTTTTTAAATATATGCCCTTTACTTTTCTACACACTTTGAGCTCTTTTGACTCCTATATATACACTTGAGCACTTTTTCTTACACGTTCCCTAGAACATTCTCCTAATTTCTTGACCCTCTAATGATTATTCCTTTCAATGACTAAATAAATATATTGTAATAATACTTAGTGGTTTTTCTGCACATTTATTTTTACGATTTACAGACGTTTGGGGGCTGATTAATGTAAGCTCAAATAAGTTGATAATTCTGTCAATCTATCTCTTCCTTGAACAATTGGTCCAGGACCACTGCTTTTGAAGTGTAGGCACCTTGTAAGTGATCAACATTGTGTGTCACGATACACTACCTGTGCTCATGCCTGCCGCGAGGGGCATTCGTGGGGGCACTTTCAATGTTAGGCGATGCTTTCCTACCTCATGGTATATGCTGCTCCTGCTATCCTTGCCCTCCGCCTTGGCTTGCTTGAATTCCAGGATAGTGCAATAAGTAGCCAGCCAAGTGGACTATGATCATTACAAATGCCATAAAGGGACCTGCAGAGCTGCTCAAAGCTGCCAGCTTACTGAAAAACATAAACCATGCACCTCTCTCTGACTTCTTCATCCATTACACTGCTAAGCGCTGTGTCCCATAACACGATAGATAACTTCACCTCGGTGGTCATCACGCATGACATGGATCCACTTCCCACATAGGATGAAAACAAAGACAACACACTTCCAACCACACTCCCTACATAGCATAGACTGCTACCCATGTAGCCAAGCAATTCAGCACTCCGCACAAGGGTAGTAAGTGCTATATAAATGTGGCAATGCAATACAATAAGACTCCCGTGCCTCTTCCTCAGTGTGATGTGGTATCAAAATATTATAACTAAAATGTCATCTGACAGAAATGTTATGTTCTAAATGTTGTTTCCAAAAGTTATTATTGTATTTATTTGCAAAGCCTACTGACACACAAAGGATTCCTGATGATAGAAAACTAAAAAAACATGAGGAGCATAGGACAGTACACTGAATTTAGTAAAATAGAAGTTTTTAGAGCACGACTGGAAGCAAGATGGTTCTTTAATGTTTGCAAGCCAGTTGGATTCCATAACTTGGAGGCCAGAAGACAAAAATTGCAACTGCAAAATCACGTCTTCACTCATAGGACTTGAGAGTAACAGCAGATGGGAGGAGCTTAAGGGGCAAGGTGGACTGTAGAGGTCCAGAATGTTTTTCAATTAAAACATTTCAAGCCCATAGAAGATTCTGTGAGCAATACAGATTGCTCAAATGGTACCAATGTTGGGAGGGGCAGGCTTCCGAAAGCTGATCAAATTTATGGAGATTGCAAACCTTACAGACAGTTAGGTTTTGAAAGAGCTGAAGTTTGTCCAGGAGTTAACCCTGGAAGCTCATGAAAAGACTATTGTAATAGTCCACTCTTAATAATAGTTCAAACATATTGTCCCATTGGAGCTAATGACAGAAAATCTACACCAAAAGGGATAATATTTTGTGACCAATATTTAGGGAGCAATATTTCTGTCAAACAGTATAACAGATATAACCCTCAGTGCATATGTTAAAACTCTTGCATGGATGGTTTCTTATTCGCTTGCACCTTTTCACTGGTTTGCTCCTATGGCAGACAAGAAGACCTACTCATATTTCAGTTAGCTTCCCAAAGCAGTTCTGTATCTTATTGGAATCCTAAGAAGAAAGGGTAAAGGTAGTTTATAATGTTAAAGTCTGCTGGAATGTAATAAAGTGATAACTTGAGCATAATCCTCGGCTCTGTGCCCTTAATAGAATTGAAAGTTTCCATTATGTTAGCTAGGAACATTTTCATTGGAGTCCACACAAGCCATGGGGCACAGAGTTCACTCTGCACGCTGGAATATTGACCGCCAACTCAGAGATTGATTGATGTTTTGAAGGATATTCGGTGAGCTTAAGATGGGGGGAGGGGGTCTATGAAGCCTCATTTCTTTCCACTGCTGCAGACAACGAGGTGGGGGATGCATGGCAGGCGGCGGGGAATGTTTGAACTCTTTCAGAGGCTGAAATTCTTTATGCCTGTGGTAAGAAACTAAATTACCAATCAACAATGAAGGTGGTTAGTAAGATGGTGGTCAGGTGGCATCATTCTAGTCGTTAGTGCCTTCAAAGGCTGTGCTGAAGCCTTTGTCTTCCTTTAATATTCTGTTCCTCTCCTTCAAGTGTGGAGAAAATATTTGCCCAACAACAGGAATACAGCAAGATCAACTGTCCCGGGGAGACGCAGAAAAAAATACCTCTAGAAATTAGCATACATATAAGTTTGTATAGGTAAATATGAGCAAATCCTTGTGCACAAATATTTAGTCTAATAAATCATAAGACTCTATAAGGTAGTGTTTTCATCACGGCTCACTTGATATACAAATGTAAAATATAAAGTAAGACCCCAAGTGTATTTAATAGCAATACCATGTATCATGCAGACTGGCCAATTGGGTGCAAGAATACTCCTCATAACCTCCGACAGGCTGAAGTTGGCTACACCAACCCCAGTGTTGTCTACTAAAGAGAGATCTTCTGTCCAGGGTGAACGTCACTGCCTACTTTAACACGATGATCACTCCTAAAGACAAATCTACTGTTCATGATAAATTCTCACCTTGGATAGATTTGAACTTGTGTGCAACATTTTATCACACACTGTTTACTACTGGTCTCAACATAGACATAACTGAAATCACAAGGTTCCCAGTGCTGTCAGCTGTGTATCCATAGGAAGACTCTATGAAGGGCTGGTTAAGTTCTTGTGGAAGGCACACTGCTTTTCCTCCTACACAGAGCCTCTAGTCAATTTACATACATGTCACAACACTTAGTGCAAGGTCATCTTTTCTAAGCTCAAGTATATGGCTTCTTTCAAACGGGCAGAAAAATTAAACCTGTAGGTTTTATTTTGAGACGCCTAAGTCCTCACAGGGAGGATTCTAATCTGAAGTGGAGAAACTTGTAGTGAATTTGGGACCTCAAGCACAAAGTGTCTGTCCCCCTAGCAGGCATTCATGATGGTGCGGGTTAGAGAGCAGAAGGAGGTTGGTGGATCTATACAGTCTATGTGGTATTCATGTTGTAGAGGTGGTGTTCGTGGATACTGACATGCAGTCCCCCTGTTGGTTGTTGAGGTGTGGGAGTTGGAACTGGAGGTATGAGAGATGAGTAGCAACCATTGATGCTGACAGTTAGTGTAGTTAGTGTGGGTGCAGAGCAGAGCAATGGATTAAGTGTGCGGAGTACCATTGCTGTGAGGTGTGTGATGATGGATCACTGGTAAATCTTAGTACATGTAGTAGGTCAATGGCTTCCTTGATAGCTCTTGTGAGCTCAATTCCTTTGGGTGCTGTAAGTGAATTTATAATATATGATCTTAGTTGTGAAGGGATGTGCCATCCCATTTCGATAGCCTTATGACCAAAGGCACAACAGGAAGACAGTTAATGTTTCTTCTTTTACAGGGATTGGTGACTACATTTGACTTTGTGTTGCTTCTTACAAAATGGCACACTCCTGCTCTTAGGGGTCTATGATTGTGGGTGTGTCTTGTGTGGGCAGACATGTGTTATATCCCCCGTTCACAGAGATGGTATAATTAAACTGTTGTGCTACTCTTGCGTTGACAGATACTGGCTTGCAGTCCATCCCTTTTACTAAAGATCAGATGTTGCATCGAGCGGTGTCTGGTTGTTAGGTGTGGGAGCCTCAGGCTGTGTTGACAGCTCTGTTGTTCCACCCTGCATTGCTGCGCCTGTTGCTTGCAGATATGTCTGCGGGGGAGAGCCAAGCACCCATTTCATCTCAGTACTGTAGATCGCATATAGGAGTGAAGGAAAACCAGCCAAGCTGTACTTCCACTACAAACATCCTTCAGATGTTTGGAAACTCATTGTAAAAAAGTTGATTAATATTTGGAGTGGACAGTTGCCCACCTCAATGAATAATTAAACTAACTTGTCAGGGCAAACTCACAAAAGTCACTATATTAACCTGAGATCAACCTTCTGATAGCTATGGGACAGTGCAGATAGGCTGAATTTAGTGCAATGTGTAAAGTATTTATGCAGTATATACAGTACCAAAATAGTAATGAAGTCGAAATACCAAACAATAAAAATACTCCTTCAGTTAAGAATAATAGAGTAAGATTTATTACACAGAATGACACCAAAATAATAAAAATCCAATAAGGGGACTCGTGAATTGAGTTTTTTCAATTTTAAGTGAAAATAGTATCAAGCGGCAATGATAGGCTATAGTTGTGGTAGACTGGGACTTAGGTACATTTTGAGGCCAATTGCGATGGACCCCAGGGTCGCAAACACCAAGCAGGACAGCCCAATCAGAGAATTTACCTTCAGACATAGTCTGCAAAAGGGAGGAAAATGTCGTCCAGCGAGGCAAAGCAGCATGCTGTTTTTGGCGAAGTTGATGCAAAGTCGGATAGTCGTTGGATGAGGTTCCACTGCAGTCATTGGTTTAGTTAGAAAGATCTCTGAGTAGGAGAATTTGAATTTCCCACCTGCTGAGGTCCAGCCTTCGTCTGGATACCTTTCTCATCTTCAGCCAGCCAAGATTTTCTCATTGGGACTTAGTCTTTTTTTTTGAGGGAGGCATGGCAGCCGGCTGTGTCCAATGACGGTTGCATGGGGGTCAGATGAAATGAAATGAAATTTGTACTTGTAAAGCGCACTTATACCCCCAAAGGGGTATCCTGGCGCTGTACGCATACCGCTGTGGAACCCTTCCTGGCTTTTCCCTGTGAAATGTCCACTCCTGGGCACCCCCAGGGTGAAGCCAGGCATCCCAGCGCTGTTGGGGCCGTTGTGGAGATTAAGCAAGCTATTGCCCAGAGTTGCAGAGTGGGACCCATGATTAGGATAGGCACCGAGGCGAGAATTATCAAGTCCGAGGAAATTGAGCCCAAGACCCGCCGAGGCGGGAATTGAACCCTGGTCCCGGGCCAGATCTCTGCATCAGGGTCTGCCGCTCTAACCAGTGAGCCACACTTCTAACTTCTTGATGAGGGCTGACTGACGCAGATTAGCTGCTTTAGAAGATCTTCAAGCAGGATAAAACAGTTTCTTGAGCCCGACAAAGTCACGCCTTTTCCTGTTCGGCTCTGGTGGTCGGTCCCAGTCCTCCGGGCGCTGGAAGTCAGAATCGTTCTAAGTCCCTGAACTTTGCAGTGCTAAGCTCATTTTTCCGCAGCTCTTCACCTAAGGCTCTCCGACTTCAGGGAAGGCTCTTAAAAATGTAGATCTTGATCCAGAAAAGGCCTTGAGCAGGGTCCAGTACAGATCCAGTTGGGACTGGACAACTGGGACTCCAAGGAAAAGTGCCTTTTCAGCTTTTAGTGTCCCTGGAGCCACACAGGAGGTCAGCCTATTGACCCTTGGAGTCCACTTTTTTGACCTGGTACAAAAGGGAGGCAGTCCAGTCCTTCAGAGCTCCTTTCCATTTATGGTTTGTACCAGCCAGTGGGTGGGGGGTGACCACTGGCCCCTCTCTAACAAATGGGGTAAATGTTCCCTAGAGGTAACTAACATTCACTTTTTCAGACGTTTCTGTTTGCCCTACTGCAAATAATCCCACAGAATACCGTATATCTAAAATTCAAGATGAGGGAACTCTACCTCCCTTGTGCAGAGTTGTTGTGTGTCCAGGGAAATGAGTAGGCCCCTCATCTGTGTCCACTCTACACTGGTTATGGGGGTATCCTCCCTCCCACTGGGTATGGGGCCAGCCTGGCTAGTGTGGGTCTAGGCAGCAAAAGTTTTCCTTTGCTTTGGACTCCCCTAACACTAAACAATGAATGGACAGGCTTTGCCTCTGCATCTTTCAAGTTCATGAAGTTCCTGGGGCCCCCCAAACTGTTGTACCTGAGCTGGTAGAGATCACATGCCACACACCCAGCCCATGTTGTTACTAGGCCTAAGCCATTGTCCTGATCTGGGAGCAGTTTTCACACCTCATTAAGGTCAAGCCAGGCAGCTGCTGCCTGGCTAATGGGAATTAGAGTCCAGGAGATTCAGGCAGGGAAAAGGTAACTTTCCAAAGGTTGCTTGTCCTAAATATGTATTAAGAATCTAGGTTCACCAATGAATTTAATTTTAGTAAATATAGAAAATAGAGTTTGAATCATGATCCTAGCCATGTCTTGTCAAGAAATGCAGGTTAAAGTTTATAATCTGTACTTTGATATTTTCTAGGATCTAACTAAAGCCCTGCAAGTGGAAAATAGCTTTTGGGAGCTAGTCACTGTAGGAACATGGCAACTTTAATTTCGCACATTCTACTTTTCAATATCAGAAAGCCTACCTTGTGGCCAAGAAGGTGTATTTAGGGGCGACTTATTATTTCAAAGCAGGGTTTCCTGTCTGTCAAAAAGAGTTATTTAGACAGATTTGACAACAGCTTTTTAGGTACAATAGGTGCTACATCCACAGGTGGCATTTAACTTCAGGTCCTGAGTGACTTTTCTACACCATCTATTATGGACTTATGGGCAAGGTAAATATGTCAATCAGGGGTGAGCTAATTAAGCCATGTTTAAAGAGGGAAACTCTCAAGAAATAAGGGGCAACACAGTAACCATGGGACCTGGGTAGGATAAGTTATAAAGACACAAGTGGTTCCTATGGGGGAAGTGTAGCCCTTAACTTCCATGGCAATAGTTTACAAAAAACACTCACTGATAAGGTTTAGAATGCAATATACAATTTTATTGTTAATTCACAATGAGATTGTCTTGTTACAAACAAGAACTCTATTTTATTAATCAATTTTTCAGGTTAAGGTGCTCCTAAGACTGTGATGGCGCAGTGAAAGTGATAAAGTGAATAATTTTTGTGCAAGTGCTATACCTTTTGCAAGTATTTACATGTGACTGGTAGGGACATTTTAGATTTAGATGGAAAAGCAAAAAAACTCCTATTGGGAGTGTTCAGATCCTAAATCAATTTTAAAACCGTCCACTGTAATAGTTGTCTGTCGACGTTTTGACCCCCAAAACACAATTATTTAGAGAAGGGTCATTGTTAGATTTGGGGGTCTCTAGTTGGCAGAGGTAGGTACCTTTGTCCAAATAGGGACCCTTGCTTCTAGTCAGGGTAAGGGGGTACACTCCTGAAATAACCCCTGCTCACCCTCTTGGTAGCTTGGCACGAGCAGACAGGCTTAGTTCAGAGGCAGTGTATAAAGCATTTGTGAACACATACAGTAATCCAGTGACAACACTACAAATGGACACCACACAGGTTGTATTATAAAAATAAGTATCTTTTATATAGATTTACCACAAGACCATAAACGACAAAAATAATCCACAATACTGTACTTTAAAGATGGTAGAATTAGCTTGAGTCTCTTAAAATGAAAATGCGACACTTTGAGTTCAATGTACCTTAAGATGCGTAACGCAGGGCAACGAAAAGTGTTGCAGGGAAGGTGATGCGGTAGTCCCTTACACGCAAGGACGGTGATGCGTTGAAGATCTGGTGCAAAAGAAACAAAGTGGCGTCTTCTTGAGGTTGCGACAACGAAGAGGTGATGCGTGCACGCCCGACGGCCGTGCGGCGATTTCGATGAGTCTTTGGAGCCGCGACAGGCCCTACGACACGCTTCCCTGGCGATGCGACGGCATCTGATGCAAGGTTGACAATCTTCTCCTGGGATGCGGGGCGCGCCTCATGTTGCGATGCGTCGGCGTCTGATGCGAGGTCGATGCTCTGCCCCGGGGATGCGACGGCGTCTGATGCGACGGCGACACTTTTCTCCGGTGCTGCGAGGCGCTTCGAAGGATGCGAGGGTGTCAGCGGCGCGCTTCTTCGGGGATGCGCTGGCGTCTGATGCGACGTCGACACTCTTCTCCGGCGATGCGACACTCAGCGGCTGCGGCGACACGCTTCTTCATGTTGAGTCGCACTTCCAGCTCCCAGAGACACGCAAGTGTGTCAGAAGGTCCAAATTCCCAGCAAGGGAATACAGGGGGAGCTGGTGGGTGAAGTCTGTTGTCCCTGAGACTTCAGCAGGAGGCAAGCTCTAAAATCTAGCCCTTGGAGATCCTTCACAAGTTGATGAAAGTACACACAAAGTTCCCTTCTCCTTTCTTTGGCAGTCAGGCAACCACTGCAGGCAGATCCCTCTAGCTTAGGGATAGTCTTCTCCTCAGTTTCTTCTTGGTTCCGCTCCTCAGCAAAGGTTTCTTCTTGTTTCCCAAAAGTGATCTAATTTCCTAGGGGTATGGGTCCCCTTTTTATACACCTTTTCTCTTTGTTCTCTGGAGGCAGAGAGGCCTTTGCCTAGTCCAAGACCAGTTCTGGTCAGTCCTGGAGCACTTTGTTTACAGGACTCCTTCTCTCCTTTCAGAAAGTGGGGCAGAGTGCTCAGCCGCCCAGCAGGAGGTGGAGCGAGCATTGTGGAAGGCAGGCACAGCCCTATTCAGACCCAGGTGCAACTCCTCCCTCCACTCTGGATGCAGATCTCTCTATTCAGCCCTGTGCTGACTCACCCTGTCTCCTGGAGCCACCCAGCCCCTGTCACTCACAAACCCAGACAAGGAATACACAACCCAGCAGGGGCAGGCTTGGAAGGTTAGGCAAGAAAATACCTACTTTCTAAAAGTGGTATTTTCAAACACAGAATGTTAAAACCAACTTCACTAAAAGATGTATTTTATCATCCTGAGTTCAGGCATACTAAATTCGTTTTTCTACCATGTTCCCTGGGTCAGTTAGGATTATAAGGTGTAATAATCAAACTGCCCATTCTGGCCTATGGGGAGCAGGTAGCCTTGCAATAGTGAAAACGAAAATGGCTGTAATTCACTATTAGGACATGCCACACACACCAGGGCATGTCCTACCTTATACTTACAAGGCACCCTGCCCTTGGGCCTACCATAGGGGTGTCTGATATGAAGAAAAGGGAAGGTTTAGGGACTGGTAAGTGGGTGCACTCACCAAGTCGACATGGCAGCCCTAGGCTGCACACAGGCTCTGCAATGGCAGGCCTGAGACACATTTTACCAGCTGCTTCTGTGGGTGGCACAACCAGTGCTGCAAGCCCACCAGCAGCATTGGATTTACAAGCCCTGGGCACAATCAGTGCACTGTACTAGGGACTGACAAGTAAACCAATCATCCAATCATGGAGTCACTAATACATAACATAATTTATCATAGGGAGCACTTGCACTGTGGCACTGAATAGCAGTGGCACAGTGCCCAAAGCATCTAAACCAGCAAAAACAGATCAATAACATTGGAGGCATCATCAAAAAATGGAAGGGAGACCCACGCCAAGGATGCCAGGTCTAACAGTCATCATCAGGACGGAAAATATAAAGAGGAGACACCTGGGAATAAAAGAATCATGTATCAATCAGATAGTACGATTTGGTGTGTTGTTATTCATCCTAAGGATTGTGGAATGTCATCTTTTTGCTGCCTGAGCTTGGAGGGGGAGGCGGAAACTACTAGTTCCAGTGTTACAGGGCCCCTGGAGGCGGCGCCTGTCATCCCCTTCACCTGTGTTGCCTGCAAGCGCTAAAAAGCGCATTCACGAGTCCCGCAGCGCAGGGAAATCTTTTTGCTGCCTGAGCTTGGAGGGGGAGACAAAAACTACAACTTCCAGCGTTACAGGGACCCTGGGGGCGACGCTTGTCATCCCATTCACCTGTGTTGTCTGCAAGTGCTATAAAGCGCATTCACGAGCCCCGCAGTACGGGGAAATCTTATTGCTGTCTGAGCTTGGAGGGGGAGACAAAAACTATAAGTTCCAGCGTTGCAGGGACCCTGGAGGTGGTGCCTGTCAACCCCTTCACCTGTGTTGTCTGCAAGCGCTATAAAGCGCATTCACGAGTCCCGCAGCGGGGGCTGCACCCGGGCCAAGGGCGGACCCATCTGCACCTATCCGCAGCCGGACCAAGCTGGATCATCCCTCTAACGCCTTCTACAAAATTTGTGAACGAAACTGTAAATCTTTGCTCCACACATAAGCCAAATTAATAACATGCCAGAGACGTAAATGGACTGTGGTCATATTGGACTCGGGTTGTTGTACATTAACTCTCTGTTCATATTTGAAGTGCCCTTTTCAGTAAGGCCTTCATGGGCAAGTGTCGATGGGCGGTTGAGGGGGGGCGGGGGCTTGCTAAATCTCCCACCCCAAAAATAACTTCGATCGGATGC
This sequence comes from Calotriton arnoldi, assembly GCA_963921515.1. NCBI lineage: Eukaryota > Metazoa > Chordata > Amphibia > Caudata > Salamandridae > Calotriton > Calotriton arnoldi. Next base: position 2,603,110 of record CAWUFW010000577.1, on the reverse strand, counting down.
TCCAGAGGGCGATTGTGGTCGTAGCTACTGAAATTGAGCTGACAGAGAGAAGACTCTCAATGGGATTTGCAGAGCTTGTCCAATCACAGTCTGGTCTGTATGAGGCTGTCCCAGTCAGGTGCACCCCCGAGGACCAGCACAGTGAGGCGTACGAGGCCCCTGAGCAAACATCTGGTAATTCGCAATGGGTGCTACTCCCTGAAACCCCTTATGAGGAGCACCAACAAGTTTCTAAAAAAGCAAGGAGGACTTCTCGAAATAAGCAGCCAAAGAGTAGCAACCATGTTGACTACTCATCTCCCCCCCCCATGGGCCTGCTAACCTCCCTTGTGTCACGGTTGGAGCAGATTACAATTTAAAAGAGGGGGAGAGGAAGTAGACTTACGGCTAGAGCGGTCGACCTCGAAGCTGGGGAACCGGGTTTGAGTCTCGGCAACGACGCTCAACATCCTGTGATTCTGGGCAAATCACTTAATCTCCCCGAGCCTAACCAAAATTAATGTGTCCTTCTGTAATGAAACTGGTGCTATGTAAAGCGCTCTGATAACTGATGTCTTGGGTCTCGGGTCTAGTTCGCGCTATATTAAACTCTAAAAAAATAAATAAAAAAAAGTTGGGCGGCCGGTCTGGTGGATGAACTAGTTGGAAGGGTTAAAGGGATTCCAAGAATGGAACTCTCACCTGTACTGGCACATTTGTCAGCGATGGAACAAGCGCTTAATGACATTACCAAAACCCTGCCACTACCCCACCGGTCCATTGAGAGAGGAGGTTTTGCTCCAACTCCCCCAATCATGCAAACAAGGCATGACGACACAAGTAATATGAACGAGAGCACTACCGGCACCACCCCAACAACAACCAGCAGTGCCAATGAAACGCCAGCAGCAGTGGACAATCAGGAAAGGGGACAACGAATAACACAAAACCACCAACAGAGGAGCAACATTGGGCGTCAGGGGGCTGCCGTACCGCTGTAGGAGACCAGGAATCTCCCTGTTATCACCTTGCCCTCTGCGGCTTGTCCTTATGTGGCAATTTTGATAGGAGTCTCAGGACTGCGTGAAGACCAGAAAGAAACACACGACGAACTGGGTAAACAGTGTCTGAACTGGCTCACGAAGAATAAGAACTTCCCTCTCTCACTGGCTCATAAGATTCTTTTTACACAGAGAGTGAGGTGGATTGGGAAAGGACAGAAAGACCGCCCAGGGGACTGCGTTATTAATTTTAAAGACCCCTATGTGGTTTAAAACCTGTTATTTGATGATGTGCATACACGAGTGGGGCATGGGCCAGGTGCATACTCTTTTACTGCCAAAACACCCCATATGCCCAAGTATACCCCCCAATGGCCCGCATTGGTCTGCTGGGCCTTATAGGGTCCCTGTGTCCAATTGTTTTGACGCTCTTGAACAAGTAGATTGATTAGCCAATAAGGAAGACCTACAGTGCTCTAACTGTCCTGAGAAAGTCACAGATGGTTGTTTAAAGATTGGGTATCCAAAAAAGGGTGATGAGATCCTGGCCAACTCCTCTATTCAAATTGGTATTAAGCACTGCGCACCCTTTGGCAGCTTCCCTGCAGGCTCCCCAGAAGAGTCTCAGTCTAAGTGTTCACCTAACCACCATGTGGCCATTATATATCACGAACCAGGTTCTGAAGAGGGTGGAGTGGTCATCACAGCTGGACCAACATCCCCTTTGGGCAACACGGGACAAGGCAAATCTAGTGCCCTGAGTAGAACTGGAGAGCATAGCAGTAGGGCCTCCCCTCTGGCACCAGCAATTGCAGATCCCAGAGAGATGGCTGATAGAACAGGTGTCAAGGAGGCGGCAGGAGATGAAGACCCCAAATTCACACTGAGAGTTTTGTCATGGAATGTTGCGAGCATAAGCCTTAAATTAGATAGTATAGATTGGTGTGTTCTTTATCGACCAGTTCGATGTCTGTCTCTTCCAAGGAACCTGGCTAACTACAAAAGTACAGCGACCTGGCTTTGCTACCTGTAATACAGAGGCACTAGCCAGTCGCAGGGGAGAGTCTCGGGGGGGGGGGGGGTCTGCAGACATGGGTGGGAAACACACCTGGGTTGTAATGTAGAAAATGTTGAGGCAATATCAGGCGATATTTTGTGTGTCAGTCTTTCATTTCCTTCCGGCCAAGTAGTCTCTATTTACAACATCTATTCCAGACCTACGAGCAATAGACAGGAATATCCATTAGTCGACCAGCTTACATCCCATATGGCAGGCTTACTGGTGGGACTTTCTAAAATAGTGGACGGCGATTTTAATTGCCAGTTTGAGCCCCTGGACATCTCCAGCTGTGAGTTTTTGTTGGAGGCGGACAGAGTCTGGTCTATTCCGAATTTAGCAATATGTCCTATAAAGAAATGGTTATCACTGGCCCTCCGACTCAATGCCCTGACTCTGAATAAGAGCGTCCGCGCATGTAATAGGAGAACTCCCTCATATAGGAGAGGGAGGCACACTTTTAACAGGCTTCCAAGTACAAGTTTAATATTCTATATATTAGTCAATGTCAGATTATGGCCATTTGCCACTGACACGACAGTTATTAGAAGGCATGACAGCGATCATAACACGCTTACACTCGACCTGGACCTTCCCCTCACAAGGCTCACAGTCACGCGAGCGCAACCCCTTGATGGCAAACACCAACTAGCATTGAACAAGCGCAGGATTAACTGGAGTGTAGTGGCACACTCCCAGGTCTCAGTAAAGTCTATTTATAAGCTAGTGATGAAGAGTTGTACAATATAGACTCTAACTTGGGCCAGGAAATCTCCCTAGTAAGGATTGGGGTAGTGCACAATCAACTATTTGAAGATCTTAAAAAAAACATGAAAACACTTTTATGTTGAAGCTAGGCATGTGGGAGCAAGGAGGAGCTACCAATCCTACCATCCTGGGTGGGGGCAGAAATAATCTTATATCTAAAGGGCTCCCCCCTGGTGCCAGCAAACTATAGGCCCATTAGCTTCATCGAAACCACGCAGAAACGTTTTAGCAGAGTCATCTTACCAAGATTAGAAGAATGGCTAGAGGCTATTGACTTTTTAAGTCCCATGCAGGCAGGTTTTCGCAATTGCAAATCAACAATTGATCAAGTGTTTAGGCTGCACTTAATATATTGGAAAGCCATAGTTCTTGAAAGGAGCAGACTCTACATGGTGTTAGTATATTGAGATCTGCATTCGATCTGGTTCCCAGAAATGTGTTGTGGCATGTGTTGACCTAGATGGGTGTCCCAATCTATTTATGCCGAATCATTGAAAGATTACATGAATAGAACTTTGACCTGGTCGGCTGTGGTCAACTAGGAGAAGTGACAGAACCCTTTTTAGTTAATAAGGGTGTGAGGCAGGCCTGTGTTCTTGCTCCAACACTTTTTACCTTGTTTGTTAATGGTTTGGTTTCCCGCCTGAACACTTGTGATAATGACCCCCCAAGAGTAGCTAACATGAGGGTCCCAGTGCTAATGGTTGCGGACGACGTACTTCTTTTATCCAAGTCATCCATGGGCATTCAGAAAATCCTGGATAAATTTAGTAGCTTCTGTATGCAGATAGGGTTGGAAATAAATGTCAACAAAACGAAATACATGGTTTTTAATCTGTGTCGCACAACTCGTGCTAAACCCACTCTGAATGGGTCCCTGCTAGAGCAGGTCCCCCTGTTCGAGTTTCTTGGCATCACTCATAATGAGAAGTTGGACTTGGCACCACGCATTTCCAAATGAAGGCTTAAATTGTAGCAACATGCCGGTGGGTTGCTGAAGGTCCACCGAGGGTCCTTTTTTAAACCAGTCTCTCTGGTGGTGCAGATTTATACTTATCAAGCCTTGGGTGCGGCCCTTTACGGTGCTGAGCTCTAGGGGCATAAGGCCACAAAACCCCTAGAAATAGTTGAGAATCAGTTTATGAGGCAAGTACTGAGTCTCCCGATCAGTACTCCCCTGATCCCATTAAGGTTATACTTGGGGCTTAGGCCAATCTCAGAAAGAATTACAGTTAGTCCATTAATGTACTGGAGAAAAATCTGGGCCACTCCTGAATTGCTCCATTACCGCTGTGGTCTGGAAGAGATACTTAGTCTCCCAGGGGCAGGCAACCTTACCTGGATTAAATATGTAAGAGACACACTACTAAGCATGGGGTTAGCTAAACTCTGGGAAGATCCTGAAGGGACTACTTTCCTAACCTGCAAATCGGATCTCATAAGGTGTTTAAGCATCTTTAAACACTGCAAGCTTTTGTCAAACCTGGCTCTGGGCACCCTGACCAACTAATTTTTAAGGGTAAAGGAATTTTACAAAACCGAATAGTTCCTAGATGAAGTTGAATCAAACCTGGCAAGAAAGCTGTATGTTCAGTTTCGGCATGGGTCATTACCACTCTGCACACACACGTTGACAATGGACGAGCTCGGGCAGACTGGCTGAGACGGCTTGCTCATCCTGCGGCCTCGATGAGGAAATGGTAGCTTATGCCCTGTTTTTTTGTCCTGAGTGCATTAGGGCCAGAGCCAAATGGATACTCCCAATTTTCAGGAAGCTTGGGACCACACAGCATGTGGTGGCCTGAAGAATTCTACGAACGGACACTAGCAAGCACATTGTTTTTGCAGTCTCTAGATATCTATTTTCCGTGTGGCAAATGAGGAGGAAAAATGTGTCACTACTTGCTGCTTGAAAGGATTCTGCCATTGATGGGCCATTATGTGATCTTCATATGTGTGTGGCAGCCGGGCTGACACCTTAACAAACACAAAATATTAATGTAGCAGTATGCTGAGAGCATTGGTGTCTTTTATTAAGATGACGGACCTATAACTTGACTTTTGTAAATCAATGCTTCCTTTCTTAATTTGTAATGCCACTCTTGTATTTATATGATGATGGATAACGTTTTATTGACTACTTTTAACATATTTATATGATGTTTGTGGGCCTATTTGTTTTCTTCTTGTAAAGCTTATATGGTCACTATGACATGTGTCTTTTTAAATGTATTTATTTGGATGTTTCTTTTATGGCGTATGGCCGAAATAAAGATTATCGAATGAATGATGACATACCATGGGATTGTAGCAATGGATCTCACAATCTAGGATGATTGTAGCAGTTTTTAATGAAAAACATCAAAGGAGCTTGCATGCAAAATGTCAAGCTGTAGAGAAATATATTGAGTTCAATCTTGTAGTATAGTGAACTTGTGTTTACGTATTGGGGTATAAAGTATTATCAAATGGCATACCAAGAGACTGAGTCAAGATATCCCACAATCCGGGCTGATTCTACTCAAGCTTGTGATGAGGCTTGCATCTGAATAGTCAATCTGTAAGCAAACATATCACATTAAGTCTACTGTGTGTCGCAGATGATTTCATCATATTTCATAAGGGTGAACCTACCAGGTAAGGTAAGGTAAGGTCAGGAGTAATGGCACTAGCTCTTATGTTTCAATGCATAAAGTGCCCAGTGTATCTCGAACGTATCACTGCAATCTATCAAAGAAACCATGTATGAGGGACTATGTTTCTAGTTCACTTGGCGAAAAGAGAGTTCTCTTCATATGTACTCACGCAAGTGGCTGTGGGTATTGCATTAATCGCGCTCTGTGAAGTTATCAGCAATTACCTCAAATGGGGATGCTGAGTGTAACAAGAAGTGCATATTATGATACAATATACAGATTGTCCTGGGTTAATCGAACAGGGAATGGAGATATGGTGTCTCATAAACCTCTCCAGCTCCCACTAAGTTGATACTACTGGAAACTGTGGAACAATATCTCCAAACAAGTATTGCTTACATCTCCAAAAACAGATATAGTCAAACTGACTCACCCTTTATGGAATTCGAACAAATCTACAAACTTATTGTGAAAGTTAGTGATCTGCATGGTAAAAGAATTGTTTACTAGACAACATTAATTGTGAGCATATATTGTACAAATTGCAAGAAATGCCAATCTGACTCACCCGTCTGGTGCAAAAACAGGTACTAATTGAATGCGTTTGTCATCTGAGATAAAGAATCATTTAAGAAAAGTCAGTAATTTCAACAAAAACGAGCGCGTGTTTTCTGCGAAGCAGAAAAAAACACGTTGACTCACCCGTGAAAAGTATCCGTAGATGCCAATTAATGGGGCTGCATCCGAAAAGTAAGGGAATAAAGAGTCAGTTACTCTCTTAAAAGGCAGGAGGCTTAAGCAAGCGATGCATGCCAAACTCACTTTTAAGTACAGAGCGTGCTGGCCGGGGCTCGTCTCCTTCGCGGCACTCGCGTGAATGGATAACGCGGTCTATTTGAAGGCCCAGGTTCGAAGGAGTGGCAAAAGCTGCATTTCTGAGAATAATTGAGTCGGTTACGGCTATAATCAATTAAATTGGCTAGGTTTTTCAAAAGAAGCAGTATTCTATTTGGAATGTCTAAAATTGAAAGATCCTTGCTGGAAGACTAGTAATGTGGAAAAGTACAATAAATAATGAATGAAGGATTGGAAATAATACTATCCTTGTGTTCTCATAGAAAGAAAAGAGGAGTGTATGGGCATGTAAGTAAGCCAAGAATGTCCCCCATTTACTTATGATAAAATCAATCTTGTGATAAATGAATGAATAAGTAAAATAAAAGGGGATGTAATTGATTAAAAGGAAAACTATCCATGCGTTGTGGTAGATAAGAGGAGTGAATGGGAGTTATGTAAATAAGCCAAGAATGTCCCCATGGATGGAAAATGCATGATTGCCACATTCGGATAACTCGCAATTGAACTGAGTACTAATAACATCCCCTTTCACGACCTACGCATGGGAATAGAAGAAGATAAGATCTTTGTATTACTTTACAGAAAACCGACTGAGAGGAACTCTCTATTAAACTATACCAGTAGTTATCCGAGAAGTCTGAGGGACAATCTGCCCTTTGGACAATTCCTGCAGTTGATTATAGCCGTAACCAACTCCATTATTCTCAGAAACGCAGCTTTTGCCGCTCCTTCGACATGCACGCAACTGCGGCGAAGATGAGCCCCGACCAGAGCGATCCATACTTATGAGTTTGGCAGGCATCGCTTGCTTCAGCCTCCTGACTTTCAAGAGAGCAACTGACTCTCTTTTTAGGTTTTTCCTGCACAGTGCTTGTGAAATCTATTATATTTAATATATTAAAAGGGGCTTACATCCCGCCCCAACTTTTGATTTGTTCCTGTGCTTGCCTCTTACTTTTCCTCGGTTTCTATTGGTTGTAGCATACTATTTCCTGTTGTTCCTCCTGTGTGTCTCTATTCAGTTTCCTTTGGCCCAAGTACTGTTTTAATACGCTTGGTGGAACTTCTTTTATTAGGTTTCCCCTGCACAGTGTTTACCTTTATCTAATCTTCGCCTGGCTGCACGCATTTCAAGCATGCTTGTCGACTGCCTTGTTTTCATGCCCACGTCAATGGTTCTGAAGCATGTCCTCCTTCCTGACATCGCGTCTCTGGCAAGCCCAGCTACGTTTCTCAGCATGCCTTTGTTCCTGCCTCTATCCAACTTGCCCTTTCCACTGCCTCTCTATAGCCATGCCCTCTACTCGTCTCTTTCCAGCTTGCCGGCTCTCTCTGTCATTCTGACTTACCTCTGCATACGTACCAAGCATGTTCTATCCTGTCTCACACAACTTGCCCTCTTGTTAATTGTACGCTCCCCTTACCCCCACCCTCCCAGCACTAGTTGCACCCCCATTCCAGAGCCCTGCTCACCTTCTGCTGGATCTGTCCGGAGGTGGACACCTTGCGGATGAGCTTCTAAGGGGCTCCCGGCTCGGGAATCGGGTCACTGTCCGAGGAATCCTCAGGCGGCAGTGCTGCCATCAAGGAGCCATGTCCGGGTTTGCGTGGCCTGGAAAGGGGCAGCGCCTGCCGGCGTGCTGTAACTATTACAGACTAGTGATCCGAGGCCTGATTGCAATATTGCGCCCTCTGCCGGGTGACTGGCGCTATTGCAGACTGAGATTCGAAGATTGCAGGATGGGAAAGTTGCGGCCTTGGGTGAGGAATATGGCTTATTTGGATATGGAGATGGCAGTGAAACTGCTGAAATGCACAGCAGTAGGACAAAGGCAGTTTCTCACAGAGAGTTGGACTTGACCTGCGCACGAGCTTCACCTCCACCTTTTACAAAATGTAAAAATATCTCTGTACTCTCTCGTCTGTGATCAGACTGTCCCTAATCAAAATAAAAACAGCCTGTATATGGCATCCAGTTCATATTCAGTGTTATGAGCTGACTTAGTTTCACAGCTTGTTTTTTTTTTCGGGCCCTCTCCTTCACTCCCCCACCTTCCCCTCATCTCCAGTATTTTTAAAACCCATCCGCTTGCCATCCATTTAAAACCCACTCCCCGCACCTCCCACTCTCCTTAAACCACCCTCCCTCTTACTTTGGTTTCTAAACCCCTTTCGCTCCCAGCCGCTTTCCTGTTGGAGGAACGCGAGAGCCATGTGAAGCTTTTTCCATATCTGGTGCTCTCCGAGTGTATTTTATGTAGTTATTATTCTAGCGCAGACAAGTGACCCGACGGTAACGTACGTTTCACAGAATTCATACATTTATACTCCTGTCAAATGTCAGAATTGTGGTCTTGTGTCTATCCGCAATAAAATCTCTTTGTATATTCTGTGGCCTGCAAACCTGTGTTCCTTCCCCTTCGTTTTAGAATTGAAGTTATCAGTGCCTCCAGTGAAATCCTGCCCATTAACTGCCCCTAGATGAATCTGTTAAAAAGGAAAACTGATATCGATCCCCTTAAACAAATACCCGAGCAGTTCATCCAGGCCTGTGTTCTGCTTTCTTAGCTTTGTACTTTGCTGTTAACTTTTCTGATCTGCAAGAAGCCAGACTGCTTTGCGGTATTTCGTTAGCTGCACAAAATGTAGCAGCCCTTTTTTAGGTCTCGCTCTGGCTCTGAGCGAGACATTTTGTAGTGTGGTTGCAGAAATGCAACCACTCTTTTTGGCTGGCATCGAGTGTGCGGTTACGCGCACAATGACGAGCAGAGGCGCCATATGGCTTTCCTCTCTCGTCATGGTGCGCGCACATCGCACACCATTTGCCAGCCTGCTTCGCAATCCCTCCTCCCTTCTCCCCTCCCTTTTCGGCAGCTTTGATGAAGCTCCTCTGCTGCTAGCATTCCCCTCCCTTCTCGCCCAGCCCTTCTTGTCTTGTTTATTTTAAGTTGCCGATTTATACATGCATGCATGCCTGTGGCAACCTGTATGTGCATTTGTAATACGCACTAAATTCCAGGCATTTAAAAGTCTGCTGCCCTGGGGGAGGGATTAATGCGGGCAGTTTAGTGTTTATAATGCTAATTATGTCATGAAGCGGTTAAACATTTGAAATATCTTCTCACGTTGTTTAGTCTAAGGAGTCGTGCCATCCCGCCCGCAGGATACGCGTCTGTGAATTGTTTTTAACGTGCCAGTAATTCTTTATACTCTTCCTTCAGCTGGGGCCTACGCAAGTGCTTTCCTGCCATAAAATATTGCTCCCATTCTATGAGAATTATAGCGCATAACATCTATCAGAGCTGTTCATTAATTTCCCTCAATGCCGAGTACCGACAGGCTGAGGTTTGTCATTGAAGGCAGCAAGGGTACTGCACACAGTTTTTATAACTAAAAGTTTAACAAGCATACAAAACTAAACTGATTAAAAGTACAATCTAAACACGTGAATCTCACCAACTCAGGTGAGCAGGCGCCTGGCGCTCGTAGCTCTGATGCCGCCGGTACGATACCAGCGTTCTTTCACCTTCTCCCCTTAGGATTCTGCAAAGTCTAACTGCGTCATCATTCACTTCACAAGCGTGGACCAGTCTCCCTGGCTGTCCTCGTGACACACTGCGCACACGTCATACACCAGTCTTTCTAAGAGGTGTGGCTCAGGATGACAAGCTGGGAGTCCGCTTAATGTGCACTTAACACTAGCATTTTACACTAATTCAAAGCCGTTAAGCTAAAGCCAGCTAGAAAAAAAAATAACCCTACTCGTCGAGAGTGGTACTTGCTTTGCACCGAGTCCCTGCAGTAGCCCCTGTCCGCCACAAGGTGTCACGAGATTAATATTTAACTCAGAACTAAGATGCATAGCTACTGGAAACAACAAAAATAGCTCTGAACAATGTTCTAGGCACTTGTACTCTAATCATATTTAGTCTAACCATGGCTGCCAATAAAAGCGGAAACACAGCGGTAACGGTATCAATAGAACACATAGTAAAGTCATTACTTGTTCCCATTTCTGTATAATAAACCATCTGCAGAAAGGGTTTAAGTAATTGGGAAGCATTTGAGTATACATCTTGGTAAAATTGCTGAATTCTCAAGCCTCTCTCCACCTTTGTGCGCTCTTTGGAACTGGACGACACACACAGATATGTACAAATGCAATGGAAACACAGGAGCCTAACCGGTCGGAAGGACAATATTTAGCATGAATTGCATGCGCATTTCTGTAGTCCAGAGTATACATGATATATATGCATAAGAACCAAGATGTTAGTGATGCTGGAACAATTTTTTAGAATGGGGGTGCTGCCATTAATTTTATAACACTGAAGTCATAGGTAGTGTAAAAGATCCAAGCAGTATACAAACAAGCATTTGCAATGCAATAGGTCTCGCATTTATACAAGTTTGAGCTATTGACATTGCAAATGACAATGCCCTTTATTTATGTTTTTAAAACGAAAATAAAAATAAAATGCATTGTCATTTGTAATGTCAATAGCTCAAACTCGCGTAAATGTGAGACCTATTGCATTCAAATGCTTGTTTATTTTATTGTTGGTTTTTTTGTCCTTCCTAAGTGGAGGCGCCTCCTTTTTTTTTTTTTTTTTTTTTTTTTTTTTTTGTGAAGTTTCTAGTAGTATTCTTGTGTACTTTCGGAGTTTTACTGATGGGGACTTTTATGTATAGTGCCTTGCCTGGTGGAGATGGAAAAACGTCCCCTCGAGTCCTCTAGTGCCTTGACAGCTTCTCCATGAGGAAGATCACAGAATACAGAATGTTACTATGTGAACTACCACCGATAACAGACACACTGTAATCTTTTCTGTAGACAGGGAATGTAGGCAACTGGGTAGACTAAACGTTATTAACACTGATATTTGGCATTTGCTTCTTATTTATTTCTTGCCTATTAGAAATGTTATATAGCGCAGACCATGCTGAGTCCATGTCAAAGCACTTTTCATTTGGCACACTCCTGCTTTCCTTCACTCCTAAACCTCCCTGCCCCCTCCCGCTTACCTTTTATTTCTAACCCACCCCTTGTTTCTCACACCCCCCTCTCCCACTATCACTTGTTTTCCCACCCTCCTTCCTCATGTCCCAATGCCCCCCTGTGCTGTTTTTAGGTCTCGCCTAGCATTGCAGCGCGCATGCGCTGCTCGCTCTGCGAGGGCTATTGGGATCGAGGAGATTTCAGAAGGGGACTTGAAGCCCCGCCCATCATTTTCATTGGGTCGCGTCAGCGTTTATGCTAAACGCTGGCTTCCCATTGAAAAGGATGCTTCTTGGTCACTGCCCTTTCTCCTTTTCGTCCGGCCCATCCGGACTGGATCGGTTGCTTCACGGCTGTCGTGAGGCTATTTCTTATCTTTAGGGGGGCCATCTGTTTCTAATTAGTTCATCGCTTGTTTGTGTTCAGTTTCTAGCTGTACGTGTCCGCGAGCCTGTATTTCACCTGCGCGCCGTTTGCATGGGTGTATGTCGCCTTTTCATACTTGCGGGTTTATTATATGTCTGCATGTACTTCATCTTGTGTGCGTGGAAGTGCGGAGGGGGGTAACAAATGGGGGATATGAGCGAACAGCACAATACACGCCAGCTCGGAGTAAATTACATTTTTTAAATAGTAATGCGACTTTACATTCGCTCGCTTTCACACTCCGAATTAATGCTATTCTCCACGCGGGAGACCCCTCGGCCGGCTCACATGGGCTGCTATTTTCAATGACACGCATGAGCGAGCTCCAGTCACACCTTGATCCTGCTGTCTCCGATGCTGCGAGCAGGCTGTTACCCGGGTCTCTAATATACTCCCCTCGCACGATATGGAAACAGAAAAAAGCCCCTCTCCTTTGTCCTGCCAAGGGTGGGGGAGGGAGAGAGAGGCGGCGAGTGGCTCCCACGCCTCATACAGCAAAGATTGTTATCCATATAGACCGTGTAACTGTATATCCGGAGCGCCCTGGGTATAAAGCCTGCGCTGAACTGCGCAACTGGGCCTGGAGAAGGTCAGGCGGAAGTGTTATCAAGGGATCTTTCAGTGCAATCCATCCGGGTAGTGGGGCCTGTGGGGGTACACGCAGCAGGACTGCAGCACTGACCCTGGCATGGGCTGCCATTTGTCATCTGTCTCCAACATCCTAACTCGCACCTGCCAAATGTCACACGGCAAGGTGGTGGGGGAGGAGAGGTGGGGTCCGCCATTGTTCTAGAAGCCGGAAGCACAGCGCGACCCTGCTTTGCTGAGAAGCTCTATATATGGATTTGCAGCACAGTAGCAAAAATAGCACCCTTACCATCAACTGCGCATTACGGCAGATATTTGCATAGGTTTGTTTCACTGATAGATGTTAGAGAGATTTAAAAAAAACAAAAAAAAACACCACCTGGATGGGTACCCTCACATTGTGCTAGGCACAGAGATATCTTTTGGGACAATGGGCAGCTGGGAGTCGCAATGTCAGATATTTCAACAGAAGTACAGCAATGCTGATCTCGGAGTAAACAAACACCCGACTTTGCTTCTACGATCACCATGGCAAAAAAGACTCGATCTGAATGCTTCATGATGGCGAACATATATGTAAAGTACAAGGGAACCCAATTTGATCGGTCAGGGACCTTGGGAGCTAACTTATTTTAAGAGACAACGGTCCCTGAGTAGACAATTGATTGAAATCAAATAAATATAGCCCCAATCGGTACTATATTGTAGCCATTATTCCATCCGGAACAGGGCAATTTTAATATGCAATTATAAATGTACAAAACATAAAATTTAATAACAGTAGGACACAAGCCTGTATCCAGAAAACTCACATCACAAAAGAAAACAAGAGAAGGCTCAGGCAGCATGCAGTTGTCTGCGTCTAATCAATACAATGGAGCAAACAGCAATAAAAGGAAATCACCTTTACACATAATGTAGCTAATAAATAACAGTGTATAAGGTTGACAATTTCGTCGACGGCGTTTCGATCCTTAACAAAATTATCGGATCATCATCAGGACTGGCAAAATAGTGCCTGAAAACATTTTGCCTGCAATTAAATAAATTGAAAACAACACGAAAATAGAAGTATGGAAAGGAAAGGGGGAACCAAGATAGAAAACAAAAATTAGTGAGGGCTATAATAAAGGAAAGCGCGCGTCAGGGACAATCGGCCACTTATGTGTTGGGCCGGAGTGCGGGTTCCATAGGTAAAGACCAAGCGCTAAGCAGCAGTTAACGGCGATGTGCTACTAAACGGTGTGTAGCATACTCATTCAAGTGCGACATTATTTCACAATAAGTGCCGATGAAGTGTACTAACCAAGTAACAAGGAGTGGCTTAAGGTTCAATAGGCAGAGAGCAAGCTGTGAACAGCGCGAATAACGGGCAATTAACGGCGATGTGCTACTAAGCGATGTGTAGCATAGGTGCACATTCAATTAAGTGTGACACAATTTAGATCAAAGCAAGTGCCGACAAAGTGTGCTGACCAAGTAATAAGAATGGGCTTGAAGGCTGTGAATGTGCCTTAAGTTGATGCTTAGTGAAGGGCAGGACAGAAATTGAGGGTTACCTTGGGGCGAGAACAGGGAGCAGAGCAGTGCGGGATGAATGATGAGCTTCCAAGGTGACCGGGAGCGATCTCCAAACCTATCAAGGGGGGGAGGAGAATCAGCGCATAGAAGGGTGGGGGAACCGGTAAAGAGGAAAAGCGGGAGCATGAGCTTACCTCGTATTAGGTGAGGTAATTGGCTGCGTAAGATATCACATTGGATTGGGAGTACGTAGGGAAAGGGGCCGCAGGCATCCAAATGGGCGGCAATTGAAAATCCTGGAAACATGAAGAATGGGAGATGCAGGGTTAGGACAGGGTGTCGCGCTAATGCTAAGGAGGAAAGGAAGCTGGGAGCAATCCCAGGGAACTTACCAATCACAAGGGGGAAGGCAGCATAGTGGCATCTGCTGTCCAAAAGGTCGTGAGGAAACGACTTGGGGAAGGTGCTTATGGGCTGTGCAGCGCGGTCATGTGACCGCAGTTGCATGGCGGCCATCATGGAAAGGCCTACCAGGGGCGGTGAGGTCATGTGACCGCAGTTGCATGGCGGCCATCTTGGAGTGGGAAAGCCTCCCAGGGGTAGTAAAGGAGGACTCAAATCCTTGGTCATGTGATCCAGGTGACGCGGCGGCAGTGAGAGAAGAGGAAGAGGATGGCCAAACCGGAGTTTTAAACCTTAAGGTTAACCATTGGACCTTAAATAAAATTAAGAACAAATAAATTACAGAAATACATTTAGAGTTATAGTGGAATATTTCACAAGGAAAGCCATGTGCTGCATGTTGTATCTTGGAACCTAAAAACAGATATTAAGGATAAACATTTGACCATAAGTATAGTTAACGATCAAGAATAAACTAATTACAGAATTACATTGGAATTATTGCGTGACAGTTCAGAAAGAGGTGCAGTCTAAGTTAGCTTAGTAAGGCTATGTTTGTCTTAGCAACTGAAGGCAGAAGTTAGTGATATATCATGATTACAGTAAAGTTGTCCAGTCCTCCATGCGGTTCAAGCCAGTGTGGATACTGCCAGTGCGCAGGATCCATTTTAATTCTTCTTTGTTCATTAGTTGTGCGAGATTAGCTCCTCGTGGAGGCAATTTGACAATGCTTACTACTGTCCAGCGTATGTCGTCCTCGGTGTGACCCATGCTTTGAAAATGTTCAACTAAGGGTGCATTTGGCGTGTTACACCGTAACCTGCGTCTGTGTTGGCAAATCCTTATCCGGACCTTTTGTGTCGTTTGTCCGATATAGATCAGATTGCAGGGGCATAGGATGGCATAAATCACGTTACAAGTGTTGCAGTTTGAAAAGTCTTTCAGTACACATTCGATGGTGCCAAACACAAATTCTTTACATTCAATGGTAAATCTGCAAACTGTACAATTTCCACATTTAGCATGCCCTGTTAGTGGAGGGAGACCCCAGTGGTCGTGCAGTGTCCCTGTACTTGTGGTGCTGGGTAAGGCGGCCCTGACTAGATGGTCTTTGATGTTTTTGCTTTTTTTGAAAGCGAAAAGGGGGCGATCCAGATTTAGGATGCCAGCATTAATGACATTCCAATGTTTGAGTATGCTTTTGCGTAATTTGTTAGAGGCAGGTGAAAAAGTAGTTACGCATGCAATACGGTTTTGAGGCTGTTTGGTTTTTGGTACCAGTAGACAGTCCCTGGGGCAATACCATGCCCTCTTTAGGGCATTCCGTACAAGTCTGCGTGGATACCCCCTTGAGGTTAATTTGGTACTGAGGTTCTTTGCCTCGGAAAAATAGTCTTCCTTCAATGAACAATTCCGCCTGATCCGCAAGAACTGGGAATAGGGAAGTGAGTCCCTAAGTGCTCGTGGGTGATAACTGTCATATTTGAGCAGTGTGTTACGCTCTGTAGGCTTCCTATACAAACTAGTAATCAAAGAGCCCTCTTGGTGTAAAATGTTGAGGTCAAGAAAAGGGATGGTAGTTCTGCTGTGTGATAGTGTGAATTTAAGGCCGCCACAGTTATTGTTAAGCCAATGTAAAAATTGTTCAAGAAGGACTTGAGTGTCGTGCCACACCATAAAAATATCATCAATGTATCTCCTCCACATTGTGATGGCCGTGTGGAAAGGATTTACAGACGAAAGAATGTGGTTAGACTCTAGAGCATCCATGTAAAGAATGGCCAGATTGGGGGCGAAAACTGCTCCCATGGATGTACCCTTGGTTTGTTGGTAATATTGGTTGTCAAAAAGAAAGAAATTCTTAGTGAGACAGATTTCTAAGAGTTGCAGTATGAAAGTCGTGGGTACAGCATGTGGGCGAGGACGAGTATTAAGAATGCCTTCAATCACCAACATAGAGTCAAGTTGTGGAATGTTTGTATACAATGATTCCACATCAAGAGTACACAAAATGTCAGTAAGAGGGTCAAAGGGATGGTCTTCCACAAAATTAATCATATCCATGCTATCGCGAACATAGCAGGCGGTGGTAGGGACGAATTCTTTAATAAAGAAGTCGACATATACTCCCAAAGGTTCCAGAATGGAGCCGCAACCCGACACAATAGGGCGGCCTGGTGGGTTAGCTAAGTTTTTGTGTACTTTAGGGAGGCGGAACAGGCATTCACCCCAGCTGTTCCGCCAACATGGGCCTTCACACAGAAGAGAAAACGCAGAATTCCATCGTCAATGAGAAAGATCACTCATATTCAAGATGCTGTCTCAACAGCCATCAATAACACTGTGGGCACTGGAGCTGAATGTACCGCCCTAACAAATAACTCAACCTTAGCATGCACACTAAAAATGCTCCTCTCAGCATCACAGTATATAACAAGCATTTACAATGCAATAGGTCTCGCATTGACATTATTTTGAGCTGTTGGCATTGTAAATGTTTTTTGTTTTTTTCCCTTTGTGAAGCATTAATCAAATGGTGTAATGGCAAATGGCAATAGCTGACTTTGTTGTTATTGTCTAATCTATTGTATTGTTTTACATATTAGTGTTTTTCTTTTGCTTTAATAAAAATGCCCGTTCCCTTTGCACATTACAACGCAGTAGATGCTCACAATACAGATTTTATTAAATTTAGAGCCCCCATAACAGTGAACATGCCCGTTGTCACCCTACACCCCACTCCACACCAGTGGTGGTATTTAACCCTGTTACGTTGAAACTACGTACCCTGCAGCTCTCACCTGCACAGCACAATCCCTACTTACGAGATATGTTCAGTAACGGACATGCGCTATGCAATGCAATAGGTGTTGCTTTTGGTATTGTAAATAACAATGGCTTTTCATTTTTTAAAAGGCATTGCCATTTACAATGCCAATAGCTCCAAAATTCGCAGTTGCGAGACCTAGTGCATTGTAAATGCTTGTTTTACATGTTGCACTGCAACACAGGTTGTTGGTCGACAAGGCTTAAGGTAAAAAGAAAAAGTGCTGTGATGGGGTCGGTGCTTGCCGCATCATACTGCTTTTATTTTTATTTTTTTCTTTAAGCCATGTTGGACAGCAACTTGCACTAAAACACATTGACAAAGCCAATAGATTTTGCATAGGCTAAACCTACTGGCTTTTCCAATGCTTGTTCACCCTTACTTTTCGGATGCAGTCCCATTAATTGGCAAGTACAGAAACTTTTCACGGGTGAGTCAGCGTGGTTTTTTCTGCTTCGCAGAAAACACATGCTCGTTTTTATTGAATTCCTGACTTTTCTTAAATGATTCTTGATAACACGTGACAAACACATTCAATTAGTACCTGTTTTTGCACCAGATGGGTGAGTCTTATTGTACAATATATGCTCACCATTGATTTAGCTTACTATACAATTATTTTACCATGCTGATCATTAACTTTCACAATACGTTTTTAGATTTGTTCGAGTTCAATAATGGGTGAGTCAGTTTGACGACATCTGTTTTTAAAGTTGTAAGCAATACTTGTTTAGAGATATTGTTCAACAGTTTCCAGTAGTATCAACTTAGTGGGAGCTGGAGATGTTTATAAGACATTATATCTCCATTCCCTGTTTTATTAACCCAGGATAATGTGTATATCATAATATGCACCTCTTGTTATATTCAGCATCCCCATTTGAGGTAATTGCTGATAACTTCACGGAGTGCGCGTAATGCAATACCCACAACCACTTGCGTGAGTACATATGAAGACAGCTCTTTTTTCGCCAAGTGAACTAGAAACACAGTCCCTCATATATTGTTTATTTTATAGATTGCTGTGATACTTTTCCAGATACACTGGGCACTTTATTCATTGAAACATACGAGTTAGTGCCGTTACTCCTTACCTTACCTGGTAGGTTCACCATCATCTGTGACACACATTAGACTTAATGTGATATGTTTGCTTACAGCTTGGCTATTCAGATGCAAGCCTCATCACTAGATTGACAGAATCAGCCTGGATTGTGGGATATCTTGACTTAGTCCCTCGGTATGCCATTTGATAATATTTTATATCCCAGTACATATACACAAGTTCACTATACTACAATTCTTTACAGCTTGACATTTCACAAGCGAGCTCCCTTGAAGTTTTCCATGAAAAATGTATACAAAAATCCTTGATTGTGAGATCCATTACTACAGCCCATGGTATTTTATTAGATTGCATTCCACAATCCTTAAGATGAATAACAACACATCTAATCATACTATCTGATTGATACATGATTCTTTTGTTCCCAGGTGTCTCCTCTTTATATTTTCCGTCCTGATGATGAGACTTCTCTAAATAATTGTGTTTTGGGGGTTGAAACGTCGACAGACAACTACTACAGTGGACTGTTTTCAAATTGATTTAGGATCTGAACACTCCCAATGGGAGTTTTTCGCTTTTCATCTAAAATGTCCTTATCAGTCACATATAAATACTTGCACAACGTATAGCACTTGCGCACAAATTATTCACTTTATCACTTTCAATGTGCCATCTCACTCTTAGAAGCACCTTAACCTGAAAAATTGATGAATAAAATAGAGTTCTTGTTTGTAACTAGGCAATCTCATTGTGAATTAACAATAAAATTGTATATCGCATTCTAAACCTTACTAGTGAGTGTTTTTTGTAAACTGCTGCCGTGGAAGTTAAAGGCTACACTTTCCTCATGGGGACCACTTGTGTCTTTATGTTTAAAGAGGGAGCACAAACACTTTACTGCTGTTTATCAGGGGAAACATGCACAGAGTCTCAAGTCCAGCAAAACAGACAAGGCAAAGAAATGGGGATAAAATCACACCAGAGACGTAATTCCCTACTCTCAGCATCTTTCAGAACAAAAGGAACTGTCCCATGTCACATGTTATCTGTAGCACTGAATTATCCCTAGGACCTTCCAAAAAGAAATTCCCTCCTGAGGAGGAAAAACTTACTTTACAAGTTGACAATGATCTACGTCTGATCGTTCCCTTGACACACCACTACCAAAGTGCTCCTTTTCACTTTAGTTATGTTGGTCACATCACTGATCCTGAAGGCTGTGCAAAGAATCGGTGGTGTTGAAGTGTGTTCGCCTGCAGCTCTCAGTCACCTGGGAATGGTAGTACAAAAGCGTGGCAACAATCTTATTCTGATTGCCACCAACATTTGAGTTACCTTCAAGGTAGCCCCAGGACTCCTTCACAGACTTCCTTCCAAATTTTATGGAACTCAGTTCCTCCAAGAGGAAATTATGTTTCCAGGCACCAGAAAATAGGATTCATGGCTATAGGGATGCATGGCAAGGAGAGAATATCAGTGGAACCCACTTCCCTCATACCAACCTCTAAGAAATTAGGTTTGGGGGATGTGAGATTCAGAGAAGATTGTTGTGGTGTGCACCCAGTGGCAGAGACTTGTATCTTACCTTTCTTTAGTTGATCGATTGGCGGTGTGAGTGACAGTAAGTCTACTGGGTTTAGGTCTCTGGATGTGCTGTTTTCCTGTCCACCGGGCAAGCTGTTGCTTGCCAGACTGTCCCAATATGGATTTGGTGTGGCAAGCACCTAACATGAGAGACTGCCTCTGCAGCTGCACCCGGTTCATGGACTATTGGTGTGACTAGTGAGAATTGTTCCAGAAATCAGCTTGACTCTCTCTGGGTGCCAGCTCCTATCTGTAGGGCATGCAAACAGACGCCAGAACATCCCACAGGGGTACTTAGCATCATGTATAGCACCAGCACTCCGACTTTGGTTCTGAACTGAGTCACTCTCTCAGACTGCTGCAGTCCGAGTCTGTTGACAAAGACTGGTCTTCTGTGCTGTTTGCTGTGTGATATTTTGTCTCATGTGGTGGATTAGCTGTGGAGGCACTTGGGTAGAAGTCAAGCCAGAAAAGGCATAAGCTGGCTTGATGGCTCTTTAAAAGGGAGGAGCCACTAGTTCCATGTTAGCTAAAAGTAAAGGGTCGGTTCAGGCTGTGACTAGATTAAATACAAGTTGCAGTGACATTGTTAGCCAGGCGAGGCTATGAAGTGTGGAAGGAGGGATTTACTCTTTTGGCAGTCACAAAGCTTATATACAATCAAAAGATAAACAACTTTGAAAGACTTGAGATGCTAAGTCACTGTCCTGGAAAATTCAGTTTTAGTAATCACAAAGATGGCTGTCACTATTAAAGTAGTACTACACAGCAAGGCCGTCTGTGTGGGAAGGATGTGTTTGTATGATAAATGCTAGGCGTGACTTGAATAGATCTTTAGAAAGCAGATTCTGGTACCAGCTCAAGCTATTGCCAGTTCTAATTCATTGAGGTCATGGGAACCACAAGCATAATATTAAGCAGAATACTTTTCGTTTCAGTCGATGAATCATCATATTTTTAAGGTCTGACCTTTAAGACAGCTTTAACTGTCTCATCAGACTTTTGCTTTTCCAAATAATCCATAAATAATATAGATAAATGAAGGGGCTTTGATCAGCATGTTTCATCCGTTGGCCTGTTAAATTGCAATTTACATTTTGCTTCTGCCCGCCGTTGCATACACCTTGAAGCATTCGGTGAACCCACCTTACCTATTTGTCTCACTTCACTTTGAGTGATTGCACAAAGCCTGTGGACATTGTTCACATCAGTCTAAATGTTTCAATTCTCTTCGATGATAAAGCTGGTTCAGAGTGTACTTACTTTATTTCATTTTTTTAATATTAACTTTAAATACGGTCTCATGCACTTCGGATATCCAGTTAGATGGTTATTTATTTTCTGTCTCGTTTTTAGGTCTCTGCTCTAGACAGCGCGCATGCATTGTCTTGAAAGAGACATGCTGTATCGACTTCATGGGTTTACAGCCCGCCTATAGGCTTCCTATTTTCCGGCACCATCTTCACTCCATTTTTCGCTCTCCCCATTTGTCATGGGCATGCATATGTCATGCCTCTTCCGGTGTTTAGCCCTCCCCTAGAGCACCGACCAAGTACTGTTAAACTTACGCTGGGGCCAATTTTATCTATTGTTTCGGGACTACTTTTTTATTTTTTTAAATGGGCAGTGGTGGCTGGTGACATTTGAAAGTGGTGGGGCGTAAAATTATTGGCATACTGCACCGCAGCGAACATGCTTTGACAGCGAGCCCGAACAACCTAAGGGGGGTTCGGGGGGGTTCTCCCCCCGAGAACATTTTGAAAAAAGAGTGGACAAATGGTGCATTTTCAAGCAAATTTGAGAAAGCAGGATGGTTAATAAAGCAATTGTGAAAGTGCAGTTATTACATTAATAAAGAGATGTCATATAACATAGGTAGCTGCTTATTCAAGCTTTCTTTCACCCCATAGTCCAGCAGGGTCTTGATACAAGACAGATAAGAGAAAAAGCAGTGTGGTCCTCGACCAGGAAGACACTCCTATTTCGTTGGTAAGAAGTCAAAGGATTGGTCAAATTGAAAACCTGAAATGCAATATGCAATCAAACAATTTGCAAGTACATCTCATCTATGTTCAACAAGCCATGTTTTACCCATGATTGGAATTGTGAATCACCAAATAAACTGAGCCACTGCAATCAAAAGCAGAGGGCCTCCTCAAAAAGTAGGCCCTTAAGAGAGTTCTCTCATCTCCTCTCTATATTTTCTCTGGAAGTTGAAAACTCATCACATTCTACTGCACAAACCTGAACCCTTCTGCATATTCCAACACCAGAACTCATTCTTGGCCATTTAGTTTGGAGCCATTCATACCAGTAATACCGAAAATACCTTTAAATAGAGTAGAAGGTTTATGAATACAAGCACTTAGCAATTGTACATATACTATGAATGAGAGCCAAAGGAAACAAAAAGGAATAAAGAAGGAAGCAACACTCAAACACAACTCATGCTCCGGAACGCCATAAAATTCTCTATGTGGCAAGTTCATCACCTATAGCAGAACACAGTACATTTAATGTCTCCCTCAGATTAGCATATTAAACAATAGCAAGTGGTAATTCTTGTGATATGTACTCATCACTGTAGACTATTGTAGAGTCACTATATAAATACAATTAATACAATATGTGGTGTTAGGTGTAGAAAATCTAGACTCACACCGGTCTATATTTTTTTGATGTTTTATCCTTGATAATGTGCCCTATTGATACTCTGGGGACCATATTCAGTGTGCGCGCCCTGAAACCGCTCATAAACTCGAAAAGTAAATGGAAATGCCCCCTTCTCCTTCCATGTTTCACTACCCTTCCCTTCAGCTTGTCTGTGCACTGTCTCTCTCTCCCTGGCAGTCTCTCTCCTGCCCATGTCTCCCTCCTTGCCTCGGATCTGTGACTGTAGTATGATTCCAACTGTCTCCTCCCTCTATTCAAAGCCTCATGCTCATTCCTCTGCTCTCCCCTGTCACGGCCACCAGTCTGTCTGTGCCTGTCTCTTTCTCTGTCTTACTCTCTCTGCACTCAAGTTAATTCCTTGACTGACTGTCTCTTCCCTGCTCTTTCAGCTCTTATCTCTATTCCGCTGTCTCTTTCTCTGTCCAATTTCCTCTCTCATTTCTCTCTCGCTCGGTCTTGCAGCTTCTCGGTCACTCCCTCTGTTTCCCCTGTCACTGCCTCACTCCCGGTCTTTTCTGTGTCTCTTAGGTCTCTTCCAACTCCCTCCTCCTCTATTATCTCTCGCTCTCTTTGCTGCTTGTCTCTCTCCCGCATCTGCTCCGGCTGTTTTCTTATCCCTGTCGTTTCCTTAGTGCCCGTCTCTTCCAACAACTAGTGCAGCACGAGTCACATCAATCTATACCACAGTGTTTTATATTATTGGTAGAATGGTTTGTTACAAGAAGGTAGAACCTCCACTCTGAAACACATCCCATAATTGCTGGGAAAAGATTTGTCACAGAAAACAAAGTCAAGACCCTGCGCCAATATGGCAAGTTTCATAGGTGCGATCAAGCTGGATACTGCACAGCGTGTTGATCTCTTGATACACCTGCATCAATCTAATGTGCATACCCCTTCACAATCATCCATTGCAAACAAAATGTATACAGCAAGTGCTTTGAAGCACTCGGATTCGACAAGTAAAAAGGAGAGCTGTAGCAATACAGATGGCATCTATGGAATGCACCAACGAGTGAATGAATATTCACAATCTTGGAACATTTCTACACTTGGTTTTCCAAAAGAATGCCCCTTCTGCGGCACTACTGGACTTCTCCGCAAAGGAAACACATATACCAGGTGAGAAATATTGCCAGATCGCACCTGATGTTTAAATGCCAGAGGGCGGTGGATTAACTTGGCGCCTAGAACCCTTTACGAGGCACAACTGACACAATATGGTCGCAAACACAAAAGTTGTGGGCTTCTTCAACGTTACGATAGAGACATCTGTTCACACCCTCAGTAGGGCCATCTTTGTTTAACACACAGTATGGGTCCAGGCGCCTTTCAGAGACGATAAAGAACAGATGTGCTGTGCAAATCATTACATACAGCCGAGTCTATCACCAACATAAAAAAATAGCGACACATGGTGAGCATCATCTATCTGTTTGCTGCCCTCCGGATGTACATAGTAGAAGGCCTGCGAACATCTCTTGGTAGAGCATCTGTCCCTTCCCTCATACTGCAAAGGGAAGCAACCACCTGGCAATGTCGCATCACTGTGTACGCAAAGCAAAGCACAGAAAATA
The DNA here is from genome assembly GCA_963921515.1 of Calotriton arnoldi. Lineage (NCBI taxonomy): Eukaryota > Metazoa > Chordata > Amphibia > Caudata > Salamandridae > Calotriton > Calotriton arnoldi. Next base: position 2,579,148 of record CAWUFW010000577.1, on the reverse strand, counting down.
ACAAGTCACAACCAAACCACTGTGCAAGTACACCCACACAAAATTAGCTGATTCTGACACAGCGCTACCTTGCCGAATGATTTCCATGCAGATTGGAGAAAGGAATCACCCAGTGCGCGAGAAGAAACAATTGTATGAAACCAAACGATGATAGCAGTGTGCGAGCGGCAGTAACAACCCCCTCCCCCCCAAAGAAAAATCACATTTCAACATTCTTCACTACTCGGATCCCTTACTTACGTAATTCACATTCACTATCTGAAAATGCTCTGCTGAATAGTAAAGAATGGAAAATGTGCACATTTTGTAAGAAACAATAATATGCTTAATTTTTTTTTTTCATTTATTCACCTCCTTTGGGTAACATTCAAAGCAGCGGTGCCTCGCGTGCCCTGCTCGGTGTCCACCACTTCCGCTGCTTGCTGGAATAGGAAGAAAAGCTGCCAATGTCTAGATAATTGGGTCAAAGTTTCACCCTCCCTCCTAACTGAAACGGTCAAAGACAGCACACGAAGGCATGGACCAGCAGGGACAGCTGTGCAAAAAAGTGCCTCTGTGATTATCAGAAACGGCCTGACAAGGTCTGAAATAATGGAAAGCAACCCAGATTTCCGCCCTCTCTGTAAAGGTACTGACACCGAGCATGAAAATGCTTGCCCGAATAAAGCACAGACATCAAGAATCCATTTCAGGACAAACACAAACCTCTCCGATTTCAATCCTTGCAAAGAACAAAGAACATAAAATGAGCAGCCAAGGCCTATCAAAACTCGAAGACCGGAGGAACTGCAGACAAATCACAAGCAATAACCCCTAAATAACTCCCTGCTTTAAATAATGCTGGCTGAGTGGAGTCGGTGCGCGCCACAACAAAACGTGCTCAAAGCATTCAGTGGGAGTAATCACGAAGAAATCGCTGCAGACAAAAGAGGGCCTTGTTTGAAAAGTAAAGGCAATGTTCAACAAAACAGCACTGATAGCAAGGACAACGGGAAGATATTGTGAAGCAGTTAAATGAGACTTTGCGTAAATACCATATTTTATTTCAATTGCCAGTGTGGCAGTCTGGCAGAAGCTTTTTAGCAACGGTATACGGTACATTACCGGCACTTTGCAGCAACAGCGAGTGCTACTTGAAACACTTGATTATACCATTATATGGAAGACGCCTCGACACTAACCTTCCGCTGCGTTACCCGTTTTCCGACGGCAAAGACGCCTGGCATATTTGAAAGTGGGTCAAACATTCGTCTTTTTTTGTTTTCTCATTTATACATTTCCTGCTGGGCGGCGGCAAACACAGTATATCTTTTCAGTGCTTCGCCTTATGATAATCAGTATGAGCTCGTTTTCAAACACATTTCATCACTTTCCTCTGAAAGAAGCACCGCAGACGCGGCTCGCGGGGGGGGGGTTGTGCCGGGGGATTTTTTAAATAAAAAAAGAAAATCCTACCTGAGGAGGTCCGCCGTCCGCGCCGCCTCGGGTCCGACTCCGTTTGGCCCTACAGCCCCTCTCAGCCAATCCTGGCGCTGCTGGCAGCGCCAGGATTGGCTTAGGGCACGGTTACCTCTCGCCCGCCTGCCCATTAGGAGACCGAGGTTTGAGCCTTTGCTCAACCCTCGCTCTCCTAATGGGCATGCGCAAGCCAGTGCACACACAAGTGCGCATGACTGGGCACGGCGCGAAAATTCGGTGCCCTTCCCCACTCATGCGCACTTGTGCTGCAGTGCTGCCCCTGGTCCCTCTGACAATCATGTCAGTCAACATGACGCAGGACCGCCCACCCCTTCAGACTCTGAAGGGGGTGGGCGGTCCGACGTCATGCTGACTGACATGATTAGTCAGTTTCCCTCGGCTCTTTGAACTTAAGTAAACTCAGTTTACTTGGGTTCAAAGACGCCGAGGGAGCTGCGGGCGGGGGGCCTACGCCCCAATGGACGCACCGCCCCTGTAAATGGTGATCAGTCCCACCACTCGTTAGGAGAGCTGGTGTTTTAATTAACGACCAGTGCCATTTTTTTTTTTTTTTAAATGCTGTGCCGCTCTATGTGTTTGGTCAACCTTATCTAAACACCTCCTGTTATGACTGCCACTATAACGGCTCTTTGTAAAGCTATATATCCTGATTTGCGTAGACCAAAAGTTGAAGCCTGAATAGGCTTTCTTGGAACCTAAACATTTATTTTTAATGGTAATGCTCTAAGCAGTGACGTCGACATTGCGCATTTACTTTACAACAGTCTTACTAATAGTGTACGAACCATTTTTTGAAATAATTTTATATTTGGTAAGACACTGCTGCTTCTGTAATTTCACTTTATTAAACATACCCGTTTCTTCTGAAAGAATGCTGCTGTAAACGTGAACGTATTTCTTCTATGTCCATCCTTAAGTACCCTAGCGTTTCCGGGGTCATATCTCTTGCAGTTGTGTCGGGTTTGGTAGTTTGCCACAGCTAGTGCGGGCTGGTGCAGTGGGGGCTGTGAACAGGGGCCAGGGCGGAGGGGAGCCATATCTGCGCTGCAGCCATCGAGCAGCTTAGCGCAGCGCTCAGTGTCTGGCCGCCCAGAGCATGCCGAGGCAGTGACCGTAGCCTCAGAGGCAGACAAATCAGGCATTGGATACGTGCAACGGACAAGCGCAATGCCTCAGTATGGGCATCCTGTTCACCAAGATATGGAGGCTCTTCAACAACCAGGGCGAGTGGGCTGCAGCCACTGTTCTAGGTTGCACACAGCTTCATCTGTAGAGGGAGAGAGAGAGAGGTAGAATTGGAATCAGCAGTTCCCAGGGCACGAGTCGGGGGGTACACGCGGGTGGACGGCGTCCACCCACTTATTTCACAGGGTGGACGCCGTCCACCCTGCCAAGAAGTTGGGCCCCACTGAAAAAGATGCTGAATTCGTCCCGGTGTAATTTCCAAACACCGGGACACTTTCAGCAGTGCCTGCACGTTGTTATCTGCTTTCGATCTGCAACACCGTGCAGGCGGGGACAGGATGGGGCTCTCTTAGTTCTGACTCCTGCTGGGCCCATAATAAAGGCCGGATCTGAGGGGTCATCAGGCCTCCTTTTGTTGGAGTCTCCTGGCTGGGAGCAGTCAGGAGCCTCACACCTGATGCAAATGCAGCAGAGGGGAAACAAAGGCTCACACTTTGTTAGCACTTCACACATACTGAAGAGAGGCAGCTTTTCACTTTGTTCAGGCTCTGTAGAAACTTCAGATGTGTTGATGTTTCCCAGCATTTGCACAAAATAAATAGCATTTTAATAGCGCTTATACCCCTGAGGAGGCGTTGTAATAATTTAAATATCACTATTTCTTTTAAAGCACTATGGCTAGAGAAAACAACGCTGATAAAAGGTAACATTGTTTTATGTGTAGCGTACAAAAATGTGAATCTTCTGCCTAAATCAGGAGGGTTTGCAAGTATGCTCTAAATGTGCTCAAATTACTCATGATACACCTGCTAAACATGTATGTGAGGGCTTAAGATCTGATGTCACTTCTTGTGATGCCAGTTCCTGTGATGTCAGGAAGAATGATGATGGATTAAACCCAGATCAGTTGACTGGGGGTGAGTGTTTGATTGGCTCAAGCGTTCCGTCCATCATCCCCTTTTGTATCGCTTTGTTCGCCCTAAGTTGGCGGGGGTATGCCCAGACGTGGGTCCCTTGCTCACTTTGCCACTGGATTCAAGCAAGCCTGGCTGATGACGGCTGGAATGCCAGAAACCGGTCCTAGGATGCTTGTTTCCGGTCCAGGGAAGACATGGCTTGGCAGTTCGGGCTGGACTGTTCCCATGAGGCACAGGGTCAGACTGATTTGCATATGGCCATGTCTGAACTGGGGTGGTGGAGTGAGCTAAAGAATGATGATGGATTAAACCCAGATCAGTTGACTGGGGGTGAGTGTTTGATTGGCTCAAGCTGCCCGTCCATCATCCCCTTTTGTATCGCTTTGTTCGCCCTAAGTTGGCGGGGGTATGCCCAGACGTGGGTCCCTTGCTCACTTTGCCACTGGATTCAAGCAAGCCTGGCTGATGACGGCTGGAATGCCAGAAACCGGTCCTAGGATGCTTGTTTCCGGTCCAGGGAAGACATGGCTTGGCAGTTCGGGCTGGACTGTTCCCATGAGGCACAGGGTCAGACTGATTTGCATATGGCCATGTCTGAACTGGGGTGGTGGAGTGAGCTAAAGAATGATGATGGATTAAACCCAGATCAGTTGACTGGGGGTGAGTGTTTGATTGGCTCAAGCGTTCCGGTCCATCATCCCCTTTGTATCGCTTTGTTCGCCCTAAGTTGGCGGGGGTATGCCCAGACGTGGGTCCCTTGCTCACTTTGCCACTGGATTCAAGCAAGCCTGGCTGATGACGGCTGGAATGCCAGAAACCGGTCCTAGGATGCTTGTTCCCGGTCCAGGGAAGACATGGCTTGGCAGTTCGGGCTGGACTGTTCCCATGAGGCACAGGGTCAGACTGATTTGCATATGGCCATGTCTGAACTGGGGTGGTGGAGTGAGCTAAAGAATGATGATGGATTAAACCCAGATCAGTTGACTGGGGGTGAGTGTTTGATTGGCTCAAGCGTTCCGTCCATCATCCCCTTTTGTATCGCTTTGTTCGCCCTAAGTTGGCGGGGGTATGCCCAGACGTGGGTCCCTTGCTCACTTTGCCACTGGATTCAAGCAAGCCTGGCTGATGACGGCTGGAATGCCAGAAACCGGTCCTAGGATGCTTGTTTCCGGTCCAGGGAAGACATGGCTTGGCAGTTCGGGCTGGACTGTTCCCATGAGGCACAGGGTCAGACTGATTTGCATATGGCCATGTCTGAACTGGGGTGGTGGAGTGAGCTAAAGAATGATGATGGATTAAACCCAGATCAGTTGACTGGGGGTGAGTGTTTGATTGGCTCAAGCGTTCCGTCCATCATCCCCTTTTGTGTCACGCGCTGTGATGTCACGCGCCGCGATATCACGCGCCGCGATGCCACGCGCTGCGATGCCACTTGCATACTGATTAACTAGGTTAGTCCCCCCACTTCTTTTTAGGTCTCGCCTGAGCCGGCGCATGCGCTGCTCTGGCGAGACATTTAGTGAGTGGGCTTTAAAAAGCCGACCACAGCTTTTTGTGTGGCATAGAGCGTGCGGTTACGCGCACAGTTCCGAGCAGAGGCGCCATCTGGCTTTCCTCTCGCTCTCCCAAGGGTGCGCGCCTCGCTCCGCCTCTCTGTCTTGCTCGCGCTTCAACTCCCTCCCCCTCACCCACCACAGAGCGCGTCTCACAGCCGCGCGTCTTGTTTCATGTATACAGGTAATTGCCTTTGATTTCACGTCAAAAGCTTGTTTTTCAAAGGCATCGTACTTTTCTTTTGTATGTATTTATTTACACTGGAAATTGACTGGTAATCTTGTTGCTTTCAGCATTCCACAGAGTGTTTTCATTTTCACTCCCCCGTCACCTCTTCCACCTCCCAATAAACCCCAGCCAGATCGCCCTCACATCCAAACATGCTTTATTTAAACACTACAGAGTCCATCTTTTGCTCCCCCACCTCACGAACCTGCAAGCACTTCTCCTTTCAATCCTTGTATTTTTATATAATTGAAACAAAGGTTTCAAGCGCTTTACATGAGCACTAGTTCCTTTACAGAAATTTGCCCAGAATCACAGGATGTAGAGCCTCCGCCGATACTCAAACCCGATTCCCCAGCTTTAAAGTCCGGGCACTAGCCATTACTCCACATCCTGTCCCCTGTCTTTTGTTTTTGCCATTCTGTCAGTCACTCTTTTGCCTGTGACTCTGAGAGGAAAGAACAGTTGATTCAGGGCAGAGACCTTCATTCGTGCTATATAAAAATGCAAAACAAAGGATGAATAATCTGGTGAACGTACATCGCGCTGCCTAAAGTATCTACAGCCTAAAAGCTGCCATCTGGGCGCATTTTACGCCAAAGATGGTCACAGAAGCAAACTTTTTAACCAGCAACAGTCAAGGAAACCAAAGCGCTACCCCAACAGCTTTTAGCCACCATTAGCACATTTCTGGTAAATGATGTTTTTAGAGAAATGCAGATCAAAAACAGAAGCCTGTCACCTCATTCCCCCCTTCCACCCCAGCCAGATCGCCCTCACATCCAAACATGCTTTATTTATTTCAGCTTTATTTGCACTTCAACGCCCCTCCCACTCCCCCACCACAGAGCGCGTCTCGCGGCCGCGCGTCTTTTTAATGTATGTTGGTCCCTTCGACTCTTTTTTTTCTTTTTCTTCTTTCCGTCTGCTCATCAGCACGGCTTCGCAGACGGCGCACTTTATGTTTTAGACATATTGATATCAGGGCAGCCTTCACTTTCTCTTTGTTCGCTGCCTGTTTGTTTGTGGCTTTCACCCTCCCTCCCAGCACTCGGAGCCCTCCCCCACCCTCCAAGCACACATACAGCTGCGGGTTTCTCACGGCAGAGAGACCTCACACTATGAACCCTCCCACAACCCAGCGTGCACTTTTAAGTCATTACTGTCACTGTGTTAGTTCAGTTGCACCAAGTAATCTGAACCTGGACTTCAGCTCCCAGAATGCATCGGGTGGTTAAATTAAAATAAGCAGAACTGGGCTGCGATATTGGTTATACCGAGTCACCCAGCACCTTACTCCTGTGTCTGTGCCGCTTGCCATGAAGTGTACCAGTCTATACGTTTTTGTCCAAAATATTCAGATGTTTTTTGTAAAGGCATAAATATGGAAATGTCGTCTTTTTCTGACATTTTTCTATTCCAAAGTGCAGCCTCAGGGACTGAGAGGAAAAAAAAAGGTTAAAAATACGAAAAATAAATAAATTACATAATGCAAGACAGGGTGGTTGCAAAGTGGCCAGATTTTATTGGCAACCACACACATTTGCGCCACTTTACAGAGCTTGCCAGTGAAGCGCTAATTTCATTTTCTCTTTATTTAATACGTTGTTCAGTTATACATAATATCATCAGCTTTTATTTTGCGTCTGGTTTAAAATATTTTAATTAACTATTTATATGGCTTGCGGGCACCCTTACAGCGCGCGCACCAAAACAGCATTAGTTATTTACTCCTGCACGGCTTTTTTTTTACGTGTGCTTTAAAATATTATTAGCTACCTATTCTCACACATTATATGTTACATGGATGCATCACTCAGCGCCACAGCATCACTGAGCACCACCACAGCATCACTCAGGAACACCACAGCATCACTCAGGAATACCACAGCATCACTCAGCACCACCACAACATCACTCGGGAACACCACAGCATCACTCAGTACCACCACAGCATCACTATGCGCTACCACAGCATCACTCAGCGCCACCACAGCATCACTCAGCACCACCACAGCATCACTCAGCACCACCACAGCATCACTCAGGAACACCACAGCATCACTCAGGAACACCACAGCATCACTATGCGCTACCACAGCATCACTCAGCGCCACCACAGCATCACTCAGCGCCACCACAGCATCACTCAGCACCACCACAGCATCACTCAGCACCACCACAGCATCACTCAGCACCACCACAGCATCACTCAGCAGCACCACAGCATCACTCAGCACCACCACAGCATCACTCAGGGCCACCACAACATCAATCAGCGCCACCACAACATCACTCAGCGCCACCACAACATCACTCAGCGCAACTACAGCAACACTCACCACCACAGCGTCACTCAAGCCCACAACAATATCGCTCAGCGCCACCACAGCATCGCTCAGCGCCACCACAGCATCGCTCTACGCCACCACAGCAACACTCAGCACCACCACAGCATCACTCAGCACCACCACAGCATCACTCAGCGACACCACATTATCACTCAGCGACACAACATTATCACTCAGGGCCAACACTGCATCACTCAACAACACCACAGGATCACTCCGCACCACCACAGCATCACTCAGCACCACCACAGCATCACTGAGGGACACAACAATATCACCCAGCACCACCAGAGCATCAGTCAGCACCACCACAGCGTCACTCGGCACCACCACAGCATCACTCGGCACCACCACAGCATCACTCGGGGCCAGCACAGCATCGCTCAGCACCACCACAGCATCAGTCAGCACCACCACATCATTTCTCTGCACCACCACAGCATCACTCAGGACCACCACAGCATCACTCACCTTCACCACAACATCACTCAGCACCACCACAGCATCACTCAGGAACACCACAGCATCACTCACCTTCACCACAACATCACTCAGCACCACCACAGCATCACTCAGGAACACCACAGCATCACTCAGTACCACCACAGCATCACACTGAAGCGCCACAGCATCACCACCACAGCATCACTCAGCACCAGCACATCATCACTCAACACCACCACAACATCACTCAGGGCGGACACTGCATCACTCACCTTCACCACAGCATCACTCAGCACCACCACAACATCACTCAGGAACACCACAGCATCACTCAGTACCACCACAGCATCACTATGCACTACCACAGCATCACTCAGCATCACCACAGCATCACTGAGCACCACCACAGCATCACTCAGGAACACCACAGCATCACTCAGCACCACCACAACATCACTCGGGAACACCACAGCATCACTCAGTACCACCACAGCATCACTCAGCGCCACCACAGCATCACTCAGCGCCACCACAGCATCACTCAGCACCACCACAGCATCACTCAGGAACACCACAGCATCACTCAGTACCACCACAGCATCACTATGCGCAACCACAGCATCACTCAGCACCACCACAACATCAAACATTGGCAAAGTCAATAGCTCTACCTAAACACTTATAAGGCCCCCCAATGCATAGCCGATAGGTCTCGCCTTTGGGACATTATAAGTGTTTAGTTATCCAGCACAATATCCTTGATTAAACAACATCAATTGTTGCATGGCTAAACACTTATAAGGTCCCAAAAGCGAGACCTAATGGCTATGCTAATGCTTGTTTTAGCACTTGTGCCCTGGCAGTGCCTCTGTCGCTGGATCCTGCAGGGCCTGGCCCGTGGTCCTGTCCCTGCCTCCGGGGTGCTGATCTTACGTATTGTAATGGTGTGCCGTGCACTGCAGACAAGTTAACACAGCACATGTGTCTCTGAGTATGTTTACACATAAACATCATATCAAAGCTGGATACTTGCAAGAGCGCCACAGAATTATTCCAGATTTAACTCATTGATTTGTGTCCATAATTAAATGTCAGCAAAGCTTATGTAATGCTTTTTAATTCATTTCAGAGCCTGCGATGGAGTAAACATTATGTGAAAACCTTTGCAATTGTTTAAGGGTCCCATTAAAATAGTATCCCAAAGTCATCCTTGCTCACGCAGACGGCTCACGGACACTATGACTGGGATTTCACTGCCTCTTGCAGCTCATCCCAATGCTAAATGACATGCCATTGACAAAGCCCATAGCTCTCGCGTTGCCGAGATTGGCTTTGGCAATGCTTGTTCATATTAGTGTTAGAAAGAGTTTAAGTGACATTGCAACAATGTGGCTACCTGTGATCAGTAAGTTTGCAGCTGCCTGCAATTTGATTTATTATTGTCTCCTCCACAAATATTAATGAAATGCAAAGCACAACTGAATGGTTTATTGTTTAAAAACATTTGTTACTAAAACAGCTACTCCATTAAATGTTTTAAATGTAACATTTATATTGCAATCATAATGTGGCCGCTTATAGGGCGCTGCATGCTTTCTTTTTCTTTTAACTTTTATTTCTGTGGCATAAGTGTGCAATAAAAAATAACCATCGCACCAGTTTGCCAATGGCAGACCTATTGGCTTTGCCAGTGGCCTATCTCTGTGTAGTCTGCAATAATTGATGCTCAGGCCATAGAAGTTAAGGGGATTGTAGCATTCAGTATGTTTTTGTTCATATCTGCATACAGGTGTTCTCCCCTGATCGTAGTTAGTCCAGACTAAGTTGCAGGAAGTTTGGGCCGATGAGTCATTAGGAAGAACATCTGCAACAGATGTCGGTCACACTGCACTTCTCATGTGATTTGTTGTTTTACAGAAAATGTGCATCTCCGAACTGTCTTTCCCCAGTGAGACAACGGTGAAAAATGCCAGCCTTCCCAAAAGGCAAGTCCTCATCCCGACTTCATTTCAGTCTCCTTCCCACTACAAGCAAGTCTTCACGGCCGTTTTAACAGGTATACACTGTGCCTGCCAAATGTTTTCAAAAGTAGGGGTGATGCTTTGGTGGAAGCCGTGTGGGGAAAATGTAAGCCAGTTTCGAGTGTGATCGCTACTTTCAAGTGCGTCATTTTGCCTCAAAATGATTTAACTGTGATATTGTCAAATTTTATATTTGGGTAAGTGGTAATATCCAAAATTGGATTTGATTGCAAAATCCAAGTTTGCGGCATAATTTCATCCATGCAACAAAAATGTACCGTCACAGCGTGCTACAAAATATTAATTAAATATGAATAAATCGCAGAGGCGTTTCCAAAATGGAAAGTAATGTATATTAATCAATGTTTCTTATTAACGCCGGCCCCAGGATAGGGTGCTCTGAACACCTGCTCCTGTACAGGGAAGCGACCCAAATACTTCAAATTGACCCCTTCTGCAATGGATTTAATGAATTGTCAGAAATAAATAACATCTTAGGACCATTCACATCTGTATACTTTCCCGCATTTCATGCAATTTCTACATTGCTTCAACTTTGAATTTCTTTGCATAAAAGAAGATCATGAACTGGCTTTCCATCCCCCATAGTACGTTTTCACCTTCTCCTTTTGAGAGATGTGTCTTGACGAATGCATTTCCGTTACCTATTTCCGACAGTGAAGACACATTCACCTGGACTTCATTTCTTAGCAGCACATGGTCGCGCACCCACCGCACACGTCATCATCCAGAACTATAGATACTGCTTCGCTCTCTTCTTTCTGATGGATACTTCTAACCGCAGATTCCTCCCCATTTTTAGCATATTCCCAAGTGCCAGACTGGTTCCAGAAGATTTAACAGCATTGCTCTTGCACGTCGGTAAGTGGTGTCCTGCAGCTCCATGCCGACTTCGTTCTGCTCAGGAAGTGACAAACGGAGCTGTATACAAGCGCCACCCCTGCATGCAGCAGGGGCGGATTGGTAATGCGGGCACTTGGGAAATGGCCGAAGGGACGGTAGCCCAGTTCTAGCTGTGGGCTGCTTTTTTGGGGCAGCCTGGGGCTGTCTGTGCTGTTAGGATGCCGTCAGTGGCCCAGTGTGCCTGAGTGGCCTTTCTAGAGGCAGATGGGTGGAGGTATCACTCCCTTTCTCTCGCTGGGCCGGCCCATTAATTAATGCTGATTGAGCGGGGGCAGGGGGCCTGGGCAGAAGTGGTCACTTGCATTCATTTGTGGCTCAGCAGTGTGAACTAATCTGTGCATTTTCTTTTTATCTAAGTGAAGTTAATAAAACATGCCCCCCACCTCCTTTCTTTTCATAAAACTTCGCTGAAGCAGTCTTTTGCAAAGGCAATACCCAAATGTGGGCCACTTTTGTTTGGTGTGCCTGGGCCGATTTTTGATCCCAATCCAACCCTGGCATACAGACATCAGTTCCTTTCTTTCTGTACCTTCATATGCAGATCGGCAGATCGCTCCCAACTTTTTCCTTATCTTATGGTGATTTTTTTCTTCAGAAAACTTTTTCCAGTGTACAAAGGCTATATCCCCTCGTAAAAGTACAGGATTTGAGCCTTGTTGAGACTGTTGCAAACAGATGTCTGTGACAGATCTCCATGACTTCTGCCTGGTGTTTGGGTTCAACACACAACTTCAAGTCCTGTATGGAGTGCGCCTTAATGATCCTGAAGGCGATCCGGGAGCATGAATGCAAGTTGTACATCATCAAAGTCCGGCTCCCACTCGAAGTTTAGGGCGCTGACCCACTCCCACTCCTGACAATATTCCTGCGACAGGTCATTGTCGAAGTCTAAGTCTTCCAGTATGTCAAAGTCAACCTGAAAGCACAAAAAGACCATGCAGAATTTGTTCCAGTCCTGGCACTTTCAACTTGTGCAGTCGTGAGGACGTCATGGTGCCACCTGGCCTAGCTGTCGGTCCCCCTCTGAAGAGACGATACTGCAACTGATCCAAATGCACCCAAGTTCCCGGGGCCGTTGACGACATCGCAGCAGATTGAGGCCTTTTGAGAGGCCATGTTGCAAATTTTCGGCACCCTTCTGGCTCCCTTTCACACACCTTTGACCCCTTCATTTTGCAGAAGTTGGGGCCCTGCCAGCCAGTCCCCCATTTGTGCCTCCAGAATCTGCCTCGGTTTCCGCTCTGACACCGGAGCGGACTTCCAGTCCGGCACCAAGATCCATGCCGATCCCACTGACAGACGCTGGCACCAGAGGAAGACTTCGTTCCTATTGCCCTCTCTGACTGAGCCAAATCCATCTCTGCCTCGACCCAGGTCACGTCTCGATGCTGTACCAACACCACCAGGTCCAGTCCATTCAGATCAAGACAGAACAATCCCATTATCTTAGACCCATACCCCAGTGCTCCAACAACGATTTGGTTCCAACTATGAACTGAGTTTACCTGCCTTTGGGTGTGAGAATGGTGACGAGGGGAGTATCTTGCTCAACATTATGAGGATGAAAATGTATTTCTGGACTTACAAACTGCCAATGGGTTGAGCACTTCCTTGACACTGCATTATGTTTCCCCACCACTCAACCTCCCCTCCAAAAGACCAGTGAAAGAACAACGTGCCTCCTTTGGTGTAGGGATGACATGCACTGCAGCAGTTTTAGACTTGCAGTTACCCACTATGGAGGTCAGAACCAATGTTTTATCAGTGGTTTTACAATCTAGTCAAACTCCATCCGAACATTTGCTTCCATTTAATGAGGCTCTGATTGACACTTGTGGGCATGTGGTCTAAGCCCTGTTCCTGCCCTCCGGTAAACAGGCAGGTTGCCAGACTGTTCAGGCCAGTGCAGGGTGATCTTGACTTTCTAAGACAGCACCCCACACAAGAGAGTTTGGTGGTTCAAGTGAACCCCCACTCTTTGCCAACTACTCCTCCAGACAGAGGGTTGAAATGACTTGAGACCTTTGGGAAGCAGATATTTTCCTCTGCCAGCCTGGCCCTCAGAACAGTCAAAACCAGCTTCTTGTCTGGTGGTATACCAATGTTTTGCTGGACATGGTTGGTGAGATCTTGCCAGCAAACCCTGAGGAATTGAAAGCCAATTTGGCTCAAACCATCTAAGATGGTCAGGACGTGGTAAAGTATAATATCTGCTCTAGACTGGACACTATTGACTGCTTGGGCAGAGCCGTTCGGTAGCACGCTTGGTTGCTATCCATGTGCTTTTCCAGCGACTTGAAAACCTCTTTAACGGACATGCCATTTGATGGGTCTCGCCTATTTAGTGAGAAGGTTGATTCAGCATTGGGTCTCTTTAAAGAAACTGGACCACAGTGTGTTCCCTCTGCCCTTCTAATCCCGCGAGGCAGTATCCTCATCAGCTTTTTCCTTTTTGAGACTACTGCAGGGGATTGACGTACCTCATACGCCAAGGCCCCCACCTGCCCAGCAACAGGCACCCAGTCCTTTCGGGGACTGAGATCAAGCAGCCAACATCAGGACATCAGGGACAGCGAACTAACCAGACCCCCACTCCTCCGGCATCTCTTCCATTGGATAACCTTGGGTTATATTATTACACTTAATAAGTGCTAACATTTGATTGGGAGCAGGTAGAAATATCGTTCTGAATAAAATTCTGAAAATGCCACTTTTAGAAAATTGGTATTTTCTTGCCCTATTTGGTGCCTTCTGCCAGTGTCCTGGGTTACATGACTGTGAATGGCTTAACTGTTGGAGTTTGTGTATTCCGGCCAGACAGTAGGACAAAGGGAACTGGGTATCAGCAAGGCTGGCTATCCTGCGAGGATGGCTGGGGGGGTAGAACTGTTCCGTGACCCACTTGCACTTCAAAGGGCTTGCTTCCAGCACATACAAAGGAACCTGGTGCTAGCCTTTTCTCACCCTAGGCTTCTTGGAACCTTGGCAGGGAAAGGGAAGAACTTTCCATAACCAGATGTGGGGAAGGCCAGGATAACCCCCCATCACAATGACTGGCACCAGGTATAAATATTGGGCTCTAAGAACAACTCTTCAATACAATCCTAGACTTGTGAAAGACTTCAGTAGGACTTTCTGGACCCCCAGAGGACTTCTCTACTGCTACCAGAGGACTGCCCTGCTGCCTGAAGGAGCAGCGGGCCATCTCCTTGAACCCAGGACCCCAGAAATGACTTCTAGGGCTCATTAGCTGGGCTTCTGTGTGAGCCACAGGCACATAACAAGCTCCTGGGGCCTTCAACCCTCCACTTGCCCTCTGCTGGAGAGAGTCCTAACTCCCTCAAGTCCCCCCTCCCCAGGTCCTGGACCTCTGGTAGGGGAGTTGATGGTACTGCTCTGAAAACCTGGGACATCGACATTTTTTTACCAAAAAATGCCCTTAGAGCCGACACAAGACCGGGATCTATCTTTCAGCCGATCCACCCAAGAGCATTGCCAGTTTACATACATTCTTCTCTGCAGCAGCAAATCCTGTTAAGAGGGACCTCTCGGCGAAGGTATCTGGTCTTGTGGATGCCATGCCTGCAGCTTCGTCAGGCTGGAGCTTTTCGCCTTCTAAAAAAGTGACTAAGTAGGTAAAAATCTGAACAGCGACTTTGTCCAGTGGCTCCTCGACGACGCCTCCTCCTCCTCAGACACCGCCTGCTGCCTTGTCCCGCTAAACTCTTACCTTCTCAAGAACCTTTCTTCGAAATTTGTTCTAAGTCGGAAGGTATGTTGAGACCGGGCCCAATCCTCCTCATATGTCCAACCCACTCTCCATCATGGTCTGCCCTAACGTTTGACTTTGGCCAGGTCTCGTGCGACCAGATACCCGCAGTTGGCGCTTTGATCTTTTAGGTACTATTTTACTCTAAAAACGTAAAAAATTCATAACTCTGGTACTTATGATTGGATTTAATTTGTTTTGGTGTCATTTTATTTAATAACGTTTTATCCATTTTTATGGTTTGCATTTTTTTTGTGTTGTGCTTTCATTTTATTGATGTTTGTGTACTGCATCAATACTTTACACAGTGCCTCGAAGTTAAGCCTGACTGCATTTGTGCCAAGCTACCTTAGGGTTAGCACAGGTTAATTTAGTGACTTTTATGGTTCACCCCGACAAGGATTGTGGTTGTTGCTAGAGTAGGGTTTTCACCTCACCCCAACCAATAACCCTGTTTCTCATAGTGAACAAAGATGCAAGTAAGCTTAGAAGATAAAATGTGGTAATAAAAGTTGAGTCGGTCCCAGAGAATATTGTAGTGGCGGCTGTCTGATTCCTCATTCGAACTGTAGGATTTAAGAATGGTCTTTAAAGGAGCTCTGGATGCCCAACTAGCAACCCACATGTAGGCTGTGCCATTGGTATGTTCTTCCTAATCAAAAAATGCCATAGTGTGTTGAATCATGTTAAGACACCTAGTACTAAGTACCTGATCAAGGCTGCAAGTGAGGATCAATAGAATCGGCACCAGTTCCTCTTTCGTAAATGATAGATGCATCATACTACTCCTCTAAATATTTGAACACATTTCCGGATTTGCACTGTAAAGCATTTTGTTGAAAATGGATGTGTATAAGGCTATCAATAGTGAACTCTCGGCTTATCAGCCTCTTTCAGTGAATATCAGGTCAACGATGAGACTTGGATAGGAATGTATAAGACTTCACTTGCTAAGGCTTCACTTGATGACTGAATGGTAATTGAAGCTGAACTGTGGCCATTTTTGATTATAAGCTGCTTTAGTTTTTTCCCTTCAGTTGTCGTTTAAGGTTTTGCTTTCTTCAGGAAGGTGTGGTAATGTTTCTTTATTAGTCTGTAGGCTTTGTGGAGCTCTACTGTCTGGGGCCTGTGATTGTGAGATTTTAAAAACGTTTGGTATTACCACCCTGCCCCTTCAAGATAGATTCTCAATCATAAGACTGTGAATCTGCTTTTAGAGGCAGGATGGAAAACTGTAGTGAAGAAAGGAGCCACGCTGCCAAATTCAAGGAGGAGAGGTTGGGGTGAACCAGCTGGCTTCCGAATTTCGATAGAAGATCCAGTCTACACGGCAGCTTCAGATCTGGACGCTCTAACCGGTGAAGAAGGTCCGTGAACCACCATTGACATGGCCACTTCAGAGCACTCAAGATCATCCTGGCTCCCGAGTAGGACAGTTTGATGAGTATCGACAGGACTAGGGGGATCTGAGTAAAGGCATAGAGAAATTTGCCGGACCAGTCGATCCATAGGGCATTCCCCAGTGTCCCTGGTTGGAAAAACCACCAGGCGAAGACTGGGCATTTCTTGTTTTCTGCGGTGGCGAACAAATCGATGTGTGGAGCGCCCCCCCAGTCTGAAGATGTTTTGTACAACATCGTCGTGAAGGACCCATTCTTGGTTTTCCTGCAGGACTCTGCTTAGGGACATTTTGCACACCTGGGAGATGAGTTGCCACTATCCGCAGGTTCCTGGCTATTAGCCACTTCCAAATTGTCTAGGCCTCATGGTATAACGGTCTGGACCTCGTCCCCGCCCTGCTTGTTGAGGTAGTACATGGTTGTTGTGTTGTTCATCTGAACAAGCTGGGTTTGGGTCTTGAGGACGGGAGAAAATATTTCAGCACCAAGTTAACTGTGCGGAGCTCGAGGAGATTGATGTGGTAGGTCATCTCTCTCGTCAAAAAGAACTGAAGCAACTGCCACCTGCTCGGCATGATGGTATACTGGTGGTCTCTGGGTCCTTAAAGGCACAGATGCAATTTTTACACTCACATAATGACAGCCTATAGGGCTACACTGTCCTGCTATCCTTCTACTTTTACAAAAAGGGTTTGTAAAAAAGAGATTTAAGCTGTTATCACAAAGTATTGGCTTTAAATATACATATATAAGGGTTTCTTGACCTTTTTTCTAAGTACAATCTGAAGAATTTGGTCATTGTAGCCTTTCTTATAGGCTGCATAATGTTCTTCTCTTAAGTGTTTCTACAGGTTTTCCTGAAGAAGTCGAACATCTACACTTAAGAAGATATACCATGGAAAACTGTTCCGGGATCCCTGCACCTGGGTGGGACTATTCAGTGCTTATGACTATTAATGGAGATCCCCTGAGAGAGAAACAAAGTTATACTATATAGACAAAAATGGATACCAGTTACTGTCTGGTGGAGTGCTCTTTCTGCTAATCTTACTAAAATGGAACAAGAGGCATATATGGGTCCTATTTTAATAATATTCTGTATTTATATATATATATATATATATATATATATATATATATATATTCACTGAAAAAACCATAGGTTTTAGGGACAGTTATAGTTAGTTGGACATTTCACTCGTACAAAACCATAGAAATTCCCCCGTTATAGTTAGTTCAGCTAACTATAACTCGCGCCCCCGCAATGCACTGCTGATGACGTCACATATTACATCACTCATGACATGGTCAGTGACATCACTGATGACATCACTGATGACATCACTGATGACATCATCCAGTGACTGTGTGTTTCTGTAAAGTTTAAATATTTTTAATATATATAGGGAAAGGCGTATTGAAGAATGAGTGGGTGTATAAGTGTCTGAATGGATGATTTAGTAGGTGCGTGACTAACTCTATAAGTGAGTGATTAAACGTATCTTACTGAATGCATGGGTTAGTGACTAAACTGGGTGAATGTCTGTATCCGTCTGTCTGTTGCTGTGTAAGTGGCTGCATGGGTTTGTGAATAGCTACACAAGTGTCTATATGAGTTATTGATTGGTTGTCTGAGTATCTGTATGGGTGCCTGAGTGTTTGTGTGGGTGGGGTGTGTGCGACTCTGTGGATAGATGTGTGAGTGGGTGATTCACTGGGTGGATGGTTTCAAGAGTGCATCTGTGATAGACTGTATGGGTGGGTAAGTGTGTGTAAGAGTGTGTTAGTGAGTGAATGTATGTCCCAGTGGTACATGTGTGAGTAACTACATATGTGAAAGGCAGTATATATGTGTGTTGGAGTATATAAATAGCTATAAGCTGAGAGTGTGTGATTGTGAGAGTGACTGTATGGATGAATGTGTGCTTGTATCAGAGATTGTATAAGAGCGTAAGAATGTGCTAGTATTTGTATGAGTAAGTGAGCTGGTGTGTGTATAACTGTATAGGTGAGTAAATGGGTGTGTGCTTAATATTTTGCATGACTGACTAGGTGTGTGAGTACCTCTATGGATGAGTGGCGGTGTGTGAGTGTTTATATAGGTGTATGAGTGCATATAATAGTCCTGTACTGAGTGACTATAAGTATGAGTGACTGTACGGGTGAGTGAGTAGATGTGTGTGTGTGTAGACCTAAGAATCAGTGAGTGTGTATAGTCTATGGTTTTGACAATGGCAGTCCGTAATTTACAGTGGGTGTATCAAAAGTTATATTAGGGTGTGAGAAGATGCATGAAATTATCACATGGATGATGTCATCAGTGATGTCATCAGTGATGTCATTTGAGATGTCATCAGTGATGTCATCAGTGATGTCACTGACCATGTCATGAGTGATGTAATATGTGACGTCATCAGCAGTGCATTGCGGGGCGCGAGTTATAGTTAGCTGAACTAACTATAACGGGGGAATTTCTATGGTTTTGTACGAGTGAAATGTCCAACTAACTATAACTGTCCCTAAAACCTATGGTTTTTTCAGTGAATTTCAAAGGTTTTTTAAATGCTAATTTCTAACTATAACGTGCCTGAAACCTATGGTTTTTCAGTGAATTTCAAAGGTTTTGTAAATGACAATTTTTAAATGTATTAATTGTTATATTTATTTTTTGATACTGATTTACTACATTTTTTTAAACTATTTATTTTTACATATTTTATTTTTAAATTACATTGTAATTACATTATACATTACATTACAAAATATACTTTCTCAGAATGAATTACTTTAGTTTAAATACTTTGCAAATAGGCAATAGACTTTAAGTACAGAAGTTACAGTTGTTGCAAAGGGCAACACAATTTCAAACACAATACAACATTGAGCTCAATGTGAATTTCTAGTTAAATGCAATTAGTTACTTTATGGATTACTTTTCTAACCACAGGACTGGATCCTAGATTCAGTCCTGGGACATCTCCTGTAAACAGTTGAGTAAAAGCGTTTTGGTTACAGTAGTGATTTTTAAGGAATATTATTGTATTTTAAAAGTTGACACTTAGAAACTTTTTCACATAGAATCACCAATGTTATCCTATGGGAGGAAATTCACTTAGCAGGTAAGTAGTGTTATCGTTACTTTTTTCTTACTCAGTGGTGGATCCTGGATCCAGCACTGGTGCATCTCCTGTAAACAGTTGAAAGAATGCGTTTAAGTCATACAGGCGATTTTTAAGGAATATTTGTAGTTTGTGAAAATCGACACTTTGAAACTTTTCTGCTGAAAACCAGACAATGGATTCCTATGGAAGGAAATACAAGTTACTGGTAAGTACGGTTAGAATTACTTTTCAGGGTCAGTGCTGGGCTAAAAGATGTAGCACTGGGTTCTCTCCTGATAACAGGTGAGTAAATCGGAATTCGTAGTTCGGCTGATTTTAGAGGAATATTTTAAAGTTCCAAAACTCCACACTTAGAAGAATTTCCAAGTGAAACCAGTCAATGTTAGCCTCATGGAAGGAAATTCAAGTTACTGGTAAGTACGGTTAAAATTACTTTTCAAGGTCAGTGCTGGGCTAAAAGATGCAGCACTGGGTTCTCTCCTGATAACAGGTGAGTAAATCGGAATTCGTATTTTGGCTGATTTTAGAGGAATATTTGTATGTTTCAAAAATCAACACTTAGAAACTTTTTCAGCAAAAAGCAGGCAATGATATCCTATGGAAGGAAATTCAAGTTACTGGTAAGTACGGTTAAAATTACTTTTGAGGATCAGTACTGGGCTGAAAGATGCAGCACTGAGGTCTCTCCTGATAACAGGTGAGTAAATCGGAATTCGTATTTCGGCTGATTTTAGAGGAATATTTTAAAGTTCCAAAACTCCACACTTAGAAGAATTTCCAAGTGAAACCAGTCAATGTTAGCCTATGGAAGGAAATTCAAGTTACTGGTAAGTACGGTTAAAATTACTTTTCAGGACCAGTACTGGGCTGAAAGATACAGCACTGAGGTCTCTCCTGATAACAGGTGAGTAAATCGGAATTCGTATTTCGGCTGATTTTAGAGGAATATTTTAAAGTTCCAAAATCTTCACACTTAGAAGAATTTCCAAGTGAAACCAGTCAATGTTAGCCTATGGAAGGAAATTCAAGTTACTGGTAAGTACGGTTAAAATTACTTTTCAGGATTAGTACTGGGCTGAAAGATGCAGCACTGAGGTCTCTCCTGATAACAGGTGAGTAAATCAGAATTCGTAGTTCGGCAGATTTTAGAGGAATATTTGCACAATGGTGAAGGGAGGGCGGGGCCTGAGGTGACATCTGTGCAAACGCGCCTCGTGGCGCGTTTTTAAATTGGGGGATTAAGTCCCCTTGAATCATGAGGGTCCCTAGGGGCCAACTAGCCCACCAGGAACCTCCAGTATGCGCTAGGGGCTGCGTTGCAGAGACGTGTAGAGATGCCACACCCCTTTTTACACCTCTCTGCAACGCAGCTCTGTGGCGCTTTCTGGATGTACCTGTTGGGCTAGTTGGCCCCCAGGGACCCTCAGGATTGAAGGCAATTTAATTCCCCATCATAAAACGCGCCACTCTTTTTGTATTTTGTACAGCGGCCTGCCTGGTCGCGGGATTGCACCACCGCGAAACACTTGCGGGTCCACCGCTGCTTTATTGGGGCAGCTAACTGTGGAACAGGAGGTGCCTGTTATATGCAGGAGTGCCGGCGCGAACATCGGCAATCCTTTTAAAGACATTTTTGAATGTGAGTGCCGGCGGCGACCTACTTGGGTTTTATTGAACCACCAGTCCCAGGAAGCATTGCTTCGGGTGGTTCACCTGAGCATAATTATTACGGGGATTTACTGGTGGTTGCCGCACGTCACATGGTCTGCCACTGAAGAGGGCGTTGGCCCGAAACGCGTCTGGCAGGAAAACCATAAAAGGACTTTGTTCATGGCGTGTGCCCTTGCTTTGGCGTAATTTCCACCTGGGAGTGCATCCCACCTAGAGGATATATATCCCATGTAGTGGGGTGCCCTTAGGGGAACCCCAGTACTCCCGGTAACAGCCTTTCAGGGTCTGCAAGCTAGCTAGTGCTGCCACAGACACTGTTCTGCCCTCCTGCTGCTGAGCTCCAGCAGGGGAAGGTAGAACAATGTTTCCTGTCACAGGGAGGTGTGACCACCTCCCAGACAGGACTTGGTGTATTGGGCTGGGGTGGGGGCACTTTCCAGCGCCACCAGACCACATTGAAGGGTACATTTGGTGCCCACCTTGCATACTCCGGTTTGAGCCAGTTCAGGAACCTTTGGTTTCCGCTCTGGCGTGAAACTACACAAAGGACATAGGAGTATCCTCCCTTCTGTTCAGCCTCTCCTCTGGGAGGGGTCCCTACGTCATTCCAACCATTTCCTTGGAAATTTAAGGGTTCACCTGTGGCTGGGTCCTCAGATTCGTCGTGTAATAAGACTCACCTCTGAAACCAAGACACTGTTCGACCGTCTGGACACTTGGACTTCACCTGGAACTGAGACTGCATCAAGGAAGACTGCTGTTGCTCCTGGTCTCACTGTTCTTCAAGTTTCTGCCTTGTCTGCATCTGTGCTTCGCCAGAAAATCTGTGGGCATCCAGGACATCCAAAGAAATCTCCCTTGGAGTGAAGGAGTCACTCCCTGCCTCTGCAGGCGCCGCAACGAAGCTGACCGGTCTGCTGCTCCTCTCGTCCTACGGACTTCCAGAGGCTCAGCAACACAGGTGGTGGTTCTGTGGCTCTCCAGAGGCCTGACCTGTCTTCCCTGTAATTTGGAGAACAATATCCCTCGTCGGAGCCGCTGGGACAAAACTACTGTGCACAGCGTTGACTTGCCATTGCCAAGGCTTGCTCTACCTTCCAGAGATCTTCGGGCTACAAAAAGCTCAAGCCTCCAGCACCTCATCCCTCTAAGATCAGTGTCCTCACTACATCCCTTGCACCATCGGCCTCCATCTTGGATGACCTGCCTGAGTGTATTCTCCTGCTTTGGTGCGCCCGCCTGCTTGCTCGGGCCTGCTTCAACACCTGCACTTTGTGAGTCCCTTGGACCTTGCTGCTCCCAACGATTGCATCTTGTCTTCTGCGGCTACCAAGGCTTGTTGGTGCTCCTGCAAGACACCGACCACCTAGGCACCGACATCCTCCGTGGGGCAGCTCGTGTAGGGCTCCTGGTCTACCTCAGCGTTGCCTGGTCCCCACAGCTGCAGTTACAAGGTCCTCGTCAACTGTCCTGAGCTCCCTGACAAGGGTGGGCATTGTGCTTCCGTGCCTCTTGGTCACATCCGAGTGACATAGACTCTGTCCCTCTGCTTGCAGGTTCTCCTCTTTAAGCATCCGCCCTTGGATTCCACCGGACATCTTCAGAGACTTCTCCAGAGTTCTTCCCAAGTCTTCCGTTGTCTGCGGGAGTTTCCGACGTCACTTCATCCTTATGCATCTGGCTTCCCTGGTGCAGGTATCCTGAGGCATACGTGGGTGGGTTGGCTCTGCAACCTTCCGTCCTCTGGGAAGGGTCCTTCTTTAAAACTGCAACAACGACTTCTCCATTGACTTCCACTGGTCACACTGCTGTGTTTCAACTCTGCACACAGCCTCCGTGGGGTTCCTGGGTACTTACCTTGGGTGGTTCCTTGTTCTCCCAGCTCCTGAGTCCTTTGGTCCAAGTCCCGCTTTTCCCTGCAGTTCGCATTCCACTTCTTTAGTATATGGTTTGCTCACCCCTGGAGACCAGTGTATATTTGTGCTACTTACCTGATTTCTTTTGAATATTTTCGATAACTCAGGGTAGGAGATATACCAATGTGTTAGTGATTGAGTTATGTAATATATAGACTTATTTTTATAAACACTGAGTGATTCTTTTTCATCTAATCTACACTGTTGATTAGATGTGGTAAAACAATCTGCTTAACACTCCTTCAAGATAAACCTGAAGCCTGCTCTCCACAGCTACCACTTAGAAAGCTTTTAAGGTTATCAAAGACCACTAAACTCACCATAAGGGTTGCCTGGATTAGTGCAAGGTGCATCACTCCTGTAAGTGTGCACCATATACTAAGCCACTCTCCTACACAAGCAATATCCATCCCCCCATTTAAGCTAGAGTTCAAAGAAATCTGACATGGGGTACCACAAAGACCAGCTTTAAGCCCCATTCTTTTTAATGTTTATCTCCACCCACTGCTAACCTTGATTAAATCTTTTGGGATGTCATTGGCTGAGGGGTCACCTGACTACTAGGGCTATAAACGGCCAAGGGTGGAGAGGACAAGGGTGAGTGCCTGTTTGAGCCTGGTCGGGACCTGGGCCAGAAATGCTGCCCATTTTCCCATTCATTAATACCCACCCTATGTATGTGTCCCTCTGTATATAAGCATTTCTTTTCACTATAGATATGTACCAATCTTTGTGTATTGCTTTGTATAAACATGTAGAATAATTATGTTATAAAAAATTTAAAAAATCTTCTTTGGTCTACATGTACTTGCTTCCATTGGGCATCTATGTACCTCCATGTACTTGGGTCTGTGTGTCTGTTACTTTTCTCCTGAAAAAGCATATCCAATGCACTACCTTATTTCTCATCCTATACCTCTATCTTTAATCTGTGTATACTTACCTCCTTTATGTATCTATATACTTTCAGTGTACTTATGGATCGATATATTTATCACTTTCTTCTAATTTAGCATTTCCAATGCACTACCCTATTTCTCAGCCTATACTTCTCTCAATATATCTTCTAGCCCAACTTTCTGACTCATCTCAAACTTCTTTCTACTACTCTATCCAATGCACTACCCTATCTCTCACCCTATACATCTATCATTATATCATCTACACCCACTCTCTCATTTATCCCAAACCCCATACCACTACTATGTTCCCCAAAATAACCCTTTCTTGACTCTTTCCTACTCTACCCCTCCTTGCATCATCTGACACCTCTTTTACTATACCGATCCCCCAAAACAAACCTTTCTAAACTCTTCCTCTGACTCTTCCCCTCCAAAAACCCTTTTTACTCATCCAAAAGCCTCCTCCTATTGCTATGACCTAAAAAGAAATCCTTCACTCCTCTATCCCTCCACTATCCCTTTCAATAAAAATAACAGACTAACATGTTCACTTCTCTAATTCCATATTCCATTATACTAATTCACCACTAATCCTTTATGGGTTCCAGAGTAGCGTGCTACTCGCCAACAAAGCGTTTCAACACCTCATCAGGGTTACAAACGCTATATAAATGCAAACCTTTTTCTCTTTTTTACCCCTCCCCAACCCTTCTCAATCCAAATAACTGACTAACATATCCACCACTCAAATTACTTCATATTTCACTATACTAATTTTCAACACTAATCCTTAATGGGTTCCGGATTAGCCTGCTACTCGCCAGAAAAGCGCTTCAACACCCCATCAGGGGTAACAGGCGCTATATGAATGCAAACCTTTCTTTCCCTTCTATCCCTCCGCTATCCTTCTCACTCCAAATAACTGACTAATATCCACCACTCAAATTACTTTCTTATTTCACCATACTAATTAACCACTAATCCTTTATGGGTTTCCGGAGTAGCGTGCTACTCACCAAAAAAAAGCACTCCAAACCCCATCAAGGGTAAGAAGCGCTATATAAATACAAACCTTTTTTCCTCTTCTATCCTTCTGCTATCCTTCCGAATCCAAATAACTGACTAACATATCCACCACTTAAAATTTACTTGCATGTTTCACTATACTAATTCAACATTAATCCTCTATGGGTCCCGGAGTAGCGTGCTACTCGCCGAAAAGCGCTTCGACGCCTAGTGTTGAATTAGTATAGTGTGTGTGTATATATATATATATATATATATATATATATATATATATATATATATATATATATATATATATATATAATATTATTACCTGAGCTTGGTCCTTAAAGTCTGTAGTGTCACTGTGTTATAACTTTATAAACTTTTACTCTTAGTAGTCGAATACACTTTTTCTTTGGGTTTTGCTTAAGCTTCCATGAATTCCACCAGTTCTTCTTACTCCCTCCACTGCTTAACCAGACTACCTCCGCTGCCCCCTCCAAGTTCAAAGTGAGGAATCCTGAGTCTTCCTTGAGAACACTTCATCCTCGGAAGCTCATGTTAACCATGTGTTCAGCATTATATTCTGAGGCTGTGAACGGTAGTAAAATGCATCTGGAGCCCCCATCTGCTTGGGCCCCTAATCGATCTATCATCGTTGCCAAACTAGATTATAATTAGACACTTTGATGGGAATATTTAAACAACAGATCCTGCAACTTCAGAGGGTGAAAAATGATGGTGTCTCACTAGCAACAGCATCCATGGCATGGAAAGCCTTAAACTGACTATAGTTAGAAGACTGGATTTAATGCAGGTGTCTCTGCCTTATTTATAATTTCAGACATGGATAGACACCTCCTTAATTGAAATGAAACTCCCTCCCTCATAATAGTAGGATTACTTAATTACAAGACTAGTGTAAAAACCTTCCTTTTCCGGCCCCTTCCTACCTATGTTCCCCCTAAGCTGCGCACCTGTGCATCTGCGCAAACTGTGATTTCTCCCCACACAAAAGCTCATTAGATGCGCGCATTACAAAGGGTATTGTAATGAGAGAATAGCTATTTATGAGGTGTGAAGAGTGATAAAGCTGAAACAAACTGCCTGCCAAGGACGCAAAAGGCATTCAATCTCCTACTGCAAAGCACTTCTGAAACTGGACCCATTCGCTTCCTATGAAGCCACTGTGACTGGATTTTCCACTTTAGGAGGCATTTTACTGAACTGGGCGAAAGAATGGCTGGTCCACCTACAGAACTTAGTCTCCCACAAGGCATCACATAAAAATAATGCCTACTAATTAGCTATGCATTTGAAACTCAATTAAATCAAGTGCATACCTGAGTACATGGTGGAGCAGATTGTGCCCTGGGTGTAAGCTAAATTTGGTTCTAGGACGTAACTCTATACACATTCGTTTTGGCTCCTCGGGCTCTTCAGTCAGTGGTTTGCTGCTATGGTACCAAGATCCCCACAGTGCTCCCCCTTCTAGTTTGTCCTTCCATTCAGTTTAATGCCATTACTATACCCATTACCAAGGGAACCTTTGTTACTCATCCTGCTCTATTGTTCCAGAAGTCCGATATATTGGAATGTCTAATCTTAAATGGATTGGAATGGTATGCCTTCTTGTTAAACCTAAGTTTTTATTAGCTTGTTCAGTTTGACATTTTTTTGACAGTCTCTAATGAGAAGGGAAGGGAGGAAGACAGCTAGGCTGCTGTTCTCATCCAGAGTAAAAAAAATTTAACAACTTTATTTCTGAATTTTTACACAGTGACAGCGCAATAAAAGAGGAGCACATATGATAAAATGGAACATACAACCCAAACAAACATGTCACCAGCCATATACATCCTCAGCACCACCTATGATCCATAACACCGTTGGAATAGATATAAACATTGTAGTAGTATATACCAGGTCGAGAGCCCTGTGCAATACAACACAATTATTTAACTAGTGGAGTCCAGATCTCTACATGTCAGTGCTTAATTAGGTGACACCTCCTCCCCATCCTCTGAGCTAGTGTCTATATTGGAGCCAACCTCGCTGTTCCCATATGCCATGTAACGATCCCACACCCTCACCCACGTTGCAATATCTTCCTGAACCTACTCGGCGAACCTAAAAAGCATATGGAGGTGAACCAGGTAAAGGAGTCCAATCACGTATATTTTGACAAATTCTTTATTACTCCATCAATTTTTCACATACATGGTCCAGCCAACTCGTTTCGTTCCATATATAATCGGAACTTCATCAGGGCTTAATATCTTGTGAAAACATGTAGTATCCCTGTAAGACGCCATATCATGATTCCAGCTGTGTGCACTGGCAAGTAAGGTATTTCACGGGGCAAAACGACGTCCCCCCAAATATTACCCTGATAAGTAATATACCTCTTAGTCACATATCGTCTCAGCAAACCTAGACTGTTTGATATGTTGGTCTTTGGCCTGCGACCACTCAATAACATCCTTGACTAACAGGCCCACCTGAGGCATACGAGTACCCATCCAACCGATAGCCCCTCTCCTTTGTGCTAATAAGAGAGCAAGTTGCATGAATTTATATTGCATTTTTCTACCCCTAGGCTGCATTACTATCCCCAGTAGGCATGCCTGTAGTGTGGCCTGGAGTGGAGACCCGGCTGTAGCTTGACCCTTGGCACTATCTCCTTCCAGAACATTATCACCTCCCTGCAGACAGATGCCAAATGTAAAAAGAAGCTTTACCTTCCCTACATCTGGGACATTTTGGCTCCCTGGTTGGATACATCTTACTAAGGACATAAGAAGTAATATACGTCCGGTGAAGGTAATTGAAATGTATAAGCTTGAAACTGCTGTTACTAGAAACCTCACAAACCAATGCACATGCCCGCTCCCAGTCCGCATCCGAGAAGGGCTCAGCCAGCTCCTTCTCCCGGGATCGTCGGAGTTGCAGTGGGCGTCAGGTAAGGTCTTCCCCCGAGAGCTCTATACAGAAGTGTGATTAGATTCCTCCTTTCCCCTCATCAGAGAAGCACACAAAGCCCACGTGACAGCACTAGCGCAGCTGGAAACATGCACCACCCCTCGAAGTATTTTCAAGTTTCTGACCAACTCCCAGTTGAAAGGTTTCCAGGGCCTCCTGCAAAGTAATGAAAGCTTCCCCTGGTACAGTTCTCCAGCTAAGAGGCAACCCCCATTTCTCCAACGTTCCATGGACATGTCCGCGTCTATAGCATAGAATGGAGCACTGTCCCACAACCGCAATTCCTGATCGAATGGGGCTCTTTGGATCACTTTAGTGACTACCCCCTCCCAAATTGCCACCATCTGTCGCACTAGATAGGAAACCGGGAAGTCCGCTCATCCACCTCTCATGAGGAGTCGAGCTAATGTCTCACTGCCAGTTCTGCCCTGCAGTAATCGTTTTTCCCAAATGGCCGAATCCACAAGCCACTGATCCGAATATTGAAAGTGGGCTGCATAATAATAGTGCTGCATATCCGACAGTGCCAGACCCCCTTCAGCCATATCTCTTTGTAGCACCAACAAAGCCACCCTGTTACGGCGACCCGCCCACACCAAGAAGACCAATCAACTGTCCAGTTTCCCGGACGACCCCCTGATTGATGGGACATAGAGAACTCTGCACAGCGTACAAACACCTGGGGAGAAAGGCCATCTTGGCCAGTGGCGTAACAAAGGCCCCTGCAGTGTGGGGGGGCCCGAGCTCCATGGGGCCCCCTCAGCACAGTACCCCGGCCTGAGAGCTTCTAAGTGAGTCCGGAGGGGGCACCTCCATGTAGTTTGCAGGGGGGCCCCCCTCAACTTTCGTTACGCCACTGATCTTGGCAATAGCCATGCTGCCCATGACTGAGAGGGGAAGTGTGTTCCAAAATTGAAGGACCCGTGAAGACCTCCTAGCACCCGTTCTATATTATCTTGGCTCTGTCGTGTCTCCGTATGGGCTACCATAACCCCCAGGCACCGAAAGCTCTCCGTCTCAAACCGGAAGCCAAGCTCCGGTAGTTGTTCTCGTTGGATTGACGTTAATACACTCAGGGGAAACAAGAGTGTCTTATGATTATTGACCCAATAGCCAGGATTGCATCAGGATTGGCACTGCTTCCCTAGGGGAACGAATGTAAGTAAGGGCATCGTCTGCATACGGCGAAACAATGATAGTAGTGATAGTAGTGTTGTCTATCGGAATCCCCCAGTCCTTCATCTCCTGGCGTAATAGGGCAGCCAGGGGTTCCAGCACCAAGGCAAAAAGCAGTGGTGAGAGTGGGCAACCCTGACGGGTACCCCTCCCCACAAGCCAACTCTCCGACACCGCCCCTCCTACCCTGACTCAGGCCATGGGCTCTGTGTACAGCAACCGCACCCAATCTCTAAAGGAAGGTCCAAACTCCAGCACCCTAAACACCGCCATCAAGTGGGACCAGTCCACAGTATCGAAGGCCTTCTTCAGATCGACAGTCACCAATGTCCTTTCCTGCTCCTCATCAACCACTGCATGCAAGACATGTGTTAGTCTGTGGATATATAGAGCCATGCTCCAGTCTGGGATAAACCCACATTGGTCATCATGAACTAGGTCCCGTATCAATGCCCCAATCTAGTCGCCAGAAGCTTACAATTCACCTTAACGTCTGCATTAATCATGGTGAGGGATCAGTAAGAAAAAGGGTCCGCAGCATTCCCTCCAGGTTTGCAGATAACACCCTCACGCATGGCGGGGGGGGGGGAATCTTCTTATCGCTCGCCTCCTGGAATACCTCCAACAGCTGCTCTGACAAATGTGCAAAGTACGTTTGGTTGAACTCTACCTGGAAGCCATCGTATTCCAGCGCCTTAGACCTATTTAGTTCCTGCAGGACACCCCTCAACTCCTCCAGCGTGAAGTCTGAGTCCAATTCCTGTACACTATCTGGAGCAAGCCCGGGAAGCTCCATTCCCCGGAGGTATGTCCCCAAGGTGTCCTAACTGAACTTTTCTCTAGCCCTATATACCTTCTGAAGGTGAGCTTGAAAGGTCGTCAATATGGCCTCTCGACCAATGACAGTTCGACCCCTTGGGAGATGCAGGTGCAATATAGGTGTCACCTCCTGTTCCTGTCGCAGAATCCAAGCCACTGATTTCCTTGACTTGTCTCCCTCCCTGTGCAGGCGTTGTCTATACTCTGTAAGTGTGTACTTACCAACGTGTTCCAGAGGTCATGTGTAACTTCTGCAGCACCCCCGTCTCATCTCCAGCAATTCAGCCTCTCCTTTTTGAAGTTCAGCCAGCTGTTTCTCTTGCCATACTACATCTGCCTCCAGCTGTTCTCATATCCCAGTGGTGGACCTTATCCAAGCACTGCACACCACCGCTTTCAAAGCCTCACATTCATTGGCTCTAGTAACCGTTGTGCCCCAATTATGCTCCATGTAATCCGTCAGTGCATCCGCTGAGGCCGCCGTACAAGAAGCATCTGTCAGGACATCTAGGAGTAAACACCAACTCTACCTCCTCCTGCCATTGTACGTACAGCAGCATCGGAGCATGATCAGAAAGAAACCTCCACAAATGCACCACCTCGTTTAAGGTGTGGTGCGGCTGCTCTGCCACCATAATACTATCCAAGTGACTAAATGTATTGTGTGTCAAGGAATGACAAGTGTATTCTTATGTCTGCAGGTGAAGTAGTCTCCAGCTATCTAAAAAAATCCAGATTGTGCATGACCGCCAAGAGCAACCTGGTCATCAACGGTTTTGTTCCAGCCAGAGGTGAATGTCTGTCTCTCTCACCATCTGCAACACAATTAAAATCCCCTGCCCAAAGGATAGCGGAGTCTATGCTGTCCTGTTGTAAGTCTTGCATATTTGTGAAGAAGTGCCTATCTTCATTATTAGGTGCATAGGTGTTGAGAATAGAGACAGCCTTCCCATCCAGTGTTCCTTGTACAAGTATGTATCGGCCCTCTATGTCTTCCTCTGTATATGTGTGATGGAAGGGTACCCATGGAGCCATCCAGATGACCACCTCTCTGGCGTATGAAGAGTACGTGACCGAGTAAAGTTGTCCCCTTCATTTTTTCCCCAGTTTCTGTATTTCACTAGTCATGAGGTTTCTTGTAAACACGCTATGTGTACCTCAGTACGCTGGAAAGGTCTTTCGGTTGCAGCACCATCTTGCACCCATTGTTTAATGAATTGCTCTATTGATCCCCCTTCTGCTCGTTCCGGGAAACCCAGTAGTCTAACATTATTACGTCGAGATCTCGCCTCTGCGTCTTCTGTCTGGGCTTCCAGTATCCCAACCTGGAGGACACACCTTCCATTTGCTTTTGTAGAGTGGCCGCTTCCAGCTTGAGACTGCCAATTGGCTCCTCAGCCGCATGCAATTTCTTGGATAATTTGCGTACGTCTGTGCGGAGCAGATTGACCTAGATCGTTTCTATCTTCCCTTCCAGCACAACCTTAGAGTCCTGGATTGCCACAAGAGTTCTGTTCACGTAGGTTTCCCCGCTGATAGTTCTAGACTAGGATTATGGCGAGAGCCCCCCTGGCGGGTCTGTCTGCGACTGCTCGCCTGGGGTGTTGTGTAGTGCTCCATCGTGTTGCCCTGAAGGGCCCCTGAGGCCCGCCTTTACCCATGGGGGGGCAATGTAGTCCGCCAGCAACAACCACCAGGTGAACCCCTGGAGAGGGAAGGACCACATAGCAGCAGCCTGCCCAAAAACAGCAGTGACACCTAGTCCCGGCAGGGGCAGTCCACCCGAGGCACTGCCAGGTAAGTGGCACCCACCTTGCATCCTCGAATGTTTCCGTGGGATACCTCCCTGAGAGGCAGCATGCAACAGGATGCACCAAGGGCCGCGCCCTGTCGAGGGTGCAATCTATACTCTCCGGGGGCACCCCTTTATAACCTACAGGCAGACCAAAGCACAATATCCCTGTGGGCTCCGCCGATGAACTCACAGTACCTCCAAGTGTATCCCCACCAGTCCTGTAGGCAGATCTTGGGACTATGCGAATTCGTGGCCAACCAGTATTCCAATGTAGGGCAGGAGGCACTGCGAATGGCTTACCAGCTGGTCATAGACCCTCTGCTGCAAACCCCTGCCGGTCAAGTCTCCGCAGGCCTTGCCAGGCCAATCTGCAAGGCCTTCTCAGCCTCTCCCCACTGCCGTCACTTCCTTAGCGCCCCCATGTCCATGCAGGGCTTCCGCTGTACAGCCGTGATCCCCAGCAGCCCCGGCAGCTGATGCAGGCCAGCCACGCCCAGGGGAGTGAAGGATGCAGGCACTCCTGAGCCTCGACGCTAGCACAAGCCTGCAATCCTCATGCTTCACACCTCCTGCACCACCACCAGCTCCAGGGACCTGTGCCACCAGGATCTTGGCACCAGCGTGGGGCCCCTCCCAGGCGCGGGCCAGGCTCGAAGCGCTTCAAGCAGGCCCCACAGCACCCACAAGTGAGGTAGGCCCCCAGCAGCCGCCAGTCATGCCGCAATCCGCATCCACTGCCCAATGACCATCAAAACAGCGTGTGGGAGGAGAGAAGGGATTCCCAGTCGATCCCCCCCAGAGTACAGGACAAATCAGCGCTGCTAAGACAGGAATATATAGGATATTCACGAGGCTTAGGAGGAGCCCCTCAAGGACGTGTCCTGTCAGCCATCTTGCTCGGCCATATCCCCCAGAGTACAATATTAAATGCAATCTTGAGAAACATTTTCATTCCCTGTGGTGGACCCTCATTCTTTTTTACCAATGTAGAGGAAATGTGAGTAATTTTTCCACCCATGAATTTCCCATTTATATGGATTGGGATTTCTGTGGAGGGTTCATATGACCACCTATTACTTACCACAAGATGATACTCTCAATTGCAGCACTGCGGATTGAGCAATGATATGCCACCATTATAGGTCGATTATATAACGTAGGCAAGAAGATCCTTGTGGCAGACACCCCAGAGAAGGGTTCTGAGCACTGAGCCTGCCCTCTTAAAATATCCCTAGAAAGCCAGGATGGCATATTCTTAAGGACATGGGTGTACCTTGAGATTGAGATCCTTTTCAAATAAATGGCCCTCAACAGGATAGGCTATAGTAATCTAATCTGATGCTTAACATCTATTTTAAACTTGTCGAGTAACAGTTACAAATTGCACCCTGAATTGCTTCAGAGACCTGGGGATTGTCATTCAAACCCTTCCATGCTCACATTAATGCAAAGGTCTGCAAGGGACACATTAAACCAACCGTTGATCAGCCAAATAGTGAACCTAGACCAATTAATGCGAAATCTGGAGCGGAGTCCAGGTTCTTTAAAAAATGTAGAGTAAAATGGGTATTGAAGGGATCCACAACAAACAGTTGAATGTCATCTTCAGATAGCAGTATTCTATCTTTCTGTCTTCACTGCTGTCGACTCACAACCCCTAATCAATGGACCCTGTCTGCTCGAAGGTGAAGAGACTCAGAGAAAGAGGGAAGAGCGGTCTCATTCCTCTTTCAAGTAAATTGTCGGGAAATAACCCTATTTAACCTGACTGCAGCTATGGGTGACGCGTACAGGAGAGTGAACAAGAAACAAGTAGCACCCACAAGTCATTTTCCTCATTGTATGTATAATATGATGCACCAACCAGTAGAGTCGAACAGCTTCTCATCATTAGAGAGCCATAATACTAAAGGGCTAGTGAGGGTGCTTGCAAGAGTCGGCATTGGTTCATTAACATAGACCTGCGGGCACCAGAATAATAATACCTGCGAGGAGCCATTGATCTAGAAGTTTGCATTGTCCTCCACATTTAATAGGGAGTTGGAACAGTATAAGGTGCCTTTGTCTGTGGAACGTCCATGTTTGTGGATCTGTGTAATTGTACTTTTCTCTATTTTGCCCACAGAATCCCCTCAATTTTGCCATCCAAGAAGAAGCTTAGGAGCCTGGAACCAATTATGCTGGACATGTGCTTGAATAACTCAACTCAACATTAAGGCCAAGTAACCTAGTTGCCACCGCCCTATAGTCATTATTCAGTCATTTTCGGGTTATCTTCCTGGAGTCATTGGGCGGCACTGCTAGTTTCTGTTTTTTGCAGTGATGGCAGATTCAAGTTCCCTAACTTTACAGAACCGCTGCACATGTTTATAGGCTCCCGTAGGTACGGCCTAGCCTCTCATAACAATGTTAAAGCTTCCCATGGTGCAACATGGGTCTACTAAGCCCTCGTTCTGCAAATATATGTTAGTTGGCCACCATCATCAAATGATCTACCTTCGTACGGTGTTGCAGCTTCCATGCATTGCCCCTCCCTATCACAGGGGCCAACCCAGGACATTTGCCTACCATTAGTAGAAATGGGGTATAATTAGAGGTCTGCCTGGCCAAGAACTCCACAGTCTTACTCATGTCAGACTTTGGTCTAATGATATGAAGAAATAATCAAATATGGAATGCGTGCTTTGGGAACCCTAGTAGTAGTAGTAATGTGTGTCTCTGCCATCCCTTTGGCTACACTATTTGCTTGAGCCAAAAGGTGTTGCAGACATCACCTGTCCTGATACCTCAGTGCCTGGTAAGTCCGGCTCACTTAATCTTTCTTGTCTAATATCCATACCATAATCAAAGTGCCCCCAAGTACTTGAATGGTGTTTGGGGTTTCGGTCATCAAGGTATCCAGTTCAGCTAGTACTTTGCTCTGAAGTTGTGGAGAAGCATAAATATAAATCAGAGTAATGCCCCTATAGTCCTATCTCCTATTCAGAGCTACATAAGTAGCATTTGGGTCCAACCAGTTCCTAGTTTCCTTGAATGGGAGTGATTTTCTCTGAAATACTTCCACTTCCCATGTGTAAAAAGCATGTTTTGACACCCGTTGCTCAGAAGGTGGATCTCACAAAACAGTGCCAGGTGAGATTTGTGTCTGTTGAGAAATTGATATATAGTAACCCTCTTAATCTTGTCTCTCAATGCTGGGCACCCCAGGTTCCCCAGGTTCCCCAGAAACCCTTAGACCCCAACATTCCACTGTACAGAGACCATTCCATCCTGACCCTGGAATGATGTGACTTAGCTGTGTCTCCCCCTCCCCCCCCACACAACCTCCAAACTGCTGATTAAACATTGTCATTCTAAAGCCCCAGTCCTCAATTCACACTCTATACTTGTAACTACACAAGCAGCCCTTATTCAAACCTTGGGGTATGAAGGCCGATAATGGAATTGACCTAAATGTAAGTTGTCAAGGGGGTGTTGCAGGGGCGTTAGGTTGGCTGGTCAACCCCACTCATGCACCTGAACTTTCAACGTTTTTTTTTTTTTTTTTAAGTTCAATAAGTTTTTATTGATTGTCCAATATACATTGACAAAAGCGAAAATATAAGAGAACATATATATAATGTACAAAAGAATAAGATAATACAAAGCAAAAAGATAATGTACAAAAAAAAAAAAGATACTTGTTCAGCGCAATACAATACACACCAAACAATTTTCCATAACCAAAGTGTAGTGAGAAAGGTGCCGTCTAAATCCAGTATAAATATCCCAAGATCGGTTTCGCATTTCTATTTTCCCCTTGTGTACCTTTTTACATTATTACATTACTGGGCTCATGTGTTGGTAAGGGGGCTTAAAGGAGATAGTGTTAGGGTTGCATCCCCCGGTAGTCACAGTGAGTGATAGTAGTAGTCGGGGGCTCACGGTGGTTTATATGATTCGAAGAAAATATCAAGAGAAAGCCAAAGATGTTATACACTTTTGGCTGTGCAAAGGTCTTTCCCAGACCAAGGAGAGCACCACATTTGTCTCAAGATGTAGGGCTCTAGAACATGGAATACCAAAGTCATTGGGAAAATAGTGTGTATTTGTTAGTTGTGCAACAAACAATACTGTTCACTTGTGAATGCCATAGAGCTAACCCATGTGCTTTTTTTCTTTTCTGTCAAGAACACTTGAATATTTTACTATTTAACGTGTCCCAGAGATTCCATGCAGCACTCTCGAAAGCTGATATATCCTTTTACACTTCGGCCAGGGAAGGAAAAGGGAATGGAAATGAAAACTTTATTCCATTTTGCCTTCATCACCAACCTGCAAAGCTAATTATGGTTAAAAAAGAAGGTCGGAATAAGGTGAGGTGTTTTTCTTTACAGAATATTGTATAATGGTTCAGTCGTTTGTGCGAAAAATCACTGTACTTCAAACAGCCAACATTAGTTATCACACAATGCCTTTACCAATCATCCTTTACCACACATTATTTGTATCCTTACCTTGCATGCCTTTACCTGGTACTTTACAGGTAAGTTAAAAAAAAAAAAAAACATAATTATTATGTAATATAAAAAAAGGATTTAGGTGCAGGTAGTGGTAAAGGGAGAGTCGGGTAATTTTAGGGATATGGGGCGGGCAGTGGTAAAGGCAGAGATAAGGGTAATTTTAGGGTTTAGGGGTGAGCAGTGATAAGGGAGTTAAGAGTAATTTTAGATTTTAGGGGTTGGTAGTGGTAAATCTAAGACATGAGGGGGTTTGGAGGAGTTCCCTCCCCCAAAGCAAATATAAATTCGGTTATACTTACCTTACATATGCTTAACATACGTGGTAATGGTATGCTTTTTAAAGACATGCATTCCATGACAGGTTGCCTGGAGTTCAAAGGAGGAGTTACCAGAGCCACAATTACCAGTTGTGTCCTATATCTTTCCCTCTCTACCCTCTCACCCCCCCCAAACTCTGGGCAGTCCAAGTTTTAGCCCTTGGTATGTGGACTAATCAGTCCTGGGATTAGTAAATCCTTTCCTCCAAAAGTTTTTACTCAGATTTACCACCTGCAATTTCAAATTACATGATTTGCACACACTGATAGTACAAATTTATAGCACTCTACAACACGTTCTTACTAATCAATCCCTGCATATGGTTAGCAACATCCTAATAAAAAGTAGTTGCAATGATGTTGACAAGCAGAACGAATAACTTCTACATCTTCAATCATTGAAAATAAAGAGGATGTGTAACTCATTTATTTAAGTCAGAGGTCTTCAATTTGTCAAGCACGCCTACCCGTATCATGACATGGCAGTATGCCCCGAAGTGGGGCTTGGCCCTCAGCAATGCTGGCGCATTATTGGGCCATGAGGGGCAGGGAGTAGGGTAGAGGCATGCTGTTACATTCCACCAGGTGAAACAGTTCATGTATGACTAGCTGGTATTGTCTCTTAACAGCTTTGCCATGATGTTAACTGGTGGCCAAGAGATGCCAGTCTACTGATAGATGAGGATTTCTTCCTCATCATATGCATGTTTTCAGGGATGTGTTGCTTAATGTGTAGGGGATCATCTGGAAATCTACAGATAAAGTGCCCTTTTTTCATCATATTAGCCCTTACCACTCGTACCTGTCCCCTTCCTGTGAGCTAATTATTAAGGCCAATCGTTCAGAAATAGTAAAAGGAGTATAATATTTTGGTGGGGCTATTTACTACCTAATTTTGAAAGGGGTGTGACATTGTTTTAACCAATCAAAGAGAGCATGAAGCTATGGCTGTTGGTCACACCACAAAGGCTTTCAGCAGCTGGTCAGGTGATGGAACAGAACAACAAAGCAGTTGTGTTGACTCTTTTTTTGGGAGCAAAGGCACATCCGTAGGATCTTCATCAGAAGAAGGAGAACCAGATGCTTTCATATTGTGCAGTGGTTCAAGTGGACCTGTTCATGACAAATGACTATACCACACAGAGTATGACAGCCCATCTATCAATCCATCCAATATATGGGGATTCCTATCATGTCCTACAGGAATATCTTTTGATACTAGAGGAGACACCTCACCCGTTGTATGGCGGCATGTTCCATCATTGGTTCCTCCCCTCGCCCGAGTAGGTGAATACCACCCGGATGGCCTCAACCAAATATGAGGAGATTTTTTGGGAGCTATCGATAAAGAATTCTTCTGGATATTAGTGCAGGGTTCCAGTTAAAAATGACTATGGATAAACCCTAGGTTTCTCTTTATTAAGTGGGCATCCATATCATAATTGAAAATTATATGTGACTGGACGTTTTACTGAAACAAAAAGACTTCTACATCTATCAATAAATTACCTTACATGTTTCAGCTGAAATGTTACTGCCCATATGGGTCACTCGGCTTTCCTCAGTTCTATAAACTCCCTGCCTATAAACCCTTCACCCTAAAGGAGTCTAAATGTTAATGTGAATCTGTTTTCTGACTACCCATTTGTAAAACTTTCCCATTAATCATTCGCTGTCCTCTGCTCTGCGTTTCAAGGACCTTCTCTGAAATATTTATTAATGACTCACTTCCCCCTTCCATGGTGGAATTCGGTCTACTGCACTCTTCTGCACTATTTTCATGAATCTCTACGCCTACTGGTGTACACATGTTCCCTGATTTCTCACAATTTCTCTTGTTCCTGGTAATGTATGTATTTCCCCAACATTTTCACTTGGGACTGTTATTGCATGAATCTGTGAAAGTCCTCGCCCTGTCTGATAAAGAGGAACACCGGACCAATTGTTACAGGTACTGATAGTGCATCAGGATTATTTGTCTTAACTATATTGGAAAATCCTGCTCTCTCGGGTCTGATTCTCATCTAAAAATATTCTTTTATAAGCTGGATTTAAGTCTGCAGGTTAAGCTTCTGGTCTTAAACCTACAAACGGATTAGTCTCTGAATTATTCTGTTCTTCATTATAAGGTGGGGGTCTATTCAGCAAAAGTTCATTCAACAACTCATCATCTATATCCTCTAAATTCTCATCTGCTCCAGGGAGTACTTGAACCTTTTCCTCCTCTAAATGTTTCCTCTTTTCCTTACATTTCTCTCCTTCCTTTTGTTCAGCTACCATTACCGGATACATTCGGGCTCCCAAAGCTACATCTTGTTTCCATATCTTTTTCTGGGAATCCCATTTTGCCTGCTCATATCGATTTATTGTATTTCTATATCTTCCCTGACATTTCTCGTTTTCTCTCCGATTTGCTTCATGCTCCCACTCCTCAAGGGCTTCATACTGTATAGGCCTAGGGTTAGGTTTCAAATCATTCATTTGTCTTCTCAAATTCTCTAATATTCTAACATTAAATGTCTCATACTGTGGAAACGCTAAGGGACCATCCTTCTCAGTGTATTTTACCCAATTTTCTAACCAAATACAAGTATGATATCCTTTCTCTAATGACAGCTGAAAGGCAGGTGTACATTCCGGAGCCACAGGAACTCCATTCCTTGTTGGTATTGGCTCATCTTTTCACACTAAAGCTTTTAACAATTTGAAAAATGTCATGATTCTTTTTCTCGAACTCAATCTGTGGTTTAAAAATCGCTAAATTCTCTTCCGTATTATTGTTTTCTACTACCAATCACTGTTCGTTCTCGTCCACCAATACCAGCGAGGCTTTACACCAACCACCAATACCAGCGCGGCACTTTATGACGTCAGTCTAACTCCTCACTGCAACTGACCCTCCCTTCACAATTTGTTTGTCGTCTTTTCTCTCGTCCTTTAAAAACAATCTTCACAAAACAACTCTCTGTCTGTTCAACTAAAAGAATTATAGATACTCACTCATTCACGTTATGATTGATATAAAACACACATTAATATGAATAATTCAGTTTTCTTAGTAAAATGTACTTATTACTCTTTTCTCAAGAAGTTACATGTCAATATTAGGTACTACTAAAAAGAACATTTCACAATTTTTTTATTTTTCAAACAGATTGCTATGCGTCACTTTTGTTATTCAAGTTTATTTTCTCATATTGCTAGAATAAAACAGCAAATCTTGTACTGTCAAACATCTTTAAACTAAGCATTTCAATCGGCTTCAAGCGTTTCATTCTGTAAGCATTCTTTTCATTTGTCACGTTAGGTAATCAGCAGCACATTTTCTGAGTTAACCATATTTATTTCTTAAACGCATGTTTACATTGCATAAGCAAATAACTGTTTTCTCTCTCTTTATTTACGTCTTTTCACATTTTCAGAACACTTCTGCATGCTTTTACGATGCAGTAAAAGATCTCATGTTTTTCATCATCATTTATTTTGCACGATTCATTAAAATCAGTATTGTAAATCTCATTTTATAGCGAGAATTGATAGAGGCAATCGTCTTTAAACTTTTACGCTCCATCAAGTCCATCCACTTAGGTGCCCCATCTGACCCTCCTCCCCCGTGCAGACTCCAGAGGACTGCAACCCCTCAGCGCCATGCTCTCACCCATTCTGAATGCTTCCACCTCTTCTGCAACCTTCCCAGATGCTTAGAAACACGCAGCTGTCCGCTGAGAAACCCTCTGCAGACCCTTCAAAGCTCGCCAACTACAAACTGATCTCCTTGATACTATTCATGGCAAGATCTTAAAGAAAATCATCAACAGACGCCTCATCGAATACGACCACCAACTCCTCGACACCATTCAGTCTGGTTTCAGACCCAACCAAAGCACAAAACTGCCCTCATCTCTGCCATGGATGATATCCGCATGACTATGGACAGAGGCGTCACGGCAGCCCTCATCCTCCTCGACCGCTCCACAGCATTTGACACGGCCTCTCACCCCATCCTCACCCCAGCGCATACAAAACATTGGAATCCATGGACACGCGCTTCAATGACTCTGCTTCTTCCTGACTGGAAGGAGTCGGTCAGCCTGAGTACATTACCCACTTTTTCTACAGCACAGCTACTGTTTTTTTATATATATATATATACGACTTTTCATGACTATCAGATGTACCCACAATATGTGGCTTGTTGGGACAACATTATTATCCATGCTTAATTAAATTCTGATATGATTTTTTAATCTATGTCATGTATATGCCTTGTGATTGTATGCAATGATATTTTTATGATACATTGTTTATTGTATTTTTGTATGTTTGTGTCTAAAAACAATTTTGTCTATATGTCTTATAATAAAATGTACTTATTTTAAATAATATGGCTGTACACTGATCTTGCTCTCATTTATTGACATTATTTAGACTTGATTTTCGACAAGTTTTAAGTTGCCTAGGATTGTTTATATTATATTTGTCAGTCAGCCTGGCACCGTACACCTTGGACGCCACAAACTCATCTGCACAGTTCACAAGGATCCTATCTGAACCCGACCCTCTTCAATGAATACATATTCGCTGTAGCCAGCATCAACCGTTCTTACGAAATCGTCATCTCCTATGACGATTACACACAACTCATTCTCTCCCTCACAGACAAGATACCCAGTGCCCTGATCAAGTTCAGGGCCTGCATGACTGAAATCGCCCACTGGATGAAGACCAGCTGTCTAATGTTTAACACCAACAAGACCAAAATCTTCATGTTCAGGAAGAGCTGTGGCACTCCACCTGGTGCTCAACAGAGCTAGTACCGACATCCAACCCTACGCCAAGAACCTCAGGATCATCATCGACAGCAAACTTAACATGACTGCTCAAGTCAACCCCGTCGCCGACTCATGCTTCCATACTCTGAAGATGCTGTGGAAGATTTTTATATTGGCTCCTAACCAGGTCCCGGAAAACTGTCACCCACGCCCTGGTCACAAGCAAGCTGGACTACGGGAAAACCCTCTATGCTGGGATCAACAAAAAAGGTCACCAGAAGGCTGCATACCATTCTGAATTCTGTGGCCAGAATCACTCAGCCTCCTACACAACTCGCATATCACAAAACACCTGAAGGAGCTCCGCTGGCACCATATACACAAACAAGCGCAAATCAAATTCCTCTCCTACACTTTCAAGGCACTGCATAACACTGGCCCTGTATTCTTCAAGGATTGTATCTGCTTTCACAAACCTTCCAGATGCCTCCGTTCGCCCCGGACTTCTACTTGCACGAATCCCACGCATACAGAAAACCATATCCGGCTGTCAAGCCTTCTCCTATGTCACTCCTAAAGCATGGAATCACCTGCACACAAGAGCCTACTCCTCTCTTATTCAATTTTGCAAAAAGTTGAACACCTGGCCTTTCAAATAGTCCCACTAGTCCCCAGGGTAGACTCTCACCTGCTCAGTGCCAGTATATTCTCCCAGG
Source organism: Calotriton arnoldi (assembly GCA_963921515.1). Lineage (NCBI taxonomy): Eukaryota > Metazoa > Chordata > Amphibia > Caudata > Salamandridae > Calotriton > Calotriton arnoldi. Next base: position 2,537,181 of record CAWUFW010000577.1, on the reverse strand, counting down.
TGACAGTTCACTATATAAATCTGCATAACATGTCAAGTTTTTAGGGCTTCCATTGCGAAAAACGCAGAGCTATTTATTGAGGTTTCCCATTGGCCACGGTTTTAATTAGAAGTGATATTGAAATCATTCCACTGTTACCTGACTTACCATATATAGTCTTTTTGATATATACGTTTTTGCAAACTATTAAGCCTACTTTTCTTTTCCCAGTAGTATTTGCAGAATTTCATCTGGGTCCGCTCTTCTGCTTCTGGAATTTGTATTCCCTGGCTTAGAAACTTCACAAATTGATTTGAGAATAGCCTAAATTCATTACATTGAGAGGGGAAGACAAAGGCCAGCAGCATTACATGTTGTCTAGTGGGATGTATTGCCGTCGCGGCTGGTGTCTGGGCAAAGTGGCGGAGTGGGTACAGGTTGGGAAGGCAATGAAAACACCCCAAAAAAAAAAAGACTTGCCTGAATGCCCACCGCATCGCTGCTTTTCTGGCTCCACTGCAGCACAGGCTCCCAGACTCCCCTGTGGCAAATCCTAACACCGCTTTCATGCTGCTGGCAGCCTTAGAGCAGCGTCAGGATTGGCCTGAGTGCCCTCGATTTGCCTCACAGAGAGACCGGGAGTCTGTGCCTGCTGTCCTGAGACGGCCGGCCAATCCCACATACGCACTGATAGCAATGCACCTACCGCTCCTCCTCCATGATGATCATGGAATAGGCCCCACACCCAAGACTTGGCCAGGAAAGAAAAATAAAACGATAATAAACCTGCTGTATTATCGTTTTATTTTTCAAGTTTTGCAGCTGCTCCTGGCAGGGGGACGACGCTCCACCGCCATAGCGGAGGAGCTGCCGCTGATGTATTGTGGGGAGTCAAAATGTGGCACCTGAAGTTAGATGTTCGCTGTTTAAATTTCAGACCTGATGCAAGATAATGGCAGGGTGAAAACCTGCTCCTCGTATATTTTCACTAAATACTAATGCTTAGTTTCTAATTATGGGGCAGAGGCTATTTAGATGTTTTGGTGTCCAGAATATTTTCAGGTACAATTTAATAGTTTCTCTGAGCCTTCACAATTATTTTTTCAATGTTGCAGGGCTTTTTGGAGTAATGAAGAAACTGTTGTATAAAATATCAATTAGAGTAATAAGGTACTGGTGAATACCGCACCCCCATTTCAGATTCTCTGAACCCACCACATCACCTCACACTTTCTTTGGACTGTTTCTTTAATCGTGTAGGCAGACGTCATCAAAGGAACACAATGAGCAGTTTCGGAGTGACTATATAGCTCTTCAGTGGCGTCACTTCCAGGCTGGCCTGCGCATGGCTGCAGTGCTCGTCTTGATATCTTTGTCCACTCTGGTGCTGCTTGGAAAAACATCCAGAGTCCCAGCACAGATGCTGGGGCTATTTCAAAGATGTACAATCTACAGAGAACATGTATTTCTTTTATAACCATGTCACTTAAGTTAACTGTTATGTTTTTTTTATCCAAATTGACATTGTCTCTTGTTGAGCCTGTTGTATGCACTGTTGTGTCTGCAAATAGTGGTTAGAAGTATTGTATTACATTATAATTATATAGCGCTTACTACCCCTGACGAGGCGACGAAGCGCTTTTTCGGCGAGTAGCACGCTACTCTGGGACCTATAGAGGATTAGTGTTGAATTAGTATAGTGAAATATGAAAGTAATTTAAGTGGTGGATAGGTTAGTCAGTTATTTGGATTCGGAAGGATAGCAGAAGGATAGAAGAGGAAAAAAGGTTTGTATTTATATACCGCTTGTTACCCCTGATGGGGTGTTGAAGCACTTTTTTTGGCACGCTACTCTGGAAACCCATAAAGGATTAGTGGTGAATTAGTATGGTGAAATATGAAAGTAATTTGAGTGGTGGATATTAGTCAGTTATTTGGAGTGAGAAAGATAGCGGAGGGATAGAAGGGGAAGAAAGGTTTGCATTCATATAGCACCTGTTACCCCTGATGGGTGTTGAAGCGCTTTTCTGGCGAGTAGCACGCTACTCCGGAACCCATAAAGGATTAGTGTTGAAAATTAGTATAGTGAAATATGAAGTAATTTGAGTGGTGGATATGTTATTCAGTTATTTGGATAGAGAAGGGTAGGCGGCGGGATAGAAGAGGGAAATAGGTTTGTATTTACATAGTGTTTGTTACCCCTGATGGGGTTTTGAAGCGTTTTTTTGGCGAGTAGCACGCTACTCTGGAACCCATAAGGATTAGTGTTGAATTAGTATAGTGAAATATGAAAGTAATTTGAGTGGTGGATATGTTATTCAGTTATTTGGATTGAGAAGGGTTGGGGAGGGGTAGAAAAGGGAAAAAGATTTGCATTTATATAGCGCTTGTAACCCTGATGGGGTGTTGAAGCGCTTTATTGGCGAGTAGCACGCTACTCTGGAACCCATAAAGGATTAGTGGTGAATTAGTTTAGTGGAATATGAAATTTGAGAAGTGAACATGTTAGTCTGTTATTTTGATTGAAAAGGATAGTGGAGGGATAGAGGAGTGAAGGATTTAGATTTAGATTTTTTTGTTTTGGAGGTCTTAGCAGTAGGAGGAGGCTTTTGGATGAGTAAAACGTGGTTGTGGAGGGGAAGAGTCAGAGGGAAGAGTTTAGAAAGGTTTGTTTTGGGGGATCGGTATAGTAAAAGAGGTGTCAGATGATGCAAGGGGAGAGTCTAGAAAGGGTTATTTTGGGGATCATAGTAGTGGTATGGGGTTTGGGATAAATGAGAGAGTGGATGTAGAGGATATATTGATAGATGTATAGGGTGAGGAATAGGGTAGTGCATTGGAAAGAGTAGTAGAAAGAAGTTTGAGATGAGTCAGAAAGTTGGGCTAGAAGATATATTGAGAGAAGTATAGGCTGAGAAATAGGGTTGTGCATTGGAAATGCTAAATTAGAAGAAAGTGATAAATATATAGATCCATAAGTACATTGAAAGTATATAGATGCATAAAGGAGGTAAGTATATGTAGATTAAAGATATTGATAGAGGTACAGGATGAGAAATAGGGTAGTGCATTGGATATGCTTTTTCAGGAGAAAAGTAACAAACACACAGATCCAAGTACATGGAAGGTACATAGATGCACAATGGAAGCAAGTACCTGTAGACCAAAGATGCACCAGATAAACTCCGGTTTTCAAGTGTTATTGTACTTTAATTTTTTTTTTTAACAACATAATTATTCTATGTGTTTATACAAAGCAATACACAAAGATAGGTACATATCTATAGTGAAAATAAATGCTTATATACAGAGGGATATGCTGTAAACTTCTGTTTGCGTATGGTGCTTATGTGGGGAAGAGCCAATTCTTGAGTAGTTTTCTGAAGATAAGGTGGCTGTCAGTGGATCTTATGTTGGGGGGTAAAGAGTTCCATAGTTTGGCTGCTTGAACAGAGAAGGATGTGCCACCCATGTTTTTTTTTCTTGTATCTTGGGATTTTGAGGCGAGGTACCCCTTTAGAGCGGAGGTTCCTTTGTTGAATGTGTTTGGTGATTTTATTCCTGATGAAGAGCGGTCCCATTCCATGTATTGCTTTGTGGGTGATACAAAGCAGCTTGAACGTGGATCTTCTGGCAACCGGTAACCAATGCAGGGCTTTCAAGGCAGGGGAGATGTGGTCTCGCGGTTTGATATGCAAGAGTAGTCTGGCAGCCGAGTTCTGAATCCGTTGTAGTCTTTTCATGGTCGTTAAAGGTGATCCGTGGTAGAGGCTATTGGCGTAATCGAGTTTGGACAGAACAAGGGAGATGGTAGCTTGGACCTTGTGTGGAAATCCCAAATGAGGGAAAATTCGTCGCAGCGTTTTTATAGTGACAAAGCTTGATCTTGCTAGTTTGTCCACTTGGGCATTCATCGATAGCTTGGAGTCCATGGTCATTCCGAGGTTTCTTACTTCCTTCGATACTTTAGGCGGTGATCCCAGTTCATCAGGGCAGGCGACAAGCGGGTCATAATGTTTCCAATCGCCACACGTGAGGATTTCCGTTTTGGAAGCATTCAATTTGAGATGGCTCCAAGTCATCCACTGATCCACGGCTCTGAGACAACTGAAAATTGGGGATTTTCCAATGTCTTTGGGGCATTCCAGTTGAAGGAGTATTTGCGTGTCATCTGCATAGTTATAGCAAGTGAGGTGAAATTGATTGATCAGTACCGGTAATGACTTCATGCAGATGTTGAAAAGCATGGGCGAGATGATAGAGCCTTGAGGGACCCCTGCTTTTGTGGAGTATGGTTTGGACGAGAAAGGTGGGGTATGGATGACATTAGTTCTATTTCGAAGGTAGGACGCAATCCAGTCTAGAGCAGTTCCCTCTATGCCGGCTTCATAGAGTCTTTGTTTCAGAGTGTTATGGTCAACCGTGTCAAAGGCAGCCGAGAGGTCCAAGAGGAGTAGCGCAGCAACCCCGTTGCGGTCTACTGTATTCTTCAGGTCATCCCAGATGGTAAGGAGGGCAGATTCAGTGCCTCTTCCCGGACGGAATCCTGTTTGGAAGTCTGAAAGTATGTCATTCTCTTCAATGAATCTTGACATCTGGGCGAACGCTGCTCTTTCTATCAGTTTGCCCAGGAAAGGTCCATTTGTAATGGGTCTGTAGTTGTCAGAGTTCAGCGGGTCCAAGTTTGTTTTCTTCAGTAAGGGGCATATGTGTGACTTTTTGAGTTCTTCTGGAAATATTCCGGTAGTTAAGGAATCGTTGATGATTCTTCTTACTGGAGTGGCAGCAGTTGGTTGTTAAAAGAGGTTGTTAAAAGAATTGTCTTGAAAGTTTGTGGTGGACACGGGTCAGAAGGGCTGCCGGCAGGCCTGCTTGCTTTGACCAGGTCCATAAATTCATCGTGTGAGATGTGTTGGAAAGAACGGAGAGGCTGGGTTAGAGTATTCTTGGATTGTTGTTTTGTACAAGGGTTAGTGCTGGTGCTTTGTTTCTGTTTTAAGTATGAGTCCAATGTGTCTGCTTTGTCCGTGTAATGATTTGCCAGTTTGTCTGTGAAATCTTCAGTAACAGGATGAGTTCCTTCTAGGCAATTTGGTTTGCGAAATTCATTGAGTATTTTATAGAATTCTATATTTGCACATTTAGCATTTTGAATTCTGTCTGAATAGTACCTTTTCTTAGCTTTTTTGATAGCTGACTTGTATAATCTGTTAATTTTCTGTAGGTGAAGTTTGTCTTGTTTGGCGTTTGTTTTGAGCCAGGTACATTGCAGCTTTCTAATTTGTTGTTTTATGTCTTTTATCTCTGTTTCTCCAAGGCCCTTTTTTTCTTCTGTTTTGTTGTGTGGTTTTGAGTGGTATCAGGATGTCAAAAGCTTCCTGTAGCCACTCAAATAGTTTTTGAACAGAATTTATTGTTTCCAGATTTGTACTGGATGTTAGTTGTGTTTCTAAGTGTTCCATATTGAGTTTGTTCCACGGGCAATAGGTGGATGGATGTAAGGTAGTTTTAGGTGGGTCGCTTAGTGTTGTTTTATGTTGGAAAGCAAGTGGTGGTCTGACCATGTGACTGGAGTTATAGTTTGAAAGGTAACTAGTTCAGTATTAGCAAAAATGACATCTAGGATATGTCCAGCGATGCGTGTGGGTTTGTGGACAATCTGATGCAGATTCAGTGCGTCTAGGCCAGTGATTATTGTTTTTGGATGGGTCATATTGGGTTTGTCAAACCAAATGTTGAGGTCACCCAGAACGCATAGGTTGGAGTGTATTGTTATCAGGTTTGAAACTGTGTCTAGAAGTGCGTCTGGGAATGTCGCCTTGCTAGGTGGAGGTCTGTAAAGGAGCAGGAAGTTACAGGAGGAAGACGGTGTAGGATTGCATCTTTTGAGAAGAGCCTCACAATTCTTTATGGTGATGTCGTCAACTTTAGTGATATGTAATGTTTGCCTGAACACAACAGCTAGACCACCTCCTTTTTTGCCTATACGATTTTGGGTGATCGTTTGATAGCCTAGGGGAATGGCTTCATGCAGGACTGAAGCCATATCATCTCCCAACCATGATTCAGTTATGAATAGTATGTCTGGTTTTGCATCGGTGAGAAGGTCGTAGATGTGATGTTTGTTTTTAGAGAGGGATCGAGCATTTATTAGTAGACAGTTTAGAGAATGGGCTTTGGTGATACTGAGACTTTGTTTTGTAGAAGAGTGATCAGTATTGTGTGGGTTTGTAGCAGGTGTGTTTTTAGTGCTGGTATTAGCGGTATTAGGATAGCAATCATGTAGCTGTTCTGTATCATGTTCCTCATCCAGCATGCTAAGAAGGCATTTTGATGGGTCTGCGTGTGTATGTGGTGGAGATGGTGTTTGAGACTGTGTTGGTGTGCTGTGTTGTTTTCGTGGTGTAACATTGTTGTGCAGTAGACATGGGGAAGCGAAGTTGTGAGGTGTGGCACGTTGCTTATATTGTTTGCGTGTGTTTAGGGAGGAAGGTGTATGAGTCAGGAGTGGTGGTGCAGCATGTGGGTCATGTGGTAAGGTCCTAAATTGTCCAATGGATGAGAGGCGTTTGGAAGAGAGTTGCTGTGTTGCTGTATCTGTGTTAGGTGAGGTGGAAGAGAGAAAGCTTGGCATTGGAGTTTGTTCCTTTGTGTGGTTTGAAAGGTGGGTGTATGTTTGTATTTTGTGATGCGAAGTATTATGAGGTGTTGCGCTTTGAAGATCTTGTTGTGCTGGTGTGTGTGATATGTTTTGTTTTTGAGGAATATTGAAAAGGGGTGCTGGTGTATTTGTTTCATGCGATGGATTTGCTTGTATAGTAGAGTTTGTAAGGTAGATGGGGTGGTGATGTGTTTATGAGTAGAGTGTATGTTGTGTGTAGGAGGGAATGAAGTAGAGGTAAGAGTGTTTGTCGTAGCCTGGTTTGTTGCAAGAGTTAAAAAGTTTGGTGCCGTGCAGTGTATGTGTTGTGCGTTAGTGGTATTTTGGTAGAAAGAAGAGTAGGGTGTTGGTTGGACAAATGATGGAAGGCTGAGTATATGTTTGTTAGTGATAAAAAGTGGTCTGTTAGGAGTAATTAGAGCAGGGAGTGTGTGTCTGGATGGGATGTAGTTATGTATGGTGTTGAATGGCGTTGTGTTAGTGATGAGTGGATTGGTTAGTGGTATAGGATAGAGTTGTGTACTGTTTGTAGGTGATGGTGGAAATGTGTGGTAGTTGGGATAGAAGGGTGTATAGATGTGGTGTGGTTAGTTTTGTATATGCTGGTACATTGATTTGTGCATAGGGTTGTGTGTGGTGTACATTTGGTGCAAGTGTGTTACTATGTATGTGGATGGTGTGGGCTGGATATTACTGAATAGGAAAATGGGCAGCATTTCTGGCCCTAGTCCCGAACAGGCTCAAACAGGCAACTGCCCTTGTCCTCTCCGCCCTTAGCTGAGACGCCCAGGCTAAGAGGCCCTAAGCCTTGGCCTTTTATAGCCCTATTAATCAGGTGACCCCTTCAGCCAATGGGAACCCTAGCCCCAACACTATCCAATCACAACATTAGCCCTAAAATCTAGAACCAATAGGAAACCAGGACCTTACAGCCAATCTTAGCCCTAGTCCAAGCACCCAATCAGTTTCAAAAACCCTGATCTCTACCTCCAATAGAGGCCCTAGCCCTACCAGTAGTCCCAACCCAAGTCCAAGCAACCCATGATACAGGAAGCCCTAGTCCCTACTTCCAATAGAAAGCCTAACCCTACTCTTAGTCCCACACCTAGTCCAGCAACCAATCACACCAAAAGCCCTAATCGCTACTTCCAATAAAAGGCCTAACCCTAGCCCTAGTCCCAACCCTAGTCCCAACAACCAATCACACAGGAAGCCCTAGTCCCTACTTCCAATAGAAATCCTAACCCTAGCCCTAGTCCCAACCCTACATTGATTGAGTCACAGACCCAGAAACCAATCAGAACCCTCAAATACCCAACCATTGAGGACACTAACCCTAATCCAATAGAAACACCAGATACAACCACCAATCAGTGCACACATGTACCAACCAATAGCAGACTATATAAGGTCCCAGCGACCTCAGACAAGGTTTGCTGGCCAGGGAGTTGGAAGCTGCTCCTCTATTCAGAATCTCCTAGGAGACAGACAAGCTCAATCCACACTTTGGACTTCTGCAGGTAAGGGCCTGACAAACTGTCCTCTAACAATACTGTTTGTATAAAATCTTTACTCACTCTCCTAGCCAAAAAACGAAGTGCACAGTCCCTATTAAACACAGCTTAAACAGCTCACAGCAGATTACTGCTGTCTCAGAGCACCCTCTGATGTAGAATATCCCTGTTGCTAGGAGGGGGGGGAAGGGGAGGCTGGTTTCACTCACTTGTTAACACAAAATGGTGGCTGGGGGTGCACTGCTTAACATACAGGTCTTAGCACAGAGCAAAGGAGAAATTTGGAGGGAAAAACTGATAGTCACGGGGAATGAGAGGGAAAAACTACTGAGTTTGGACTGCAAATCCCACAATTCAACAGGTTAAATGGAAGCAGTCACGGGCAAGGAAAAACCACAAGTTTAAACACAAAACAGGTGATAAATTATGCAATCACGGGCAGGTTAAAACTAAATTTTAAACTGTAACAACCACAGGCAAAGACAGTTAAAAAAAAAAATTTTTTAAAAGATGATGCAATCACGGGTAGTGAAAATCGCTTTTTAACTTTTTAGGAAAGAGACAGCACTAGTCTGCCTCCTTACCACTTCCTGGACTCTGCTTCACTGCAATCTGGGGCACAGGTAGACTTCAACTCACAAGATGGAGCAGAATGTTTTGGGGTGCACCCAGCAAAGCCTTAAGGGGCCTGGGCAGGTGTGAGAGAAGGGCTCAGGGTTGCCTGGGAGCTGGGGAACCAATCAGCAGTCCTAGGTTTGCTGACCTGGGGGTGGGGCTGGGACGTGGGGCTGGGACTGGGGAGCTGCTCCTCTATTCAGCATCTCCTAGGAGACAGACAGGCTCAATCCACACTTTGGACTTCTGCAGGTAAGTGAAGAGTTCTTCCAGTTGAATTAATTTTGGGGCTATTTGCAGTGTCACAAGCGCACTACACGTGCTCCATGATTATTGAGTCATGTTGCACCAGGGTTTAGTAGGGTCTTGACATCTGACATTATATCGGACATTACCGTTAAGCATTCATTCAACCGGGACACAGACCCCCGAATTTATTTATGCTTGAAGTTTCCGCCCGCATTAACTGGATGTAGTAGTGATTCCCGTTGCTGTCATTGGGTCTCGATTTAATTAAACAACTTTTTCATCAACCCTGATATGTGCTTGTGAAGCTCTGCTGCTCCCTAGGGATGATCAGATACCCCCCGCAGCTCTGCAGCCACGGTCCTGTCAAACAGAAGGGGGAGGGGCTCACACGAGCAGGGCACTCACTAATCTGTTAAAGGCACGAGATCTTGTTCTGACTACTGCACGCTCTGCCTTCACTGTTGTTAACATTCAGACCCTGCGTAGACGTGTTACCTCTGCAAAGTGCGCCCCTTTCTCACACCCTCTGTTATGAAATGCATTCCGAATCGTATTTCCTGCCTTAAGGACTGCCCTTTTTACCACCCGTTTACCTGTCTGTATAATCTCTTATTTTGCGGCTACCTAGACCGCTGATCCCTGTCACTACTGCCCTCTGACTCGTATTTCACCCGCTAGTACCGCTCTCTGGAAGCCTCTGCTCTCCTCATGCTATACATTTATGTTTCTTTGTTACTCTTTAAATCTATTCATGGGCTCCCGTGAAACACTTCACTGTGAAGTCAAATAAAAAAATGTTAAGGTGCTCTGCATTCAGGAAAGCAAACCTCACATCTGAAGTCGAGAACTTTTTATTTGTGTCAGGGTTTAGAGAATGAGCAGATAGCCGACGGTGCCAGCTAGAAGTAAATAATACCACTAAGTCTTGAAGAAGAGGAAACGGCCAGAATAGTAGATTGTAACATTCACATTTGAAGCAATTGAATTTGCCTTCTGTGGGGTTTCAGATTGCTTATGTGTGACATTTCCAGAGCTTCAGTGTACTATACAATTTGCACACTACAGTAACTCTTAAACATATTCATTGCAGTAAGATATGGGGCAGTTTTTACTGTGTTTAAATAGTTCAAGACAACATGTTCATAAGTGCTTTATAAACTTCTTTCCTTTCTCAAATTTGCTTTAAAATGTACTATTTGCCACTGTTTTATTCAAAATTTTCTTTGGGGAAGAACCCCCCCCACACACCCTTTCTGTTAGTCATGCTTACGCGCTTCTCACGCATGCGGCATAACACTCATACCCAACTTGTACGCCGCACCACTTTCAAATGTCACCAGCCGCCACTGTATATACTACTGTGCATGGGGAACGAGAGCTGCTAGCGTATATACTACTGTGCATGGGGAACGGGAGCTGCTAGCGTATATACTCGGGGCTCGAAGAATCATAAAATTGTTACTAGACCTACAGGTCTAGTAACTTAAAAAATATACTCGACCTATCTGTAATGCATGTGCCCTCTGTCTCTGAAAGCTGAGCAAAAATAACAAGTTAACAAGACTCCAAGGCATTTTTAATGCTCATTCACTTTGTGAGCATAAACGATGCCTTCAAATCTTGCCATCCTGACACATTTGCTATGCCTTCAGAGACAGAGGTCAAAAGTCAGTTTGTCTTCCTACTCGCCAGAAAGGCGAGTAGGACCTAAAAATAGCTTGCCTAATTAAATCTGGCTCACAAATGCGAGCGGGCGAGTGGATAATCTTATAACAGCATATGATTCTGCTGGAAAGGGCTTTGAGGATTTTGCTATGTCTCTTTGCAAAGATGTTATGGTATTTAAATGTACAAGGTTATTCTACTGACTTTCCCAGAGCTCTAAATGGAAAACGAATCAACCATGTTCAGAGTTAATCTAATGTAAGGTAAAAAGAATCTCAGCGGATCAAAAATGTTTTACTAATACCCACCTAATTTCTCTGCACACCTTCTGACCTGATTTACAGCTCTCATGGTTTTCTAGAGATATCAGCAAATTATACAGGAATAGCTCTCTGGACCTTTTCACTCAGGCATGTTTCGGTGAATGCATTTAGGCTAACTATACTTAAACATCTTTCTTCTTCTTTCTCGGTCACGGGTGAAGGTAAATTGTAGGTTCAAAATAAACTGGCATTCCTATTTTGTCACTGTGCATTGTTTTGCATGACTTGATGCACCTGTTCTAGAATCTCCTCTACAAAATTGACTGTTTCAGAATAACTGAAGAATCTATATGCAGTTATTACTTTGTTCAGTGTTCATAAAAGCATTATTATAATTACATTACAGCCTTGATAAAGGCCATCGAGAAAAACGTGTTGGCTTCTTCCTGTATGGCTGTTTTTATGTATCTTGACCTAATGAATTATTAATCTGATGGCATCCGATCAAACTAATTCACACTCCTCACTAACATTCATGAGGTAGGCCAGATTGCGACCCACTCCTCATGGAGATTTTGTGAAGCGACCTAATAATACCTAGGTCAATTCGCAAAATCTCATTGGATTCGCAAAAAAGTTGGTGCCCAATTTTGCAACCACTTTGCGCAAATCCAGTGTTAGCACATTTTGCCCATTTGTCCTTAATTACTCTGAGTGGCAACTCAGGTGTTAAAGCAATCACTACAATGCCAGTGAAATTATTCATCCAAGCATGTGAAATTATGGAACAAAGCAACACAGAAGAACCTTTGTTAAAGGTCAGTAACGCTTTGCTCCACTTCAGTTGGGGAGTGCATACACAGTTTCATTGGTAGCAAACCATCTACTTAGTAGATAAGCAAGAACAAATCAATGCTATAAACCTACTATAAAAGTTGATACATATTAGGAGAGACTCCAGAAATGTCTAGTTTATTTCATGTCTTTGAACTGTTCCATTTCTGACCAGGTTGCTTTTACTGCATTTTTATCATTGACATTTCATATTTTATATTATAAGATAAATATATGAAAGCCCTTTGCAGATATAATTTTTGGTGACAACAGTTTTATTCAAAGCACCATTGGTAGCATGATATCTAATAGACCTTCTCTCATTCACTCATAACTTTTCTGGTTTTCTCCTTCATAGGGTCGATTTTTCTTTACCTGTGAAGCCCCCAAAGCAAACCAGTGCAATTTCTTTAAATGGCTTGATGAGGTGAAGTCTTCAAATGCCATGGCTGGAGAGTCCAAGAACAAGGTGGTACTTTGTGACATCAAAAGTGTTGGTTCTTACATCAGGTGCCAGAGAATTCTTCTGTATGAGGAATGCCAGCTCTTGGTGCGGTATGTTGAAACATTACTTTTTGCTCCATCATCTCGATTGCAGTGTTTATTGATTAGAATGTGTATTGAAGAAATGCTAATACTCCTTTCTAAACCAGGCTAAGCAAGATTAATTGTGGAACATACTGTGATATTATGGTGTTAGCGTGTTGAGCATTGGTGTGAACGGAAGGAGGCAAGAATGTTCAGTGCACAAATGTGGAATGCTTATTTAGTGATTGTGTATGGTGAAATGTTGGCTTGAGGGTTCGAAGGATGTTGAAGTTAGTTGGGGAAGGTCTGCCCTCTTTTTGTGTTCCTATTTCTTGTTCCTATAAACTTCTACCACCTACCATTCTCACGTGCTGCATCTTATTTTGTCCATCTCGCACATCCCACCCAACATCCTAGCTTAACCTAGATGAAAATATATTTATAAAGGTCTTGACCCTGCAAGTTAACCAAAACCTTACCCACATTAGTATGCGCTGACCAGGTGGGATATGTTCAGGGTAGACTTTCCTGTGATGATATCCATAAGGTTGTCAATTTGGTCTATCTGACAGAGACTTCTAGTCGCAGATTCCTTACCTTTTAATTTCCCAGGCATGAGACTAGATCCGAAAGGTTTTTTGTAAGCAATACCCCTGCGCGCCGGTAGGTAGCGTTGATCGGCTTTGCGTGTGTTGACCGCGTCGGAAGTGATGTCACGGTACCTATATAGATGCCATTTAGGCGCACTGACATCAGTTCTTTTCCTTTTCTTTCCGCGCCAGCCAGCGCTGATCCGGAGATGAGCTACCCCTCAGTCACTGTTTGACTGGATTTTGTCAACGTTTTGTCTAGTGTTTTTGAGGATTTTCCTCCTGGTGTGTTAGAAAGATGTCATCTAGGAAGACAGGATTCAAGCCCTGCGGAGCGGCTGGTGTCAGTGATGGACCTGCACCTTGGATGCTTGCGGTGTTTGTAGCACGACCCGAAGTTGTGCTTCGATTGCCGCACCATGAACCCAAAGGCTTTGAGGGAGTGGTCCCTAAAGCTCATGGCGGCCCGGCATGCAACTCCGCGTAAATCGAGGTCCCGGGATCGCTTGCAGAATCAGAGGTTGTCCCCCCCCATTCCAAGTCCTTGGGACAGTCTGGTAAGTCGAGGCACATGAAGAAGAAGTTGAAGAGGTGTTCGACTTCTACTCATCAGTTTGCTGAAGAGACGAAGGAGCGTGAACATTCAAGGCCTGGCTCTGAGGTAGAGCCTGCGCCTGGGCCGACTTCGCGCCTCCCCAATTATCTGGGTGCCGGAGCGACCCCCGCCCAACTAAGAGTTATATGAGGCCATGCGCTTAATATTTGGGCAGCCTGACCCCTCTGGCGCACCTTCGGGCCCTGTGTGGTTGGAGGGTACACCATCTGGTTTCGTGTCCGCGGCCCAGGCTCCGGTGGACCCCTAAGGATTCCATTCCTGGATCCGGACCGGTGCCAGTCGTACGAACTCGACCTTACCCTTAGCCGGTCACAATGCAAACGCTCATGGTGCCTCCAGTGCCCACCGGCGACATCATCCCCATTATGATACCGGGCTCCAATACGGAGCTGGATAGACGTCGCCGGCGCCGACAGAAGCCTTGCCTCCAAAATTGGAGCCTGAGCCCTAATCCATTGGGCTAGGAACATCCCGGATGAATGGGACAGGTCGTTGGACCCTGGAGAATACCTTCCATATGAGGAAGACCCTAGCATGGACTGGTGTGAGGAACTGGGGGAAGCCAGTGGACTGAATACCTCTCCAGATACTGGTAAGCTTTCTCTCCCTACCGTGGCTACGGAGGAGGGAGCTTCATATACAGTGGTGATGCGGAGAGCGGCTGAGGTCCTTGACCTTCAGTTGCCCTCGGTGGCAGTCAAGACTAATATATTTGCTGCAGCCTGGAGTCTCCACATCTGAACCGCTACTCCCGTTCAATGACACCCTTACTGTTATCCTTTTGGGGACCTGGTCCAAACCCAACACAGGGGCTCCTGTGAATAGGACAATTGCCCCCCCCACTTTCCCCCCCCCACTCCCTCCCCCTCCCCCACCCAAACTTACTCACCCTACACCAGAGAGCTTGGTGGTCCAGGCTTCAACGTCCCATGGCGCATTTCCTATCACTCCCTCGGATAGGGAATCCAAGAGGCTGGATTCTTTGGGGGAGAAAATGTTTTCTTCCGCAAGCCTGGCATTTCGGTCCGTGAACACCGCATGCCTTTTGGGCCGTTACTCCCACTCTGTGGGACAGTTGTGCAGGTGCTGCCGCAGGTCCCGGAGGAGGCCCGGGCCATATTCTGCCAGGCTGTTGCCGATGGGAGAGATGCCGCAAAGTTCACAATACGATGCAGACTTGACACTACTGACTCACTGAGCAGAGCGGTTTCATCGACGGTGGTTCTGAGGTGCCACGCCTAGTCGAGGATGACTGGCTTTTTGGGGGATGTCCAGGCTTCCCTATGGACATGCCCTTTTTTTTTTTTTTTTGTTTATTGGCATTTCACAAAGCATATACAAAAAACGATACTACAAACAACTTAAAAACCAATAGCCAGTTTGTATCTTTCTATGTCTCACTAAGCATCGCACAATGATTACATTCCAGAATTCAGTGCTCCAACTTGCTTCTGCTTGACCACAAACAAACGATCTGGTGGGAACCATGAGTGATTATGTCCATAGTGTGTGTATAGCGTTGTGCAGTTGCTATCCCTCCCGACTTTCACACCTCCCCGTCTGCTGCAAGGGGGGGACCCCCCTCCCAGGGATCATCCTCCAACTCTCACTACCCGGCTGCCTCCGTGTCGTTGCCCTCCACCGCCCGCCTCTCATTGGCCCAATTCAGGAAAGGTTCCCATATGTCCCTGGGTCTCGAGGTTGGGGGCATTAACTCCCAAAAAGTGGATAATTGTGCCTGCCCGTAAGTGATGTCATGCAGCCACCCTTGTATTGAGGGAGCTTTTCGTCTTCCCCAATGTACAGCCACCCGGCGCTTCGCAAACAGCAAGAGCATGGCATGTAGCTTACGTGTCTTGACTGGTGTGTCCTTTACATAACCCAAGAGACCCAGCATTGGAGAGGGAGCTGCGACCGTGCCTATCATCTGATGTATTGTGTTAAAGACAGTGGCCCAGTAATGTACCAGATGCGAGCAGTCCCATGCCATGTGTAGAAATGTGGCTGGTCAGAACCCGCAGCGCCAGCAACCGTCGTCCTCCCTAAGGCCCATGCGGTGCAACCCCACCGGCGTCCTATAAAACCTGTGTAAAAATGTAAAATGAATCAGGCGGAGTTTGTAATTTGGGGAGAGGGCTTTGAATTGTCCTCAGCAATACGTCCACTGCGAGTCTGTAAGCGGGTTATCGAGTTCAGCGTTCCATGCTTGAAAGGCCTGAGGTTGCGTAATGGGGGCTGTGTTCTGTGTGTGTCTATAGATCCGTGTAATAAGCCTACGTGACGAATTAGTGTGTAACAAGTTCTCTAGCGCAGCCATTGTCGGCGGGGGTTCTGGGAACGACTCATGTAGGGACCGGCACACAGCCCATATCCTGTAATATAAAAAAAAGTTTGGTGAAGGGCACCGGTTGATCTCCTACTGCCACCGGGGGGGGGGGGGACGGAACTTATCGTCAGGATAAAGGTCTGCGAACGTGTGCAGGTTCATTTTCTGTGCCAGACTCTTACCTATGCTATCCCCAACATTGAGCAGCAAGGGGTTTTGCGCGAGGGGAATGGAGGGGGCATACAAAAGGGGAGCACCCGCTCGTTTTCTTATTTCGTTCCATGCCCACCTTAGGGTTTCCACCGTCTCGATACCGTCTCTGGGTCTCTTGTATGCATGATAGAGAGCCACTTGCAATGAGAGTGGTGCCGCCGCATCTGTTTCCACCGCCACGTGTGGCTGGAAGGGGGTCGGATGCACCCAGTAGTACAGGAATTGGGCCTGCGCACACCAGGCGTATAGCTTCATGTTCGGAGCACCCATACCCCCCTGGCATAACGGGAGCGTCAACAGCTCCCATGAGACGCGAGCTTGTCCCCCTCCCCACACAATAGATACCAGGAGTGACTGGAGAGTTTAAAAAAAGGCTTGTGTCAATGGGACAGGGATGTTAATGAATAAGTAAAGGAATTTCGGCAGGACCACCATCTTAAGGAGAGCTATCTTCCCTGCGAGGGATATCTGGAACCTAGCCCAGGCCACTGCCTTTTCCTCCAGCCATGTTATGGCGCGGCCATAGTTCAGGGCCCAGAGCTCTTGCGTGTCTCGGCTAAGCCAAATACCGAGGTATTTCACTGGCTCAGTCGCCCAATGTAACGGGAACTCCGATGGAGCAGGAACAGTAGTGTCTGTCAACGAGAAAATGACCGACTTAGCCCAATTAATAGAGACGCCAGAAAGACCGCTGAACTTGATAAATTCCCTAAGCAAGGAATCAAGATTAACCGCCGGGTCAGTCACGTAGAGCGTGACGTTGTCAGCGTAGAGGGAAATCAGGAGACTACGCGTGCTGAAACCTATGCCCCTGGCCATGTGGTGTTGACGAATGCGGGCAGCAAGTGGCTCCATCGCAATCGTGAAAAGCAGGGGGGACAGGGGGCATCCCTGTCTCGTCCCCCGCGATATAGAAAAGGGCTCTGAGGTAAGGCCGTTAACCCTGATCCGAGCCGTGGGTCTGGTGTAAAGGAGGCGTATAAGGTTTACAAACAATGGGCTAAACCCCATACGTTGTAGAATGGCGAACAGGTATGGCCACTCCAGCGTATCGAACGCTTTAGTAGCGTCTAAGAATACGGCCGCTGCCTGGAGCCCAGGGTGCAGATAGTGGAGTACCGAGAAAACCGTCCGGAGGTTGTGAGACGTTGACCTCCCGGGGATAAACCCCGATTGGTCGGGCGAGCTATCAGAGGGAGTAGGGGCTGCAACCTATTTGCGATCAGCTTTGCTAATATTTTAGCATCAACATTAATCAGTGACTGCGGGCGGTAGGAGTCTAATTCATTCTCAGGTTTTCCCGGCTTCAGCAATGTAATTATAATTGCTTCCCGCATAGACTGCGGTAGTGTGCCCTTTTCACGGGCCTCCTCGTATACCGCTAATAAATGCGGCGCTAGTTCCTCTGCGTATGCCTTATAAAAGGCGGTGGTGAGGCCGTCTGAGCCGGGGGCTTTGTTTAACGGTAAACTTCTGATCACCTTCGTGACATCCTCAATTGTGAACGGGAGATCCAAATAGTCCCGATATCGTTGGCTGAACCACAGCAATTCAATAGAGTCCAGAAAAGGTTCTAAACTTTCAGGACAGCTTTTCTGAGTGGCCGTATATAGGTTAGAATAGAACCTAGATAATTCATCCCGTACCGCCACCTGGCCCCGCACGACCCCATTGTGTGCGCTCTTCAGTTCAGGTATGAAAGTGGCTGACCGTGGAGCACGAAGCATTGCCGTCAATGTCCTCCCCGGCCTGTCTCCCTCCCCATATCTTCTTGCTTCGGCATGCTTCCCCAAGAATTTGACCTCCCGCTGGGCTTCCTCCTCGAACTCTAGCAGTTTGTCCTTTAACCGTGCCATAGTCTCTGGTTTAGGTGAGGAGTAAAAAGTGGTTTCCAGTTCTCGGATCTGGGCCTCCAGGGATGCCAGGGAGCCTCGGATCGCCTTCAGCACGCCGGCCTGCCGGGCTATACATTTTCCCCTAATGACCACCTTGAACGCCTCCCATAGGGAAGCCTCCGCGGTAACCGAGCCTGTGCTAATTAGGAAATATTCAGTTATGTCTGTACGTATCTCTTCCTTAAAGGCCTCATCTAAAAGAGCATTCTGGGGCAGGCGCCATGTAAACAGTCGAGGGTGAGAGTCCGGGAGTGTAAGTTTCAGCAGGCAGGGCGCGTGGTCCGAAAGTGACCGAGGAAGGTGCGACACAGCCGCCGCCCAGGTGGCCACGTCTCGCGATACCACCCAGAAATCCAACCGCGACCAAGCTCGGTGTTGTTCGGAGATACATGTCCCTTCTGTGATCGTGGGGTGTCTGTCCCTCCAGATGTCCACCAGATTCCCATCAGAAAGTATAGCGTTAAGTGCAACACTAGCCTGTGGATGTAGGGCGCGAGATGTTCCCTTTCTATCTAACTCGTCGTTAAGTATGGCGTTAAAGTCCCCCCCCCCCATATAATAGTGTCACAGTCCAACGCTTTCACCCTGGCCCAAATGTCCTGAAAAAAGTTTGGAGAATCAGTGTTTGGGCCGTATACAGCTACTATAACCATGGGGTAACCGCCCAGCACTCCCTGTAGAATTACAGATCTGCCCTCTGGGTCCACATGCATGGAGCCCTCCCTCCAGTCCAGGCCCCGACGTATCAGGACTGCAACCCCCCTGGCATAGTTAGAGTAAATGGAGGAATATACTGTGCCCCATCTGGTGTGTCGCAATCTAGGGGAGGGTGCAACGTTGAGGTGGGTTTCCTGCAGTAGACATAAATCAATGCTGTGCCTCTGCAAATATGCATGAACAAACCTGGATTTTCTCCCATCATTCAGCCCCCTGATGTTCCACGTTAAACAGTTCAGGCTAGCCATTTGGCGTATATTATTAAACAGATCACTTTAAACCTTGGAGCATTTCGACACATCAAAACATCTAGCAATAAGTGGCGACATCCAGGCATGAGCATGGTTTGACTGGCTGTAACTAAACATGCAAACTTCTCCCCCCCCCCACCACCCACTCCAACCCCCCAATCAGGTTGTAGAGAACCCCCCCGAAACATCATAGAAACATAACCGGCCATAGGGAAATCTCCCATGGGGGCGCGGAGCTGCTGGCGTACTCCCCTGTCGAACCAAGGTGGCCAAGAGTACTCCAGCGAGACATGCCTCATGGTCAGACAGAGTATGATAAGACCCCCTGGGAGCGGACTGCTAGGTCAATGGTGAGTAGTTAAGCAAGCAGACCCTTACATTGCAGTGTATCCACACAAAACATCCTGCTCCCAAACACCTTCCGTGCCCTATCTACCTAGTGTACGGTGGAACTAAAAATAGCTAAACATCAAACCCGTTCCCAACTTAGTGTCTGTAGGTCGCGACTCGGGAAGTGAAGGACCCAACTTAGCGACTAAACGACCTTCATAGAGCTAACCATTCTGCAGCGCAGAACGTAAGTCTCCAAGCAATCTGACAGTTAGGTCATCAGTCATTGTCACTGAGCCTGTCTGCACCTGAGTCGGGGGTTGTGTGGTTGCGTTTAGACTGTTTCCCCCCAATATGTTTGGCGAACTTGAGGGCGGCTTTCGCGTCCGTGAAGAAGTGCGCAGTGCCATCGTGCGAGACCTTGAGCTTTGCGGGGTATAATAACGAGTATGGGATCTATGCCTGAAGGAGGATCCGTTTGGTAGGCAAGATTTCCTGCCTCACCGCCTGCACCGCCGGCGTAAAATCCGGGTAAAAGGAGATCTGGTTCCCTTTGTGCGTTATTTTCCCCTTTTCCCGCGCCAATCGTAGGATCAAGTCACGGTCTTGGTAGTTCAGGATCTTGGCCAGTATGGGGCGGGGTGGAGCTCCCACTGGCGGTCTCGGGCCCAAAGTACGGTGTGCCCGCTCCACCGCGAATACTGTAGACAGATGCGGATCGAACAGCTCATGTAGAAGTTCTGCGACAAAGGTTTCCATTTTCGCAATTGCTGTTGTCTCCGGTATGCCCCTGAGGCGCAAGTTGTTGCGGCGCGAGCGCGTCTCCAAATCCTCGTTCTTAGCGCGGATTACCCCCAGCACCTTGTCCATGTGAAGTAGTTGCTCCCTGGTCTCCACCTGAAACCCATGGAAGTCCGAGACCCTGTTTTCTAGAACATCAAGCCGGGTTTCATGTGTCCCGACCTGGGATTTCACGGCGTCCAGCTGCGTGGTGATCGTGTCTAACTTAGTATCGATATTCTTAAGGCTAGAGCGCATCTCCAGCATCAGGGTTCGAAGGTCTTCCCCACGATCCTCCATTTGTAATTCCGCAGCTTTGTCGGCCCCAACCTCAGATTCCGGCTCAGTCGATCGCGTGTTTCGCCGTTGGTCGAAGCTGATCTTTGGCTGCTTCGCGTCCTGCTTCCCCATGACTCGGTTGAACACCAAGAGCCACCGTCCGCGATGTCGCACTGCCCTGTGTGGTAGTTAGTGAGCTGCACATATTTTGTCTGGGTCTGCCACCACTCTTCTGAGCCTGAAGCTCCTGTCAGCTACGGGCCCACGTTGGCTGGAACCCCACCTTCTGTTGCGGCATCTATTCTGGGGAAAACCCCCGCCTCCCAATCAGCATCCAGGAGTCAGGTAGCACGTTCAAGGGTCAACTCCACCACAGGGAGATACGCAAGTTCACCAGCCAACATTACCAGCTGGGGCGACCATGGTGGCCCTGCACAGTCCCCTCCTGGTCCCTTCAATGCCCCACCAGTGTCCAAGTGCCGCTCAGCGCCCTCTCAGAGTGCCTCCACCCGGATCTGCGGCGCTTTCTAGTGCAATGAAAATGGCGCCTCCTGTCCGTAGCGCTTTCGGAGTGTGCACGCTGTGACTTGCAAGCCGGCCCCGTCTCCCGGCCAATCTTGCCAGCAGTGCCAGTCTTAGCAGGTGTAAATTCGGCTCTCCCCTAGGGCTCCAGAGGTCTCAGCGCCCCTCCGCTGTGCGCGGCTCCCCGCCAATAGTTGATCGCGCCGCTCTCCCCGGGCCCGGTTGTGGCTCCGGCTCGCCTCTCTCCCAGACGTCGCACCTCAGGGGGCTCGCCCTCAGCTACGCTGCACAGCCCGGTGGCTACCCTGTCTCACCGCCGACGCAGTGAGCGTCGATAGCGCGCGACAGGACCGGCAATGCTCGCGCTCAATCGCGCCGCACTGGGCCTCAGTCTTCGGCAGGCTGCGGGCTCGATTTTCAGGACTCCCCGCTATCGCGACCGCAATAACAGTGCGCGTCCTCCGGCTCTCCTCGTCGCGGCCGGAATCTCCCCTCAGGCTAGGAATACAGGGACGCGGGTCACACCTGACGACTCACCGCTTGCCAGGCATTCCGCTCCGCTGGTCACGGCACGGCTATGTCTCGCTGATATGCAGGATTTCTACAGGATCACGTCTCGGCCGGCGGAGCTCACTCACAGAGCGGCCATTTCGCTGCTCAGCAGGCCACGCCCCCCCCTCATGGACATGCCCTTTGATGGCACCCGTCTCTGCGGAGACTAGGCGAATTCGACGCTCGAGCGCTTCAAGTGCAGTCGGCTACAACCAAGTCCTTGGGCCTTTCTATGGCCCCATGCCTCCCCAGTCCGCCTTACATTCCTTTTGTGGCTAAGGAAGGGGCTTTCTGCCGTGCCAATTCCTTCCCAGCCACCGAGCCGCGCATGCTCCCCAGCCTCTGCGTGGATGAGGGCACAGTACCCACAGACCTCTTGGGTCAGGTAGCAGTGGTCTGGACAGTCCTCCACGCCCCCAGCAGCTGCAGCCTCCAAACCTTCCTAATCTGCCCCTTTTATCCCCATTGGCATCCAGTCAGCGACAGGATTCGCCATCACCTGCCCCACTGGCAGTCCATAACATGGGACAGGTGGGTTTCGCAGATTGTCCGAAGGGGCTACTCCCTCCCCTTCAGGACTAACCCTCTCTCCATTCCACCATCTCACGACTGGCTGACTGAGGATCATCTGTCCCTTCTCCGCGAAGAAGTCAGGGCTCTCTTGGCCAAGGGAGCCATAGAGAGGGATCCGGTGTCAGAAGTAGGCTGTGGTGGCTTGCGAACCGCGATTGGGTCAGAGGCAGACCCCTCTTCCTTCCCCAACCAGATCTGACAGATGTGTCACACCTGGAACGGGGTGGCCATTTGGCAGAGGTGGAGATCAAAGGACTCTGGTCTCCAGTGAAATCCGGACTCTACATCATCATGGTGGAGCTTGGTGCAGTCCGACTGGCAGTGAAAGCCTTTCTACCCTCCATCAAGGGAAGGCTAGTGCAAGTGTTCACGTAAACACTACCACTATGTGGTACTGCAACAAATAGGGCGGGTTGGGGTTGGGGATTCTTTGTCAAGAGGCCCTGCGCCTCTGGACCTGTCTGGAACTACAGTGCATGGTGGTTCAACACCTGGCGGGCTCTCTGAATGCCAGGGCGGATGAGCTCAGGCGCCGAAGCCTAGCGGATCACGAATGGAGTCACCACCCGGAGGTGGTGCAAAGTCTCTATCAGCAGTGGGGAGAGCCTTGGTTAGATCTGTTCGCCTCAGCAGTTTTACGCGCTGGAGTTTCCAAGGCGGCTCTCTCTTGGAGATGTTTTTCGTCTCGAGTGGAGCTCAGGCCACCTGTACGGCTTTCCGCTCATACCATCCCTGCCCAGAGTTCTCAAGAAGATCAGGTTCGACCTTGTCCAAGTCATCCTTGTGGCTCCAGACTGGGCATGGAGAGTCTGGTATCTCAAGCTACTGAGAATGGCCACCGATCCTCTGATCAGGCTGCCCCTTTGGGAGGATCTTCTGGCCCAGCAGCAGGGGAGGGTTCTTCACCTGAACCTGTTCACTGTCCGCCTTCTTGCGTGGAGATTGAGCGGCGACAGTTGACAGCTTTTGACTTTCTGTAACGTCATCTTGGCAGCGAGGCGTCCCTCCACCAAGACAATATACGCTGTGCCATTGGATAAAAATTGTGTCATGTTGTGCAGAAAAACACATTGATCCCCGGTTTACCCTCATTTTGGAATTCTTACTCTTCATTCTTTCCCTTGCCCAGCAGGGCTCTGCTCTGGGCACCCTTAAGGGCTATATGTCTGCTTTTTCTGCCTTCTTGCGGCTGCCTGACCAGCCCTCATTGTTCAAGTCCCCTATTGTACATAGCTTTCTAAAGGTTCTGATCCATCTCTTCCCTCCTTCACCATTTATTATTCCTCAGTGGAACCTTAATCTGGTCTTGACTTTTTTAATGTGTGTTCCTTTCGAGCCTCTCCATAATTGTCCCCACAGGCCTTATCATCTAAGCCGCCTTACCTCTCAGTCTATCGTGACAAACTGGTGCTTCTCATAAAGGCCTCCTTTCTACCGAAAGTGGTCACCCCATTTCATGTAGGCCAGTCCATCACCCACCAACTTTTTGCGCTCCACATCACTCTAAAGAAGAGGAGCAACTTCACCATCTGGACCAAAAAAGAGCGTTGTTGTTCTACCTTGACCGCACACGAATTCCGGGTGGATGACCAACTCTTCGTCGGGTATGTTGGTGCGAAGAAAGGTCGGGCGGTGCAGAAGCGAGCCATCTCTAGATAAATCGTGCTCTGCATCAAAATCTGCTGCACACTGGTATAAAAGCAACCTCCTGAAGACTTGCAGGCTCATTCCACCAGAGCTGAAGAAGCGACCACTGCGTTAGCACGTGGAGTTCACAAATATTACTGTCTGGACAGTCAGGTCTGTAGAGATTGGCATTTCGCTCATTCGGTCCTGCATGATTTCCTTGTGTGAAATTGGTCAGCAGACCCACCTCCGGGTATTGTATTGCTTGGTTATCTATTCAAAGTTAAGGAATCTGCGTCTAAAAGTCTGAATCAGATGAACAAGTTACTTACCTTTGGTAAGGCCTTATTTGATAGAGACTAAATCTAGCTGTAGATTCCTTACTGACCCTCCCATCCTCTCCACTCTGCAAACTGATTTTTTAGGGAGAGGGCTGACCCCTTTCAGGGCCCTAGTTTTACACAGCAGTTGTCAGTGAAGTTTATGGCTCCGCACATCTGGCGTGGAAAGTCATGAAAAAAAAATGACGACAGTGCACCTAGGTGGCACCTATATAGGTACCACAACTTCCCTTCTGGCGCGGACGATGCAGCCGATACACGCGGAGCGGATCGATGTCACCTACCAGCGCGCAGGGGTACTGCTCACGAAAAATCTTCCGGATCCAGTCTGACACCTGGGAAATTCAGAGGTAAGGAGTCTGTGACTAGATATAGTCTCTACCAAATAAGACCTTACCGAAGGTAAGTACCTTGTTCATCAAGCAAAAATAAAAAAAATCCAGGCAAACGGTCTCTCTTTTAACACTGAAAACATGTTTGACTGGTTGACTGGTATTTGATTGCTCTCACTTTTCACAGATTTGGCTTGTGTGTGAACTTCATAATATGAAGGCAATCCAGGCCGTCAAGTTACTATTATTATTGTGAAGAATATGAGTCACGGATGTTTCCTGCCCCCTCTGACATTTGTGTTAATAATGTAACTGTTTGCATAACGGTTGAGGGAAAAAAAGAGGCTGAGAATGTTACCTTGGTGGAGAAAAGATGCAAATTACTCCTTAGATTACATAAATATTGTGATTAAACCCCAAGGACATGGGGTTTTGATAAAACTGGACAGTTTTAATAAAGATTCAATATTAAAAGTCAATTTTAAAAACGTGAGGGCCCTTTTGCTTCTGGCTTGATTCTAATTTAGTGAAAGTAAGATGGCAATACCCTTTTTGCTAGACATAGACTCCTATGATTTACCTTTCTTTCTGAATATCCTGTCTATGGAGTAGATTTTATTGGATTACTATGATAATCTTCTAGACCTTGCAGCATAGCACAAATATTAAATCTTGTGAAATGAACAGCAGTGAGTGTAGGAAGCTAGCTCTGTATATACTTTACCTAAGGATGGTATAGTGTGAACAGAGTCCAGTGGATCCCCAGAGGTATAGCAGAGGCTACACTAGATAATCACTAACCGCTCTATTTGTGGTAGTGTGGTCGAGCAGTTAGGCTTATCAGGAGGTGTGATCAGGAGGTGTGTTAAGCATTTATTGAATTCATTCAGGCAAGAACTGATGGCAAACACAAGGAGATGATGGACGGAGTGCTGAAACTTTTCAGACACTCACCCCCAGTCACAGATCTGGGTTGAATCCATCATCGTTCTTTAGCTCACTTCGCCACCCCAGTTCAGACCCAGCCATATGCAAATCAGTCTTGACCCTGTTCCTTATGCGATCAGTCCAGCCCGAACTGCCAAGTCAGGTCTTTCCTGGATCGGAAACAAGCATCCTGGGACCGATTTCGGGGTAACACCCCACATCAACCAGGCTAGCTTGAATCCAGTGGCAAAGTGAGCAAGGGACCCACGTCTGGGCATACCCTGCCAACTTAGGGCGAACAAAGCAAACACAAGGGATGATGAACGGAGTGCTGAAACTTTTCAGATACTCACTCCCAGTCACAGATCTGGGTTGAATCTATCATCGTTCTTTAGCTCACTTCGCCGCCCCAGTTCAGACCCAGCCATATGCAAATCAGTCTTGACCCTGTTCCTTATGGGAACGGTCCAGCCCGAACTGCCAAGCCAGGTGTTCTCTGGACCGGAAACAAGCATCCTGGGACTGGTTTCGGGGTAACACCGCTCATAAGCCAGGCTAGCTTGAATCCAGTGTCAAAGCGAGCAAGGGACCCACGTCTGGGCATACCCTGCCAACTTAGGGCGAACAAAGCAAACACAAGGAGATGATGGACGGAGTGCTGAAACTTTTCAGACACTCACCCCTAGTCACAGATCTGGGTTGAATCCATCATTGTTCTTTAGCTCACTTCGCCACCCCAGTTCAGACTCAGCCATATGCAAATCA
This sequence comes from Calotriton arnoldi, assembly GCA_963921515.1. Lineage (NCBI taxonomy): Eukaryota > Metazoa > Chordata > Amphibia > Caudata > Salamandridae > Calotriton > Calotriton arnoldi. Next base: position 2,511,238 of record CAWUFW010000577.1, on the reverse strand, counting down.
GTCTTGACCCTGTTCCTTATGGGAACAGTCAAGCCTGAACTGCCAAGTCAGGTCTTCCCAGAACCGGAAACAAGCATCCTGGGACCAGTTTCAGGGTAACACCCCTCATCAGCCAGGCTAGCTTGAATCCAGTGGCAAAGCGAGCAAGGGACCCACTTCTGGGCATACCCTGCCAACTTAGGGCGAACAAAGCAAACACAAGGAGATGATGGACGGATTGATGGAACTTTTCAGACACTCACCCCCAGTCACACACTCTCAGAGTATGAATCCAGACCAATTAGGTAAGTATAAAAAAGGTATACTTATGTTTTATTTCTAGAACCAAGGAGAACTTAGCACAGGTAGGTAAAATATACTTTCAAATGCAAGGCTGTAAACAGAAATGCAATTGTGGATAGATTTGGAATCGTTACAGGTTTGTATTTGCTTAAAAAACAGTTCAGAATACTTTGAAAATACTTTGGATTACTTTTGCTTTACTTTTTAGTTACATCGACTACTTGGGGTGATATGCCTAGGTATCACACTCTGGGTCCTACAATTCAAAGGTAAGTAAGACAATTTTGGGTTCAAAGCAAAGTTACTTTGGTTTCAATACAAAAGTCAGTTCAACACTTCGAACATTTTTGGAGAAAAATCACAACATGGGTTCTTATGGAAGAAAAGAATGTTATCGGTTTGCAGGTAAGTAAACGCAGGTAAGTAAACGACCTACAAGAATTAAGAGAGGCTCAGTGGATGTCTGCCCTGGCTAAAGAATCTTTGAAAGTACATTGGTCTTGACCTTCAACGTGGGGAGCTGGAGGTCAAGGTCTTCTGCTGCCCTATACATACACACTCCTCCGTGGCTGGGAAGGAGGTGAGAGGAGACCGGACTCAGGGGAGGTATCAAAGCCACTAGCCTCCTGCAGGTCATCAATCCGATTCTCCTCGTGATAAGGTTGGCAAATCTCATCACCTGCATCGTAATTGTAATCCAAATCCATGCTGATCAGGGAAGGCAGGGTATGTGTTTGTCATTGTGGAGGCAGATCAAGTGGAGGAAATGGCGACTCAGCAGCGGCCTGGAGTGACTTCGATCGTGGTCGAACCAGCGCCAACTCGATGTCAAAGTAGAAAATTGGGGCCTCGTCCTCCAGCAATTTGTAATATCTGATCTGATATTCCAAGGAGAAAATTGTGAATTTTACGTGATTGGAGTTTTGGTAGATGGCCCTGATATATAACCATACTGCAGGGGTGTCATTTGCACAGACAACATTTGCTAAATCCATGACCTGATGAAAAGGCAGTTATAGGTCAGTCCTTCACATGTATTAATATACACCTTAATAAGAGGCCCTGTGTTAGTCTTTGCTCTTTATTCATTAATTTCCTACTCCCTGTCTGCGCTGCTAACACTCTTTATTTTTTTGTACATGTGGAGGGCGCTCTGTAACAAACGCATATAGCTTCTTTCATACAAAATGCAATATTTTGTTATCTACATGTTTGAACGAGTTTGTCAAGTAACACCATCTTAATGCTCACTGTAGGAAAGTGCCCCTTTTTGCATGGTTACCCCCTAACTTTTTGCCAGATTCCTGATGCCAACTTGACTGAGTGAGTGCTGGGATCCTGCTAACCAGGCCCCAGCACCAGTGCTCCTATCCAAAACTGTACCTTTGCACCCGCAATTGGTACATCATCGGTCACAGGTAAGCCCCTTGTAAAAGGCACCATGGGTACCAAGGGCACTGTGACCAGGGAAGGCCTCTAAGGGCTGAAGCACCTATTGTGCCACCCTTAGAGGCCCTGTACCTTAACACCCACACACTGCCATTGCAGGCTGCGTGTTTTGGTGCAGAGAAAAGTGAAGAGTCGACATGGTACACATCTCTAGGTAAGTCATCCATCTAGCAGGGTTCACTAGCCCTCAGTTCTGGGTATAGTTGCATGAGCACTGTAACCCTACAGTGTCCAAATCCTTTCTTAGACATTGTAAGTGCTGTAAAGCCATAAAAAGTATATGGTCTGGGATTTGGTCATTACGAACTACACAGCTCCATAATGGCTTTACTGAAACCTGGGACATTTGGTAGCAAACTTCTCAGCACATTAAAACCACACTGATGCCAGTATGGGATTTATTGTAAAATGCACTCAGATGGCATCTTAGAGATGCCCCCTAAAAAACAACCAGCCTTGGTGTGGTTCCTGAATGGCTACCCGCCATTTGCCATGACCAGGCAGGTTTCTGGAACCCCTGGGTAGAGGGCCTCCGCTCTCTGGGTCCAGAACACAGCCCATCATGGGCAGAGGTGTCATGCCTCCTCCCCCAGAATGGGCTGGGTTCACGAAGGGGAAGCTTCAAAGGCCTGCCGCCTTTGCTAGCTGACCCTGCCTTTTGCTGCCACCAGCAACTGGCTCCCACTGGTTCTGCCCCCCACTTTGGGCGGGGGAATTGGCGGGAAAACCAAGTTAGGAAGAGAGGCATGCCCACCTTTGCCAACCCCACCCCTCAGGTGGGGGAGGCGAGGTGAAGCACACATCTCAGTCCCCTCCATCTTGAAGATGAGGGGACACAGCCAATCAGAGAGAGGCTCATGCCCTACTCCCAACAGAGGGTGGCATAATAGGGGGTGTACTCACCCCAAGGAATGGACCCATTGGTTCCAACCTGCACACCCCTGTAACGCCACTAAATTTAGTATTTAGGGGCGACCCTAAACCTTGCCTCCTCAGACTGAAGAAGACGAAAGAAGGAGTGAAGAGCCGTGCTGAACGAGAAAGAAGAGGACAACAATTGCTTTGGCCCCAGCCCTACCAGCCTGTCCCGACTTCGACCTGCCTACAGCGAAGAAACCGGTGTGTCCAGCAGCCAGCCTCCCCCCAGAGCCCGGAAGACCTGCCCTGTACTCACCTTACAGACGCTGTCTCCCGTGAGCAGCGGATTTGCTCCAACCAAAGACTCCAACACAGACCCCAGATCCAGCAGAATCCGCTGTTCTGCACCCAACACCCATGGCCCGAGTTCGAGTGGCCCAACACCACGAGGAGGTATCCCCAGAGGTTCTGACCTGGGATCTGGAGATCCCGACCTGCCTCGACCTTCTACCCGACGCCTGCAGCCTCAGTCTGAAGGGTCCCCCCGACCGCGACCGGAGTTGGTAAGAAAACCTGACGCCAGGAGACACCCCTGTACCCGACGCCCCACAGACTTGGGTGCCCCAACCAACTGTGTCCAGGCATCCCCCAAGAACCCAACTTACCTCTCCAGCCAGTGGTCGCCTTCAGGAAGTCTCCCTGCCCGATCCTGCAGCAACTTTGCTGAACCGAAGGTCTCCATTGAGAATCACAGGGTCCCCGACGTCTTCTCAGCACCCTGCACCCGGCCACCCCAGTGCCGCTGGTGGTGCAGCTCCTGTGCTAATTGTTGGCCCCTGCAGCGCTGACCTTCCCCCAAGGAGCTTTGCTCCCACACCCAAGTGGCCTGCTCATAAGCAGTCCCTAACCGAAGCCCCCCTTAGCCCCATTGGCTAACATTGGGCCCCTGAACTCTGCACCCAGCCGCCCCAGTGCCGCTGGTGGTGCAAATCGAGTGACTACCAAGACCTTTGGGAACGTTGGTCCTAATCCCCAAAACTCCCACTCGCGAGACGTTTACCAATAACCATTTTTCTCCCATAGGAACCCATATCCTGAGTTTTTCGGCCTAAAATGTTCTAAGTGTTGAACTGTTGTTTTGTATGGAGAAAAATGTCAGTATAACTTAAACCAAGAAAAGTCTTACTTACCATGTATTGCGAGATTCCTCGGTGTGGTATCTAGGCATATCGCCCCCAGTAGTCAAAGTAATCAAAAGTAATCAAAAAGTCTTCTAAAAGTAATTATTGTGTAATGTAACTGCTTCTTGAATCAATACCAACCTGTAACTATTGCAAATTCAACCACAACTGCATTTCTTTGTGAAGTCTTGCATTTGAGAGTATATTTTACTTACCTGTGCCAAGTCCTGCTTGGTTTTTAAAATAAAATAGAAGTATACCTTTTTTATACTTACCTAATTAGTCTGGATTCAGTCTCTGAGTGTGTGCATCAGTTTTGATTGAGTGAATACAATAAATGCTTAACACACCCTCTCGATAAGCCAAACTGTTCGCCCACACTTCCACAAAGAGAGCGGTTAGTACTTACCTAATTTAGCCTCTGCTGTACCTCTGGGGACTCCCTGGACTCTGTGTACACTATACCTTACTTTGGTATAGTATACACAGAGCCAGCTTCCTACACTAAGCCATTCACATTCCAGGATAGTATTTTGAGGGTTAACCCGGAGGGTACGTGGAGGGTGTAAGTCCCACCATTCTTGAGGTTTTACGGCTTTCCGCCGAGTCTCCTGACTGTTAACAAGGAATGTCATGAGCCGCTGCCCACCCTCCCCATTTCTCCCCACTCTCTTAAGCTACAGGTGTAGAACTACCCGCATCCTCAATGCCCAAGGAGTCTGTTGCCCCAACTGTTTGAACTTCTACATCCTATTCGACCAGTCTTATACTCTACACAGACAATATCACAATGCTACAACAGTACCAGCAGAAGGGGGACGTGGCCCAACGGAGTATACAGTGTCCATCTTAGACGTCATCTGCTGTTGTAGTTTCGTGCTTGTCCTGTATCTCTGTGTTTCTGTGGCCCCTCAGCCCAGCATGCCCGCTGTCATCGGGGTGACTCCCAGAAGTATCTCTTCCTCCAAGCCCCCGGGCAACTCCCTAGATTCGCTCCCCATGTCCTCCGAATTATTCGATAATGCAGCCTCTCTACTGCCAGCAGCCAGGGACTGGCATTGCTGAATTTCAGCCGCACCTATAGCTCTCTCTGTCTCCCCCTGATTTCATGATGGAACCGCTTTTGAGCGTTGATGTGGTTTCCGTTTGGATCTTTGCCTCTGCCATTCCTTTGGCTTGTCTCTCACATGTTGCTCCGGAGTCGGGTGCCCCCACGCCTCCAGCCAGTCCCAGGAGTCTGTGGCTGTCGCAAAAAAGTGTGATCCGTCCTGATCAATAAATCTTAATTTGGCTGGAAAGAACAGGGCGTATTTGAGATTTAGTGTTCTCAGGTGACATTTCGCTGCCAGAAACGTTTCTCTCTGACATTATACTACATTGGTATAGTCTGGATTTATGTATACGAAACCTCCACATAGTTCCCATGGGCTATGTGCGCAGGCCACCTGAAGGATGTGTTTCAGTCTCTGAAGTGTGTGGTCCAGCGCCCCTGCGTTTGGCGGCCTGCCCCCAACTCTCTGGGCCCTTTCAACCGTGAACAGGTTCAATACTTTGCCCCTAAATACTGTGGACAGGAGCCATTTTTCCAGAAACAGTTCCATGCTGGGGCCTTCTGCCCGCTCCGGAAGCCCCACCTGTCACACATTATTGCATCAGGATCAGCCCTCCGCATCCTCTATACACTTCGGGAGGTGGGCAACTGTCTTCTGCAGTTCAGGGACCTTGACATTAGTCCCTAAAAGAGTAGGTTTTAGGAGGGCCAGTGATGATTCCATCTTATCCACTTGCCCAGCAAGTTTTTTATGGTCAGCCTAAAGGAGCCCCAGGTCGAGGGCCACCATATCAATTTTGTGGTCCAGGGCCGTCTTAGTATTGCGGATCGCCTCCAATATTGCTGCAGTGTTGGCCACTAGCCCTTGCTCTCCCTCCACCAAGGTGTGTCTCCTCAAGTCCTCCCCAGATCTAGGAAGGTCCATTGCAGGTCCCATTTTCTGCAATTTGGACTTCACAATGATCACGTTGGTTTCTCGGGTGTCAGTGGCTCCCTTGTTGGCAGTGTTTTGTTTACAGGACCTCCAATTGCCGCCCCGTCTCCCCGCTTAAGGCCTCTTTACAACGGGTGCCTACCCTGTGTCCCTCAGGGGACCCTGGGCCTCCCAGGAGCCAACCAGATGACCCCCAGGAGCTGGGCCTAAGCGGCCGACCGGGCCAGGCACTGCCGGGCCGTGCACCCTAGCTCACCTCTCCAATACGACCCGTCAGTCTTCTCCCCTTCATCTTTCAGTGTCTCTGCTCCGTCGCCCTGTGACTTCCCAGGCCGTTGTGTTAGGCATGGTCTTCCGGCTCTGTAGAGCTCTGGTGGGTCCCACAGGTGGGGGGGGGGGCCCTTAACACCACCTGGGACCCCTCAGCATCGTCTTCTGTTCAGACAGCCTCTCCCAGGCCTTCAAGGCTGTCACCACCTAGATTCCGCACTATCCTTGCCAATCTGTCCCTGCTCCTCCGAGGGGGGCTTCTCAGTCGTTGCCTGAGGCCCTCTCAGCCCACCTCTAATCCTGCCTCCCGCAGTGTTTGCCACACTTAGGGCGTGGGAGCTGTGGCCATTTTGTACGCCGCAGCAGCTGTTACCATTGGGCCACTGATGATCGCTGCCACACTACGGTCCGCTGCCCACCCTCCCCTGGCCTCTTGTTGGGGTCATTAGGGGCCCGCTGTGGATAACCGCCTCTTTTTGGAGCTCTGGGGCCGCAAGAGTAGGTGTGAGTGGGGCTCTGCGACAGAGCTCAGACTCGTGCGGCCGGCCATTCGTGGCTGGCCAACTCCCCCCGCGTAGCCAGTCTTGATGGAATCAGTGCATGTATTAACCGTTTTCCTAGTGTGAAGCGGAAGGCGAAACAGAAATTTCTTTACGAACCTTAGTATCACAATACAGGATCCCACCACTGCCGAGATTTGAGCTTGAAATGTCAAATTTGACTTCCAAATTCTTTACCACCTCTGCTGGTGGTGGCTGTGGTGCGAGGTGCTGGGAGGGAAAGACACAGGCCAGTCATTTTCCCACCTTAAAGATAGAGAGGCCCCAAACAGCAATATCTCAGCCTTATCAGGGTTTCATTGTAACTTGCTGGCCTGCATCCAATCAAGGACCGAATTCAGACAAAGTATAAAGGACTCCAAGGAGTCCAAGCACTCTTTTTCAAAAGAGAGGAACAGCTGCGTATCATCAGCATATGAAATTATCCTTACACCTAATTCTTCCACTATGGGGCCCAACAGGGCCATATAGTCATTGAACAAGGTGGGGCTCAAGGACTAGCCATGCGGCATCCCCAGATTGAGGGACTTGGTATCCGATGAGAAACGAGGCATCCAAACTGCTTGCCGTCTATTATCCAGAAAGGAAAAAATCCACTTGAGAGCCTGACCTCCCACCCCTATATTTATAAGCCTTTGTAAAAGAATTGGGTGGGAGATGGTGTTGAATGCAGCAGATAGATCTAATAATATCAAGGCCGCTTTATTTCCTTGAATTAATGACCACTTGATAGAATCTACTACTTCAAGGAGGGCTGATTCCGTGCTATGACACAGCCTGAAACCAGATTAAGAGGAATGTTCAAGATATTCTGAGAGTTAATCCGCTTTTTCAACATTTTGGACGCCACCGGCAGAAGTGAAATAGGACAGAAATTAGTAAATTGGTTCCAATCCGCTGTAGGCTTTTTTTTTTTTAACATTTATTCATTCATAATAATTATCTGTACTTGCATATACTCACCTTCACAACATTTTAGTGTCAATATTCTGGCTGCAATATTATTGTAGCACTATATTTAAACCTCAGTATTCTGGACCTATACCTTTTGCAGTGGTGTTCGTTGAGTTGCAACAGAGGCAACTTCTTTTCTTGTAGTTAAAAGAATTTACCAGACTTTTTAGAGTAAGCACTGAAGGCAGATCTAACTATGCAAATAATGAAAAATTAATATACACCTGTCTTCTTTCTTACCCTGATGTTCCTTTATTTTTATTGCAGAAAACCATTTGATTATAAAAGACAATTTGGAAAATTTAGAAAAAATATGAAAATCGACTCTGAAACTGCTGAGATATCCAAAAGAAAACTATATCTGAAACTAAGCAAGAAGGAGAATGCCTCCCTTTACAGCAAAGGTAAAAAAATAATTCAGTTTGTGTGTTTTAGTATTTTTTATTGATGAAAAATGCATGATAGATGTACAAGAGAGCTTCACTCGGAGCACGAGTGACGCCACATTCTGTAGTACAATTTTCTGCAAACACTGAAAAGAAACTCCTTATTCAGTATCGACTTATGGGGAGGGGGAATTAAAATAGAAAACAAGGGAGAAATCCACATCATTGCTAACTCTGAACTGTTTTTTTAACTTCTCAAATCACCCTCAAGCCATAGCAACCACGAAAAGGTCGTTTTTTTGTGCTACACACTGAAACGATCACTGGTGACAGAGTTCACCCTCAACATCAAGTCCCTTGTCCATAGGAGGCTCGCCAACCCAGCTCAGTTTGGGTGAAGACGTGCCAGTGTCCCTCTAGCTGAAATCATAAATTACTAATCTCCCAGACTTCCAATTATTCTGGGGAAGGAGAGAGATTTATTGGGATACATGATACTGTCTCCCTTTTTATTCACTTATCACAGAAGGGTATCCTATAACCATATTCAGTCAGTCCCCATCTGACTGAACTCATTTTCAGACCCAACGACCCTGCAGTGTTTTATGTTTGACCCTCACACACCCTATTGGTGTCATGCTTCATCATCTGGTCTCATCCTGGTCCCTATAAACCAGTATGGGCTCAACCGTTTTCCAGAAAGCACATATTGAACTCAACTGGTTCTACTAGTGAAAAGATAAGAATAAAAATACCTAAAGGTCACCCCAGTATCCCTTTATTTGGGTTCCTTTGGTATGGTTATAATCATGATTTTTGAGTTGGATAAAGTGTCCTGACATCTCTAGTGTTCAGTCAGATGGTGACTGAACAGATATGGTTATAGGATGTCCTTCTGTGATAAATTCCTGTAGCGGAGCCATAGGTTTCTCTGGTTGCCATAGCACCGCTTCCAGTCCCAGTGTGGAGCAGATGTTGTCTTGAAATATAGCGATTTAAGTTGATATAACAGCCGGCAACCCGTGGACTTTACCCTGCATAATTATTTCATTTAGAAAAAAGGAGGCTTTAAGGGTTATTTGATGGGTAAAGGTCAAGGGTGTTAAGGGATTAAAGGGGTTTTTAGGGTTCAGAAATGGGTTCGTGTTTGGAACAGTAAGAAGGGTTTTCCAGGGGCTTTTAGGGTTCAGGTATTGGTAAGGGTACAGGTTTATAAAGGGTTTTTAGGGTTCAGGAATGGGTTCGTGTTTGGAACAGTAAGAAGGGTTTTCCAAGGGCTTTTAGGGTTCAGGTATTGGTAAGGGTACAGGTTTATAAAGGGTTTTTAGGGTTCATGGATGGAAACGGGTACGGAGTAGTAAGGGTTTTAGGGTGCAGTGTTTGATAAGGGTTCCGTGGACGCTATCCCCCAGGACACTGCTTTGTTCCCTGCCTGGGAGAGCGCAGACTGGGAGCACAAACCTACTCAGGCAGGGAAAATAGGTTTAGTCCCGCCGGGCGGAAGCAGAACCAACAGCTGCTTCTGCTGGACGGGAGCAAAGCAGTACATCCAGCTCCCGCCGGCAGCCAGGATGGGTGCCTGCATAGGAGCTGGTGGGGTGCAGGGCAGTACCCAATGGATATGTATGTTGTGGGTGCACTGGGTGGAACCAGAACACGTACTAAAAAGAAAATAAAAAAACAAAATGACATGTGCAGCGCTGCCATCAAAAAAAAAAAAAATGATAGGCTGTAGGTGCCCTGGGTGGGACTGGGGCACTCAAGTATGATAAAATAGTCGAGGCCTTTCCCCCAAGGAGGGACAGGGGTACCACTAACCATTTAGAATAATGTTGTAAAGGGCTGCAAGTAGAACAACCCCCCCTCGGTAAGTTTGACAAAAAACACTAAGGGGCCGATTCCGATTCGGGACGGAAATCTCTCTGACCGACCGAGCCGGACCCAGAGAGATTTCCGACCGAATCGGACCCGTGCAGCCCGACCGAACGAGTACGATACGTCCGTATGCTATCGTACTCGAGTCGGTTGTACGACCGGCTCCCATTGACTTCAATGGGAGCCGGTCGTACAACGCGTACGCGGGCTCCCATTGCCTCAATGGGTGCGAGGCGAACAAGGGAGCCCCCTACAGCGTGTACGCGGCGAAGCGACTCGCGCCGTACACGCACAGGTAGGGGGGACCCATGGGTCCCCCGTGTGTGCGACCCGCGCGGCTACGCGTACAGGGGGGTCCGACACGGACCCCCGAAGTACGGCTCCGACTGCTCTTTCGAGCCGGGCAGCGCGTGTCGGTCGGACTGCTCGCGGCGCGCATCGTACTTACCCGGCCGGGGAACGTCTCCATTGCGCGGTGCGAGTCGTGTCCGAGCGAGTCGGTCGGTGCGGTTCGACCCGGGAACGTGTCGGTCGGAGTGGTTGGGACGCCCGAACGAGTCGGTCGGCGATTTCGCATCGTACTCGCTCGTCCGGACGCACGTACGAATCGGTCTGGAAATAGGGCTCCGAATCGGATCCGGTTAAGCCGAATCCGATTCGGAGCCCTACCGGCCGAGATCGGAATCGGCCCCTAAGTCTCTAGGGTCAGGAGAGCTTAACATTATTTTTAAAGCACTACGTGCTGCAGCTGTATGCTCTTCAGCTGGAGTGCAGGGACCCCTTGTGGTTAGTTCTATGCTACATTTTGTGGCCTGAAGAATGTTAAAGAAAGACTCAAACATGCATTTATGGCTGTTTGGAATAAAAATGTTTTATTTTAAATGTTTTTGTGTCAATAAATATTATGCATTGCTGTGTGAATTTATAAGGATTACTTTGGAATATTGTTATTGATAAATTACTGTGGTGACTTTTTGACAAAGCCATGTAGGTTTGCTATATATAGGTGGTTGTGCTTGCTAAAGCCAATAGGTCAGCCTTTTATGTTTTGGTGTTCTGATCCTTCTGAACCACGGATTGTTCCGTTTGAGTGGAGGGAGTGTCGCATTTCCCGGAAGTGACGTGCAGTTACCAGGTCAGCTGTTCAGCTGCCTGGAACTACAAATCCACATGCCCTGGCCGACGTGCAGCGGACGCGCTAGAGGCAGCACATAGGATTTCTTTGACTCTGCCAGACGAGTCAGTTACAGCAGGAGCGCCTGGTAAAGGGCTCCACAATCTGCCTTCCTTCTATTTGCGCACGCTTGCCTCATTGTTTTTCTGTGTGCACTTGTTTTAGAGTTAAAAATAACACCCGTTTTAAAGCTAAATAACAACTAGTCTAATCTTTTTAAAAATATATGTTTTAAAGTTACGCACACTGTGTACTCACTGTTTATCCAGGATTGCTTAGAGAGGTGCCTCCCCGGTCCACCACGGATTGTTCCGTTTGAGTGGCGGGAGTGTCGCATTTCCCGGAAGTGACGTGCAGTTACCAGGTCAGCTGTTCAGCTGCCTGGAACTACAAATCCACATGCCCTGGCCGACGCGCAGCGGACGCGCCAGAGGCAGCACATAGGATTTCTTTGACTCTGCCAGACGAGTCAGTTACAGCAGGAGCGCCTGGTAAAGGGCTCCACAATCTGCCTTCCTTCTATTTGCGCACGCTTGCCTCATTGTTTTTCTGTGTGCACTTGTTTTAGAGTTAAAAATAACACTCGTTTTAAAGCTAAATAACAACTAGTCTAATCTTTTTAAAAATATATGTTTTAAAGTTACGCACACTGTGTACTCACTGTTTATCCAGGTTTGCTTAGAGAGGTGCCTCCCCGGTCCACCACGGATTGTTCCGTGTGAGTGGAGGGAGTGTCGCATTTCCCGGAAGTGACGTGCAGTCACCAGGTCAGCTGTTCAGCTGCCTGGAACTACAAATCCACATGCCCTGGCCGACGCGCAGCGGGCGCGCCCAAGGCAAGCCCGTCTGCACTTGTCCGCGCCTGGGCGTCGCTAGGAGCCAGAAACTCTACGGGTGCCTCCCTAAATCGGGCTATTAGTCCTGACCAGCGCATTAATTACACCAGCCAAGAGCTAACGCTCATTAGGAACCATATACGAGCTCCCGTGATGTATACTAAAATGAATTCCTGTACCCACAAATTCCCTAGATTAGTGGAAGGTCCCCTCGCGTGTACAAACTGTAGATACCAGAGTATCTCACCCACATCACCAATTGACCTCAAAAACCCAACCCGCCCCCGTAAATTAGGTGAGAATAAGGTAAGCTGGGACTGTTTCCTGGCTAATGTCCATTTACTCCCTAAACACGCCACTAACATTTGGGACTTGCTTTCTTCTTATTCTCCAGACATCTGATTCATAACGGAAACATGGATGAAACTATCTTCATCCCCAGCAATTGCCATGGCACTCCCAGACGGATATCGTATTTTGAAATTAGATAGACCTCGTAGGGTAGGAGGAGGGGTAGCTATTATTTACAAAGACCCGATCAAAGTTACTTTACTAGATCAACTCAGCAACGACAAAATTGAAATTCTAGCATTTAGATTAGATCTTCATGCACAGTTGAGTTGGAAGGGAGCCCTTGTATACCCCCCCCCGGGTCCACTCCTCGATTCCATCACCCTCCTATTAGACCTGATTGCCTCACATGTAATATCTTCCAACAAATTTCTTTTACTAGGTGACTTTAATGTCCATAGTGAGAACCCAGAAGAGCCTAGGGCCTCTGCTCTCCTGACCGAGCTCGCGTCACTAGGACTCATAAAAATCAACGAGGCGCCGACGCATATTGCGGGTCATACCCTAGACCTGCTTCTTTCTAACTCCCCTCACACGCTGTACAAATCTACCACCCCTTTGATCTGGTCGGACCACTCTACCATTGCATTTGATCTAGTGGGCCCCGCCGCGTATAAATGCGTGGAAAAATCTATTACGCGAGCCCATAGACAATGGCACAAATTGACACCTACACTTTTTAGGGATACTTTTATCCCTCCACACTTTTCATCATCAGACACGGTAGAGAAACGACTAACGGATCTTCAGGACGCAGTACTAATCACTTTAGACGAATTAACCCCCCTGAAAAGCTCATCTGTGGCCCCCAAGCGTCCTCAGACTCCATGGTATTCAACAGACCTCCGGTCCGAAAAAAGCCGGTGCAAAAAGATAGAGCGTCAATGGCGCAGAACCCAGGCACCTTCTGACAAAGAAAAATACAAAATTGCCATAGACTCCTACCACAAAAACATTAAAGTTGCTCGGAAAAAACATATAGCCGACCAGCTAGCACAAACAGATAACACCCCTAAAGTTCTTTTCCAAGTACTCAACACCCTCATTAATCCCAAAGCTTGTAATCCAGAAGATGCACCAACTCAGTTACTCTGTGATAATATTGCTGACTTCCTCACACAAAAGATTGATAACATTTACAATAAAATTACTTCTACTGCCACTAGTACAAGTCATAATTCAACTGCAGTACTACCCCTAGACTCACATAACTCTCTCACTCTGAAAGAATTTCCTCTGCTCACTATTAAAGACACAGAAAATCTATTACAATCTGTCAAATCTGGATCCCCTAAAGACTTAATTCCAGCCAAAATCTCCAGAGGTCTAACAGCAGAGCTGGCTGCACCCCTGTGCTCCATTTTAAATAGTTCGATTAAAGAAGGCAAGCTTCCCTCTGCGTGGAAAGCTGCCCAGATAATGCCTATTAGAAAAAACACCAAATTGCCCCCTGATGTAATCTCCAACTATCGTCCCATTTCACTTCTCCCTCTGTATAGCAAAATACTGGAAAAACATATTAACACTCATCTTTCCACCTTCATTGAATCATCAGACTGTCTTGACCATTCACAATCAGGATTCCGCCCCAAGTACAGTACAGAATCAGCCCTGGTTAATGTCATGGATGACATCCGAATGCATGCGGATGCTGGTCGAGCAGTAATTCTTATACTGCTCGACCTCTCCGCAGCATTCGACACCATCTCACATCAGATCTTGTTGGAGAGATTACGGGCCATAGGCATTCAGGACAATGCACTAGACTGGCTAACGGACTTTTTAAAGGGAAGAACACAAACAGTTAATCTTGGTCCCTTCAAATCTCAGACAACAATGGTAACAAAGGGTGTGCCTCAGGGCTCCTGTCTCAGCCCTTCATTATTTAATATATATGTCGCCCCACTCGCAGCACTCTTAAGAAACATTGGGTTTACTCCCATTTCTTATGCGGACGACACGCAGCTCCTTCTCTCTTTCGATAAAAACACTCCTAACATCAAGAGCATTTTTGCAAATGGCATGAAAACTATTACATCGTGGATGAGCAACAACTTTCTGCAATTAAACGCAGATAAAACAGAAATAATGTTGTTTAAAGACGCAGTGACCAGCTGGTCACCTTGTTGGTGGCCAGAGGAACTGGGTCCTGCACCATCCCCTAAATTAGTGGTTAAGAACCTGGGCGTGTTAATTGATAGCAAACTTAATTTAGATGAACATATAGCTACAACTAAACGGACATGCTTTCACGCTCTCAGCCTGCTCCGTAAAGTTTTCCATCTTCTCCCTTCTTCCACACGAAAAACCTTGGTACATGCTATGGTCCTCAGCCGTCTAGATTACAGCAATGCCTTGCTGATCTCTGCTAAGACAACTTCCTTGAGCAGTTTACAAGTGGTCCAGAACACGGCGGCCCGTCTGGTAACCAGTGCTCCCTCCCGAACTCCCTCAGGTCCCCTGCTACGTAAATTACACTGGTTGCCCATACGTAAAAGAATTTAATTTAAAATTGGCTGTTTGGTATTCAAAGGCCTTAATAAAATGGGACCGAAATATCTAGCGGATAAATTGGTTAGATATACACCTTCGCGTACCCTTCGATCAAAAGATAAGGGTTTTCTCATCGTCCCGCGTATAAAACAAACCAGATTAGGAGGCAAAGCGTTCTCCTACCTAGCCCCACAAATATGGAACCAGTTATCTCTAGATATCCGCCAATGCACTAATTACTTGATTTTTAGGAAAAAACTTAAAACATCACTCTGTTAGCTTTTGTGCCTCTTCTAGTCGTCCTTAGCGCGGAGATACCCCATCTGGGGTGATTCATGCGCTTTATAAATGACATAAATAATAAATAAATCCTTTGACAAAGCTAGTAGGTCTGCCTTACGTATAATGATATCTTTTTATACTTTTACTTTACATTGAAAGAAAATCAGAAATTCACTGAAAAATTACAAAGGTGACAGTCCCGTTATAATTAGGTGAAAATGTCAGTTAAAACATAACATTCTACACTCAAAAAACACTATGATGCACCAGATATAGTTTAATGAAGTAACTATAACTCACACTCTCGCTATTCACTGCTTATGACCACAAATATTACATCACTTATGACATTTTCTCTGACGTTCATAACATCACTCATGACATCTGAAATGTCATCATTGATGACAACACTGTGCACTACAATGTCACTTTAACCTTTGTTTTTTTCAGTGAATTTCTGAGGTTTGGAATTCTTGAATTAATCTCAGCCACTGGAAAATTGCTCAGGCCACATTCCAATCCATTGTTTTTTGCCTACCATGCCACCTCAGTTTGGACCCAGCCACATGCATATCAGTATTGACCCTGCTCCTTATGGGAACAGTCCAGCCCGAACTGCCAAGCCAGGTCCTCCCTGGTGGGCGAAAAATGATGGATTAAGATGCGGCTCAGATCGATTGTCTGTGGCTGAGATTAATTCTAGCATTTCATCCATCACCTTGTTGGGTTTGTTTTCCATTTGACGCCCTAAGTGCACCAGGTGTGCCCAGACGTGGGTCCCAGGCTCACTGTGCCACTGGAACTAAGCTATACTTGGCCGAAGAACCCTAACTAGGGTGAAACTGGTCTTAGGTTGCTTGTGTTCCAGTTCAGAGAGGACCTGGCCTGGCAGTTCGGGCTGGACTGTTCCCATGAGGAGCAGGGTCAAGACTGATTTTCGTATGGCTGGGTCCAAACTGAGGTGGCATGGTGGATGGAAAATGATGGATTGGGATGCGGCCCGAGAGACTGCCAGTGGCTGAGATTAATTCAAGTGCAAATATCTACCCCTTTTCTTCTCCAGTGTGTCCCCCTTACCCACACTTTTGCCCAGCCTGCTACTAAGAGTCTGTCTTTCTCAAAAGCCTGTATTTGAATGCAAAGTTTGTGGGTGAGGGCAATGCCCAATATGGCTGCCACCATAAGCAAACTAGTGCTGGCCATGTTCATGTGCTGTATTTATTGTGAAAACTGAGAACTTTTTGTATCTATTAAATTAAACAATAAGTGAGTTACAGTCATCCAAATGATGTATTCCAGTTGAAGATCTGTATCCTAAGCATAAACTTAACTTCCATAATGCTTACTTATAAACTTTAGGTCACTGTACAGTTTGCTAATAATAGTGCTTATAAAGCAATCAGCAGACGTACTGATAGCCCAGTAAGCAAATATGGCTTTATTGATGGTTTTCTGAAGTTGTCTAAAAATGTTATTAGTAATCAATTTAAACAAAAGAGCTCATATGACAAATATTTTTTTGCGCATGTAGTCATTTTGCCAATCGAGAGAATTTATTTAGGGTTGCATATTGCAATCTTTTGCCTTCCTCGTAGGTTCAGAACCTCTGAAGCAATTTCTTCTATGCAGGGCCACTGGAATTATGTGGCAGGTGAGGAGCAAATTATGTGGCAGGGTTAGCTAAATTATGCAACACGAAGAGGCAAATTATGCGGCAGTTTGTGATAGTATTACTTCATTGTTTTGTTATTTTTACACATAGTAACACTGTCTGTGCAAACATGTCACCAGTTTAACACATAAATACAGCGATAAGCAATTAAAAGTTGTCTAGTCAACCTTTGCACAG
The DNA here is from genome assembly GCA_963921515.1 of Calotriton arnoldi. Taxonomy (NCBI): domain Eukaryota; kingdom Metazoa; phylum Chordata; class Amphibia; order Caudata; family Salamandridae; genus Calotriton; species Calotriton arnoldi. The sequence continues at coordinate 2,494,453 of CAWUFW010000577.1, read as the reverse complement.
GGCTTCCACTGCACGGAAACACGTTGCCACATTTTTAGTTACCTTTGACCTGTCTGAGCTACTAAAGATTTTTTTTTGTCGAAATCTGCAAAGTATGTAGCAGAAGATGTGGCAACTGCAACAAATCCATACTATGCGGAAAACGCCACAGTTGCAGACTCACATAATTGCCGTAGCCCTGATTAGATGGAATGTAGTTTTGCCCTGTCAACTACTTCGCAGATGAGAAAATTGTTTTAGACAAATCCATTGTTCTTAATTTGAGTACGTATTGTAACCAAGTCTTAGGTATAGCTTTTTGACCCATGATACATAATGTTTTTTTTTGTTTCTCGCAGATGATCTCTGGGTTGTTTCGAAAACTCTAAACTTTGATCCTCTTGATACGTTTATTGCATGTAGTGCCTTCTTCGGACCATCCGCCATCAGTGAAGTGGAGCTGTTGCCTTTGCAAGGGTACTACCCCTCTAACTGGCCCGCCAACAGTAAGTCTGACATTGCCTAATTCTGTCATATCATTGCAACACAGTTGAAGTATCTTCGGAATGTCAATGGGATTTGGTAACACTTTATATAAACCAGTGCTTTCCAACTGTCCTTCAAAGTAGCTGTGTGGTTACAGTGTGGTACATACAGAGGAAAAACTCCATTAATAATGTGTTATAATGAATGCAGCCAAATGCAAGATCTTGAATATATGTTGTGCTTGCATTGGCATTGTCAAAACTGGCTACAAGTCTTTTCAAGTAACAGTGTATTTTAGAAACATTCATTTACACGATTATTTTTATATTAATTTTACTGAATGTAAGTAGATTCCTTTCAAAGCTTGTAAAATTATAGCATTGATCTTATCATTGATTTTCAAATAGATAATTATGTTCTACTTACAACTCAAAAATAAAATAAAAAGCCCAGTTACTCATGATTTTAGATCACGTCATCACTGATGCCATACTGGGTCAAATCACATTGTAAGGTTACTGTCTTGCCAGCCCCAGCTTCAGAGGTACTAGTTCTGGATTTGATCCAGACATCAGTCTCGGATCTGAAGCCGAGTTCAGCTATGTCCAGTCTTATTATAAGATTACTAAGGCAGAGCCAGGTGTGTTGGGGGACTCTCCAGCATTGCTTCTGCCTCAGTTTCCCAGGCCTTTCTCTCAGATGCCAAACAAGACCTTTAGGATGTTCCACGTGGCAGTGATGATGAAGAGGCGGGCAATTTGTTTTACCCTCACTATACTGATCGTGGACTATATTTAGACCTCCAAAATGCTAGTGGTCTTGATACATCGCCAGAGATGGCATTGAGTACCCACTGGGGACTAAAGGTGAAGATCAATAAAACATTGTCTTGGAATTCTAATTTTAGGCAGTGTTTAAAATACTAAATGCGAGAAAAGTGAAGCAAATTTAAAATATCCAGATGAAAGTACATGATTAAAGAATAGGGCCCGAGAAAGCAGCATTGCTAAACTGCATACCATATTGTAGACAAGTAGGAAAATTAAGACTATTGGAAGAGATACTGGCAAAAAAGAATAAAACACAGTACAAAGAATAGACCTCCTTCTTGTGGATTATACTTTGTTTGTTTTGTTTACTATGATGTTTTGCCTTAATTTCTCCTTTTTTTATTATGCACGTAGCTACTAAACTGCACCCACAAATGCTTTGATAAAGCTACATTACATGCTAAAAAGCATATAACCAATTCACAAAAGTGAACTTTGAAAATGAAAAATTTCAGGCAATGAGAGAGGTGATGATTTTGGGGTCCCCCCTAACCTAGGGGGAGGACCAAGCAGATGCCTTGAACACAAAGAGCATATCATGCTGAACGATTCAGTAGTGGTCCCATCCTCTTAGGACCACCCCAAGCACAGTTATGGGCAAAAATACAATCCCAATCAAAGGCCCTGCAAAGCATTATGGGACGAGATTAGCAGTGGGCAGTAAATATTATAGTATCCAATATCAAAATAATTCTACAAAGAGTTGCAGTTCAACTAGTCGTTACTAGATGCCCCTCACGAGTCAAATGCAAAAGGATTGAAATTATTACATCAAGCTGCAGTTCAACTAGTCGTTGCTAGGTGTCCCTCAAGTCAAATGCTTTTGCATTTGACTCATGAGGGACACCTAGTAACGACTAGTGGAACTGCAGCTTCATGAAAGGGTTTCAATGCTTTTGCATTTGACTCGTGAGGACACCTAGTAACGACTAGTGGAACTGCAGCTTGATGTAATAATTTCAATGCTTTTGCATTTGACTCGTGAGGACACCTAGTAACGACTAGTTGAACTGCAGCTCTTTGTAGAATTATTTTGATATTGGATACTAGAATATTCACTGCCCACTGCTAATCTCGTCCCATAATGCTTTGCAGAGCCTTTGGCTGGGATTGTATTTTGCCCATAACTGTGCTTGAGGTGGTCCTAAGAGGATGGGATCACCACCGAATCGTTCAGCAAGATGTGCTCTTTGTTTTCAAGGCATCGACTTGATTCTCTCCCTAGGTTAGGGAGGATCCCAAAATCATCACCTCTCTCACTGCTTGCTAAATTTTCATTTTCCCTTTTGTGAAATGACTTTATGCATTTTAGCATGTAAAGACAGAGATACTTGTTATTTTGCCAAAAGTATATGAGGTTTCTGTTTTAAAGGTGGAGTCTTTTTCCTGGTGCATTGATTGTTTTTGGGAGTGTTCACGAGTCTCCTGAAACCTCTTCTTCTAACACAAACAACTTCCAACGTCCACCAAACTCTAGATGGCAAGAGTGTGCAAAGTTTGTGAGTCTACAGCCTTATGTGCTCAAACAGATAATTATAATTAATATTTTCATTCAGCAGTTGATTGGAGGAATACAACTTAACAGATTAGTGACCGTGAGACAAATAAAAATGTCAGATATTAATCACGATACCCCTCACATATTTCTGATGTTAACAAAGGAGTAAAGGAATATTAAATGTTCAGGAATCCAATATGTTTTCTTTGTGGGTAATAACTGAGAATCAAGAATGTGGAAGAGGTGCCTATAAGATACTGGTGTTAACGTAGTTGGCATCATCAGGGAGGTTTCTTCTTCCAGAGGTAAGTATCCACCGTGTTTCACAGGGTTTGGTCACGGATGAGTTTTAACTGTTACCTATGCCACGCGGAAAACATAACCTAGTCCACCAGGTATACACAGAAATCTTACTTTCTGATTTCCGTTCAGGGAGGATGACTTTAACATGCAAGGTTACGAAAAGGACTAGAAATAGGTACTTGCTTTGTTTTTTGATTGAGGTGGGGCAGTTAAGATTGCCGAAGCAAAGGTTGATGGGGTTGAGTGAGATATATATTTTGGGTCTTTCTGTGATGTATTAAGTAATCTCGATCCATAGGGCAGTTTCAATATGTATCTCTTGGGAAAACGACCGTTTCTACTTCATAAGCCTGTGCTTAGCCTTGAAAAAGCCAAAGGGTAAACATGTTGCAGATTTCATTTCCTGTAGAACAATTACAGTTTTGAACATGATGATGTTATGGAATTCTTTTAAATTGCCAAAAGCTGATGAAGGACAATTACACAGCACAAAAATAAAAGTAATTCCTATTACTGTGCTCAGTGATATGAGGAATTTCATCCAAATATAGATTGTGCCTCCTGTGCTAACATGTCAGTCAATGAGCTTTGTCATTATTGCTTCTAAAATTAATCCTTCATGTCTTACACTTGGATGTGGTTGTTTGCTGTGCCTGTGGGTTTTGGTTCCACCTCACTAGTGAAGCTGAATAAGTCTGAAATGTGGCTAAGCTTGACTGTGTTTCTCAGCAGAGGATCTGGTATTTGGGCTGGACTGCTCCTATGGGGTAGGTGAACACGACTACACCTCACCTGTGAGGTCCAGTAAGTGCGAAACAAAACTGCTTCTGTTGCTGCTTGTGTTGCTGAGCAGCAGGGACATGGCATAGTAGTTTCAGATGACCTGTCCCCTTTGAGGCAGGTCCTAGGCTGATTGGCATGCAGTTGGTCTTCTACTGTAAAGGCAGACAATCCCAAAACAATGGAATATGTGACTACTCATCATAATTGCCAGACATTAAGGCTGATTCAGGCATTTCCTTTCACTTCTATTTATTTTTCCTCGTGTTTTGTTGGTGGTCATGGAAACTAACAATCCTCCATCAGTTACAAAATGTTCATAGCCAAATAATTATGTGGCATCCAAGAGGTATCACCAAGTACCACAAGCTTCCTTTCAGCAGGCAAATGAATTTCAGCCTTCAAGGCAAGTGTGTCCTATCGTTCCAAAACCAAGATGAAGAATTTCAGGGAAAAAATGAATTCTTAAGAGAAGCTCGGAAGTCCTGGAAATATCCCTGAGTTTCTGCCATCCTCCTTGGCTCCCTCTTAGGATTTTCACACCATTCTGACCACTGGGCCCAAATCATCACTGATTCAGTCCTTTTTAGGTCGAGCCTAGCGCAGCGCGCATGCGCTGCTCTATGGGGAGGCTTCTTGTAAGCACTCCAAACGTCCCAGAGACTTCTCCCTGTGATTTTGTTAACTCCCACACATTTTAATGGCCATTGCGTGTGGCTTTCAAAAATGAAAGCACGCAAATGGCAAAAGGCGGGTGCATGTCCCACCTATCTTCCAAAAGTTAACTCCTACGGCCTTTGGCTCTCGGGAGCGAGCAGCGGCGCACAGGCTGCCAGCTGCATTCCTCCCTCGTCGTGGAACATGTTACTAATTGAACACAGCGCGGTCGCTTTCACTTTAGCGGCCGCGCTTGTTTTGTTTGTAATATCTTGTTTTAATTAGCAGCCTGCGCTCCGACCGCGCTTGCTGAAAGTATTATTTTAGCAATTGGTGCATACAATGAAGCAGTTGTTTAAAAAATGTGGAATATTTTTGGAAAGAAATTGTAAATGAGCTGCTTGCCTTCTATACATACTGAAAATATCCGCGACCAGCTTATTTATTGAACAAATTTCGCTATAGCGCATTTTGCTTCCATTGTGTGTGACTGCAAGTGTGGGATGGTTGTGTTCAAGGCTGGCAGTGACACCTGCTTTAGAGCGCTGCTGACTCTTCACTGGAGCAAACGGCACAAGCCCGCTTTGGCTTTTTAGGAACTCTCGGCGCTTGCTTGATCCAGGTTTGTTTTTGCAGTTCTGTCGAGTGTGGAGCGGGTCAGTTCAGGCTGCCTTCAGATACGCGCAGGCTGAGCACGCGACCACGGGGACAGCAGCTGGCCAAAAATACACCCTTGCCAACCTTTGTTGACACGTTTCCAGGAGGGCGGGCGTCCAGTTGCCGTCGGTAACGAACTGCCGGTTTGTCAAGCCTTAAAAGTGAAACAAATCATTTCTTTAGAAAGAAAAACCGACGGGGACATTTAATGGGTTCGTTCAGTTTGGGCTGAACGAGAAGTCTCGTTGAAGACGTAACTGCCTTAAAGGGGATCGTGCAGCATTCCAAGTGGCCGGTGGGGCTGAGGCAGTTCATACGGGGCTTACGGTGGACCATTCTCAAGCCCCATCACGGACTTTCTCAAGCTTCCACCGTGCTGTGAAGCCCTCCGCTGGGACAGGCATCACCGCCCTCATTCTCCTCTACTATGATGTAAAAGCCGAGCCCCTCATCGGGAGCTGCACCTCTTAATTTCAGTCCGCAGTAATCTGGATTTAAAGGGAGCGGACCCCTCTTTCGAGGCTGCCTTTATTCATGCCCTTTTAGTATTTGGAAAAGCACCGTGCATTAAGTACGTGCACCGTGTGACAGGTTTAATGGCCCCCACAGCTGTTCAGACGGCGAGGGGAGGTGTGTGTAGTCTGAATAATTTACCAGCCTGCAGCTTCCTGCTTTCTACTCGGTAGTTATAGTATCGCGTTAAACAAGGCACTCCACTTTTTTTTCTTTATTTTTTCCTTTAGTGTCGTTGCAATAACTTCTCCAGAAGAGTCCTCAAATGTACGTTTTCGTTCGCGGGCCTTTTCCAATATGTTCAGTCTTTGTGTGAACTGTATTTCTTTGTTTGACTTTTAAGAAGCTGGGTTCATGGTGAATTTCTGCTGACACGCTCAGTCTTTGTTTAAAACAATTTGCAGGTTCCCTTTGTGCTTTTCTAAAAGTATCTTTTATGTATTAAGTTTGTGCCTTGTTTTTGCCAACAATGTAACTGTTTTTGCTCAGTTTTTTTAGCTTTAAGTACAAGAGAGCGCAGTGCACTTTGTCATGAAACCACCGTGAACTCCCTAGCCAGTTTCAAATGTCTTTATTACGGTGTGTATTTCTACTAAGCAAAAAAATCTAAATAAATGGTCAATGTGAGTATTTTGAAATAGCAAGGATGTATTCCTGAGTCAGACCGCATGACCCAGTGTGTAGTAATTATATAGATCTTCAATCCCTGGCGGCACAGCATCCAGGATAATGTGATGCATGGCTAAACACTTATAAGGTCCCAAAGGCGAGACCTATTGGCTATGCCAATGCTTGTTGTAGTATGGAATTGCTGCACTCTGGCACTCCCACAACTGCTTCTTTCTAGGCTGCCTCTGCCCCATTCCGCATCTCCAGATCTTTTGCAAGAGGTTAAGATGTGCCACATTTTAAGAGTAATAGAGCTGGTTCCTTCCTCAGAAAGGAAAGGGAAGGAGGGTAGGGTATTATTCCCCGTACTTCTTTGTAAGCAAAGAAAGGTAGGACTTAGCCTTTCTGTGGTCCTTACAAATTCACCCACTTCCCCCTTCTGCAGATGTTCAAAATGCTGACTTTGTCTCAGTTCTTTTCATGTGTTCAAAACAAAAACTGTCTTTGGTCAATGGAAATGCATGATGCTTAGTTAAATATACTTGTCTTACACCAACACAGAAGTGCCAGTGCTTGGTGGTGGCAAACCACCATTGCAAAGACAGAACGCTGTTCTTGAGCCTGTACACAGCCTGTGGGTTTCATAAACACCCTAGGCTTGCATGGCTAAAATTCTGTAACGAAAAAATGTCTACTACTACCCCAAAATAGACTATTAGTAAATCTATATTCTGGGGTCACAAATACTGCCTTGTCCTGGGTCTTCATCATTATCTTGCTTCTGAAGACTGCTCTAAGATCTTCTGTCTGAGAGAAATCACTTTGTAAAATTAATAAAAGAGGTTGATGTATATCTTTACAAAAGAGTGATACATATTACATGACTCTGCACTAGGAAAAATCTATACAGATGGTCAGAGTATTCCAGACTTCCAGTAAAATTCAAATAGTAGTCGACCTCACTAATCACCATTGTATGAGCGCCTCTGAAGCTCTAGTATTCTATAGAACTGCAAATCTTAAGGATCCAACAACCCTTTTGTGCTATGTCAGTGAAGAATGAAAAGGATGCTTGAATGATTACATTTTGTGTGCTAGGAATTCCCAGATCTTAGCTATAAGCTACCTGTTTTTGCTGCTTGCCAGGAAAAAACTGAACACTTCCTTTCGGGCTGGTGGGCAGTTTGAGTAGCCTTCCTGTCACGTTCTTAGAACTTTGTGAGAGAATTGAGAGTCAACTGTTACTCTTAGCCTTCCCTAGTAAGCTGAATAACACTGAAACTTATTCTCACTGTATCCTGATAGATAGTTCCATGATCATACATGCAGATAAAGTTAGGACACTTTTTACTCCACTATGACAGAGGAAAAACAAGTTATTGCAAAGGTATCCCCATCTAGTAATTGTTTTAGGCTACTGAGTGGAATCAATTATTTTTCCTTAGAGTACCATCATGCTAGCTTTGGCAGTGTTATTATAAGCTCAGAGATGGACTACTACAACTCTCATTTGCTAAGAAGCCCAAAAAAGACATTCTAAAGATGCAAACTTTGTTATTCTGATGGATGTCTGCAAATTCTTTGCCTTTTGAATTCCATCTGGCGCCAGACTGGACTTAAAGTTTTATAAAGATTTCTCTTGTACTCAGATGGCTGGCGCCAACGCACTCTGTGTCTGCCGCATCCTGCTTTCAGATGTGATGGTGCAGATCCATATAGAGGTGCCACCCCTAATTGCTGATGTCCATTCCTTTTTTCCTGTCCCCTTAGACGTGGATCTGTAGCTCTGCTACCTTATTTTTGTTGGTGCTTACCAACCCCCAAGATGGTTTTGGTGACAGTGTGTTAGGGATGTCTCCCTGGAAAACTACAGGCTTCAAACTGTGCCATACTTGCAGGAAGCAGATCTCAGTTACGGACCATCATGATGTCAGACTTTGGTGTCTCAGATCCAAGCATGATTCAAAGTAATTTGACAAATACTCCCTGATGCATCCAAAGGCCATCTGGGAGCGCGAAGTGAAGCTTTACATCACCGAACACAAGAAGTGGGCCAGTTCCTGCTGCAATTCATAATCTCAAGCCAGGTCTCCGTTATTGATTAAGTCTAAGAAGAAGTCTAACGATAAATCTTGGCACAAACACAAGAAATCCCCCTGTTGCTTCCACTCCAGGCAAAGATCATACAGTTGGTCAGAGAAACAGGGGGTAATGGGTCCAGATCCTTAGCAATCCTGCGTCAATAGAGGATATATAGTGTAGATCACTTGTCCTTGGCAATGGGAGACCCCTTCCCCATTACTGGTACAGAACTTCAAGATGTGCCAGAACAAGTGAGAGAAATCCTTCTTTTTGTGGAAAAAATTCCAATTTATTGCTTCCTTAATAATGTTACGATGCTTGACTCCTTGGAAGATTCAGAGTCATGCAGAGCCGAGGCGGATCATAGATCCCTGAGACGAAAAAAAAAGAACATATAACAGCCAACACATGTTTCGCCCCCCACATTGGCCTTTTGGCCTGGGGCTTCCCCAGGGCGTGGTGTGTACTTTGATGCTGAATCCTAGAACAATCCTGTCTCCGTAACTGGATGCGGTAAAAATCTTTGGTGCCAATTGCGTGTGGTCTCTATCGGTCGGCGAGGGCCTTGGCACCAAAGATTTTTACTGCATCCAGTTACGGAGACAGGATGCTAATATTCTTAGTAGCCTGAGATGACTTTCATTTAACATATGTAGTTCTTATTACAGAACAGTTTGGATACCCTGGCACTAGCACAATCTCTGGCACTCCCTGAGCTCAATTTTCTTCAATAGAGTTCTAGCTATGTCCAGAACAAATCTCAAACTCAATTAGAATTCTAAAATAATAATTGAAGAATTTCTATGTCAGTCATCTTATTCCATGGATTTAATGTAGAAACTGCTTCCTCAAGTCTTGTATTTTGGGGAACCTGCCTCCACATGCTGACCCTGTCAATGCATTTTCTATTGCATTTGCTAGTAGTAAGTCTGCATGCATTTCCAGGCCAGGTCATTATTGCCTGCAATAGTTGTTGATTACTACACAAAAGTATGAATTTATACGTTTGAAAGCACCTAGGAACAACCTTTTTCGGCAACACCTGCATTTGCAAAAAACCACCAAAGTGGTAGAAATTTCTTACTTTCAAAAACTATTTAAGGTTAAAAGTCTGCTGTTGCCGAATCTGTGAGTTACAATATAATTTTACTATGCAGGTAGTTAATTCCATGAATTTACATAATTTGACAGTCTGTAAGAGATACTTTCATTTTCCCTTTTGGTAGGGTAGCTCATCAGTACCTTACCTGATAATCGCTTCCTGATTCTAAGGGCTCTTCTGAAATTCTAGCACAGCCAGGTTTTTTGCTTGATTCCTTTGACCTTAACCAACGCTTACCAAATCTGCTTCTTGTTCCTGTATCGCTTTAATTTCTCTGTCTTAAGTTACCCTTTGATTGCATCTTGAACTAATTTCTTGGGTGGGGTTGAAACTTTTCATCCCCTTCATATATTTGGAAATGTTCTTTCCTGCTTCCTGATGAGCTTTGTTCTTTCAACTTACTTAATATGTTCTGGTTCAGTGTTGGAAGCAGCTAACAAGTTTGTTCCAATAAAATAGTTAAATAATAGCCCTTGTATTATTTCCCACCAAGACAAAAACCTGTTCTGAATTTCATTGCAATGAACATATTTTAAAATGTAATACTGAAACAGTGAATTGCAAAAGCATAAAATGGAATTCATTGATGTAATGTAAATTGATTCCTCCGCTTTGCTTGTGACTGCCTGTCACAGATTCTCTTGTCCTGGCTTTTCATCGAACATCAACTTTGGTTCCTGGCACCCCTAGCCTCTTTCACTGAGTTGGTAAAGTTTCATGGTTATTAAATTGTTATTATTTGTTACAGTTTAACCCCTTCGCTGCTAGGCCTTTCCCCCCCCCCCCACCCCCCCTGTGCTAAGCCTTTTTTTGGCTATTTGGGGTAGTGCGCGCTTAGGCCCCTGTAACCTTTTGACCACATAAGGTATCCACGCTAAATTTGCGTCCTTTTCTTCCAACATCATGGGGATTCTAAAGGTACCCAGGGTTTGTGGACTCCCTGGAGGGTCCCAGAAATTAGCCAAAATACAGCTAAATTTTGGGTTTTGGGGGAAAAATGGGAAAAAGTGCTGCAAATGAAAGCGTCTGGGTTTTTCCTGCAAATGGTATCAAAAAAGGGTTTGTGGGGCTGAAATCACCATTTTCCCAGCTTTTAGGGAATGACAGACTTTTGTAAGAAAACCAACATTTTTTACACAATTTTGGCATTTTTCTGGGACATGGCCTATTTTTGCTATTTTTTGTGCTTTCAACCTCCTTCCAGTTAATGGTAGAAATGGGTATGAAAGCAATAATGGATCCTGGACAACTATACATTTTGGAAAAGTAGACAACATTCTGAATTCAGCAAGGGGTCATTTGTGTAGATCCATCAAGGTTTCTTTATAGAAACTAACAGTTAAATATAGGAAAAATTGAAAATTAGTTGAAAAAAACAGCCTTTTCTGTCAACGTTTTCACCTGTAACTTCTAAATATGACAGCTGTTTGAAAGCAATATACCGTTACATCCGCTGGACCTTACTGGTTGTGGGGATATATAGGACTTGTAGGTTCACCAAGAACCCGACGAACCCAGAGCCAAAAACTGAGCAGCAATTATTATGTACCGGGTATATAGCAATTATTGTGGGAAAATGTATACATGGAAAAATCGGTATGAAAGACACCTATGTATTTCTGAAATGGGAACAAAATATAGAGTTTAGAAACAGTAGATATTTGCACATTTCCAAAATTGGGAATACTCATACTAGCATGAGAATTATCGATCATTTTTCAAAATGACTTCTTTTTTACACAATGTCTTTCATTTGGAAGGCAGAAATGCATCGAAAGTCAATAGGTAATAACAGTTGCTTTACAAATCTGAATTACCCTAAGTCTCCCGATAAAAATGGTACCTCACTTGTGTGGGTAGGCATAGTGCCCACGACAGGAAACGGCTCAAAACCCAACGTGAACACACCACATTTTCACAATGAAAAATTACCTTTTTTTTGCAAAGTGCCTAGCTGTAGTTTTTGAACCCTAGCTCTGCCGGCACCTAGGGAAACCTAGCAAACCTATACATTTTTGAAAACTAGACACCCAGGGGAATCCAGGATGGGGTGACTTGACTGTCTCTCACCAGGTTCTGTTACCCAGAATGCCTTGCAAACCTAAAATTTTGTCCAAAAAACCACATTTTCCTCACATTTGTGTGGTGGAAAGTTCTGGAATCTGCATGGATCCACAAATTTCCACCCACCCCGCGTTCCCCAAAGTCTTCCGAGAAAAATGGTACCTCACTTGTGTGGTAGGCCTAGTGTCCGCGACAGGAAACGGCGCAAAATGCAACGTGGACACACCTCAATTTCGCAGTGAAAAATGACACTTTTTTGGCAAAGTGCCTAGCTGTAGTTTTTGAACCATAGCTCTGCCGGCACCTAGGGAAACCTAGCAAACCTATACATTTTTGAAAACTAGACACCCAGGGAAATCCAGGATGGGGTGACTTGACTGGTTCCCACCAGGTTCTGTTACCCAGAATCCCTTGCAAACCTAAAAAATTGTCAAAAAAAACCACAGTTTCCTCACATTTCTGTGGTGGAAAGTTCTGGAATTTGCATGGATCCACAAATTTCCACCCACCCCGCGTTCCCCAAAGTCTTCCGAGAAAAATGGTACCTCACTTGTGTGGGTCGGCCTAGTGCCCGCGACAGGAAACGGCGCAAAACGCAACGTGGACACACCTCAATTTCACAGTGAAAAATGACCATTTTTTGGCAAAGTGCCTAGCTGTAGTTTTTGAACCATAGCTCTGCCGGCACCTAGGGAAACCTAGCAAACCTATACATTTTTGAAAACTAGACACCCAGGGGAATCCAGGATGGGGTGACTTGACTGCCTCTCACCAGGTTCTGTTACCCAGAATCCCTTGCAAACCTAAAAAAGTGTCAAAAAAACCACATTTTCCCCACATTTCTGTGGTGGAAAGTTCTGGAATCTGCGTGGATCCACAAACTTCCACCCAACCCGCGTTCCCCAAAGTCGTCTGAGAAAAATGGTACCTCACTTGTGTGGGTCGGCCTAGTGCCCGCGACAGGCAAAGGCCCAAAACCTATTGAGGGGACATCAAACTTACCTATCACAAATCAACCTGGTTTTGGGAGGGGGGTCCCATGAGTTTTTGGCCCTGGGCTCGGCGGCCATCTAGGGAAACCTACCAATCCCACACATTTCTGGAAACTAGACACCCGGGGGAGTCCAGCGAGCTATGGCTTGCGTGGGTCCCCCAACATTCTCCTACCCAGAATCCCCTGCAAACCTCAAATTTCGCAGAAAAAAATCACTTTTTTCTCAAATTTCTGTGTGGGAAAGTTCTGGAATCTGCATGGATCCACAAATTTCCTCCCACCCAGCGTTCCCCCAGGTCTCCCGATAAATTAGGTACCTCACTTGCGTGGGTGGGTCAAGGACCCGCGACAGGCAAGGGCCCAAAACCTATTGAGGGGTCATCAAAATTACCTATCACAAACCAACCTGGTTTTGCAAGGGGGGGTCCCATGAGTTTTTGGACCTGGGCTCGGCGGCCATCTAGGGAAACATACCAATTTCACACATTTCTGGAAACTAGACACCCGGGGGAGTCCAGCGAGGTATGGCTTGCGTGCGTCCCCCAACATTCTCCTACCCAGAATCCCCTGCAAACCTCAAATTTCGCTGGAAAAAATCACTTTTTTCTCAAATTTCTGTGTGGGGTAGCTCTGGAATCTGCGTGGATCCACAAATTTCCTCCCACCCAGCGTTCCCCCAGGTCTCCCGATAAAAATGGTACCTCACTTGTGTGGCTAGGCATAGTGGCTGCAACAGGAAATGGCCCAAATCGTACTGTGGAGACTTCAAAATTACCTATAAGAAAACTACCTGGTTTTGGGGGGGGGGGGCACCTGAGATTTTGGCCCCGGGATTGGCGGCCATGTAGGGAAAGTCCCAAACATTTCTGAGAACTCGACACCCGGGGGAGTCCAATGAGGTATGGCTTGCGTGGATCCCCCAACGTTTTCCTACCCAGAATGCCATGCAAACCTCAAATTTAGCTGAGAAAAACACATTTTCCACATATTTTTGTGTGGAATCACCGTGTCGGCACAAATGTCTTACCCCACAGCGTTCCCCTGAGTCTCCCGAGTAAAATGATACCTCACTTGTGTGGGTGGGGCAAGGGCCTGTGACTGGGAAGAGCCCAAAACATAGGGAATAAGGGTATAGCACCGAGAATTCTAAGCGCTACATTTTTTTAAAAATACGTTTTTAGCCAATTGTGCATTGGACAGCCACACAAGTGAGGTATCCTTTTACTCGGGACATTAAGGAGAACACTGTGGGGTAGGTTATTTTTGCCGGCACGGTGATTCCACACAAAAATATGTGGAAAATGTGTTCTTTTCAGCTAAATTTGAGGTTTGCATGGCATTCTGGGTAGGAAAACGTTGGGGGGATCCACGCAAGCCATACCTCATTGGACTCCCCCGGGCGTCTAGTTTTCAGAAATGTTTGGGTTTGGTACTTTCCCTACATGGCCGCCAATCCCGGGGCCAAAATCTCAGGTGCCCCCCCCCCCAAAACCAGGTAGTTTTCTTATAGGTAATTTTGAAGTCTCCACAGTACGATTTGGGCCATTTCCTGTTGCAGCCACTATGCCTACCCACACAAGTGAGGTACCATTTTTATCGGGAGACCTGGGGGTACGCTGGGTGGGAGGAAATTTGTGGATCCACGCAGATTCCAGAACTTTCCCACACAGAAATTTGAGAAAAAAGTGATTTTTTTCAACGAAATTTGAGGTTTGCAGGGGATTCTGGGTAGGACAATGTTGGGGGACCCACGCAAGCCATACCTCGCTGGACTCCCCCGGGTGTCTAGTTTTCAGAAATGTGTGAGTTTGGTAGGTTTCCCTAGATGGCCGCAGAGCCCAGGGCCAAAAACTCATGGGACCCCCCCTTGCAAAACCAGGTTGGTTTGTGATGGGTAATTTTGAAGTCGCCTCAATAGGTTTTGGGCCCTTGCCTGTCGCGGATCCTTGACCCACCCGCGCCAGTGAGGTACCATTTTTATCGGGAGGCTTGGGGGAACGCTGGGTGGGAGGAAATTTGTGGATCCACGCAGATTCCAGAACTTTCCCACACAGAAATTTGAGAAAAAAGTGATATTTTTTTTCAACTAAATCTGAGGTTTGCAGGGGAATCTGGGTAGGAAAATGTTGGGGGACGCCCGCAAGCCATACCTCGCTGGACTCCCCCGGGTGTCTAGTTTTCAGAAATGTGTGAGTTTGGTAGGTTTCCCTAGATGGCCGCTGAGCCCAGGGCCAAAAACTCATGGGACCCCCCTTGCAAAACCAGGTTGGTTTGTGATGGGTAATTTTGAAGTCGCCTCAATAGGTTTTGGGCCCTTGCCTGTCGCGGGTCCTTGACCCACCCACGCAAGTGAGGTACCATTTTTATCAGGAGACCTGGGGGAACGCTGGGTGGGGGGAAATTTGTGGATCCACGCAGATTCCAGAACTTTCCCACACAGAAATTTGAGAAAAAAGTGATTTTTTTAAACAAAATTTGAGGTTTGCAGGGGATTCTGGGTAGGAAAATGTTGGGGGACCCACGCAAGCCATACCTCGCTGGACTCCCCCGGGTGTCTAGTTTTCAGAAATGTGTGAGTTTGGTAGGTTTCCCTAGATGGCCGCAGAGCCCAGGGCCAAAAACTCATGGGACCCCCCTTGCAAAACCAGGTTGGTTTGTGATGGGTAATTTTGAAGTCGCCTCAATAGGTTTTGGGCCCTTGCCTGTCGCAGGTCCTTGACCCACCCGCGCAAGTGAGGTACCATTTTTATCGGGAGACCTGGGGGAACGCTGGGTGGGAGGAAATTTGTGGATCCATGCAGATTCCAGAACTTTCCCACACAGAAATTTGAGAAAAAAGTGATTTTTTTCAACGAAATTTGAGATTTGCAGGGGCTTCTGGGTAGGAGAATGTTGGGGGACCCACGCAAGCCATACCTCGCTGGACTCCCCCGGGTGTCTAGTTTCCAGAAATGTGTGGGTTTGGTAGGTTTCCCAAGATGGCCGCCGAGCCCCGGGCCAAAAACTCATGGGACCCCCCTTGCAAAACCAGGTTGGTTTGTGATAGGTAATTTTGATGTCGCATCAATAGGTTTTGGGCCCTTCCCTGCCGCGGGTACTTGGCCCACCCAAACAAGTGAGGTACCATTTCTATTGGGATACTTTGAGAAATGCTGGGGGGTTGGAAATTTGGTGTTACTTTCTGCAGCGTGAAAATTTGAGCACAATAATGCAAGGAAAATGTCACAGTCACATTTTGAGGTTTGCAGGACATTGTGGGTAAGATAACTTGTTGGGATCCACAAGAGAGATATCACCATGTACTCCCCTGGGTGTTTAGTTCACGACAAAATGTACAGTTGGTAGGTTATTCTTGGATGAAATGTACACCTTGGCACAGAGACTAAAAAGACAAAGATTACTGCACAGCCATCTATTCCTCAAGCACACACACATACTGGTTGGAATTGGCACGAGGGCGAGTGATGGTTCAGTATATAAAATTTTATTAACGAGATTTCACAAAAATGAAATGCACTGTCAATAATTGAAAGGACAAAAAACTGAACCAATGACTCGCAGCTCGTGAGCTGTAAAGCCAAGTCAAGGCACCAACCGCTTTCCAGGCCATTCACACACCTTTCATACATGATACACACAAGACCATTCACACCACCAGGCACAAAACCAACACATTACAACATTCACAAAAAGGGACAAGGTACACCCTGCTTGACAAAAACAGAAAAGATAATTTTTTCTACACAACCACCTATTCCTCAAGCACACATACATACTGGTTGAATTTGGCACGAGGGTGAGCGATGGTTCAGTATATATAGTTGTATTAAGCAGAGATTTCACAAAAAAGAAATGCACTGTTAATAATTGAAAGGACGAGAAACTGAACCATTGACTCACAGCTCGTGAGCTGTAAAGCCACGACAAGGCACCAACCTCTTTACAGGCCATTCATACACCCTTCATACGTGTGACACATACAAAACCATTCACACCGCCAGCCGCGGGCCCAGCACATTACAACACTCACACCAGCAGACAGCGCCATTCAAGGGCCCATCACTTTCACACGCCCACATTCCTGACACAGCAACCACACCAGCTCACGGATTGCGTGGAGTGGCGTTTAGCTAGCACTGTGTGTGTAGTGACCAGCAGCTAGTCACTACTCACACACCGCCAGCCAAGCGCCAGTCTACGTACACCGCCAGCCGAGCGCCAGTCCAAACACACCGCCAGCCAAGCGCCAGTCCAAACACACCGCCAGCCAAGCGCCAGTCCAAACACACCGCCAGCCAAGTGCCAGTCCAAACACACCACCAGCCAAGCGCCAATCCACGCACACTGCCAGCCAAGCGCCAGCCCACTCACCGCCAACCAAGCACTAGTCCTCGCACACTGCCAGCCA
The DNA here is from genome assembly GCA_963921515.1 of Calotriton arnoldi. Classification (NCBI taxonomy): domain Eukaryota; kingdom Metazoa; phylum Chordata; class Amphibia; order Caudata; family Salamandridae; genus Calotriton; species Calotriton arnoldi. The sequence goes on along the minus strand of CAWUFW010000577.1, from coordinate 2,477,491 downwards.
AGCACCAGTCCATGTACACCTCCAGCCAAGCGCCCATCCACGCACACTGCCAGCCAAGCGCCAGTCCACTCACCGCCAGCCAAGCGCCAGTCCACACACACCACCAGCCAACCGCCAGTCCACGCACACCGTCATAACTTTTTTTAAAACACAAACCAATTGCAACTAGATACCAAACTATAACTACAAAAACAACAGCAGTAACTAAAGACATCATTCTATTGCCAAACGTGAAACTGAACAACTATATAAAACCATACAGACCAGGCAGTACACTATTAGACTCACGGTTGGTCCCAAAAACTCTTTTAGTGTGATACAATCTGAAACATGAGGGCACACACAGCCCAGGATTAGAAGGACAATCGGCACAGTGCATACGACTCTCCTTCCGCACACCTCTTCGCAAGCAGACTCTACATCTCTTACAGGGATTGTTTTTTGGGGCGTAGGAGGAATTAAATCAGGAAAGTGGCGATCTTTCAATCTAGCCACATCCTCCACCACTCCAACTCTAGGAACACTTGCCTGTTCCACAACAACAAGGCTGCCTATCACAGACTGCTGAAACTGAACAAAAGTCAACTTTGACTCAGGAGAACACTCCTTGTACACAACAAAAGCATTGAAAGTTGCTAAATTGAAGAGATGGATGGCCAACTTTTTATACCAAATGTAAGCCTTACGAATAGCAGTGTAAGGTTCCAACCTCTGATCTACTCTATCAACACCACCCATGTGCTTATTGTAGTCTAAAATGCACACAGGTTTGCGTACTTCAGCAAACTGACCCCCAAACAGCCACAGGTGAAGTAGTCTCATCATGGATGGTAGTCAGCATGTACACATCCCTCCTGTCCACAAATTTCACAGCTAGTAGTTCATCACTACGCAAGGAACTGCACTGTCCCCTCTGAAGTTTTTTGGAAACAAGCTCTTTTGGATAACCTTTACGGTTAGAGCGGATTGTGCCACAAGCAAAAGTGTCCACTTTGAACAATTCCTTAAACAATTGCACAGCAGTGTAGAAGTTATCAAGGTACAAATGGTGGCCTCTGTTAAACAGTCCTCTATCAAGATCCCACACAATTTTCTCTGAAACTCCAAAGTGGACGGACAACCAGGGGGGGGGTCAATAGTGGAATCCCTACCAGTGTACACACGGAAATTAAAAACATATCCTGTCCTACTCTCAGACAACATATACAGCTTAATTCCATAACGTGCCCTCTTGCTAGGGATGTACTGCCTAAAAACCAAACGGCCCTTGAACAGGACCAAAGACTCATCAATAGATATTTCTTTCCCTGGAGTATAGATCTCTGAAAATCGATCTACAAAGTGATCAAAAACAGGCTGAATCTTAAAAAGACGGTCACAGTCAGGGTGATCTCGTGCCAACGCCAAAGTATTATCAACAAAATGCAGCATCCGAAGCAAAAGTAAATACCGATCACGGGTCATAATCGCAGGAAATATGGCCGTTGCCATCAAGGGACTGGTAGACCAATATGAAGCCATGGACGGCTTTCTTATCAAGCCCATCAAAAAGTCAAACCCAAAAACTTCTTCATCTCATCCAGATTTGTGGGAGTCCACCGGGTAGCTCTAGAGTGGGGCTTAAGTGTGGCACTGTGGTCCCTCAAAAACTGTTCAGCATACAAATTAGTCTGCTCAACAATCTCAGCCAAAAATACATCATCCATAAACAACTGAAAAAACTGTATAGGCAAAAAAAATTCGCAATCCACTCTACACCCTGCATCCACACTAAAGGCAGGCAACACCGGCGGCACCATGTTTGGATCAACCCAGAGTCCAGCACTTCCAGTAGGAAGCCTTGCAGCCTCAGGCTGCAATACCAATGTCTCTTGCTGCACCATCGGCACATCAGTGACCCCCTCTAAAACAGGCACTTCATCCGCACTGAGAGTATCTTCATCATCCGATGATTCCATGTGGAGAAAAAGCTCACTGCCTGAATCTTCCCCTCCCTCCTCTCCCTCAGACGCACTGTCAGTCTCATAATCCTGCTCAGAGGAAGATTCAAGAAGCATACCAACCACCTGCTGAGCAGTCATTCTACGGCTAGCCATAATCCTTACTAATAAAGGTAACTTGTCAAACAAGTCAACAACAACAAACACTTTGTAAAATAAGTAATAGGCAAAATGCGTCTTTATCAGAAAGACCTATATACTCCAAAACTACACCACTCACTTGCCAGATGCAGCTAGACTCACCACCACCTACTCTGCACAGACACAGTAAGGATCAACAATATCCCACTAAAAAAGAAAAGAAAATTACACATAAGACAATGCAAAACACATCGCAAAGAATTTCATGCTCAAAACACTTAACTAAATATGCTGCCATTATGACACCACTTACAAAAAAATTCATTCATGCATGACAATAATACTCATTTGGAGTAAATACAACAAAAATGTTTTTCTTACCAAAAAAATGCAACTACGCAAAACTGCAGAACAACCACTGTCGAAACTGCAAACAGGAATCAAAAGCTTTACACTAGAATTAAAAGGAGAAATAAAACATTACAATCACATATGCAAATAATGCACTAGTCCACATACTATCCACCAGCCAAGCAAAAGTGGTAGGTGGGCCTAAAAGAATAAGGCCGATCTGCCCCCACAGGGAGCAGAAACAGCCAAACAATTCACCCTCATAAACGGGGAGAGACCCTTGCCCAAGGGGTCACTACCCAACACCAACATTTAAAAAGCCCTGGTGTCTACTGGCTTCTGCCCCCCCCAGGGGACAGATGGGCCTGAAACATATGGCCGATCTGCCCAAAGAGGCAGAAACTACCACAATAAATACCCCATTAAGGGGAGTGACCCTTGCCCAAGGGGCCGCTCCCAACAACACAAAAACAATCCCTGGTGGCTTAGTGGGCATACAATAAAATTAATTGTTTATTTGGGTCGATCTGCCTTTCCAAGGGGTCAGAAACGGCCCAAATAAATGCTACCCAAAGGGGAGCGACCCTTGCCGAAGGGGCCGCTTCCCAAAAACATATTGCTCCCCCAAGGGGAGCGACCCTTGCCCAAGGGGCCGCTCCCCGACACACAAAGGGCTTTTACAAAACAAAAAAAAACCCTGGTGGGCGCCACAAACCTTTTTTAAAAAAAAATATATCCGATCTGCCCCCCCCCCCCAAAGGGGAGCAGAACCAACTACACATATTTCTCCCCCAAGGGGAGCGACCCTTGCCCAAGGGGCCGCTCCCCAAAACACAAAGGGCATTTAAAAAAAAAAAAATAACCCTGGTGGCCCAGTGGGCGCCACAAACCTTTTTTTAAAAAAAATATATCCGATCTGCCCCCCCCAAAGGGGGGCAGAAACAACTACACATATTTCTCCCCCAAGGGGAGCGACCCTTGCCCAAGGGGCCGCTCCCCAAAATACAAAGGGCATTTAAAAAAAAAAAAATAACCCTGGTGGCCCAGTGGGCGCCACAAACTTTTTTTTTTATACATCTGATCTGCCCCCCAAAGGGGGCAGACCTAACTCTGCATAAATCACCCCCAAGGGGAGCGACCCTTGCCCAAGGGGCCGCTCCCGACACAATTTGGGCATTTAAAAAAAAAAATGAGCATTCCTGCTGCACGATCGCGCCCCAGGCGCGATCGTGCAGCAGGAATGCTTTTTAAAACACATCAGAGGAAAGGAAAACCCTTTCCTCCTATGTCCTTTAAAATATACCCCAACCCTCCACGAGGCAAAACTTACCTCTTTCTTTCCCGACGCGATGGAAGCAAATGGCTTCCAGTGCATCAGGAAACACAAAGGAAACCTCCAATGACGTCAGCGCACCTCGCGCGCTGACGTCATTGATGACGTGGAGGGGGGGCGCGGGGAGAGGCAGGGGAAGGGCTTCCCCTGCCTTCCCCGGTGGGAGCACAAAGATCGGTGCCCCACGGGGGGAGCGCCAGCGCTTCCCCCGTGGGTGGGCGTCACGACGGCTGGGAGCCGTCATGAGCACACGCCCACTGTGTCATGACGGCTCCCAGCCGTCGTGAGCACCGAAGGGGTTAAGCATCAAACTGCACTAGGCTGTTCGCTGTCTAGTCTTTCTGACTAATCCCCTTCTTTATCCCTTCTACCGACTATTATAATTTTCCATTCACCTTGTAGACATATTCTCCTGCCTCACTTTCCACTTTACCACCTTCGCCCTGTCCCTTCCCAACCTACTCCATTACTGTGCACCTTCCTTCCATTAGTTTCAATGACCAGACCCCATTGCCATGGTCCTTCCCCCACCAGATAATTCACTGTCCTCTACATTTAATTTCACATGGACCCTCTTGCTGGGACACTTCCCTACCTGATGACATTTACCTCCTGCTCGCTGTTTCTTGTCTTTATGTTTCCTTAGCTGAGGAACCATCTGATACCTTTTCCTTGGTATTCTTGTTGAGGTTCTGTAAGGATAGGACATCTTCCTTTAAAGGTTTTCCTCACCTGTATCTAAATTAAGTGGCTTTAGTGTCATGAATGTCTGCTAATAAGGGAACATTTGTGAGGTGGATATTCTCTGTGTGTCATAATGTTGTAAGCTTCATAGATCATTTCTTTATGCAAAGATTGAGGCATATTCTGTCAGAGCTACTACAGCATTGGTGCTCTGTTCTTGGCAACTGCCATGCAACATGTCTGTAACTGACCTCTTATAACGCTCTACTCCATGTGCAAACACAGTTGGCACAAGTTATTCTCCTTATGCACCCTGTAACCCATGCCTGTTTAGATTTTAAGGATATGTATTTCTGAAGCCCAGGTACTTGATGACCCCCATGTTGAAATGGAAATGAGCCAGGACATTTTAGGAGAACATAACTTTTGTGTTACTTCCATTATTCCTCTTTCTGTATTCGCTTCTGTTAGCATCCAACATCTTGCAAACTACTCTAACCATCAACATATTCCAGTACTCAAAATGGCTTTTCAAATGGGGGAATTTAGGGACGTGAGCAACTTAGTGATGATGGGATCCTGGTCATGTGAACTTGTGTAGCATAATTGTGTCTTACCAAGCCTTGGTTTAAAAAACATGTGAAGGAGTTTCTGACCCCACAACTAAGCCCCACACATTGGTACTAGAAAAGAGACCAAGGCTACTGACAAATTTACAGTAAAGTATCCTTATCTAATATCTTTATCATTTTTTATGATGTTAGATAAGATTGTATAGTACTTTTAAAAATTGCTAGATTATTAATATATTTAGTATTTCTAATAATTTTGTTTTGTTTGGTCTTCTAGTGATTGTCCATGCCCTATTGGTATGCAATGCTAGTAGTGAACTGACAACTCTGAGAAACATACAAGAACATTTCAATCCCGCCACTCTCCCAATAATGCCATACCTCCTACAAATGTAAGTAACCACACATTTGAATTTATTTTCAATTTAGACATCTGTATTCCTGCAGCCTACCTAAATAAACCATTTCTTTTATTAACCATGTTTCTCTGTACTCATTGTACTTTGAGGACAGTCTCCACATTCATAGTTGTTTGGCACTCCGACTAGGAAGATCTGACAACTGTGTTCCTTTAAAATGAAACTGCTAGAAAAAGTTGAATGTGTGCTGACCCCTAAACCCATGCATGCTCCCCTGCTAGTATTTTTCTCGGCACTCCATGCAGAGTTGCATTTTATATAGCTGACCTGATAATGCTGTCAAGTAGTAATTGCTAATGCTTTGTATGGAGAGGAGATGTGGGGCTATACCCGTGTAACCGATCTCAGTAGAGTGGAAAATTCAATTTCTGCGCTCTCTGGTAAGTTTACCTAAAAGCTCCCCTTTAGTTCCTCTATTTCATGACTTAGGGCTACAGCCGGTGGAGAGAAAGGTCAGATTACGGCCCCTCCTCTTTTGGTGTAGATTTAAACACATTCTTGCACTTTTTGAATATTACCCTGCTTTTAAAGAAATTGTTAACCTTGAAGCTCAGTGCCAATTTTGTGGGTGACCTTTATAAGGGATCTGTTGACAATGCTTGGGTTGGGCGAATATTGGCCTGAGGATTCCCCACCACTATCGCGAGAATTGCTGAAAGTGTCATAGTGGAAATGGTCACCAACATGGAACTCAAAAAGGAGGATCTTGGCCCCTTGACTGATGCCTTTTTGTGCATTAAGCCACAGAGCTCCTTTGCGCCTTTTCTTGACTTTATATTGTCACCTGGGGACAGAGCTTTGTTCCTGAAGTTACGGTATGGTACACTACCCATTTTGTCCTTTACTGCAAAAGGGCAGCCTATTACTGCTGACAGGGATACTTGTCCAGTGTGCTCTAGTACACAGGAGACCTTAGCCCAGCTTTTCATCTGCATAGGTTATACTCAACCAAGGAAAAAATGGATTTTGCCCATATGCAGGTTGATTGGATGCCGACAGTACTCCATTGCACTTAGGCTACTATGTGTAGAAATTAGAGAAGCCATAGTGATCGCAGTGGCCAAATATCTGAAATGGTGCTGGGTCATTCGGGCCAGTGCCCTAGGAACTTGAGATTTGTGAATCAACAGTGTTATAATCTGGGTTTCCGGGCCCTTTATTTCATCTTAATTGGTTGTACGTAAATTACCATAAATTAGAGATTGTGGCTAATTAAATACATTTTATTTAAAAAAGGAAATGTTTTTTTAGGCGACATTTTTTATCAATCTGTATGCATTTTCTGAATTATATTTTGTATATAATGCTTGTATACATTGTCTCCTTTTTATTTTAAACAAATCATTTACTGTAAATTTTAACATTTTAATAATGGATCGTTTTACTTTGATGTTCATCTATGTACTGTGATGGTCTTGAATGCACTGAATAAAGTTATATGATGTGTAATTACAAATGCCCACTCCTGAAAATATTTACCTGCTGCTTTTTTCAGGAAATGTTGATTTTTTTGTATTTTGTATTGTGTATTTTTGTATATTGTCTTTTTGTATTGAAGAATTTCTATTTATGACATCCGGGGCAAGTGGTGGGCTGGGTGCTAAAAGCAGCCCTGGGAAGTGTCTTCATTTACTAACTTTTCCTGCCAATTGTGAGAGGTTTTGAACTCTGGATACATATGCGCTTTGTGTCTCAGTATATTTTGTCTATCCAGTACTGTTGCTGGTAGTGACATTTCTGATGGATACTTATTTCTGAAGATTCCACTCCTAGTGGATGTCCTGATGTGCCACACTGGATCTGGAATAGCTCATGCACGCCTGCAGATAGCCTCAACAGCCTCCATAGTGATTCTGTCCCACTTGCGGCCAGGCTGACAAGGAACTGCATTCAGCGCCACCGCTGCGCCCTGACATCAATTTCACTTTTTTAGCACCTGCAGATGTTTTTATATTCATATTTTTATTGATTGTAAACTTGTCGCATTCGTAATTGCTTTCGTACATAGTCAGTTACAAAGAAAACAATTGTATACCAACATTTAACGTGCACGGTGTTCTAGTCCTTCATTACATGCCTGCGGTCCTCCCCTTTCAACATTTCCATTTCTACCGTTGGTGAGATACATAATTCTCCTTTATATGCATTCCACCCGCCCCATTTTTTGTCCCACTTTTTAGGACAGCCCCTGGATTTATAGACCTCTTTTTCAGCGATCATACATTTGTCCATTTCTACCAACCAGCCAATTGTCAATGGTCGATCTGTTGCCCCCATTTCATAGCGATTGCCCTTTTCACCAATGTGTAGCCTAGGGTGACCAATTGTTGCTCTATCTCTGTTAGGTCAGTGGCCTCCCAGATATTTAGAATCCCCAATAGTGGTTTTAAAGCGATTTGCTTCCCTAGTGCATCTTGCATCTTCTCCGTGGCCCTCTCCCACAGGGGCCGTATCTGGGGGCACCCCCACAGAATATGATAAAATGTTGCTTCTTGGTTACATCCTTGCAGACATAATGCGTCCTGCCTTGTTCCAATTTTAGCTAGGGTTACCCCGGTGAAGTACGTTCTGTGTAAAAATTTTAATTGAATCATTCGGAACCGATGATTTATGGCTGCGTCTCTCGGGGACATCAATGCTGCCTGCCAATCTTCATTGTCGATCTGTCCCAAATCTGCCTGCCATTGGTTTCTAAGAGTGCGGAAGGGGTCTGGTAGATTGTTGCATAATTTACGATATGTGAGTGAAATGGCTTTGTCTGGGATAGGCTCCGACAACAGTCGGTCCTCTAAGGGAGAGGAGTCCGGCACTTGTGTCAAGTCTGGGAGTGCTGTTTTAAGAGCATGGCGAATCTGGAGATATCGAAACATCTCACCATGTGCTAGTTCGGGTTTTGCTTGTAATTCTTAAAATGTGAGAACCTTACCCTTATATATGAGATCTCCTACGGTGGACAGTCCGATGGTGTCCCATTTGTCAAAGCCCATGTGGTGACAAAGCAGCCCTAGTTGTTGAGAGGACCACAAGGGTGTAGCTTTCGTCAACACCCCCGCCCCGCCCAGGCGCTTATTTGCCTGATGCCAGATGGTTACCGTTTGAGCCATAGGGCCCAGATACCTCCCTTTACGGACCTTGGTGTATAGGGCCCCAAGATACCCCTCTCGTCCCGTCTGATATCTTTCTAGTCTATATGCTGGGTTTATCGGAGTGCCGTATAACTATTGATTAATCGCCACCAACTGTGACGCCCAATAATAGAGCCGTAGATCTGGGAGAGCAATACCCTCATCGTACCACCCCTTCGTCAATTTCCCTAAAGCTATTCGCGGTGTACCTCCATCCCACAGTAGTGTGCGGACCTCCGCCTCCACGCTAGTAAAATATGTGTCGGGGATCCGGTACGGGCAATTCTGAAGCAGATAAAGGAATCGCGGCAGAGCCAGCATTTTAAATAGGGCCGCATGACCTAGTAATGACAATGGTAGCGACCTCCAGTGTTTGACATCTGCACAAAGTCTTTTTACGGGGACTGCCAGGTTCTTATCATAGAAAATTTGGGGGTCGGGTGTAGTGAAGAGCCCCAAATATCGGAATCCGTCACAGGCCACTTCGAGTTCACAGCCCCGGGGTAGTCTAGGTGTGGAGCCATGCAGAACAAATAGCACTGATTTAGTCCAATTAATAGCATATCCCGAATATTTATTTAATTTTTTTTTTTTTAAACATTTTTATTGATAATTTACATTACAGTACATAGTCTTCGATGCATTACTGAAATCTTGATGGCGTATACCTGGTGTGGAATAAACATTCACAGTAGCGGGTTACTGTTTAAGCTGGTTATTAGATTACATCTTACTTTCAGCAAGAGCAGAAATACAGTAAATCACAGTGTACATCAGAAATAGTCTCACTTCCGCTGTTAGTCACTGTCTTCAGACCACGAAACCTCCTGCGTGGGTTCGCAAAGATTGCCTCGGAAGATATTCCATTTCCCCAATATCCGTGTCCATTTTTTGGGGCACCCCCTGTGTATGTACACTGATTTTTCTGTTATCATTGTATCGTCCATAGCCTGGCACCATTGCTGGTGCCTAGGGGCCTGTCTCGATCCCCAGTTCTGCGCTATGCTTCGTTTTGCCAATGCCATACCTAGTGCCACCCAGTCCTGCGCTGCATGGTTGAGATCTGTGGGTTCCCAGATGTTGAGCAGACACCTCTTTGGTTCCGGCTGTACCTCAACTCCCGTCACGCGTGAAATCGTGTGCATAACTGCCTCCCAGTAGGATGCTACCGCCGGGCATTGCCATAGAGTGTGCCAGAATGTGCCCGGTGCCCCGCATTCTCTCAGGCAGAGTGGTGTGTCCGTATTTTTTATTTTGTGTAGAAGTGTTCGTGTATAGTATGTGCGGTGTAGAATTTTTAATTGTATTAGTTTCAGTTTGGAGGGAATCGCTACCTCTTTTGGGGACGCAAGCGCTTCCTGCCAGTCTATTTCATCTAGTTCTCCTACATCTGCCTCCCACCTCTCCTTAAGGGCCGTCGTGGGGTCTGGTTGATTATTTATTATTTTCTGATATGTTTGGGAAATGGCTTTCTTATTCAAGTGGTCTGTAAGGAGTCTGTCTTCCAGGGGTGAGGCCTCCTGCAATTGAGTGCCTGGTGGAATGGCAGCCAGCAGTGCATGTCTAATCTGCATATATCTAAAAGTTTCTGCCTGTGCTAGGCCATAGGTGACTTGTAGTTGGGTGAATGGGACAATCTCTCCTTTTTTCCATATATCTCCCACCGTTGATATCCCTATCCGGTCCCATTTTCTAAATCCCTTGGTATTTCTCAGTCTGCCAAGTTTCCGGGTGTCCCATAGTGGTGTAGCCTGCGTTATGACCCCCTCCCAGCCGAGTATTCGCTGTGCCACGTGCCATACATGAATTGCATGTGCCGTCGGGCCCGTCAGTGCTGTCTTCCTTGCGGTATTATACAATGCCCCCATTAGTCCTCCCGCTTCAAGGAGATGTCTGTCCATGCGAAACGCTGGTTCTTCCTGTGGTGCATGAAGCCACTGGTTTATTACAATGAGCTGCGATGCCCAGTAGTATACTTTTATATTGGGGAGGGCGATACCCCCGTCATACCAGCTCTTCACGAGCTTATGCATGGCTATGCGAGCAGGTTTCCCATCCCATAACAGAGTGGTCACTTTGGCGTTAATCGCTGTGAAGTATGTAGGGGAGACCGGGAACGGTGTATTTTGTAGGGCATATAGGAATCTGGGAAGAGCCATCATCTTAAAGAGAGCCGCTCTTCCCAGTAGTGTGAGTGGAAGCGTTCGCCAGTGTTTGACATCCCGGCGGAAACGCACTAGTGGTTGTGTGAAGTCTACTTCGATGAAGTGCGCCGTTTGATGTGTTATGTATATCCCAAGGTATTTGAATCCCTTGTCAGCTATCTGAAGCTCACAGTTGCGCGGGAGCCGCGGTGGGGAACCATGGAGGACTTAGAGGAGCGATTTTGCCCAGTTTATAGTGTATCCTGAGACTCGTCCATAAGCGGCGCATATATCTAATAGGCAATTGATGGAGCGTGAAGGGGATGCCAAGTATAGTAATACGTCGTCCGCATATAGTGATATGCGATCTTCCCATCCCATGTCCCACTTTAGCCCCCGGATGACCGGACTCTGCCGTATCCATGCCGCCAGCGGCTCCAGCACCATGGCAAATAGGAGCGGTGACAGGGGGCAACCCTGTCTTGTCCCCTTACCCAAAGGGAAGTCTGCTGAGATGCGTCCGTTTTCCACCACTTGTGCCAAGGGTTTTGTGTAGAGCAGCTGCACCCATTGGCAGAACTTCGGGCCGAAACCCATTTGTCGGACGATTGCGAAGAGAGAAGGCCACTCGACCATGTCGAATGCCATACGCGCATCCAGGGACAGAATGACTGCATCTTCTGCAATTGTGGACTTAGGTGCCATGACACTGTGTAGTCGTCTGAGGTTCAGCGCTGTGTTGCGGTTAGGCATGAATCCGAATTGATCCGGGTGAATCACTGTTGCAAGATATGGTTGCAGTCTCATGGCCAGTGCTTTTGCAAGTATTTTAGCTTCTGCATTTATTAAGGATATAGGCCTGTAGGGCATGCATTCTTGTGGCGGTTTGCCCGGTTTATGTATTGCAACTATTGTTGCAAGGCGCTGATCTCTAGGCAGCTCCCCCATTTTGAAACTGTCTGTGTACATATTAAGCAGGTGAGGTACGAGCCGACTGGCGGCCCTTTTGTAGAATTCTACTGGGATACCATTGGGTCCGAGGGCTTTTCCCGTATGCAGTTCTCCTATTGCCAGCTCAAGCTCGTCTGGAGTCAGATCCGCTTCCAGTGTCTGAGTTGCGTCGCTGGACAGTTTGGGCATTTGTATGTCCTTTAGAAAGTCTAAATTGTCCGCTATAGTGTTTGTGGCTGTGGGTGTGTATACTTTCTCATAATTGGCCGCTGGTGTGTCAACAATGTGCTGGGGGTCTGAGGTCGTGGTTCCATTGTCCAATCTAAGTTGTGCAATCCATCGGCTGGCTCTTTCCTTTCTATCTAACCAAGCTAGAAGCTTACCGGCTTTGTCTCCCAGCTCGTAAACAGTATGCTGTGTGCTGGTGAGTTTGGATTTCGCCTCCTCCCATGCATAGGCCCTGTATTCCCGTTGCGCCAAATGCAGCTTATGTGTCGTGTCGTCATTGGTGTCTGCGGTGTGGTCGGTTTCTGCCGGAGCAACCCCTTGTTCTAAGGTCTCGATCTGCTGTTTTTGTGTCTTTTTATGCTGTGTAACTAGTGAAATTGCCTGGCCCTGCAATACCGTTTTATATGCCTCCCACAGCACCATCGGAGAGGATACTGAGTGTTCGTTTTCTACAAAATATTGCTCCGTGGTTTTAAGTAGGCCTTTATCAATCGTACGGTTTTGAAGGTACCCTGGGTGAAGTGGAAATAGTCAGTGTCGTCCCGGAGTGTAGGATGTGTAAGTAAGGAGTACTGGTGAGTGGTCTGAGATGCCCCTAGGTAAATGCGTGATATCTGACACCCTCTCCAGCCCCGCTGCCAATATAAATATATAATCTATTCTCGAGAGACTATTATGTACTCCTGAATGAAAGGTATACTGTCGCTCCTGTGGGTACCTGGCTCTCCAGACATCAATGAGGCCGACTGCGTTAACAAAGTCCACCAATGTGAGATTAACACTGCTAGGATCTCTAGGAGGCTTTCTATCTATGGATGCGTCAATTGTGGCGTTGAAGTCGCCCCCTACAATGAGTTCCCCCTGTGGGAGTGATAACAGGAAGTTTCCCAGGGCCGGGAAGGTTGACTGGTGCAGTAGTGGAGGGGCGTAGACAGATACCAGATTGTACGGTCGTCGTTCCCATTTGCATGATATCGCAGCAAATCATCCTTGGTCGTCTGTCCGGGATCCTGTTATCAGTGGGAAGCGTTTATTAACCAGGATTCCCACCCCCCGGGAGCCTGAGGTAAATTCCGAGTGCGCTGCCATTTTGTAACCCCATCGATCTAGGGCCTTACATGCCAAACCTATCAAATGTGATTCTTGTAGCAGCGCTACTGCCGGGCCCTTGCGTTTGATGTATTGGAGGACCAGCCCTCTCTTGATCTTGTCGCCCAGCCCATTTACATTCCAGGATAGTACGGAGAAAGGAGATGGTCCCGCCCTAGAGTTTAGAGGCTGAGTGCTTGGGACGTCCGTGTATATATCTGTTAGTGTCATATGTGTTAACATCGGTGTTAAAATTGAGAGTGCCCTGTGGTGTCCATATCATATCGCCATCAAACATGTCATCAAGTCCTTCACAACAAAAAAAATAATAATGCATCTGTAACAATCCAAACAGCAATTCACTTAACTGCCCCCTACCCTCCACCCCCCTCCCTGCCTCCCTGCCTCCCTGCACGGCGGACTTAGAACTACCCGCCACCCCAACTTCGCAGAGTGCTTAATCCCCCGAACTTTGTACTTGCGTAAGGGGGGAGAGCCCTTCAGCGATCTCTCGAGGCTCCTCCCATCAAGTCTGTATTTTCCCACGGACATTTGTTGCTAACTCAGTCCTACTGCAACTATACCAGGTGCCACAGGGAAATGTTAGTACAGATGTTCAGTCAGTTGATGGGGTTCTCGCGGCAAAAGATGACGTTGTCGGGTCTTTGCGCCGTTGTCCCTGGGGGATTTCCCCCCCCCCCATGTCATTTCACGGTATGTCAGTTGTGACCTCACTCTGCGTTCCCATCTGCGTTCTGTTGTGTACCTGCGGAGGAGGCCGTCTCTTTCATGTTCGACGATCCCGACGGCAGGGCATGGGGCCTTTGTTTCTGACCCTGCTGTCTGGGCCCTGCAGCCGGGCGCCATCCCTCCAGCCATTTGTGGGCCTCCTCCGGTGTTGTAAAGAACCAGGTTTTCTCCGCCGCTTCTACTCTCAGTTTCGCGGGAAACATCATTGCATACTTAAGTTCCCGGTTATGCAGTTCTTTCTTGACTTCTAAGAAACTACGCCGCATCTTGGTCACCGCTGCTGTGTAGTCCGGATTGATTGTCACAGTGCAGTTTTCAACCTGTATTGGGGGGGGCAGTACGTGCCACCTGCAGGATCGTGTCCCGGTCTCGGAAGTTGAATATGCGTGCCAGCATGGGCGGGGCGCCTGGTCTGGGTCTTCCACCCGGCACTCTGTGGGCCCTCTCCACGGAGAAAAAGCTTGACAGTCCGCGTGGCTGCAGTTGCGTCTGGATGAGGTCTTCTACGAAAAGATCTAGGGCCGGACACTTTCCGGCACCCCAACCAGGCGTATGTTATTACGCCTGAGCGGCCCTCCTGATCATCCAGTTTTTCCGCCATTTGCTTGGCTGCCAGTTCTAGTTTACGGACTTGCCGCTGCAGAGTCGCTGTGTCTGCGGTGAGTGCTGCTGTAGTCATTTCCACTTCCGCTACTCTCGTACTCATCTTGGAGACATCCGCACGTAGCAGCATGATGTCTGTGGATATCGTGCCTATGGACATTTGCATTTGATGTAGGGTGGCCATTACGTCCTGCAGGGTGACCTCCCCAGGCTTCGTGGTCTGTGGGCCACCTCCACTGTTTACTGTTGTGATCGGTTGGTCTTTGTGGTAAGCATACTTGTCTAGCTTATTGTTTTGTACCACGCGTTGGCCTCGTCCACCCATAGTGTCTAACGCCCCTGGTGGTGGGGGTGGGGGGAGAGAGCAGTAATCGCCGCTGCCTGCCTGCGGGGGTGGTGTCCACGCGCGGCCTTTCGGTTTTCCTGCTTCTCTCTATCACCTCTTATCAGCAGGTTATGCCCTGGGTGTAGTATCTGGACTTCGCTCAGGTGTCAATGCTTCCTCATCAGTTCCGCCCGGAATCCTCCGGGTAATGCGCTGCACTACTTACGTTGATTGAGCGCTTTCAGTATCGCCCGCACTGACCAGCTTATTTCAGGCCCTTGATTCAGTTGGGTACCTTCCCTCCGTATCCCGGCTACTGGTACCCTGTGCTGGAATTGCGTCGGTAGGGCTGGCTGCTACTGTGTCGTGGGTGGAAGAGAGTGCATGGCCCAGGGAGTCGGGCCCGGGGTGCGGTGAGCACACCCACCTCTATGCGCGCTGCGTTACGCCTGGACGAACCGGACGCCGCAGGTGCTCCTGTCAGAGTAGGTCTTCGCCCGTGGCCGCATCAGCTATGTGACCCCTCCAGTAAAGAGCGCTCCCCGCCTGGGCCCCGGAGCGGCTGTTCGTTGCTTTCCACTTCCTTTGGACCCTCGAGCTAGGGCGGAGCCCGGGAGCCGATCCCAATCCGGATCGCTGCTTAAGCGCTCTGTGCGCCGCGTTGCGCCGCCCGGCACCCGGCTGTCCACGGAGCTCTTCAGGCCGTCTTGGTGTCTTCCGCGGTTCCGGGAAGTCAGGCCAGTTTCGTCGGCTATTCGGGCGGCTATCGATTCACGCGAGGCCCCGGCTTCTCCGCGGCGTCCAGGCCGCGACCTCACTACACGGTCCAATTCGCTGTTGGTCAGCAGTACGGAGCCCAAACTTTCCTCGATTGTGCGCTGGATGGTCCGGCGCCACCTCCTGTGCTTGGATTGCGGCAGGCCGTCGGATGTATGCCAGGATTTATTGGGAGAACCGCCGTTGATCGCGGAGCTCTCCTAGGCTGCGGCCATCTTCGTTGGCTGCTAGCCACGCCCCCCGCATATCCCGAATATTTACCGAAATTCGTAAATATATTTAGTAATCTGTGGATTGAAGCATATGGGGATGCTAAGTAAATCAGGATGTCATCTGCATACAATGAGATCCTGTCCTCATTGTCTTCCTCCCACTTTAGCCCCCGAAGAGCCACGTCTCGTCTCACCCATGATGCCAGTGGTTCCAGTACTAAGGCGAAAAGTAGGGAGGACAGGGGGCAACCCTGTCTGGTTCCTCTATTCAGCTTAAATGTCCTTGATGTGCGGTTATTCACCCTCACCTGACCTCGCAGCTCAGTATAAAGCAACTTGATCCATGTTATAAATCGCGGGCCAAACCCTAGGCGAGCCAGCACCTCGAAGAGATAAGGCTATTATATGGAGTCGAATGCCATAGAGGCATCCAACAATAGTATTACCGCGTCCTCTTCGATGTATTGCTGACGTGCCAAAACATTGTGCACTCGCCGAATATTCAGTGTTGTGTTTCGTCCCGGCACAAAGCCTGACTGATCTGCGTGAACCAATGAAGGGAGAACGGTACTCAGACGGGACGCCAGCAGTTTTGCTAGGATTTTAGCTTTTGCATTAATCAAGGAGATCGGTCTATAAGAGCTACAACTATTCGCTGGTTTCCCGGGCTTTCGGATTACCACTATGGATGCCAATCTCTGATCTTCAGGAAGAATTCCTTTCTCAAAGCTTTCTGTATACATATGGCGAAGATGGGGAGCTACCCGTAGGGCCATTGACTTGAGGAATTCAATTGGAATCCGCTTGGGCCCCATTGCCTTCCCTGATTGGATGCTGAATATGGCCTTACAAATTTCGGCATCCGTTATGTCCGTGTCTAGCTCGGTTCTGTCTGTATCTGACAATGAGGGCAAATTTATGTCTGCCAACAGTTGACGTGAGTCTTCAGATGTATAGGTGGTGGAGGAGGTATATACCGTCTCCAAATAGTCCGCAAATGCCTCTGCTACCTCTTGGGGATCGGAGATTCGTGTAGTCCCATTAACGGATAATTCAGGTACCCATCGATCCCCTTGCGCCCTTCTCTCTAGCCAGGCAAGCATTTTCCCTGCTCTGTCTCCCAATTCGTAAACCCTATGACGTGTGTGAAGTAGTTTCGCCCGGGTTTTTTCCCGCACCATAGTTTTATATTCGAGTTGTTTAATGGTTAAGCGGTGTGTGGTGGTCTCACTTGGTGAGGAGTTATTCTGTCTCTAGCTGCAGGAGCTCACTCTCTACTTGCAGTATTTGCTGATTATGTTATCGGATATAGCATGTATTTAATGCCAGAGCATGCCCCTTCAGTACCACCTTATAAGCCTCCCAAATGGTCTGCGCTGAGTCCACCGAGCCTAGGTTTTCGGTAAAGTAGCAGTCTGTCTGCTTAATGAGATCTTCCTTTATGTCTGGAACCATTAGGAGCCATGGATTAATGATGAAGGAGCTGCGTTGTCTTTTTTGGTTGAAGGTGAGTTCGATCCACACTGGGGAATGATCGGAGATACCCCTTGGGAGCCCGCGGAGTTTTGAAAATGGCCAAGGTTTACCAAGTGCGTAAGGAAGTAGTCTATGCGAGACATACTTTTATGTGCGTGTGAGTAGTGGGTGAAATCCGTCATGTTGGGTTGCAGTGCACGCCATATTTCGGTCAGTCCCATGGCTTGAGTAAATTCCTCCATTTGAGTGTCATGTTGTGTTGGGGGTCGTTGAGGATACCTATCTCGTGCGTCATTCATTGTCATGTTAAAATCACCTCCCATTATCAATGTGCCCTCGGGGAGATCTATCAGGATTTTGCCTAATTCACTAAGTGCCTCCTTTCCTAGCGCTGGCGGGAGATACACTGAAACCACATTTATCGGCTTCCCCTCCCAGCTGGCCTCCATCACTGCGAATCTTCCTTGTGGGTCGGCCCATGTACGAGTGGGCGTGAGAGCTAGGTTCTTTCGCACTAGGATACCCGTGCCTCTGGAGCATGATGTAAACCCTGCGTGAACCAAAAGTTTGTATCCCCACCTGTTGAGCGCCTTACAAGTATTACCCACTAGATGTGTTTCCTGTAGCAGTACTAAATCTGGTGCTTGTCTCTTGAGGTATTGTAACACTATTCCCGCTTTATTTTGTCCCCCAGTCCGTTTACATTCCACGTCAAAATGGACAATCTTGTGTCTACCATACTACACATGATAAATTCTCGGTAGGGACTGGCGAAATTCCTGCGGAGGTCGCTGGAGGGGTGACTTGTTCCCCCAGTAAGGTAGCAAACATACTTATAAACTTGGGTTGAACATCTATTCTGGAATTTTCCCTGGGTTCCAGCTGTCTATGCCATGTCATCTTAGGGAGGACATTCCTTTCCAAATCTGATCGATAACACTGTGCATTGTAACATTCAACATTAAAACTAACAAAAAGAACCCCCCACCGTCCCTCCCACTCTATCCCCCTCCCTGCCCCCCTGCCAGTGGATTTCCAACTACCCACACCCCAACAAGGCAGAGTGCCTGTCGCCCCCCCCACCCCTCCCCAGTTCGAGGTGCTTGGTTTACAACCCTCCCTCCCCCGCCTTGAATTGAGGATATAAGCATATTACACATTATGTCAATCTTACATGTCCCAGTCCCTTCATATGCTTTCACTTCTGAAGCAGCTCGATATTGTCTGTCTCGCCCAGAGCGGTAGTAGTGGAGCATACCTTATCCACTTTTGGCTTGTGGAGAGCCTCGAAATACCTTTGCCAGGTGTCTTACCCTATACCCAGGGGTATTATGTGTCTCTCCTTCCACACATCCCGGACTCCAAAACTTCTTGATTCTTTAGCCCTTCGATGCCAAGTTCGGTTCTCCTTGGGTCGGATCGTCTCGTGGTTTGTTGACATTGTTCAGTCTACTATTACGGGTTCTGTCGTTTCGGCTTCCATTCGGTTTCCCCACTCTTCGCCAACCTTCCAACCATTCCCATGTCTCTTCTGGGGATGCAATAAACCACGTTTTACCTTCAGATTCAACCCGGAATCTTGCCGGGAAGAGCATGGAGTATTTCACCTCTTTGTCTCGCAGCGCCTTTTTTACTGTTGTGAAACTGCGTCTTTGAGCTTGGACTTTGTTGGTAAAGTCCGGAAAAAAGGTGACTGCACTGTTTTCCAGTTTCAATGGCGGGTTGGTTCGTGCTGTTTGGAGTATGATATCACGGTCACAAAAGTTGAACACCGGTGCTATAATCTGTCTCGGCGGGGCTCCCGGTTTCGGTTTACCTCCGGTTACTCGGTGAGCGCGTTCAATGGAAAAGTAAGTGGATAATCGCTTCGGCTGAAGTTTTGTCAACACTAAGTCCTCGCCGAAGAGGTCCGTCGCCGGCCTCTCCGCAACTCCCAGGATACGTATGTTGTTCCTGCGCGCTCTTCCTTCGTAGTCATCGAGTAACCCCTCCATTTTCATCTGCTGTTCCTGTAGTTGGGTCACTTGTTGCTTAAGGAGAGCTGTATCTGAGGTTAGCGTTTCGGTAGCTTCTTCCACCTCTTTCACTCTGGAGTCCATTTTCCGCAAGTCGGCTCTGATGAGGGAAACCTCAATATTAACTGAGTCAATGCGAGTTTCTAGTGAGGTCCGCACTCCGGCAATGGCCTCCATGACATCTTGGAGGGTCAAATCTTGTTGGGAAGTCTGAGGTGGAGGAGGTCTTGTTCCCCCCTGCGGAGGCGGTCTTGTCTTCCTCACCCGTCTTATCCCAGGCAAATTTGGCTAATTTGCTTTGGACCTGTGTCTTGGTTCCCTTTCTGCTGGCCATCATTGCTCGTTGTCGAGTATTGTCCTTCCAGTACTCAGGGCCTCGTACCAGTACTCGCCGCCGCCTGCACAGGGGGGAAATTCTTGCCCCTGCCGGCCTGTCGGGTTTCCTAGTCAGGCGAGTGATCTGTGCTTTAGGGAACGGAGTCGCAATG
Organism: Calotriton arnoldi; assembly: GCA_963921515.1. Lineage (NCBI taxonomy): Eukaryota > Metazoa > Chordata > Amphibia > Caudata > Salamandridae > Calotriton > Calotriton arnoldi. The sequence goes on along the minus strand of CAWUFW010000577.1, from coordinate 2,457,868 downwards.
AGGCGCCGCACCTGGCCACTGTGCCCTGGGGGAGAGGGAAGGGGGGCGGGGGCGCAGAGCCGGAGAGAACCCACCCACACCCCAAAGTCTCCTCAATCTTTACTGGTCATTCGTTGTAGTGTAGCCATTGACACTACCAATGTGACGCCAGAGGGCTATTGGGCTTTGCTGCATGTATGTTCAGAGCCTCCTTGGGTCCCCTCTGATTGAGTGGGTTGTCCCCTTATATATTATAACGCCTCTGGTGCCTGTGGGTCCTCTTGTGTCTACCGCAGTCCGTAGACACTTATAGAGGGGCAATTACTATTTGTGGCCGGCGCCCTGGCCCCGCGTCATCTGTAGGTCCCAACTCCCTGGGAGGTCCTCCTCTTGTTTTGAATGTGTGCTTCAGAGCGTTATCACGATCGCGCCACCTGTGGGGCCGCTTGCCCCTCTAGCCGGCTGCGGACGGTGGCGCGGGGGTAAGTTCCTGTTCCGGTGCCGTGGCGCACTAGGCCGCAAAGCCGGGGCCTTCATTTCCTACGTCGTCTTGCGGTCACAACCGTAGCTGGTGCTCAGGCCCCTCCCACTGCTGGCATCTTAAACTTGTCCGGGCCGCTACCGAGCTCGGTTGCGATGCGTCCTCTATCGGGCCACGGAGCTGGTTGTTATTCGCTCCCGGACCCCCCAACAGTCACTGAGCCTGCGGCTTCTTCGCGCGCTCACCTCCGCAGTCGGCAGAACAAGGAGGAGCCGCCATTTTCTGCCCGCATGGGCTCCGGGCAGTGCAGCGGCTCCGCCGCACTCCCCACGGCGGGCTGCACAGATCCGCCGTCTGGGGTTTATCTGGGACTGGGATCCCCGTTTGTGAGGGGATTCCTGCAGGTGATATGTCGGATATTTTCAGGATATTCGGCGAGGGCAGCGGAGCCGCTTTAGAATGCGGCCATACCTGATGGCTGCTAGCCATGCCCCCTCCAGCACCTGCAGATGTTGATCCAGAGCATCACTGCTACTAATTTAGTTTTTTTTTCATTTATTTTTTTACATAAGTTTGTTCAAACTTTTTAGGCAGTGTGCATGGATGTCACCCCAAAACCGACAGGTTACGAGCTGTGCAACATTTCTCATGGATCTGGATAATGTCTGTCTTTGGTACCTCTGCACCATGGATGACTCCTGCACCAAATGCTCCCTGATGCATCCAAAGGACATCAGGGAGTAGAAGGCAAGTTATAGGTCACTGCGCAGAAAAAAACAGTGTCTGCCTCACTTCAGGTCTTCAGTTCAAATCAAAGTTGTGGACAAGTTGTTGGAAACTGAGTTACTGGTTGAGGGGGTGAAACCCTACTCAAGCAGCAACCACAATCTTTGTCAGGGTGAAACACAAGCAAACCCCAAATTAACCTGTGCTTAACCCTCTGGTAACTTCTCAGTAAAGTAGTCAGGTCTAACTTCGAGGTAATATGTAAAGTATTTATGCAGCACTTCAAACAGTATAATTTGAAGAACCCAACACAAGAAAAATCCCACACCAATTAAAAACAATTGAGAAAAATGTAATAAATTAACCAAAGATATACAATTTTAAGGATTTAAGTGAAAATAGAGCAAAAAGCACAAAGCGTCACTTGCGGCTATCTGGTCATGCAAGACCAGATGAAAGTCACAAGTTTAGGCTGAATGCAATGGAGCATGGGCTGGATACAAGGACCATGTTAGTCCCGCTGAAAGAGTTACCTTCAAAGTCCAGCACGAAGCGTTCTGTTTTCGATGGAAGGGGTCGTGAGAAGCAGAAAGAGTTCACAGATGGTCGTTGATTTAGCATGATGAGAAGGCCGGGCGTCATGGATGGTCATAGCTGTAGGTCAAAGATCCTGTCGGGCGTCGTGGAAGGTCGTTGCTGGAGCTTTGGGTTGGCGATCACTGCGAGCTGTTGATGCTGTAGAGCGAAGTGCAGATCTTGTGCTGCTGGCAGTCATTGGCAGTTGGCAAGATCTTGGTGCGAAGAGCCCAAAACATAAGGATTTCTCCTTTTCTAGAGAGAGCTCAACTAATGCCACAATAAGTGTCCAGGACCTGAGCGGCACCTCAAGTGGATCAAGAATTCACTCCAGCAGGGCTCCGACAGGTCCAGGCAGCAGGTCAGCTGGGCACTTGCAGGGATCCTCTGGAGCTTGTTATGTTCCTGTAGCTCAGAATAGGTGGTCAGCTGGCTGACCCATGGAGTCACTTCAGCCTGGGATGAAGGGTGCAGGTCCAGTCTTCCTTCTCACCATGCAAGGCAGCAGGCAGCCCAGTAGCAGGGCAGCAGAGTGACAGTCCTTCTGGAAGCATAGCAGCACAGCAGTCCTTCTTATGTAGTATCCACAGGTCCAGGAGTGTACTGAAGAGTTGGGTCTGAGGGTCCACTATTTATACCTGGTGAAGTTTCTAGTCAATTCCCTTTGACGTCCTTGAAGTTGCCTGCCTCCCCTGTCCTAGCTCCAAGCTGGCTACATGAACAATGCAGTGGTGACAAGTCCTTTGTGTGAAGGCAGGGCACAGCCTATTCAGTTGCAAGTGGGGCTGTGCCCAGCTCCGCCCTCCCTCACCCATCCTGCCAATTGATGCCTCATTCAGGTACACCTATTCCCGCTAATATGTGACTGTCTGGGAGGAATAAGCAATGTCCAGCTGCCAACTACACCCAGTCATGTGACCCAGCAAGAGGCTGTGGGCACCAAATGGTTAGGGCAGGAAAATGCCAACTTTCTGAAAGTGCCATTTTCTAAATTGTAACTTAAAATCCAACTTTACTAATAAAGAGAATTTTTAATTACAATTTCTCAGACACCAAACATGAAACATTCACATGTACCCAATCAAAGGTTAGCACTTATTAAATGCAATAAGACAACCTAATGTTGTCCTATGGGAGAGGTAGGCCTCACAATTATGAAAAACAAATTTAAGAGTTTTCCACCACCAGGACATGTAAAAGTTAAAAGCACATGTCCAACTTTGTAAATACACTGCACCCTGCCTTCTGAGCTGTGTAGGTTCTACCCTAGGGGTGCCCTCTATATATTAAAAAGGAAGGTATAGGCCTGGCAAAAGTTTTATTTTGTCAAGTCAAAATGGCAGTTTAAAACGGCACACACAGGCTGCAATTGCAGGCCTGAGACATGTTTAAAAGTCTACTTAGGTGGGTGAAACAATCCGTCCTGCAGGCCCAGTAGTAGCATTTAATTTACAGGCACTAGGTACATGCAATACAACTTTACTAGGGACTTATAAATAAATTAAATATGCCAATTGGGTGTGAGAAAATTTTACCATGTTTAAAGGCGAGAGCACAAGCACTATAGCACTGTTTAGCAGTGGTAAAGTGTGCAGAGTCCTAAAAGCTAACAAAAACGGGTTCAGAAAACAGGTGGTGAAGGCAAAAAGTCTGGGGATAACCCTGCAGAAAGGGCTAAGTCCAACACAAGTTAAAGAAAAAGCACAAGTGTAACAAACAAAGCTCTTCCACATACAGATGCACCCACTCCAGGGAAAGGTCACATAGTAGACATGAAGAAGCTGACTCCAATTAGGATCAGAAACCGATTCCGGAGCCGATGGTCCCCAGGGCCATCGTCAACTCCTCAGCAACTTGCATCCCTGAAGGAGTCCGTATTGCAGTTGTTTATGACCGTTCCGATCATGTGCGCCTTCTGGCTCCTTGGATCCGGTGGCCCATTCCAGATGCTTCTGGCATGCTTTCGGGCCCCACAAATCCATCAAAGCCTCCATTCGGGCTTATATCAGTATGCTTCTCCTCCGTTGTCTGCTCTGGGCACAATAAGCCTGCTCCGGGCACAATAAGCCTGCTCCACTTTTGGCGCCGAGCAGTGTCTCAATTCAGCACAGCAGACTCTGCCACAGAGTCTGCCACTTCTTCCTTCATCTGCACTGCCCACAGGTCCAGATCGGACTCAGAAGTGGGCTTCAGAGCTGGCTTCAGCATGTGCAAGTTAAACCATAAGCAATGCCCAACCTTTAGTTGTGGATGACTCTTCTCCTGTGCCCTTGCCTCGTCTGCAGTATTTCCAGAAGATCGAGGCTTTTTGTGGCTCAGATCCTGATGCTGTATAAAGCCGTGAGCATGTTCTCTGCAATGAAGATGATGAAGAGGCTTATCTCTTGCTCCCTCCTCATTACATTGATGTTGGCCTGTATCTTGATCTTCCAACTATATAAAGTCTTGAAACTTCACCAGTAACAAAATTGGTTTAGTCATTGGGGTTCCAGCAGAAGAGAGTGTGTCAGTTGTGGTGGTGGTCGTGTGTAGTGTTGCAGATGCACTGGATTTGCATATGCCGATTGTGGAGACTTAAAGCTGACCTAACTGAAATGTCTCGGCTCTGGGATGGTTAGAACACCTGTACGAGGTGGAAGTCAAGGGTCTCAGTATCCGAGGGAACCTGTAGCATCATATAAACATTCAGACCTGTCAACCATTTGGCTGGCACTAATGACCTTTTTACCCTCCAAGTACAAAACAAGCAAGATGATTGATGTACACAACCGCTATGTACTACATCAATAAGCAGGGCAGAGTGATGTCTTGTGCCCTGCTTCTAGAGGCTGTGAGATATTGGTGATGTCTGATACTTCTTGGAATTTCCCTCATGGTGAACCGACTGGTGGGATATCTCATTTTAAGGCAGACAAACTCAGTAGGTGTCATCTAGCCCGACCACAAGTGGCATCTGGCGGCTCTGGGTATATTTTCTCACTAGGACGTTCTCTCTGGAGACTTGTTTGTTACTGCCAAAAATAAGCATTGTCTGGTCTTCTGTGCGCTAGAGTTTCCTCCTCAAGGATCTCTAGCAAATGAATGTGTTACGCGTTTGATGAGACTCTGCTTTCCTGTACTCATTTCTATGGATACAGAAAAACATCAGATGAGACTGAGGAAAGTCCACCCTTACATTCCTGGTCAGGGGCTGTACAGTTTGGTATTCTGAAATCCTGACTCCGAGCACATGCCCTCCACTTTGGTTGGATGTGCTGTCCCAACAGAAAGGCATGGTGTTTCGCCCAGACCTGCACAATTTTCACCTCCATGCATGGAAATTGAGCATATTCAACTAAGTGGTTTTAATCTTTATCAGAAGAGCTGGATGTCTTTGCGGCTGCTCACCACCCTTCCATCAAATGTATATGTTCAGGCCACTGGGCTCTCACCTGGTTATGTTATGTTATTTAAATTTGTAAGGCGCACAGCTACCACAAGGGGTTTCCAGGCGCCAGCCAGATCAAAGATCAGGTAACAAAGGATTAAGCATTAAATAACCAAGTTTTCAAGCTTTTGCGGAAGAGACCATAGTTGTTCACCTTACGAAGGAAAAGGGGAAGCGAGTTCCACAAAGTAGGACCCAGACAGGAGAAAGACCGATTGCCCATGCGGGAGAATTTAAATTTAGGGACCGAAAACCTCATCTGGTGGGCAGAGAGAAGGAGTCGTAGAGGCTGGTAATGCTGTACTAACTTTTGTAGATATAAGGGGGCGACTCCTATTTTGATTTTAAACATGTAGCAAAGAGCTTTGAATTTGATCCGATTCCCCACCGTCAGCCAATGAAGGCTGTGAAGGAAACTGGCAATTGATGAAAACTTCGGCACCCAACACAATAATCTGGCAGCCGCATTCTGTACTACTTGGAGTCTCTGAAGTAAGGCTTTGTTCAAGCCCAGATACAGAACATTACCATAATCCAGCCTGGCAGTGACCAGGGCATGGACTACCGTTTTCTGGGCAGAGAGAGAAATCATCCATATGATTTTTTTCAGCCATTTTAGCATAGTGAAGCACATCGCAGAAATCCGCGTAACTTGCTGGTTCAGAGACAAATGCTAGTCAATCATGAAACCCAGGTTACGAACATAGGGAGCGAGCGAAGGCAACGTTCCCACTTCAGGGGCCAATGTTGAGGGCCCCACAGATCTTTATTCTTCCCTAAGATCATAACCTCAGTCTTATCTCCATTCAGTTGGAGCAGATTATTGTGCATCCAAGATGAGACTTTGCAAAGACCTGAGCGAAGAACTGAGGGTTCCGATCCCTTGACCGAGGAAAGGGAGAAAATAATCTGGGTGTCGTCCTCATACGAAAAAATGGAAAGACCCACCTCTTCTACCATATCAGCCAAAGGACGGACATTCACATTAAATAGCAGAGGGCTCAGCACGGAACCCTGAGGGACTCCATAAGGAGATGGATAGTTCGTGGAGCTCGCTGCAGACGAGAAAACCTGAAAGGTTCGGTCCGCTAGAAATGAACCCATCCACTGTAAGGCTACACCGGTTACGCCCACCCCTTGCAGGGCTTTCAACAAGATGGAATGAGACAGTGTCGAAAGCCGCACTAAGGTCCAATAAAATAAGGGCCATAGTTTCGCCTGCATCCAGTTTGAGTCTTCTCATTTCTGTGACTCCAAGGAGAGTGGATTCGGTAGAGAAACCGGCTCTAAAACCTGATTGAGAAGCATGTAAGATGTTCTGGGATTCCACGAACATGGTCAGCTGTCTATTTATATGTTTTTCCAAAATTTTGGAAAGAACCGGGAGCAGCGAGATGGGTCGAAAATTGGATGGATTAGTAGGATCGGCATTTGCTTTCTTAAGAAGAGGCAGGACCATCCCATGTTTCCATTCCCGAGGAACAAAGCCTTCTGATAAGGAGGCGTTTAGGAGGTCCATAAAAGTAGAAAATATGGCTGCATCCAATTGTTTGATCACATGAAAAGGAAGTACATCACCTCGGGACCCTGATTTCATGTTAGCCAGTAGGTGGCCAAAGGAGCTTTGTTCCAGGGGGATCCACTTTTTTCCAGTCTATAGGGAGAGGAAATATTAACTTGTGGCCCTATTCCCTCAGACTCTTGGGTTAAGGCGTTATACGGCACGTCCTACAAAGAAGGAGATTGAGGGTAATTACTGAGCAGTGCCGAGTAAATTAATTCGATTTTCTTATTTAAGTAGAGAGCAAGCTCTTCACACTGGGCCTCCGTAAGGACACAGGGAATGGAATGACAATTTGCCCCGGATAGTTCCTTAACTACCTTAAAAAGTGTTTTTGAACAATTATGGGCCTGAGAGATTTTAAGTGTAAAGAATTCGGCACAAGTAATTTTGCAGAGGGTATGATATACCTTAAGTGCTTTTTTATACGTTGCTTTATCTTCTTCACACTAATGTTTCCTCCAGGTTCTTTCAAGGGATTTGCATTTAGATTTATGCTTCCTCAGCTCCGGAGAAAGCCCAAGGAGCCGGTGTCAGTTGTCTTACTACGCGCTTATTAGTCAGGGGGAGACAGACATCAACCGCTTGGGTAATCCAGTTTTGAAAGAGACCCAAGTTGCTGATAGTAATCAGTTCAGTAGCTGGTTTACTTTCCGTTAATCGGCTATTGAGGGCCGCAACATCCAGTTTAGCCCAGTTCCTCCTATATTGTTTGGTAACCCGGCAGGTCGCTATGGGGGAATGAGCTACCTTCAGGGAGAAGGCAACAGCAAAATGGTCAGACCAGCATAGAGGGAGCGCCGGGCCGCAATTAAGCTCAAGATTGGAGAAAATCGGATCAAGCAAGTGGCCCACAATATGAGTTGGGCCTGAGTTACAGAGATGAATATTTAAAGCTTCTAGGTCAGAGATAAGAGACTGGCTCTTAGTGCAATTGGGGTCCTCTAAATGCAAATATAGATCGCCTAGAATAGTAAAATTGGCAGCCTTCATAGTGTGTAGGGCTGCTTGGTCAGCCAGAGAGAGTGCCCACGGCCCAGCCGGGCTGGGAGGACGGTACATCAAGCTACCAGAAAAGGTAAAGTTAGGCTTAAGCATCATTTTAAATAGCAGAGCTTCACAGTCGGTCACACAAAAGTCATCTGTTTTACATGTAAAGATATTCTTATGAATAATGGCAAAGCCACCTCCCATTTTTAGTGTCCTGACCTTCCGAATAATAGAGTAGTTAGTCGGCAGTGCCGCTACCACATCTGGCCCTGAGCTTTCCTGTAACCAAGTTTCAGTTAAGAAAACAGCATCCGGTTGATTATTCAACAGAAAATCAAATAGATTATTTTGATGTTTGGGCAGGGAGCGGCAATTGATATTATAAAATGTGAAATTTAAAAACGAAGGGGGTGTGTCTTTAGGAGAAACTTGATTAGGAGAACTTGTCGGGTCGGATTGTCAAGTTACGCCATTAGTATGCCTAGCCCTCATATAGGAGTTCCTGTTGGAGTTAAACTCAGCAGGAGAAAACCAACAATGCCGACAACGATTGTGAGAGTTCACAGCTTTTAAGATAGTACATTCTGGAGAGAAGGCCTATCGTAGCTCAGTCAATTGTATAGAGGTATATACTAATCTACACACCTTAGTTGGTCCAGGGGTCGTGGCCGCTGGTCGCGGTTGGGCGCAGATGGGTTTGCCTTTGGCGCGCCCGCTGCGCGTGTCTGTTCTCGGGCCATTAAATAGGGCCGGACTGTGACGCGACGTAAAAAGCTAGAGTGCTAACCGTTCGTCAGGCCCAAACACTGGCTACCCGAGGAACCAGAGCCTCATAAGAAGATAAAAGTGAGGAACACAGTAAACATCATACATTCAAATTCATGCAGTTATTTTAAAAACACAGAATTTGTAGTAGCACACGGATAAAATATAGCGGGAAGCACAATAGAGATTAGGCAAGAAAACTGTTCCAAAACCTTTTGTCAGCTGGTGTGATGAATAGCAAGTCTACGCCTTACATATGAGACTGTCTGATTTTCTGTTATTTGTTTTATCTCTGGCCCAACAAGAGTTTGCTGTGGACACTTCTAAAGGTGGCTTATCATCCCTTTTCGTCAGGGTTCAAACTGTGCCATGACTGCAGGAAACCGATGTCAGAGATGGACCCGCATGAGTTGTGCCTCTGGTGTTTGGGCTTGGTGGCACGACTCAGAATTGTGAGAAAAATGTGCCTTCATGCTCCCAAAGGGGATCCTGTACTGTAAAGCGAAGCCAATATCGAAAGAATTTATGTATCCCCCTCCCGCCCCAAGTTAAGTGCACGGGCTTGTCCCGTCTCTGGAGGCTGCTCCTGAGACAGGTCCTCTTCTCAGTGAAGGTCATCCAGTAAGTCCAAATCAAAATCTAAGAAGAAGTATCAGAAATCAAAGTGGAACTCGACCCCATCCCGCCACTCTGTCCAAAGAAAAGTAATGTGCCAACCGATCTTGTTCCTGATCCATGATCATAAAGCCACTTCCTTAGCTGGTCCAATTGCACCCAGAATATCCCAGTCCATTGGCAATGCCCCAGCCAGCCGAGGCCTCTAAGCAGGCCACTCTGCATATTTTTAGCAGCCTTCTGGATCATTCTGGAACTCCTTCAGGCCCTCAGGATCCACAGCAGCCTCCAGTTCGGTTACTGCCAATGGATTTAGCCTCGGCGCTGTCTGTACTCATCAAACCGGCCTCTGGTTCTGCACCGACTCTAGTGCTGACTTTCATTCCACCCCAAGATCTGCGCTGGTTCACTCTACACTGATGCCGATCCTGCTTGAGCCAGAGGTCAAGCCTCTGCTGACTTTGGTGTCAGACCTCAAGCCGAATCCATTTCGGCCACACCCGAGGTTGTTCCTTGATCCCCTCCTGTTCGCACGGTTCCTGTATGCTCTAGTTCAGACAAAACATTACATTCCCTCTTCCCCAAGGCCTTTCTCAGAGGCTTCATTTGCTTTTTAGCTCGGGCTCTGGTCTACCTTATAATGATGATGTTGGTGATTTGCCTCTCTCCCCCCCCCACACACACACACACACTATGATGATGACATCTACATGAACTTGCAGGAGGCCAGTGGGCTGGATACCTCCACTGACATAGGGTTGGTTTCACCCAGTGGATCGCCAATGGAGTCGAGTACATCATTTGCTCTGGTGATTAGACATGCACCTGCGGTCCTGGACCTACAACTGCCTAAAGTTAAAGTCAAAACAGATTACCTCACCAAGGTTTAACAACCTGTGCCAGCCTCATCTGAGCCTTTGCTTCCATTTAATGAAGCCCTGACTGACAACCTTAAGGGTACTTGGGCAAAGCCGTGCTTTTTGCCCACCGGTCAACAGACAGCTGGCCAGGTGCCACAGACTGGCAGTGGGCATCCCGGAATTTATTATGCAGCACCTGACTCCTTAGATTTTGGTGGTCCAAGCTTCCCACAGCAAAGTCAACCCTAATGCGTTCTTCACGACCCCACAAGACATGGAGTCTAAAAGAACTGAGGTGTTTGGGAAATCATGTTCTCTTTTGCCAGCTTGATGGTAAGGTCATTCAGTAGGGTCTGCCTCTTAGGTTCACGCACTTTAGGACACAGCCAGCAAGGTCTTGCCAGGAGTTTCAGCCTCTTTGGCATTCAACATGGCTACAGTGGGGCTAAATATGTCACTAGGGCTGGCATGGAAACTACTCACTTCTTGGGGCATGCTATGGGCACTAGTGTGGACCCCCTCCAGACGACAGCGAACCTTCTGAAGTTGGGGTTCTTGAATAAAGAGCTGAAGTCACACACAACTCCTTCACAGAGGCTTCCCTTTATTGGAGCAGTTCTGGACACAGTGCAGTTAATGGGCTTTCCTCCATCTCAGAGTCCAGGACATTCGGGCTATGATCCCCATGTTTCAGCATTGGTCCTCACTCTCAGTGAGAGTGGCTCTGAGACTTGGCCTATGGGCCTCATGCATCTTTCTTATCCACTTGAACAGGTGGCATATGCAGGCTCTGGAATGGTATTTGAAGTCTCAGTGGGGCTTCCCTGCGAAGAAATCTGTTGAATGTCATCCAAGAAGTGCTGAGATCTGCAGTGGTGGTTGGTAGACCACAACCTGACCAGTGGCAGACTTCTCCCCCCCCATTGTTGGGATGTTGACGATGCGTCCCTGCTGGGCCGGGGAGGTCAACTGGGAGAGGTGGTGATCAGAGTTCTCTGGCCTCCAGTGAAAACCCAGCTCCACAAAATCTGTTAGAGTTGCGGGCCTCCCGCCTGGTGTTGAAGGACTTCCTGCCTTCCATTAAGAGGAGCCTGGTGCATGTTCTCATGGACAACACCACTGCCAAGTGGTACTGCGGCAAGCAGGGCAGAGTGGGGTCCTGGGTCCATTGCCAAGAGGTCCCTCACCTCTGGACTTGGCTGGAGTGTCAGGACATCTCCCTGATCGTGAACTACCTGGTAGAATCTTTAAATGCTGGGGGGGGCAAGCTCATCTGGCGACGCCTGGAGGATCACAAATAGTGGATTCATCCCAAGTTGGCACAGGACGTCTTTCGACTGTGGGAAGAGCCCTGGCTAGATTTTTTTGCCACTGTCGAACATGCAGTCATGCCATTTCCTCTCACCTTTGCTTTCTTTCTGTGTTTGTTTCCCCTCACTTTTTTCTGTGTCTTGTGTTTCAGTGGTTTTCTTCCTAATTCATTTTTTTCCATGTCGTCATTTCTTTCTGTTACTATGTCTCGTATTTTCTTATTCCTATTCCGTTTTAATTTCACCTCTTTTTTTTTTTTTACTTCTATTTCCCTTGTACTTTTTCTTCCTCACCTACTATCTTTATCTTTCCTTATTTTTCCTTTTCCATATTCTGTTCACCTTTTGCTTTCTTTTTCTCCTTATATTCCTGTTTTTCCTACTTTTTTTCATGCTTTCTTTCTCTTCCATTTTCTTTGTCTATTTACTTTTGGGTTGCTTTTCCCTTTCTGTTTTCTTCCTGTAGCCTCTTCCAATCTCCCTCCTCCTTTTCATTTCACTATCTTTTAGTTCATTTACCTTTTCTTCTTTTACATATTCACTCCTTTAAACCCTGTCTTTCTTTTGTTTTTCTCTCTCATTATACTTTTCTTTCTTTATTCTTTTTTCGTTCTTCACCTTTCCTTTTTTTCTTGCACTTGTTTTTCATTCCTTATTTTTTCTCATTTCATTCTTTCTGCTCACTATTATTTTCCCTGTCTTCCATTTCGTTCTTCCACTCTTTCTTTACAGTCTTATGTTTTTCTTATTTCTTTCTTCTCTTGCTTACTTTGCTCTTCCTTTCATCATGAGGTCTGGCGTTCGCTAAGACGTTTTGATTTACTAAAATTATATGTATTATATACTTGCTTAAAGGGGCTTTCAACCACCTCTCATCATCCATTGGTCTGTTGTTGTGTCATTTCCATTTTGCTTCCACCCACTACAGCACACAGCATAGGGCAATGGGTCTGTCTACCTCAGTGACTGGTTTACTTCACTTTGAGTGACTGCATTTTGCTCTTTTCACAATGAGCACATCTGCACATAAGATAGTTCCATTCAGTGCCAGTTGCCAGTGTTTCTGTTTTTACTTTATTGTTACTTTAGTTTTGCCCTTGTGTTTAGAGCCTGAGGGGATAGCAGGATGTCTTCTACCAGATGAGAGCACAGGTCATATTCCAGCTATGCCAGTTCCTGCCTCCTGCTAATACTGTTGTAAATTCCTTGTGTTGTGTCATTAGTTTATCTTACTTTGAGTGACTGCGTTTTGCTCTTCACAAGGAGCACATCCACACACAAGCTAGTTCCCTTCAGTGCCAGTGTTTTGGTTTTTATGTTATAATTACTTTAGTGTTGCCTTCGTGTTTAGACCCTGATGTGATAGCAGGACGCTTCTGATTTGACCACAGGGCACATTCCATCTTTATCAGATTCCATCTCCTGCCAATGCTGTTGTAAATTCTTGTGTTTTGCTTTTCTGACTGCTGCTATTTCACAGCATAGCGATTGTGTTTATTTGAAACTGTTCTGTATTAAGTTATCCTCTTTTTACTTTATTTTCTTTCTTTCTTTCTCAAAGACAAGAGGCTTGCAGCAAATGAACAAGACAAACACAAGGAGATGATGTACAGAGCGCTGAAACTTTTCAGACACTTGCCGCCAGTCACAGATCTGGGTTGAATCCATCCTCATTCTTTAGCTCACTTCGCCACCCCAGTTCAGACTCAGCCATATGCAAATCAGTCTTGACCCTGTGCCTCATGGGAACAGTCCAGCCCGAACTGCCAAGTCAGGTCTTCCCTTGACCGGAAACAAGCATCTAGGGACCGGTTTCGGGGTAACACCCCTCATCAGCCAGGCTAGTCTGAATCCAGTGGCAAAGTGAGCAAGGGACCCTCGTCTCAGCATACCCTGCTAACTTAGGGCAAACAAAGCACACAAGGAGATGATGGATGGAGCGCTGAAAGTTTTCAGACACACACCCCCAGTCACAGATCTGGGTTGAATCCATCATCGTTCTTTATATCACTTCGCCGCCCCAGTTCAGACCCAGCATATGCAAATCATTCTTGACCCTGTTCCTTATGGGACCAGTCCAGCCCGAATTGCCAAGCCAGGTTTTCCCTTGACGGACTGGAAACAAGCATCCTGGGACCGGTTTCGGGGTAACACCCCTCATGAGCCGGGCTAGCTTGAATCCAATGGCAAAGTGAGCAAGGGACTCACGTCTGGCCATACCCTGCCAATTTAGGGCGAACAAAGCAAACAGAAGGAGATGATGGACGGAGCGCTGACATTTTTCAGACACTCACCTCCAATCACCGATATGGGTTGAATCCATCATCGTTCTTTAGTTCACTTTGCCACCCCAGTTCAGACCCAGCCATATGCAAATGATTTGTGACCCTGTTCCTTATGGGACCAGTCCAGCCCGAATTGCCAAGCCAGGTTTTCCCTTGACGGACTGGAAACAAGCATCCTGGGACTGGTTTTGGGGTAACACACCTCATCAACCAGGCTAGCTTGAATCCAGTGGCAAAGTGAGCAAGGGACTCACGTCTGGGCATACCCTGCCAACTTAGGACGAACAAAACAAACACAAGGAGATGATGGATGGAGCGCTGAAAGTTTTCAGACACTCACCCCCAGTCACAGATCTGGGTTGAATCCATCATCGTTCTTTAGATCACTTCGCCGCCCCAGTTCAAACCCAGCATATGCAAATCAGTCTTGACCCTGTTCCTTGTGGGACCAGTCCAGCCCGAACTGCCAAGCCAGGTCTTCCTTGGACCGGAAACAAGCATCCTGGGACCGGTTACGGGGTAACACCCCTCATCAGCCAGGCTAGCTTGAGTCAAGTGGCAAAGTGAGCAGGGGGCCCACGTCTGGCCATACCCTGCCAATTTAGGGCGAACAAAGCAAACAGAACGAGATGATGGATGGAGTGCTGACATGTTTCAGAGACTCGCCCCCAGTCACCGATCTGGGTTGAATCCATCATCGTTCTTTAGCTCACTTCGCCACCCCAGTTCAGACCCAGCCATATGTAAATCATTTGTGACCATGTTCCTTATGGGACCAGTCCAGCCCGAATTGCCAAGCCAGGTTTTCCCTTGATGGACCGGAAACAAGCATCTTAGGACTGGTTACGGGGTAACACCCCTCATCAGCCAAGCTAGCTTGAGTCCAGTGGCAAAGTGAGCAAGGGACCCACGTCTGGCCATACCCTGCCAATTTAGGGCGAACAAAGCAAACAGAAGGAGATGATGGACGGAGCGCTGACATTTTTCAGACACTCACCCCCAATCACCAATCTGGGTTGAATCCATCATTGTTCTTTAGCTCACTTCGCCACCCCAGTTCAGACCCAGCCATATGCAAATCATTCGTGACCCTGTTCCTTATGGGACCAGTCCAGCCCGAATTGCCAAGCCAGGTTTTCCCTTGACGGACTGGAAACCAGCATCCTGGGGCTGGTTTTGGGGTAACACACCTCATCAACCAGGCTAGCTCGAATCCAGTGGCAAAGTGAGCAAGGGACTCACGTCTGGGCATACCCCACGTCTGGGAGCGCTCCGTCCATCATCTCCTTGTGTTTGCTTTGTTCACCCTAAGTTGGCAGGGTATGCCCAGACGTGAGTCCCTTGCTCACTTTGCCACTGGATTCAAGCTAGCCTGGCTGATGAGGTGTGTTACCCCAAAACCAGTCCCAGAATGCTTGTTTACGGTCCAGGGAAGACCTGGCTTCGCAGTTCCGGCTGGACTGTTCCCATGAGGCACAGGGTCAAGACTGATTTGCATATAGCTGCTTCTGAACTGGGGTGGCGAAGTGAGCTAAAGAATGATGATGGATTCAACCCAGATCTGTGACTGGGGGTGAGTGTCTGAAAAGTTTCAGCGCTCTGTCCATCATCTCCTTGTGTTTGCGAATGAACAAGAGGCTTGCAGCCAGTACCAGACTGACTATCTAGGTCTGTGTTAGCCATGACATTTTGATTTGACAAAAATTATGTGTATAAGGGGTTTCTACCAGACATGATCCATTAGTCTGTGGTTCTTGTCATTCACATTTTTCTTCCACCCACTCCAGCATGCATTAAGGTGCAATGCATCAGCCTAGTTCAGCCATTGGCTGACTTTAATATGACTTTCGGCATGCCAACCTTTCACAAGGTACACATCCACACAGTGCCAGGAAGTACTATGGTAATGTGTGTTTTTTTAGATCCCAAAAACTTTTGTTGTCTGTTGCAAATGATTTTTTTTAGATTGACGAGGACCCGGTAATATTCCCAAACAATATGTTTCGCAATAATCATAATAAAACAAAACAGGAATTTCTAGAAGAATGGCGGCCAACGCCAGACCTATTGGCTTTGCCAGTATTTAGTTTTAATCAGCATTTGAGGTACACCAGCTCTTGAGCGTGGTGCACATAATTTGGAACTTAACTGTGCTGTCTGTGAGATTCGTCTGTAGTCTTCAAAAGTTATAATGGGTAATTTTCTTTGGAGATGTGTTAGTACTTCTGCTGCTCAAATTTAACCATTCACTTTTTTATTCTGAAAAACGTGTATAAATAATTAGTGCAAAGAGGAAACGGAACATACTTCAAGTGTGCCTGGGTTAGTTCCACTTCTCACAAATAAGTGTATCCACTAGTGTGGGGAATCAGACCCACAGTATATTCCATGTGAGTACCAAACTGTAGGTTCCCATATCTTATTTGCAGCTGCTAACGTTAAAATATTTCAGTGACCAATAAACCCGAGCCTCCCACTGTGTTCTACTTGCTACTGAGGTAAATACCAGTTTAGGGTTAGGACTACTGGATTTCTAAATCCCTTTATCTCCGAAACCATATGAAGCATCACTCTGGCTTGACAGTATGTGCTTGAGGATGCCTCCATGTGGCCTAGGGGGCTCGGTAGAAATAATCTAGATTCAAGTTTTCACTTCCACAAAGACAGCATTAAGAAGATAGCTGCCATTTTCTGCTGTAATATTTTCTTCACGAAGGGCACCATTCACATAGCACATGGACACCCACAGAAGTAATATACATACCCTTTGCAGTAACCCACACTTACATGGGAAGTGAAGCAGGGGCAGTAAAACAGCCTTGAGCTCTGCACTGAAAATTCAGTCTCCACCAGTTGTCAGTCATCACACAGCCTTGTGAGGAGATAATAGTCACCCTCTAATTTGGGTCAGGGTGCAGTGTGGGTGTATCCTTTGTCCAACAGAGGTGTGTGCTTGCAGAATGCAAAAACCTGTGGGCTCAAAAATGTCGAATCCATTGGGGAGATGCCGCTTGCACTTTCTTTCCATTTCTTGCACTATCTCTTGTTTCACAATATGTTTTTGGCACTGCCCATCCACTACAAATGGCCCGTGATGTCAGTCTACTGTCCCCTGGTCTCACTGATCCCATCTTATTCTTGTACCTCTGGATATGTCATAACCTAAGGGAACACACTTATGGTACCACTACCCCAAATTTCTGACCTTGGCCATTCTTTAGCCAGCTTTGCCACTCTCCTGGCAGCCCATTAAGATAGAGCAAAGGGCATGTGTTTGCTTCAACATTGCTTCTCTTCACATGTTTACAGCTATTTCTTCTTTCACAGATACCTTACTGATATGAGTGGTTCTAGGTATCGCAGTAGCCCGCTGAATTTCCCAACCTAACCTGTTAGGTCGAATTGCCATCATCTTCCATATCAATTTAAATAACTATTTGCTCTCTATTATTCCTCTTGCACTGACTGTTTTCACGTACTAGTTATTTATCATACCCAGTCTTTTGCCTCATACTTTCATAAGGGTGGACATAAGGGGTACGCTCAACATTTTAGGTGAACCCCATGGAGAGATATAAGGAGGAATTACTCTCGCACCTGCTCACACACTGCACCTCACAACCTACTGAGATACCTCCATAGAGTAGGTGCAGACCTCTTCTGGGTTTATCCCACCAGGTAGGAAAGATGTGCCCCTCCCTGTGATGGGAAGTAAGATCGGAATACCAGTGTTGAGTAGAACATGTGGGAGTGATTGCAAGCTGATGAGCGGCAGCAGACCAAGATAGTTGCCCGGCCGTTCACTATTCCCTCCAACGTAGGGATGATTCAGTTCAGTTATTTCCACTAGACATCCTATAGCACTGAAAGGCAATGGAAATGGTTAAGTTCCCCAGCTCTAAATTTACACGCTGCAGTGATTCCAAAGGGACATTCTACCATATGATCTGGATGTGCCCTGGCATTGTCCCTTCCTGGAGGAGAGTACATGATGTCCTAGTCAATATATTACACATACCCAATGTTATGGACCCTAAGATGGCAGTGCTTGGTGTTATGAAGTGACGGGCAGACTCACGCCGACAAAGAACATTGGGTGGGCATCAGCTTTCTTGTGGCCAAACGAGACATTGCCAGATATTGGCGATCCACTGAGCTACTATCCTTGACAACTTGGTCCAGAGGCATGATTTATTGAAGTAATGCAGAGAAAGAGATTTATAAGTGGTGAGGTTGGGTAAGCAAACACCAGAAGATATGGGAGTCCTGGATTTCCGGATGTATAGACACCTGAAATGGTCTGTCTAATATGTTATTATTGGTCAGCATGTTGGTAAT
The DNA here is from genome assembly GCA_963921515.1 of Calotriton arnoldi. NCBI lineage: Eukaryota > Metazoa > Chordata > Amphibia > Caudata > Salamandridae > Calotriton > Calotriton arnoldi. The sequence continues at coordinate 2,439,955 of CAWUFW010000577.1, read as the reverse complement.
GTAGTTACAACACTTTGCATTTACGGGATAACATCCAACTGCTGTATTTGGGTGCCACAGTTGATTGTTTTAATTGTCTGTTTGAAAAAAAACATTAAAACAATAAACAGATGTGTTAAAAAAAAAAGTAAATATCAGTGTTAACTCACTGGTATGTATGTGAGCCACTAGGGCCGTATAGTGAGGGACAGTATAGATGTTTTGTACCTCATATGATAGTGAGTGTATCCAGCTTCCGTCGAACTGTGAATTTTCATGATCCATTTCACTCTTCTGTTACATGGAAACTGTAAATATATGTTCAAAAGCATGGCATCCAATGAGCTATGTGTATGTGTTTCAGCTGTTATGTGCTCATAGTACACTTTACAGAGAGAAGTGTGTCCGCTCCTGTTCAATATAGGACTATATAGAGCCTCATGAGAAGAGGGGTTTTTAATCTACTTGTGCAGAAACCAGAGCATGTGTTGTTTTCCTGTGAAATAAAGCAAAAATAGGAGGTAAAGCACAAGTACTGAGAAATTAAGAGCCAGATGTTCTAGTCACTGGGTCGCAAAATACTGGTCGCAATTTGCGACAAGTATCGTTGTGACTAGAAAAGAATTCTTAAAATTCCAAACCTTAGTGGGTTGCAATCCGACCTACCTCTTTGATCTTAATGAGGTTTGTCACTAATTACATCTCACTATGATTGGAGGCCTTCAAAAGGATAGTTGGCTGGGGTCAGCGGACCACCATATCTGTGATTGCTTTTTAATAAAGCAAACTTTTTTTAAAAAATACTGCCGTTTTCCTCAAAGAAATGGGACTGCGTTTAAAAATAGGTTTACTTTTTTAGGTCTCGCCTACGCAGCGCGCATGCGCTGCATAGGAAAAAGACCTTTAGCCATCGATTCCGTTTTTCAGGCAAAAACGTGCACGCATTGCATTGCTTTGAATGCAACTCGTGCACGTTTGGCGATTCCCTTGCGGGAGCGAGCTTTGAAACCATGTGTTTTTAATTAACATATGGTTCCTGCTCGCTCCCGCAAGGGAAACATGCGCAGGCCCCCTCCTCTCTCCCCTCCCCCTGCTGCCTCCTCCTCTCCTGCCAAACCTGCTCTCGGCTAACTTTCGCGGCCGCGGGGCCGCGCTGGTCTTTCTGCGCTTGTTTTTTAGTTGGAACGCCTGCAGGATCACATTCACAGTGTAGAAACCGGTTTCTTGCTAGTTTTCCCCGTCCTTACCTCCTGCACAAAGGGGCAGCTCCAACCCGCGGGATCCGGGGGTGCAGTCTGGTGCGCGGGGCTCCGGGAGTGCAGCCTCCTGCTGCTCGGGGCTCAGGGGGTGCAGCCTGATGCTCGGGGCTCCGAGGGTGCAGCCTGCTGCTCGGGGCTCCGAGGGTGCAGCCTGCTGCTCCGGGGCTGAATCCTGCACCGCCCAGGACCCGGCAGCCAGCACAGGGAGTTCCACACAAGCCCGGGGAGGCAGAGGAGGGCGCACGTAGCGCCGTCTTTCCTTCCAAGTCTGGAAACTCTGGCTAACGCTCCGAAAGGCTCGGCCGTTGGAAGCTAAGAACAGCTCTTCGTGTTTTAGTCATTCGGCTACACCCTGCGTGTGCTCCTTTCTTTCCACTGCCGCGGCGGAGAGCGGGTGTCTGTGGGGCGCTGGCAGTGATTAGCCGGCGTGGCTTGGCACATGGTGCGCGGCCGCCGGGGAATACACGCTGCCGGGGCCGTCCGAGCGCGCATTCCGCTGCGCTGTGGTACTTGTTAGTTTTGCAGGGTTTCCATTTTTGTCATCTGATCAATTGTGTATCCTAGTGTTAATGTAGAAATGACTCGTACTTCTGCTGTTTGCTAGGAGTGTCGGCAAACCTTTGTATCAGTGGTCTGCAAACCTCCACCCACCGCTTTATATTGTTGCTTCGCTGAAATAACTCTAGTGACAAAATCTTTCATTTTTTTCTCTTGGTCCATCGGTGTCCACTTTCACTTGCATAATCAACAAAATATTGTATCTTTTTTCTTTGTATATCTGGTGCCTCCTTTCAGTGCATCCTGGTTGTTCCTCATCATCAACCGGTGTGACAGTTCAAGCAAGGTTTCCAGATCCTGGGTGTAGCTGGAGAGCTAGCTCTCTAAAGACTGTGGAAGTAGTTCCCTAAGTTCTGGTGCAAAAAAAGCTTCTCCCAACTAACTGGCTGCTATGGTATGCAGCAAAACGGCATCGATTAAACTCTGCTTCCTCTTCTCAATTATGCACCTTCGGATCCCCACAGGAGCAACTGTTTTTCACAGGGCCTCTGTAAAGGTCAAAGTTTGAGTCACAGATGATGTGCTAATCTCAGAAGAACAATATAGTTCAATAAACTTTTTGCACCAACAATTTCATACAAAAATAATCGAGAGATGTAAAAGTTACTCATAGAAACTAAATTGCAGTGCAAAACTGTACAACTGTCAAGAGATGAACCTGAACACAGTCTTTCTGCTTGTGAGAAGTCACTACTCTAGACAATCGAGTAGTACCCTCAGTCTTCCTATAGTGTGTAGTGTCTCTCACACAAGCCACTGAAAAAAGTACTATGCAATCGAGAAATTCTACTACAGTCTCAAGCATCTCCCGCGCTAGATACTGAAGAAAGGATAGAATATCATGAAGTTCATTTTCGGAATTCTTGTTTCTCCCTAACAATCTACTATGGAAGGAAGGGCAAAGCAGATTATTTAAAAGGAGGAAACTCCATCAATGGGCACCAAACTGAATATTCTAAGATAAATTAAGGAGGAGATGAGGGTGTCAATTGGAGGGAGCAGGGTGTTGTGGGCAAAGGGTGCCACTGGCGGGAGAAAACAAATGGTTCCCATGTTGAAGTGGTTTTTAATAGAAAATGGCGAAATGGAAATTAAAGCCAAAGGGCCTAATTCACTTTGCATTAAACAAACAGTAGATGCACAAAAAATTACAACCCAATACTCAAAATAAAAACCCAAACAAAATGGAGCAATAATTTTGCAAACAATGTAGATCAGGTGGCCTGAGGTGAGCTGCACAAATATTTGTACTAAGCAACCTAACCCCCTCCCTCTCCGCCAGACTGCAAAGTGTAAAGTAGTATGTATTCAGCAAGACAGAGCCTGAAAAAGTGCTCCGCCCTATGGACAGACAGAGGAAATGTAATTATTTTTCGATTCATGTGTGGTACTCCCAGAACGCTCACATTTGAGTACGTTTACTTTGTGGTCTAGGAATTCATTTTTTTGCATGTTAACTATGGCTCCTACAGAACAAACAGAACATTTTTGTACTTCTCATATTGGCATATTCGTCATCCACTTTAGTCCACCAAATGTTATGTAAACACTGCTAGATCATGGGCTTAAATAGAGACCTTACAAAGACAACTACCCGCCTGGCCAAGGCATTTGCTCTGCGAGTCTATAAGATTATACGTTCTAAAAAGTATTGTCTGACAGAGTGCTACAGCGTAAAGACTGGACAGTGTAATTTACAGATTGACGTCTGCCACTACAGTAAGATTTGAATGCAACACACCTGGTTCAGCGAGTGGAAAAGGCTGAGGCCACTTCAATAGAAAACGTGCTGTTTGTAAATGAGAATACGCTACCACATCATGCTTTATTAATATATTTATTAAATGTAAGTTCTTAAACAATAACTGAGAAATATTCCTGCCCCGATGACAATGCTATTAGTGAACTAAAAGGCAAGTCAAGGGTCATGTGTACCCTTATTATATATGTAGCAAACGTTTAGTCTACTACATCAAACAAGAGGTTTTTGTACAGCAGAAATGCTGAACTTGCGTATTTGAAGGTGCTCTCATGTGATAATGAAGAAAAGGGCAGCTCTGTAAAATGAAATATTTGCCTAGAAACACATAATTTGAGACAGGTTTATGAGTAAAGTACATTACAGTTAGGTCGAGTAGAATATTCAAATCACTAGACCTGTAGGTTTTTGAATTTTTAAAGGCCTGGTTTGATTTAACAGACTAAACGTTTGCTCCATTTATTATAACAATCTAGTCCACATATAGGGTACATGTGAACCCTGACTTGCCTCTTAGTTTACTAATAGCATTGTTATCAGAGCAGGAGCGCTTCTTAGTTCATGTTTAAAAACTAATTTTTAATAAATATATTATTAAAGCATTATGTGGTAGCACACTATCATTTACAGACAGCATATTTTCCATTGAAATGGCCATAAACTTTTCACCTGACATGCAGTTTCACAGATAAAATTATATAGAGTACAAATGATAACGTGTGGAAATCCGGTTATAGCAAATATTTATCATTTGCACCTCAATCCTATGAACATCTTCGTTTCCATCAAACCTCAGAACTACCAAACAAATGTGTATCCTAACAGCTATTTTTTAAAAATCGTTGTACAGTTAATATATAAGCTGTGTGACACTCCTTTGTCAGACAGTTCACTTTACAAAATCCTCTAACTTTGGAGCCAGAGAAAGAAAAGTAAACACCAATTTTCTGGATAAAATAAGCAGCAACTTGTAAGAAGACATACGCTAGTATTCAACGCCGGTCTTTGAATGCATAACAAATGTGACGAGATAAAAACAAGATATTGGAGAGGAATGCAGGGTCAAAAGTGCTTGGTGCAGCTGCCCTATAGTGCTCTGATCCCCATTTATAATTGTTTGATTGTGCATATTTGTGTGCACAGCACCGCAAGCCAAGAGTCCCAAGACCAGTGCTCCTCATGACACTGCTTTTTACATGGGTGACTACCATTAACATTTTCGGGCCATGCCAGGACTAACTGTGGGTGGCAATTGATTCATATCTGTAATGTACCTTTTGTTATACCTGCACTCCTGTCACTGGCCACTCATAGTAATCTAGTCTACTTAATTTTACTGGGATCCTTCAATTCCCACGGAATGTGGGATAACTGTTTCTAGCAAGTTGTGTTGAAAGTGAAGGGTTACAATTCCAGGCTCCGGACACCCAAGTATATAGTATGTGTAACACCAAAAAGGAAAGTTGCCTTGTTAAACAGCATAGTTCCTTGCGTAGTTGTCTCTCTTTGAAACCCTGCATGTCCCTGTGTTGCGCATTATTCTCCACCTCCCTGCAGAAACCTCTATAGCCAAGCTATTGGGTAAATGCGTTGATCACAAAAGCTTTCATAATGGTAAACGAAAGTCTCTGTGCTGATTTCCCAGGATGAAGGCAATTTAGACAGGTGACCCTGTGGACTGCAAATCATTAGAAAGTGTTGCCATGGGGACGACTACTGCTATCATGTGACAACAAGCATTGGCATAGCCAATAGGTCTCGCCTTTGGGACCTTATAAGCATTTAGTTATGCAGCACAATATCCTTGGTGCAACAACATTAACTGTTGCATGGCTAAACACTTATAAGGTCCCAAAGGCGAGACCTATTGGCTATGCCAATGCTTGTTTGTTTAGGTGTTGGATGTGGTCCCTAACGAACTTTTTTTTTACGTTCACAAAGGGAATGCATTTCCACCTCCTTTGAGGTTTTTATGTACAGAATCAATGTTTTGTGAACGAATTTTGGTTGTAAAACATTGAGTTATAAGATACTGATTCAGTATTTGGAAGGGAGGCATACCACACGCCCCTACAAAATCGATATCCATTCCGAGTCCCATTATAGGAGTCGGAAAAACATTTCCGATTCCGACTCCTAAAGTGGGTTTAGTATATAAGAAAAAACATTTTAGCTATAGCAAATACCGAATTGGAGCATTTGCGACAGTTAAAATTCTTAGCACATCTGGCCCTCTGTTCTATACTTCACTAAACCATAATAAACATTGGGGGCTAGAATGGAAACGCTGTTTCCACCTCAAATTAGAAGACAGACTTGAATTTAAATATATGGACTACAAGGTGCTGAACTGCGTCAGACATTTTGAATTTAAAAGTCCTAGCCTCAACATGATTGAACATTTGCTGTGTTAAATTGGTAAGTAAAAACAATTAAAATGTAGGGTCTTTCTTTTGTTCTCTCCGAAATACACCTCCAAAATCACAATTTTCCACAAGATTTGAAGTTTGTTGTACTTTTTTCCACTCATGATGGTCTTGCAAGTGCAGTATTTCTACTGCATCCGAATTCAACAGTGTGCTTTCTCCTTTTTTTTTAGGTCGACTAATGAAGACAGTATTGGTAAAGTTCAAAGAAGGAAGTTTATAGTACCAGCTATGAGCTTGACTAGGACACAGTTGGGCGGACTACTCACTTCTGAAGCTGTGCTTGGACTATCCAAGGAGACTATAGATATGTTTCACCTAAATATGGATCAGGCCGCAGCACTGGTTCAAATTGGTCAGATGATGACGAAACCAAGACCTGAAGCAGAGGGAGGCATTGTTCATCCTATCACTCTCCTTCATGGTAAGAATAATGACCTCTGTCTTACTTTTCTTTCCTATGTGTGGAAATGAGAATAAAGCCTTGTAGATCCGTTCTCAGATGTAAAATTATGTTTTGTTTGTTAAACCGTACGTGCATTCTTAGTGGGCCAGATATGTATAGACCCGATGGTATGCATTATTATTCTTTTGATCTGGCTGCTTACAAGTAGTCAAGAACGCATGTATTTGCACTGTATTACCCAAAAAACGTAATCTTTAGTATTCTCAACTTTTATCCATGGCAACTTTTTAAGACAGTGCAAACACAAAGTGGGTGCTAAGAATTAGGGACTAAATCACACAACACTGAATATAAACCTAAAAAAGACAACTCATGAAATCATAGGATACATTTAAGTAAGCATTTTTAATTATAATTCCATTGCAAATATACGTGTAAATTCTGGTAGAAAATAAACAGTCAAAGCTCTAAGATGTTGTGAAAATGTGTAGCTGCAACTATAAATCAGAGCATTGGTTATATGCACCTCATTCTGCGTAATTGGGCAACATTTTGTTAACATTAAGTTTAAAAAATCATCTGATTTGTGAAAAAAGCAGAAGAAATAAGTCAACTTTTTTTGCATTCTCACAAACCTTTCATTTCACTGCCAGGTCAAAGTAATGAGATAAAAAAAAAAATAATATCATTTGTTTTGTGTTCAAAATGGCTGGGAGAGAAAGAGGTTGTGTTGTCATTCTTCAAAACCATTTGGCCAGAAAACCACTCGCCACACTGTCCTCTGGGCCCTTGGCAGTGTTGAGGTACACCATGTCCCACTCAATGGCTGATTCCCAGAAACACGATGATGATCTTCTTCCAGGCTTTAATTGGAATACTGTCTCTCCCCGCATCTTCAACTCCTCTTATACCTGCTCCTCTTCGGTGTTGCCCGTTTGACCTGCTGCCGAGGTCCTGTGTGGTTGAACCAGTGCCTAATGGCTTTCCCCTGCCTAGTTGCTGCCCACTGTGACAATATAGTGCAAATAGGTCATCTACAAAGATGTGCGGAACTAGATGAGATGCTACAGAATTTACAATTCATGTGGACATATTTAATAGAAAACACAAAACTTTCGATTAACATAGTCATTCATAAAGGTAACTGACAATGATCCCCTCCTGTCACAAGGGTCATGAGCTCTATTTGGCAACATATACTTCCCTCAACAAGTTGCTTCTGTCTGCATCTGGTGACAAGTACTAGGGACAACGCAAAGGCGGTGGGTGTACTGTTTGTCAAAGTCTTAGCCACTTGCAATTGCTTGGTGCTGTGTTCTAGTCCATCTTTCTTTGCCCAGTATGCCATTTCAGACAGAGACCTACCACATGCAAAGCACCCTTGGCCCTGCTCCAATAGAACAGTCCATCTCGAAACACCAAGCCACGTCTTCTTCGACTTCCAAGACAAGCAACCACTGACTGGTTTCGGCCTAGTTACTCTTTATCAGTCAGGTATTGCTTGAGTTTTGTTGCACAGTCAGCGCAGAATCCATATCTGGACATCCCCCCACACACAGGATGTAAGCACTAGCCCTAGGTGTGACAAGTATGGTGGCTTTGCCTACCCTTGCCATTTGACAGGACTGGTTGAAGATATTGCACAATATGCACAAATCATTGTGGCAAGAAAGATGTGATGACAGCTTAACAACTGTGCAGCATAAATACATGGCTGATTTTCGTCTTCCCACCAAGAGGCATGTGGCTCTACATCCTACTGTATGCATCAGTCACTCGACTGATAAAGGTTTTTTGTGTGTTGTTTTTTTTCACAGTATTGCATTACCTTCAGACATCGTGGCCTAGTCTTTTCTGAGGTTGTTGCTGACATATCTTTTAGGCAAGCACATTGCATGCCATTAAAAGTATGCACATGCATGTGGGAATTTGAGAGAGAGCACATTGTGCTAACCGCATGTTGCAACAATTTTCCACTAACTACTTGTGTGAAATAATAAACCTGCAACATTATACATTACCTCGGTATTTCAAAAGTTGGACAGGGTTTGACACAACCACATAGTCAATTTTATTGTATGGTTAATAAAAACCTTTACAAACAGTAAAAAACATAAAGATGTACGACTTTCTAAATAAAACTATATAGTCACGGCATTGCTAAATAGCAGCAAAGAAGATTCAACTGAGTCTTATTTTGCTAAATGAATAGGAGACAAACTGAGCACGTAGCAAAACAAACCTTTGCACATAAGGTTAGGTAAATGTACAAGATGCGCAGAGCATGGACCCGTTGCAAGACAGGTCTGCAGAAAGCGTGCTGCGAATGTTCCACTGAACCATATTTAAAAAGTGGTTAAAACAACAGTCAGTGCATAAAACAAATCTAGGAGGTAGAAAGGATTCTATCCACCATCACCCCGTTTGAGGGACTTAATAACTCAGAACCAAGCCCAGACAACAACGATTGGGATGAATTAACAACACTTAGACGGACACAGATAAAAACCGCACTACACGGTCTCTTGATGACCGAGTATCTAAGGGCCAATGCTGCCCCACAAGGTCTGATAGTGAAAAACGAACCTTTTATCTTCCAAAATGACAAGGTTTTTAAGAAAGACTGGTCCCTTATATCCTGGCATTGCACACAGGATTGGCTTATATTAATAATAAAAACTGCCACCTGCATAGCACAAGAATTGAAGACAGAAATACAAACCATCGAGGTACGTCTCAAAAGCTACACACCGATCAGTGTCTTAAAGAAACGTCTTGAGGAACTCAATCAAACAATGAATGAGTTTGAAGTCACCCTCAAACAAAGTAAATACACCAAATTGAAGAAGGATACTGGGCGGTTCAGTCACGAGAGGGTATATCCCTACATACGGGACGATCATGTCCCATCATCGAATCACCAGGATTTCAATACCGATGGTGATACTTCGGACTCAGGCTCCAATAGCTCGGGTTCCAGTAGACACAGCAGATCCAACTACCAGGGAAGACGGAACCAGGGAAGAAGAGCAAACTACAGAGGACAACGCGGATGGGGTAACTATCAAGGTCCCCCACCATACCCTCCCTACCCTCACGGTCCACCGTTACCGCAAGGTCCCATGGCACCATTCAGCCACTGGAATGGCCCCCAAGAGTACCAGTACTACCAACCAAACCCGCCTCCTTTTTTAGGATTGCGCCCTGGCCCCAGGAGGGGACGGAATCGGAAGAGGAGCCAAGTCCACTGGGCCACAGAGGAAGAAGTATCCGGGGTATCGACCAGGAGCATGACTGGGGCCTTGAGCAACCAACAAGGAACCAGCAGATAGACCACTTGGTAGTGAATCTTACCGACCAAGACCTAACTCAAGCCCAAATGAAATCCTGGAGAAAGGATTGGGTTTCGTACCCACAGAGAAACTGGACAAGTTCAAACTTTTCAAGGAGATAAATGAGTTCATAAGGTAGTTAAAACTTAAGATCTACTTCAAAGACAAGGAACCACAAACCAACGGAGATGATGACACAGGGCTGAGGGTAAAATCCACCTTCACCCCTCCTGACAGTCTGTTACCTGTGGAGTTACTGGCATTTGAGAAGGCTGTCATGAAGGAGATTGAAGAAATGGATCCAGAGGAACATCGTATTTTCCACAATACAACCAAAGAACAAAGACAAGCCATTAGGGAATTGGCCAACAACAACGACATAGTCCTTAAGCCGGCCGATAAAGGAGGAGCAATGGTGATCCAATCCACACAGGGGTATGACCAGGTATGCCAACACCTCCTACAGGACTAAAGGAACTACGAGATCTTGACAGAGGACCCAACAAAGTCAAATCGGATCCAAATCGCTAGTATGGTGGAGGAAGCCACCTACCACAACTGGGTATCAACCAAAGAAGGGGAATTCCTTATTGCTAAGTCACCAATTATCCCCTATTTTTACACAATGCCCAAGATCCACAAGAACCTATCCCAACCTCCAGGACGACCCATTGTGTCAGGTATTGGGTCTATCTTGGAACCATTATCAAAGTTTGCCGATGCTTTCCTGCGCCCACTGATACAACGATCAGATACACTAAAGATGTCCTGAGGCTCTTACATGACATGAGCTTTGACCCCACAAAGGAACTACTAATGGGCTTGGATGTAGAGAGCCTCTACACTAGCCTACCTCATGATTAGACCTTGTGCATCATAGAAGATGTACTCTTTGAGATTGGTTGGGAGTACTAGACCCCACGCAACATAGTTAGACTGTTGTAAAATGGCATTTTGATACAAAAACGCACTCTATCTCCAGAAGCACGGGACCAGCATGGGCAGTACATTTGCTCCTAGTATAGCTGGGCTATATGTCCACCACCTGGAGGCACACACAATTCTCAACCCAAACAACCCTTTCCAACGACATATCAGGGTATGGAAACGTTACATAGATGACGTTCTCGTCATCTGGAATGGCGATGAAGAACCGGCCAACAGGTTCATGACTTGGTTAAATCATCAGAATCAATTCCTCAAATTCACTAATACCATCTCAAATAAAGAACTTGTTTTTCTGGACCTCAACATCTTCCCCAAAGATGGTGGCCTTATAACTACCACACACTTCAAAGCAACAGCTAAAAACTGCCTCCTCCTTTACGACAGCTTCCATCCCCGACACTTGCGGGATAATCTCCCTTACGGTCAGTTTTTAAGACTGAGGAGGAACTGTTCTTATGTAAAGGATTTCAAGGCCCAAGCAGAAGAACCTGCCGAAGAAATTGGTGAAAAGGAACTATCCAACCAAAGTGGTGGAGAGTGCCTTGAAACGCGCTAGAAACAACAATAGGGACGCCCTACTTGAACCCACACCGCAGAAAGTCAAAGAAGATAGACCAATCTGCATAACAACTTTCAATACCTGTTCCAATCAAGTAACCAAAATAATAAACCGACACTGGCACACACTCAACTGTGGACACGTGAACTTCCCCAAACCTATGTACTCGCACAAGAAAGGGAAAAGTGTGCGGGATTTAGTGATACATACAAGACAGCGGAAATTGACAGAGAATGCAGTGTCAAACACTCTTCTTCCACCACTGAAAGGTCACCACCCCTGTGGTCAATGTAGCATATGCCATCTAACCAGAATGAGTAAGAACATTACCTTTAACAATGACACAAAGTGGGAACAACGTAGATTCACCACGTGCAACAGCAAGAATGTGATCTACATGATCACCTGCCCGTGCGGTCTACACTATATTGGGATGACCACACGCCCTGTGAAAGTACGCATCTGCGAACACAGGAGCAATGTGAAATGTAAGAAAGCCACAACTAAAATGTCAACACAATACTTAGAAACCAACCACGCCATATTAGACCTACGGTGGACAGTTATCGAACAAATGGACTCAGAAACCACTCTGTTCGAAAAAGAGCAGCGGTGGGTCTTCCGTCTCGGCACACACACAAGGGGCCTGAATGACGATATTCCATGGGGGCAAATTAAGTAGTCTATGTATATTTTAATATATGTTTTCATCTACCAATTATTAGTCATACCACCACTAGTATGCATCATTTATGAACATTAATTGGCTCCCTATGAAACCCACTGATCTTGTGTTACTTACATTAATGTTTATGCAAAATTTCGTCCTTCAATTTTGCCCACTTATTTGAGTAATGTGCACTCATACATATGAATAACAACCAACCAGGGAGCTTTGCCACATCGGGCCGTTTTTCCTGCGCCAACAACGGCAACTATTACTAGTCATACCACCACTAGTATGCATCATTTATGAACATTAATTGGCTCCCTTTGAGACTCATCATCAGTAATAAAACACTGATCTTGTGTTACTTATTTTAATGTTTTTGCGAAAATTCCTTCAATTTTGCCCACTTATTTATTAATGTGCACTCATACATGTGAATAACAACCAACCAGGGAGCTCTGCCACATCAGGCCGTTTTTCCTGTGACCGCAGCGGCATGAATGCATAGCCCCGGGTTGTTTACAACATCAGGAAGTATTTCCTTTCATGATCGCGAAATGGCTCTGCATAGCACTCTTTTTTAACAAAGTGCCGATCACGACCCTCTTTTTTAGTAATGAATGTTGCCTCATAATTTAAGTTTCATTTCCTACTTTTCGGGTCACACCAGACCGGTTTTAAGTGCAACCGCGAACCCCGAGGTATATCAACGAACCAACCAGTAAGTGGTGCCTTATTAAGACGCCCATTTTGTGAACCCAACGTTCTAGTTTTCATGGGCGAAGCTTGACCTCGAGCCCGGAAGTGAGTCTTTCCGAAGGTAGGCTGCCATTTTTTAGGTTATCATTCCAGTGTTTAGATGCACACGCACGCTGATTGCAGAACCAACCGGATACAAATACCGGCGTTCTGCAAACACTCATTGTTCATCGGAGCCACGGGCAGGCAGTGTTTTGGGTGAGCGAGATGCTTTGACGAAGTGAGTACGGCATAGCCGAACCCTGGGCAGCATATCCAGACATACCACCATTTTTCTCTGTATATATATATATTTTTTTAACTTTGACTGAATGCTTCCTCGTCCCACAGTGTTTGACTACAAGCGCTCCTCCCCTCCCGTGTTGAAGCTCATGGGGCCCTAATTAGGCAACCTAAGTGTACGTTCCCTGACAGGTTTTAAAATGCTGAGAAACTGTCACATCGTGTTTTCTCTCCCATATAGATGACTACTGGCACACAGCACTTATGCATTATAAAAGAGCACCGATCTCTGCAAACTGATAGCGCATTTAGAGTGTGTGTTTCTTGTTATATGTATTGTATTGTCTCTTATGTCTTGAACAGGACTTTAAAAAAAGGGCAGCACGATACGCACGTAAAAATTACGATGAACTATCGTGCATGGAGTGAAAAATATATCACTTTTTATCCTTTCACGAGTGTGGTGAAGGGGTGTTTCGAGTACATCAGAGTATATACTACGACTATTAACATTGTTCCTCTATCCTTCCAGATCGTTTTTAAAGAGGATACCAAGTAGGTATTGGATGAATGTTTTTTGACAAAGATGCATATTAGCCTTTGACATTGACTAGGCTGACCACACTAGGTTACAGTCAGAGTGGTAAAAGGGATCAACATCCTAGGTCCTGAAGAGAAGCTTAGGGTAGGCTTCGAAACATGTAGACCCGTGAGGAAACTGCCCATTATAGCACTTTTTCCTCCTTTCCCCACTTTTATTAATACAAGCTATAGGGAGTATTAAAGTTTAGTTTTCCACGCAGCCAGGTATTTTTTTAAACTCACTATCTTCTGACCCTTCCGCTCTCACACCAAACACATTATTTCACTTCACTTGAAAGTGCTCCCACGTATCCGTAGGTCGTAGCACGCCCCGTCCCGCAGCAGGGCGGGAAGAACTCGATGATGAAGCATGCCACCAAGGGACCTTTTGGTGGGTGAGGGCTATTTTAGAACACATATCGTTTCTCCCGGGCCAGGAACCAAATGGTTCTCTTGGGTTTAGTCACTGTTTGTAAGGATAGCATGGTTTTTGGAATTAAGAGCGGACTCCCTTTGTTTTTTCAAGAAAAACTAATGACATGGCTGAACCCAGCCCATGTGGACAATGATTTGTTAGCCGCTGTATGATTAGTCTTAAGCTAAGCGTGAAGGACTTAACGTTGTTGTGGTGGGTTCTGCCGGCCCCCATGTTATATATGCAGTAATGGGGGGTGTAAGAATTACAGCATATAAGAGCGTATTTCTACAGTACTGGTGGGGTTGACAAAGTCCAGTTTAGTCGCAGCCATCTGGAGAAACTTAAACTGTTTTGGCCTTTAGTAGTGGATTAGATGAATTCAGGGTGGCGATGACTGCCTGCTGGCAAGTACGCACTCCTAGCCGACTAAAATCGGCACAGAGAAAAATTCTCCTTTGCTGCAGCAGTTGGGGGCAGATATAAAAAAAATATGGATTAAGGTTTCTTTTTCTTGTCCACATAAGTGGCAGCTTGTGTCTTGAATAGCTGAGCGGCGCCAGGACGGAAGATGAGCACGGAAATTCCACTCCCTGCCTCTGCATCTCAGTCAATCACTGTCACTGCCTCAATTCAGGAAGGACCTTAAGACCTGGCTCTTCGAATGAACTGCAGAACGCCCCCCTCCCACCCCAGTGCCTTGAGACTCTAACGGGAGATTAGTTGCGCTTTACAAAAACCCTGATTGATTGATTGACTGACCATGCATGGGAGCTCTTGCTTAAGGCTGTCCAGATCTCCAGTTTTTACATTTTTTAGGCCATGAGTGATGTTAGTTTCTTAAAAGCCTGGTAGGAGAGGTGTTTATTCCCGGCCTCAGACAGTGAGAATTTCACCAGTTTGTCCTCAAGATGTTGCCTATATGACGATCTCATGTCGGAATGCTCAAGTTTGCACCAGATTAAACCATTCATGGAGTCGGGTGGTGCCGATCAGAGCCTGTGGCAGAAGTTGAGAAAGCAGCTGCCTCTGGCCCAGGGGTGTTTTATTGTGTTAAACACAACCACATGAGCTTCCTTTGTGTGACCAGGTTTGTCATCACACACAGCAAGAGAAGTTGAAACCTACTCACCACTGTGCTGGTATTCATGGTCGTGAAGCTCAGCATGGTGGTCCAGCCAAGCCTTTCCCAGGATCCTCCTTAGAAATGTGGTGAGCTAGGAGACATTCTCCTCTGGAGCTAGGTGGCCTCCCAAGGATGTCCAGTGTTTTGTGACTGTATCATCGCCATAGGCCCTCTCAGCATTTTTGAATTTCCTCGCCCTTTCTGGTAGCAACTTCTACAGCAGTGCACTTCCTGACAATGTTTTATCAATATCACAAGATGTGCCTACTCACTCAGCCGCTTTTCGGGCTAAGGAAATTTGAGGAGAATCCCTCCTGCATGATCTCACCTTCATCCTGGATGTAGTTAGGGCTCTTCTCTGTTCTGCTTCCAGCCATTTTGGGACGCTTTTGAGTCCACAAACCAACAGACTGGAGGCAGATGTCCTTTCTGTGTCCTGACTGGCGTAGAAACATCGGATTCCTTTTCTACTTTTGTCACTTCCAAACACATACAGTCATCGTAATATATTATAAGCCATGTAATTTTACATGGCATATACTCTGGAATACAGTTGAAAGCAGGGGAAAGAAAGGAGAGGAAGGTACACTGCACTCATTCATGGATCAACAGGTCACTATTTGTAACATCATCACTTCCAAGCCTTTGAAATGTGCATAAAACACAAAAGAAATTAATGGATTCCGAATATTACACAATAGATACCTAATTTAATTGTGTCTGCTATACTATTATTAATTGGCTAGATTGTGGAAAATGTATATCTCAATCCATATATTTAGCAGTGTGCACTTTTTTATGCCAGACTCTTGTGCTTAGAAAGCATCTATGTGAAGCACACAAATCGGTCTCAGGAGGGCACGTGCTAATGGAGTTATGTTCCACATTTCATCATTGAAGCAATATTGTCTCTTCAGTGTGGTTCAATTACCAGAATTGTGGCTCAGATGAAGAAAGGGGCCACAAGATGGCTATGGACATTCACCCTTGGCTTATAGGATCTGCCTTGGGTTTGGAGATGGATTGGGCCAAGGTGCTGGCTAAATATTCTCATCTGTGCCTTGTTGGAAGGCGGTGTTTTAGAACATGCAGCAGTCAAGGATGCTTTTGGACACCACTTCAGGTGAGCACAGAAGCACCGTTGTGATGGAGATCTGAACTGTGACATGAGGATGCCTCTGTTCTTTGTGTGTATGGAGATGGGGAGCGAGAGCTAATGCAGAATCACCTGTCAACAGGAAAGAAGAAGCAACAAGTATATGAATTTTTAGACATTCACATTGAGATTGCTTATAGATACACTGTAGTACTGTATGATGTTCTAAAGAGATGAGAGTAATGCTTTGTGCCATTCACCATCATGTAGTACCCCAAGTGAACATGCACATCTTCTGCATTTCTGTTACTCACCTGTAGACACATGTCTTGTTAATCCCAGCATTCAACTGAACAGCAATTGCTGATCACTGGAAGATCAAGCTTTTGTGTATTGATCCACCAGGAAAACGGGCATACACATGTGTGAAGAGGGCCCTGGCGGCGTTGCTTAAGATAACGGTGTGCTGGCGTGCTGAGGTGGATGAAGGGCCGCAGCCAGTTGGGGAAATGAGCTGTGGCACTAAACTGCAATTGACATATGCTGCATTGGTCCACTTAGCATACACTTACGCGTTGTCAAACATTGCACAGCCAATCAGGCCGTTAATGCGTAGCACGCATGCATAGTACACATGGAAGTCTGCTGTGAATGGTTTTATATTTGCTTTGAGTCTTACAATACAACTAGTGAGTCTCAGCTCCTATACAATGTGTAGAAAGTTTCTCTCTTCCGATGTGCAACACTTTGAAATGCTGCAAGAGCACTAATTTGGTTAATCATTCTGTGTGTCCGGTGAAATTTTGGACTTCCGCTTATAAAAATTGTGTGCTGCAAAATTGGTTTTTTGTATGGCTGTCCACTCCCTCAACCAGAAGTAGTGGTTTTATGTGTATTATTTCTATAATTTACCAGGAGTGCAGATGCCTTGACTGTATGAGGTGTTATGCTGTTCAGTCTCTCAAATTTTTCCTCATACGTCTTAGTTTTTCATGATATTAACAAAAGGAATATTATGATAACCTTGTTATTGAAACATACATTGTGTACTTATCAAAAGCACAATATTTCTAAAGATCACCATCTTCTTTATTAATCTAATATATTGAGTAGTAGTTGTGAAACGTTCACTTTAGATTTGTCTTGCATATATTTAATGCATTAAAATATTCAGGCCTTCACTCTAAATTCACGTATCCCAGTACGACCGGTATTCTTTGTGTCAACTAGTATTCTGAGTTTCTGATGTGCAGTTTGTAAGTTCATACTGGTACAGTGGGTTTCCAAGAATTTGATTTAAAGCTACTTAATTCATCACCTCCTTAGCTGCTTGTAAAGTGGAACATTTTGCCGATATGGGCAACCTAGGCATAGGGTAAGGAGTTTAGTCATGCTACCAGTATTGTAGCTCATATGATGTGATATGATGGGCGATTTATAATGCGCACAACTACTCCAAGGAGTGTCCCGGTGGTGACTTAACAGCTTTGCAACATGGTCTTCTCTGAGGTGTAGTGGGGGATACCCTCAAGTGCCTTCCCACTAACAGAATGAGGTCCCCTCTCTGGAGCTGTGACCTTACACATAGGCTCCTCCATGGTTTGACCAGGCCTTAAGTTTTCTGGACCAGACTTGTTGATTCCTAAATCACCTACATCAGCACCATTACAGCACACAGAGTTAGCAGATTTGGCTGCATTTGTCTAGTTTTTTTCCCGGTATTAAATATTGCACCAGGCACGAAGTAGAAATAGACCTACTGTATGAAGAAGAAGAATTTTCTTAGTCGCAGTTTAGAGCTTCCAGCTGGTCTACTTACTAAACATCAGGGGCTCTTCTGACCCGCTCTATGTTGATGGAAGTTTATCATAGAGCATGCTTACTGGAAATTCCTTCCAGATCAGTAATCCTTTTGTACTCTGACTCAAACAGTATCCTTTGGACCACAAGAAAGAGACAACAAGAGGGCCTTCAATCTAGACATCCTCCTCATTATATTTGGCCAATTCAGAAATCCTTCTTGTGGCTTGACAAACTTTGCTCATAATATTGATGAGCTACTTTGATTGTGAGTTGTGCCGTGAGTTGACGCATTCAGGATAAAATAGCTCCTTCGTGTTTGAGATGAGGAAATTTGAGCCGTCCCAGGAATCTAAATGGTGGCCCTAACATAATACCAACTTTAAACCACCAGAAGGCATTACAGACATCTGCCACATTCTACCATCTTCTCCCACCAACCCCTTCATATACGTCTCGTCCTCTAGCTGATCTGTCATCCACCTTCATGCCAAATTAATTTAATTGCCTTTTTCACCATGCACTCTGGTAGCGGTGCCACCTCAACTCCACTGCTTTATTTCTCCCCATGTATGGGAATCTTAGAAGAAACTCAGTGTCTCTCTGACGTTAGCCTAAACATATTGAAAATTGTTATTTATTTTATAATATTCTGTCCACCTGCCAACTTTTGAGTGGCGTTTGCCCCACAGCGTAGAAATAGCAGCCAAACAGCCGCTACATGAACCTTTCTTGACAGTGAAGGGAATTACAATGATGCCTTGGGAAATATGTCAGGGCAGTCCTAAACTATCTTGACCAAGAATGCTTCCTGATATGGTCACACTTGTAAACATTAGAAGTCTGTTTTTATCCATATGTCACAGGCCTGCTGTTTCATAGATCCATTGAGAATGCAGGCCAAGAGCCAAAAGTTCAGGCATACCATGCTAATTTGTCCTTGTTTTATCACAAAGTTTGAATTACTTCATGAAACAGGTCACACATGTGGAATTTGAAACAAATTCTGTATTCATAAATTACATTGATTCAGTTTCTAGTTCAAGGGTTTCCTTGACAGGACAAATGCGCTGTTAAAACAAGGTTCAGACAGGGTCATTTGTTATCCATGTGTAGATCTTGGATAAGGGTGGGTTAGCCTTGAACATAAAACACTGTTCACACAGGTAAACGTAGCAATAACGTACATGTTCAGAAGGTAGATGCTCTGGTGTGCTTACATGGAGGGAAACTTGCATTAATGCTTAATATGATTCATTTTAGGCCTAGTGAGGCCTGGTGATCGTGGCGTACTCAAGCACTTTGCCCCAGAGTTCTCTACATCCTGATTACAAGAGTTGGTGCTGGTTATGACAAACTGCTTAGGGTGTATTGTAGAGGTTAAGAAGTTTGCCTAATGTAACTACTGAGGACCATTCAATAATTCATATGTCAGAATTCCTGCAGTAAAATATCCTAGGAACAGGACCGCATGTTTACATTTTAGATAAAACATTTCAGAATGATTCTTCTCATACATTTTCTATGAACAGACAAAACAATACAAATAAGGCAAAGTGAGTAATGGTTTCAATAATTTTCATGGGGACGTGGTCTTTTCTTTTTTCAAGATTCACCCACAATGCCCTTATAATTTCCCTAATTTAGTGTTCAAAACCAAGAGCAGTGTTTTTCCGGTGGAGCAACCAGTATAACACTGGTCTGAGTTAATGCCTAGATGGTAAAATGTTGTATCTCAGTGAGAGGTAAGCCTTTGATCTTTTATTTATTTTCTGTCATTTGGTCACAGTCACTTGATGTGGTGCAGGTTGGTTACATCATTTACAGGAGAAAGTCCACAGTGAAGAGTTAATATGGAGGCTCTTAATTTTCACTTCCCATTAACATTTTTCAACAAGTCTTATCTGTGGTTGTTGGCCAAATCTACTCAAATTTTCTTCATGCAACTGGCTTTTTAAATTGCTACTTTTAATGGTTATAATACCCTTCTATTTGTGTTGAGTTGCATGTATGCATTGGCTCCATATTTAGTTACTTCTCTCACCTGCATGTCACAGGTTGTTCCAGAAGCAATGACATATTCTTTTCTCTTTCGAGGGTTATTATTGTAAGATAAACCAAGTTAGAAAAAAGATGTACTGATTTTCTAACATGGGTTAATGTGAATGTAAAGTTTATAGCCTGATCATTTACCAGGAATCAGCAATCTATACTCTTACTTTGTGCTGTCATTATGTTGAGCGTGTTGAAGTAATCAGCACAGTCTCATTGAAGCTCATAACTAATTGGCAGAGGCCAATAGAAATGTATTACCATTTTAAGGGGAAATGCAACATCTGCAACGCTAACAATCCTCTATCTTTCCCTCCCTCCTGCACACAAAGTAATGAAGATATTTTAGATTGAGGGTATTGTATAGCTATTTTTTTTGTTATTGTCCTTCTTTTTTTCCCCTTTATTTTATTGAATTTGTATTTCAGATACAGTTGATTTCAACAGTGCATAAAAGCAATCAACCATTTTCAAGTAATGCATTTGTTTCATATTCATTCCTGTATGCATGCACAACTGGGCTAGAATGTGTGGCGTATTGGTGTTATACTAGTTATATCATGTTCATTATGTGTCTTACCCTTTGTTATTGTTTGGTTCCAATTCGACTTATATAAACACCCCGACAACAATGGCTTATTTTTATTTAATTCAGCATAACCAGTGCAGCTGTTTCACTTCTATGCCTGGTATTAAACTGAATACATCTATATTCTTTTATTGTTGAGGTTTAGTCTGTTCTGCCTGTGCCTGCATCATGTGTACATGCCCATGGTAATGGGGGAGCTCTGAGGTGGGTGTGGTGATTTTCAGCACAGTGTCAGCTGTCCTGCTCCCCTTGTGACTTGTTCTTATCCGTAAGTGTGGTCTACCCTTGTTCTTTTTGGATACTTTCTGTCGAACTTTATCTCATTCAGGCTAGTCTGTGCACTCTTGCGTTTTTTATTTGTGAATATTGCCCCAGCCCCCACCCCTCCTTGCCTTTGCCTATCTCTATAGCTCACTGACAATGTGGCTTCGCCAATTGTCTCTTGGCCAGTGGGAAAGCGAGGTCTTGGAACTTACTGCCATTTTACTTTTTTGGGGTATTTTCATCAGCCCCAGTATACAAGATCTAGGATCTTAAGCTAATTTAATCACAATTATTTTTTCTTTGTAAATCAAGACTGCAGTCCAATATTTGTGTATTGTGGGGCACGACCATAACGTATGTATTAGGTAGCTTCTTCATTCTGACATCTGGGAAATGTTATGTAGTTTGTTTGCTTTCAGGTAAGTATGGTGTATAATGTTATTGTTGGACTTGACCCTTTCTGCAGGGTCATCCCTAAACTTTTTGTCTTCACCGTCCTGTTTTCTGAACCCTTTTTTGTTGGCTTTTAGGACTCTGTGTGCTTTACCACTGCTAACCATGCTAAAGAGCGTGTGCTGTCTCCTTTAAACATGGTGAAGTTGGCTCATACCCAATTAGCACAATTAATTTACTTGCAAGTCTCTAGTAAATTGGTACCACATGTGCCCAGAGCCTGTAAATTAAGTGCTACTAGTGGGCTTGCAGCACTGATTGTGCCACCCTCTTAAATATCCTTTTAAACATGTCCCAGGTCTGCCATTGCAGCCTGTGTGTGCAGTTTTAAACTGCCAAGTCAACCTGGCAAAATAAACCTTTTGCCAGGCTTAAACATTCCTTTTTAGTACATATAATTCACCCATAGGGTAGGCCCTAAACAGCACATAGGGCAGAGTGCAGCGTATTCAAAAATTGGGACATGTACTTTTAACTTTTTCAAGTCCTGATAGTGGAAAACTCTTAAATTTGTTGTTCACTTCTGCAAGGCCTACCTGTGCCATAGGATAACATTGGGTTAACTTATTACATTTAATTAGCAGTAACTTTCAGTTGGGAGTAGGTACGAATGTTGAGTTTAGTGTTTAAAGAATTGTAATTTAAAGCCCTCTTTAATGGTAAAGTCGGATTTTAAGTCACAATTCTGAAAATGCCACTTTTAGAAAGTTTGCATTTTATTGTCCCAACCATTTAGTGTCTGCTGCCTCTATTCTAGGTCACATGACTAGGTGTAGCTGGTAGTTTGTCCTTGTGTGTTACTCCCAGACAGTGAGACAAAGGATAATAGGTGTTGGCAGGAAGGGTGGTCTCTGAATTGATGAGGGGGAGGAGATGTCACCTACCACACTTGCATATCACTAAGGCTCTGTCTGAGCATACTCACAAAGGGTATGACACTAGTCTATTGTGATCCCCAGACAATCTGGGCCCGCGGCAGGGAGAAAGGAAATTCCAAACACCTCTGAGGGTGGTAACCTCCAAAATCTCCTCCTGCTATGAAGTGGGCTCCAGGAATAGATATTGGAGCTTTAGACCCAACTTTTTAGTACATCTCTGGACCTGTGGAAGACTCAGTTCACTGAAAACTCACCGCCCATGCCACCAACCCCAGATCGGCTGATGGAGGACCACATCTCCCTGCTCCGTCAGGAAGTGCAGGCTCATTTGACCAAAGGAGCCATCAAGAGGGTACCGGCATCAGAAGTAGGTTATGGTTGCTATTCCCGCTACTTGCTGGTGCCGAAAAAGGGCGGAGGCCTCTGCCCTGTATTAGACCTGAAGCCATTCAACTTCTTCCTGAAGAAAGTGAAATTCAAAAGCTCATGTTTGCTCAGGTCCTGTCTGCCCTGGAGACTGGATGATAGCATTGGTCTTGCAGGGCACCTATTTTTACATACCTGTCCGCCTGCACAAAGGCATTACCTGCGGTTCATGTTGGGCCACGTGTGCTTTCAGTTCGTTGTGCTCCCTTTCAGCCTTACCCGAGCCCCTAGGTGTTCCCCAAAGTGATGGTGGTGGTCGCATCTCTGAACACCAGGGTGGATGAACTCAGCCGTTGATGCCTCACGGATCACGAATGGCGTCTCCATGTTCTGTCATTAGCCTGGCAAGGCTTAGGGCATGGTTAAAGGGTATCTTTTGGCCATATCAGCTTTCTTGCGGATGCCGGATCAGCTCTTCGTATTCAAATCAACTGTTGTGACTCATTTTCTAAAAGGACTGCAACACGTTGACTCCAAAACCCTTAATCACACCCCAATGAGACCTGAACTTAGTTTTGACTTGTTGATGTGCTCGCCTTTTGAGCCAATGCATAGCTGCTCTCTGCATCTCTCGACCATCAAAACAGCCTTTCTAGTGGCCATTACATTGGCCAGGAGAGTTAGCGAGCTGCAAGCACTCTCCATACACCAACGTTTTCCCACACAAACTGGTTCTGAGAACATGTGCCTTGTTCCTGTGAAAGTGGTGACAGCCTTCCACATTGGCCAGACCATCACACTGCCAACCTTCTGTGCTATGACTCACCCTTCCAAAGTGGAGGAGGAGAGACTCCATCGCCTGGACCCAAAAAAGAACGTTATAGTTCTACATAGATCGTACCAAAGAACACCGGGTGAATGATCAACTTTTCACTGGGTTCGCCGGAGAAAAGAAAGGGAAAACTGTGCAGAAATGGGCCATCTCCAGATGGATTGTACTTTGTATTAATATATGCTACGCTCTAGCCAAAAAGCAACCCTCTGAGGGTTTGCGGGCTCATTCCACCAGAGCCAAGACTGTGATCACCATGTTAGCTCTCGGAGTCCCCATCCTGGACATCTGTGAGGCTGTGAAGTGGGCATCTCTTGCTCATGTTTACTAAACCCTACTCTCTGGACACTTTGCCTGTCAGTCCTCCAGGACTTCCTGGTCTGAATCTGTTCTCAGACCCACCTCCGGAGAGGTATTGCTTGGGTATCTATTGTAAGGTATGGAATCTGTGGCTAGAAGTCTCTATCAGATGAACAAGTTACTTACCTTCGGTAACGTCTTATCTGGTAGAGACTCTAGCTGCAAATTTCTTATCACCCTCTCATCTTCCCTGTTTCTGCTAACTGATTTTTCCAAATAGTGTGGCCCCTGTCGGTCCTTAGTGCCTGCACACTGGTCCGTCAACATTCTGTCTTGGCTGCTTGTTTAAGCTTCTGCTCACCATGACCTTAGCTTGAGCTCACATCACTATGCTGGGGTAAAATTCCTTCCATCCAGAAACCCTTGAGAAAAACAATAGGAGGCAAATGCATCCAAAAATATTAAAATATATTTGACTGAAAGAAGGTCAAATATGTCTTAATGTGTACAATCATATAATCGTAAGATTATGTACTTTGATTTTTTACACCACTGTGTGTTGTTTTCACAGCGTTTTAGAAAGGGTTCCACACAAATTCAGACTACCAATCCCCTCCACTGAAAAGTCCTGTTTTAGCTTGGCTTTAAAGCATGAGGCAATGTTGCGTTGCAGTCATATAAGAAGGCCTAAATCAAATGAAAAACTTAACTTCACCATCCATGAACGTGGCAAGGCTTTACAAGGCATAAAGAACCATTCCCTTCATTGCTTGATGAATCAAGTAAATATGGACTATGTAATTACAGTAGTTCCCAGCGCCATTGTTGTAGTGTGACTTCATGCTGCAGAGCACCTTCCAACAGAGAAATACCATAGACTGGACAAGATGTGAATGAGTTTATTTGTCCTGGTCACCACAACTGTAAAATTGGCCAAGACAACAGTAACCCTGCTGCACTACAATAGATAGATGTGGCATGATATTGGACTCTTTGTGGAGAAGAAGCAGAAGCTAATGGATTACAGGGATGACTATCCTCCAGTATGCCAAGGAGAGCATGCAGATTGTGTGAAAGCCAAATCTAGATCAACAATGGACATGAAATGGAGGATATTTATGCTCTGGGCATGCTACAAAGCTTTAGACTAGACCTGGGGGGTAAATTCCGTTCCGCTCGCGGAATTTGCGGAATTTGGGTAATTTCGCGTTCCCGGAGAACGCGGAATTGCCAAAAATTCCGCGGCTTCGTGGAATTTTTTGCTTGTTCGCGCTTTCAAAGTGCGTGTTTGTGAGATATTTCCCCCCGAGCACGCAAACAGGAAAAAAGCATCGCGAACGGGTGGAACAAGCAATTCCGCGTGTTCGCGGAACTTTTGCGTGCTCGCGGAGATTTTTTACCGTTTCGCGGAACTTTGCGTAACGCGACTACGCAAATTCCGCCCATCAGCATGGTTCCTCAAATTTTCAGACATATGTACTACATTTGGCGAAAGTTAGCCTTAAATATTCATCTCTCAGTGTTTCTGTTGCAGTGGCCGCCATCTCAACATATTACAGGAGACTCGATCATCCCTATCATTATTGCTAAAAGACATCATGAGGACATTCAGGATTTTTCTGCTAGTTGCGAGACCCACACCAACATTAAACTGAATTATCGTTTAAAGTGGCCTGTTTAGTGACCATCACCTCCGCCAGATGAGTGGAGCAACTTCAAGCCCTTTCTAGTGAAGGCTCTTCTTGAACGAAACGGGGTTTGATTTGGGTAAGGCTCGTGGGGTAGGGACACTATACTAAAACACAATACAATGGCACCCTAATTGCCATAAGTCAAGCATTAATTAATATAGCACGCAAGGAATCGAAACAATGTGCATTCATAAGTTAGTTTGTGTTATTTCAAAAATAAATTAGTTATTAAGCACTCCACAAACTGTAAACATGAATATACATAGACATATGACGTAGAAAGATCAGACACAAAATGAATCACACAACAATCAAAGTCAGTACAAACATGAAATCACGGTGTCCTATTAGTACAGAGAGTTATTCAGTACTTATTAGGGATTTCATTCTTTTCAACAAATGAAGTCCCAGAGGGGACTGCTTGTATTCCGATGCCCCCAAGAGAGTTCATACAAGTAGTGTGCATTCACTTGAAATACTGGGGAAATATCCTGTAGTGATCACACACTCTTCTAGTCTCCGTATCTGCCACCAACGTGTTTCGACCTCCTTCACATGGAACATAATCATTTTAATGAGGTCATCCTCAGGGCGTTACCCTTCGTAAATGTAGACACCAGCATAGTCAAATGAGTTGAGGACACATGAGCTAATTGCTTTGATTAAATCATGTGGCACTGCATGGTTTTCTGTGTGCTGCCATGCAATACTTAAGCAGTCCTCTACTTACAGCAGCCGGAATGAACTAGTCGCGATGAGTCTAAGCTTTCCTGCTGTTCTTTAAAGTGCTGAGTGAGGCCGTTCGGGCATTCTATTCTGTCCTTTCAACTAAAGGGCCACACCTGTGTTTATTTAAGGACAGTGCATCCCTTAGAACATATACCTAAGGTTCCCACTTTGTTCCATGTGAACCAACTAATGGTACTACTAACTTTCTTTCCTCAACCTTCTACCACAGCTGACAGGGCCCTGCACTCTTTTGATATCTCGACATGTCTGAAGATTTATTTGAACAAGAATTTATATGAATGGATCAACTTTTTGTGGCCTTCTGCAAAGCTACCAAGGGCAGGCATTATCTGAAAGTCTAACTAGATGAATTGCTGCCTGCGTTCCAGCTTTTCACACATGCTGGTAGGTGTTACCAGGTGCAGTTAAGTCTTACTTCTCCAGGGAGATATGTAAGGCAGCGATATAGAGAACAACCCATTCTTTCTGCAAGCACTGATACCTCGATTGCACACGAGGATGGGCGCAATGGTGGGACTGTCCGTGCTTCAGAATTTATTTACATAAGGTTATTCTCTCCAGTCCATTGTGTCTTTCTAATTATATTTCTCTATTAAGCATAATTCAATGATGTGAATCTATGAACGATCCGGTGCTAAAGAAGAAGAAAACGTCATTTACATGTAACTGCTATTCTTCTGTTTTTTGGTATCCTCCTTAGATTCATGTGACTCGCCCTATTTTCCTTACTTGAGGTTCCATTCCTGTTTCCTTACTGGCTGTTAAACCTTTGAACTATTGAATCCACTGAGGGGAGGGAGTAGAGTTCTTACCCTCTCCCCCTCCTTGATTGTAGATTAGGTCATACAGTGAAGTGGACACTGCAATGCTAAAATAGTGTTTTCTGGACACTGCTTTCTTAACATTTATTACCAAAGTATCCTGGACAGGGAATAATTCAGGCATATGAATCTATGAAGGCTACCAAAGCTGGAGAACTGTATTGTAAATGTAAAGTAATCTTTTCTTATCAGTCACTGTTCTCCACTAACTTTCACATCTAATTATCATTCACTTTTTAATATACCCCAACAGCCTTTTGCTTTTGCCAAGTTCCTTAGCAAAGGAATTAAGGACTGAAACCTGCCTATTGCCTAATTTAGTCTGACTAAACACCAACTGTAGAGAAGGAAATTTAGCCACTTGTGATAGTGCGTGATATGAAAGTGTATTTCCTTTGACAATCCCTGTACATAACAATACCGACATAAATCTATTTGCTTATCTGAATCATCATTAAATTCAGTGCCAATTTCAATGTGGGTGGCAAGCGATTCAGAGGTATTACCGGAATGGGGATACCTCTTTCTCTGCTACTGGAGCCAATGACCTGTAGATGTCCATGTTAAACACTCAAAGGGATTACTCTGGTGTTGAGCTAGCTAGTGAGGGACTGCAGTTGCATTAGTGCTGGTACCTTTGCCAACATTTCATTCTTAGCTGCTAAAAAAACTTCTGCATCTTATTCATTTGCTCTGTGAACTCTTACTTGATTGTATCAAGTTTGGTTTTGCAAAAGGAAAGCTGTGTGCAGGGGTGTTTACATTTACACAGCCGTGTCATGGCCTTGCCACTGAATAAGAAACTCATCTGTCTAACTAGTCTTCAGTTTCTTCAGGTTACTGGAAGTCGGTCTGGGTACCATTCCAACTTATCATTTGTCAGCCCCACTGTGCCACTCTAGAGAGAGGCCCACCTAATGCAAATCAGTACTGACCCTGCTGCTCAAGGGAACCCATTAGGATGGGTTGGAATTCTACCTTGTGTAGTGTAGACTATTTGGAAGCATTCCTCCCATTACCTTTTGTGTTTAATACTTTTCAGGGTTCCCTTTGCCCTTTCCCCAGAGCCAGCAAACACTTATGAAGTCTGTACTATTGTGATTAGAGGCTTCTGCTAGAAGCCAGGGTAGTGGACAACGTATGCAAAACAATGCTAGCAAATATGACAGTTATAATGGCAATACAGAATACAAAGAATATAAAAATTATAAAAAGAGATACCACAGTATTTTCAATAATTCCTTTTGCTGCTCAGTGTCCGCTACTAGGAATTTGCATCTAAAGAGTTTGGCATTGTGCAAGGTGGAATACAGCACTGAATACCTGTTTGCCAAGAGTGCATATCCCTCAGCTCAGATAGCCCAGTTTATGTGAGCCTGACAGGGTTATCAGGCAGGAAGTCCTTGGAACCGTAATTGCCTTGATGACGCAATGTATGCCTTTCTCAGACCACAGGACCATGAGAAAGTATCCTTGTGTTCGGTGATTTAACGTGTGAAGAATCTCAGAAGAGTTTTCATAGTCTATACAAGGGACGATATGTAAAATAACATTAAGCTTGAGGTAGATGCTATAGCACATTTGATATATGGACGAAAAGCACACTATTGTAGTACATAAAAATAGGCAACAGAGTGTTATAGGGTTGTATGCATAATGAAATAAAAGCAATTCGCAATAGCAGTCCTCAGTTGGGGGCCAACGGTCCAAAAACAGAAGTATGGGAGGGGCACCCAGCATCCGCCCCCCTGCCCCTTAATTAATAACACAGGGGCAATCACCGCAAGGCAAACATTTGCACCAAGAGTGCATCGATGTATGCCCTGCAGTGAAATATTTGCAAATCCTACACCCCATTAGGCCTTTACAATATTTGACATTTCTTGGCTCCTTGTCCAGAGTTGTCTTTTTTGTAAGCTCTTTTACACTGCAAGCTTATACCCATAAATTCTCCAGGGACACCATGACCTTCTATGTCCTTCCTCGTATCTGTTACACTGCTGTAAAGACAAAAGAGTCGCCCCCACACAATAGTTATCCCCACCAAGTTGCCAGAATAGCTTGTTCTCTTGTTTGCTCATAACCTCTTACATACCCTTTGGGAAAGGTTGCTGTCAAAGAGCAAGTACAACCATGGTTTGTTGCTTGCAACCAATCACTGATTTCTACCGTACCCAAAAGTAGGATGCTTGTCTTTATGGTTATTAACATCTCATTTTAAGAGCAATAATCACTATCCTTATTCTTACCATGTAACTTCCTTACTTTTTTCTCGTTCATGTAAAATGTGGGTCATGATTTCCTAAGGAAATCTCAGTATATGTAGCTGTGTTGCACTTATGTCCTGGCCAATGGATATTACTATCTAAATGAGTGTCTGCTCCTGGCTGTCGTCCTTTGGGGGCCTGCAGAATTACTTGTCAGCCTCCAACTGCCCTTCTCTGATTCCGGAAGCCTCAAAACATTGCACAAATCCAAGTGTGACTACAAAAACGAGAGGTGGAACCTAAATACATGATTGCAAGTATCACTGGGTTCAGGGGCAGGCAAAAACTCCGGCTGCAAGAAACAAAGCCATAGAAATGCATCTGCAAGTTCTTCCGGGGTACCTGTGCTAAGAAAAAAAGCTACTGCAACTATCATGGACAGAGTGTCAGCAAAAAAAACCTAATCACGATTTCACACAGCTCTTTGTCATCCCAAATAAATACACATCAGTGATCCGTTCATGGTCGTAGGCACTCCTGGGCCTCCTTCCCCTCCTTCAGTTGCTGCCTGCACTGATTTTCTCTCTCATTTACGGTTGTTGTTCTCCAGACTCGCTCTCCTGTTCTTCTGCTCTTGTTTTTGGCACTGTCCCTTTTCTTCACTAACTTCTTTTCTTCGTCTTCTCTCTTATCTTATCACTCACAGCTGTTATTCTTTTTGTCCATGTCTTCTTTGTTCTCCGTGTCTTCTTTCTCCTTGCATCCATCATATTGATCACCTTGTTTTGTCCTATGGTGTCAGCATGTCAGCTGTGCAAAAGTTTAAAAGTGGCTTGGAGACTGGTCATTTTCTCCTTTTAGTGGGGTCCATTTGTCAAAACTGTAAATGTAAAATGTGACATTCAAACTCCACTCAACAAAATTTTCGGGAACTCGGAAGCAAGGTATGTGGCATTTACCTGTGTTGAAAGGAAGAGTCTGGGTTTTTATTGGATCAGTAAAATACTCGGAAGCTCAAAAAGAGGAAAATCCTTTTCAAGAACAGTGTGCCTTTGTTGCTCATTTTCACTTTTTAAACAATTTCTGGTGAAAATAACACAAGAAATAAAAATATCTGTTTCTCATTTACATTTGGCAGGTGTATTTGGAGCTGGAAAGAGTTATTTGTTGGCAGTGGTTGTGTTGTTCTTGGTCCAGCTCTTTGAAAAGAGCGAATCCGAGGATGGTCATAGGAAAACCCCATGGAAACTGCTGATCTCTTCCTCAACAAATGTTGCTGTTGACCGAGTTCTGCTTGGGTAAGACTGGAGAAAGTTAACTTATGTTTGACCGTGTGAGCGATACGTAAACAAGTGTGGCACTTCCCCAGCTCCATTCTGCAAATTCAAAGGAGGTTTCGGAAAGAGCGGTTGTAAAACCATGGATTAAAATTACAATATTTGAGATTAATCACTAATGGAAGGAAAATGAGCAACAATTGTTGTTTTAATTGACATGCACAAAAGGTTTTTACCACGGTTAGGAACAATAATGATGATACCATGCCTTCCATCTCTACTAACTATAGCACCACTACCTCTCCGTTCTCCACTGCCCTGATCTCCCTATTATCATCTACATACAGATCATAGAGTGAAAATAGACAAAACAGCACACAAACGTACTCCATAGATTTAGGCACTTACCGGAGCACTAATCTTATATCTACCCCCCATAATCAACTACTTGACATAAAACTTAAACTTGATTGCTTACATGAGATGATACAAATTCTGCAAGCCATCTTCTCCATTTCTCTCCCACAAGCACTCTCCTTGTAGGGACTGCTTTCCTAACCCCTGCCCTCAATGTTACCTCACTCAACACACTCATGAACAGCTTAACATGCAAACCAACCACAGTGCTTCAGAGCATTCCTTCATGCACATTTCCTCGAACACACCGGAACCTGAACGCTTGGTGATCATAGATTGCACAGAACATCCTACTAACACAATCTCAAGAGCCATGTGTCAAAAACACAATCAAAAATAAATCTGCCCAAGCGATCTCAGAGGAATGCCCTTCTTTTAAACCAGTAGCCCATATTCTACACAGCACATCAAAGCTGCCCTCCTGAACAAGAGATCTATGGTCTCTTATGCATCTTCCACTTCTGCTTTCAAGCATGATTTTGATGTTGATGCTACTGCAATCACAGAAACCTGAAAAATATGGATTTACCTCAAGGATATACCATCCTCCACCTCCGTAGAACGGAAAAAACCTGTGAGGGTGTTGCCTTTTATCCATAAGAAGTTCCATGAATGCATATTGAATAAACTCAGTAAGCTCCTTCTCAATCCAAAGCTTCACTGTGGAGGTTAAAAACGAAAACATAACATCTAAATCACAGAGGCTGAATATGTTATACTCCCCACCTGGAAGCAAAAGAGCTTTATTGATGGCTCCACTGAAGATAGCACTGATCAACTCATCTTCTGTTATGATCAGATTTTCTTTGCAGAGAAAGAAACAAAGGGACCTACACACCCCTCCCCAAATCCTTCTTATTGAATAATAACCTAATACAATATTTCAAATTCCTTTTCTACTAAAAAGGGTCTATTGTGTACCTGATTTTCAGAAGGAAACAAACATATATCTAAGTCTCTAACCATTTCATATTTAATTGGCCAGAGCACATCTTTACTCTTCTCAAACTTTTTACCTTAATGTACCCTCCCCATTCTAAATTGGAGGCAGTAATTTAGTGGCAGGAAAATCCATGATGAATACTTTGATAACCATACTTTGAAAACTCTGCACCCAAACTGTACTTTGGACAGGGGCTGATAAGCCTCATTCACATCAAGGACTATACCCTAAATATATGACTATACCCTAAATATATGACTCAGAAAGAAAACTGGATGTGTTTAATCCCAATTTGCACAAAGCTAAATTGATATACTGTCATGAGTTCCCTTTAGGGCCCACTTAGTTCTCCCTTATTTTAGCCTAAGTGCATGTCGTAGGCCGCTTTGCACATGTTACACACAGTACGTATGTTTTTGTGCCACAATATTGTTTTAGAAATATGCTGGACATATTTTTGTTATTCAGTTCTCCTTTCTGGGACTTAGTCTGAACATTTTGTACAAGGTCGAACAACACCATGCCCTGTTTTTTCTGTGATCGGTTAGCAACACAGCTTGGCATTTAGACTCAACACACAGAAACATCTGCTATTTTCAAGTAGGACACCTCTTATCATATACACCAAGACTTGCCTTTTGAAAACAGAGAGGAGGATTCTTGCAAAGGAAAAGGTCCAGGGACGGGCGCACCAGCGTTGCGCAACCTGAGATGCAGACTACCTAACTACCAAATCCCAGGTATGGGACCCAGTTCTAATCCCAGAGATCTCTGATATATCACTGTGCTCACGTAGTGAGGATAGGCTGAGGCAGATATATCATTCACCGTGGTAGGGCTTTTCATTGTTTATAGTTTATTTGTAATGCTGATAACTTTGCTCAGTTGCATATGTTTTCTAATTGCAGCAAAGTTGCTTCAGGATACAACACAATATTTTCAATAACTATTGTAAACTTTCTTTGTGTCTCTCTTTTGTTTGTTATGGATGTGCATGAGTGAGAAAACAAAAGGTGATGGTCTGTTTCCGCGGTTCCCCTGGGAACTAGAGAGTTGTGTTCTGGGGTGTCAATTAACCTGTTACTCTGGGAGGAGTAGGAGGGCAGGTAAGGCACTATGAGCGAGTCGGATTTGGGCCCATAGGTACTGATGTAGTATGGTGACTCAGTCCCCACATTCTGACGTCCTGTGGTCCCAGGCATAGTTCTGTTTCCAAATAGAATCCCTGCAACAATACCACCCGAAAAAGAGCATAAATTGTGATTCCAGTGCAAACTGCCAAAATCTCATCATTACAGAGCTCTGGTTCAGCAAGAATATATAATCCATTATACTAAATATATCTTCGAGATACAGTTACCTCAAAAATTACTTTTTAAAATGCTTCACTGTTTTCATTCTTCGGAAATCTTAATTGTCATGCACCTCCCTCTCATGATTTGTGTGATTAACTTTCCACTTTTATTACCACCAAGATTTCTACTATCATTTTTATTACTGGCAATCCACCTAAAGCTACTACAACTGATAGGTGAACACACGTGAAACTGGATTATTTTGTGTTTCTTCCCATGAAAGAATTTCAGATCTTGGTCAAATGTAGAAAATGTACGGAATCAGCCCTTGATATTTGCTGCCTGCTTGTCTGAGCTTCTTAGTAACTCCTGGTCCCAATTTCTGCCATATTATTAACCCTTGTTAACTTCTCTCTCCACATGCTTGCAATTTGCCTTCTGATTTCAAGAAAGACCCACTGCTACCATTACAAAAAAAATGGTTTGATGCCTCCTACTCGGCTAGCTCTAGACCTGTTTTGAACTTGTGCTATCCAGCTAAACTCCTGGAAAAGGCTGTTATGAAGAAAGTCACATTTTTGAAAACACAACACCCTTTGCTAATGGCCATTTGTGATGATCTTGGATTATCTTCAACAATTCACAAACAACTGCCCTGATCCTTCTTAGTCCATGTGCCACCTTTAATGAAGTGGACAATTCCCTCATGATCAGGCGACTTAATAATATTGATATCCAGGGCACTGACGTGAACTAGCCTAACTCATTTCTGTTAGGTCGCTCCTCTCTGCTTCCACTCCCACTCTTTAAGTTTGACTTCTCCGCTCCTTGGCTATGGAGTCCCACACAGTTCTTCCTTACAACCTCTATCGTGCCATAGCTCATACGACTGTAACCCTAGTGCTCAGTTTCACTAAAATCTATCTATGAGGCCCTTGTAGGAGCAGCATTATAAACAGGACTATACCACCATTGATTACTCTAGAGACTGTTTCGAAACTTGAGATACACCTGGAGAGTCAGTACCGTAGTATCCTCTATGCTAGCACATATTTACTATGTTAATGGGGTATATATTTCGATCTCCCAGAGTACGTACTCATCTGACTACAGACGCCTAACAGTGGGTCTGTGCTTATTCCTGTTGGCATGAAACCCAAGAAGCACATCTCCATAGCAATGCAATTTTTCCATTGCATGCCATTTATTTATTGCATTTAATTAGAAGTGCTGTGTATCGCTCAGTGTTTAATTTGAGCAAGTGGTTTATGATTCTCGGCACCGGCACTTAATCGTCAACACCGGCGCTTATAGCGTGAACTTGACCCAAAAGTATTGGAGTTCTTTTCATGAGCACCAGTTAAGGACACATTCATTTATGGTAGGCTTGGGGAGATTTGCCCAGAATCACAGGATGTTGAGCCTACGCCGAGACTTGAACCTGGTTCCCCAGCTCCAAAGTCGCCAGCTCTGGCCATTATGCCACAACCTCGCTCCACTTGTAGGGTTAAATGGTTAGTATTTGGTTCTGTTATAGGCACACTAATAGGAGCAATGGGCTGGTGCAAGCTGCCTCCTGACGAGAACCCCACCACGTATTTTTTCACAAATTAACCACTGGTATTGCTCATCCATTCTTCTACAACAGAGGTTGTCTCATTCTGAGACAAGGATGAGTTTACCATTATCAAGCTAGAGCACTGAAGCACTCCATTGTATTACTCTTCAAAATTACTTCAGCATGGAACATTTGCACTAGAAGTAGACCATTTTTCAGTGCTAAGCCCTGCATTATGGGAATACCTTGTCTTATGGGAATACCTTGTCCCGACATAAGCAAGTGGTTCAAGACATGGTCACCTTCAGGGTGGAATTCAAGATGGAATTAAAAACATTTCTGTTGGAGAAATAGAACCTTTTCCCTCTGACTTAGAGTGCTATCTGTCTTCTTTGTGGGTTAACACTTTTTGTCGATTTGTCTCTCACACGTTTTGGTCAGAGCCATGAGGCCTCTTCGGCATTTATGTATCAAGTTGCCCAAGAGACTTTAATAAAAAGGCTGAAAATATTAAGTCTTGAATTTAATCTAAGGTTTAAGGATACCATCAAATAATGAAGTTTGTAGTGGACAGTGTTGCTTTGTGAAGGTGCTCATGGTAAGTGGATCACACTGTCAGCACGGTAGGAAAACACCAAGTAAGGATAAGATAGGATATATGAACAGTTTCAGGGGAAAGGTTTACCGTCCTTTGCTCTGTATGTGTATGTGGGGACTTATCATCTGAGTCAAGCCAAGGGAACAGTTACTGCAGATGGGCAGAGCAGTAATATTTTTCCAAAAAGTTCATGACCAGGCCACTAGTGGACTATTGAAGAGACAGGATATTGCATTTCATTCTTAGAGTCTGTCTCCCCAGATTAGAAGTAGAATGTTTAAGGAACTAACCTTCAGGATGGTCGATGGGGGATGTGGAACTGGTAGAGACTTTAGATTTTCGTTTTTAAAATGTCCAGACCCCAGAATCCATAAGAGCAATTCCAAGCCTCTTTACCTGCCTAATAAAATCTAAAAAGGCACATATGCAAGCCCTTTTTTCTGGAGTATGACCTTCCCTTTTAACTAGGTAACTGCTATTCTGATTCTTCCAGTTATAAAGATATTCTTGTGTCACAGAATAGTTAAATGTAAAGAGTCCCCCTGCCGCCACGGCCGTGCTTTATATATGCTATAAATAAGCTGTAATTGTCCTTATGATTCTTTGTCTTTCTTAAGAGTTAAATGGATCTTTTCAAGGCCATTGAGCACATCAAGGCGCCTGTCAGGCTGCTGTGCAAAAAGGATCAAGACCTTCTCTGAGCCCTCCTTGGTGAAATGCTTTGTAACCAAGGACCAGTTAATTACGTACCTCCAGAAGCACCCGACGAAGATGAAGAGGCCCATGGTTGCAGCAAATGCAAATTGTTTCAAGAACCATCAGGAGCCTATTTTTCTTTGCCAGAATTTGGGGTAATTGGTTGACTACAAGTACATTGATGAAACTGCTTCAGGCAAATCAAAATGTTACCAAGGGAATCATCTTGGATATCCAGCTGGATAGCTGCCCTTCCCACACTATGTTGATTCTTACAGCTGGTTCTCTGTGGTTGTTCAAGCAAATGAAAAGTTTGGCATTTTGCAGGCAAAATAAAGTGCCACTCGCTGTAGTTAAATAGCCGGAATAGCCACACTTAATGATCTAGCGTCGTGGGTAGTGACTACACATCCTTTAAAAGATGCTTTACCTCAACAATCATACGTGTCATGGGCTAGAGCCAGACATGGACTGGCTCAGCCGGGAAATCCACCGGCAAATTGCTAACATCAGTATATGGACTCATTTTGGAAGAACAGTCCCTAATTCCTGAAGCAAAGTTGATAAACATAAATTGGTTCGGAGGCTTATTTCCAGACTGAAAAGCTGACAAAAGTACTGTTTGGACTAATGGTTGTGTTGTGTCAGTGGTTTTTAGATATCATTTTCTTGAAAGATTTGTGTTATTTAAGTCAGGAGAAGTTTCACACATGTTTGAGGGATCATTTACAGGCCCTTCTAGTATTTAATGTTTAATGAAAACAAATTATTTTACAATTCAGATCATCCGTTTCTGCAGCAACTCTAGCTAGGTGCTGGACGTCGGCTGAGACCATGCACACCCGGCTACACCTCTCAGCAGGCTCTGCCTGGTGGTTTTGCTGTCGCCTCCCACCACAATATGGACAGCTCTAAAAACAGTTTATTCAAATTGATAAGGCTCTTAACAGTCAGGTCTCCATCACTTACAGTCCTAGGAGACTTCCTCTTTGGCTTCTTCAGACGGTGTGGTAGTTGGCTTCCATACCTCACTCTCAGACGGGGATCTGCTCTAGCAGATTCATGTCCCACACATTAAAGAGCACACTTTTAATACCATTGTGTAAAAATGTGACTATTAATAATAATTGCTGTTATTTGATCTGGTCACACTTAGATTGACTTCCAACTACACTGCTCCTTGGTATCTCCTGGGTTACTCAAAATCTATACGCAAAAAGGGTCGTGCTATACTGACCCTCTTTTCCTTGCTCAGCAAATCACTACCCTTAAATCTACCATCCAAAGTTCGGAATACTTCTCATAGAGCCTTTGGTGGTTTTGCTTCCACTATGAACATTCTCCTTACGTACTCATCCAGAGTGCAATCCAGGATGCATCGCTTTCCGTCATAACATTAGACTTAAATTCATGAGTCAGGTGAACTGAAGAACTGAGACCTGATGGAGAAAATGTCATTTCCTCGCAAATAAGCAGCTAGGTTGCAGGGCTGTCTAGTATAAGAAGGGTATGCCTTTTAAAATGTCCCCCCATGTTTTACTGGATTTGGTGCTATATTGGTAATCTGCTGCTAAACAACTTCCAGTGCATGTGTGCTTACCCCTAAAACATAGAAAATTCATCTTTGAGGCCCCTTGATAGTTATTTAAAAAATAAAATCATTGGTGAACTTTTTAGTGCACAAAGGTGTTCTATAGAAAGTTATTTGCCTCCCCCTAAGCACTTGTAGCCCTATATAGAGGTCCTGCCAGGTTCTCAGATTCCACATTGATTCTAGTAAGCTGTTCCCATCGCAGAGGTGTCCGTGAAATGGGGCGAAGGTCCCTTATCAGAAAGATTCCTATCAGCAGGATTGGTATCTACACCCTGGTATCCCGGCATATGTCCATAACATTTAGTAATAGCCTAAGCGGAAGATATTTAGCCTCATGTAAAGCGACCCTGAACAGGAGAGGAGAGACGTCTCTTCCTCCTTTGAACCTGTGGCCTCAGTCCCCCAGAAGAGCTCCTGGGAGTTTGTGAGCATGTGGAGCACCCACTGAAACTCAGAACTGTTTGCTTAAAATTGTGAAAGTGTCACATTACTTTAAACTGCCTTTGGACTCATAGGCATTGCTGTTAAAAGTAACACTGTGTTTTTGGACAGAAGGTGTTCTAAAAGCGAAACTTTCTTAACACAATTTTCTGGGGTTTTAAGATTGGTTTAAGTGCTTAAAATTAATGCGGTGTTGCCCATGGTGTATATTGTGACAAGTACAGCCACATAAAATAACATTGACTTTTGAGATTTACGTTGTTTTCCATTGACCCCTTTTGCCTTTTATTTTTTTTAAAAATCATAACTTCTCACTACCCTTGCCTTTTTTTTGTAATTTTGATATCGTGTGTTTTCCACACCTTGCTGTTCCAGACAGAGGAGGCATATTCTTTTAACTGAGTTGCATTTTTTAACAGCTGCAGAAGACAGGAGAGTTCACTTACAGTTGCTATGTTGTGGAAATAAAACCTTCGAGAAATCGCGCGCCTACATATAACTTTCTTTCAGGGTCTGTCAGGTCTTTTAAAAGGAGAAAGCCGAGCAGTGTTATCAAAACAGGCGTTAATGGGCAGGCCGTGCAGAGCGCAGCTCATGGACTTGAGGCCAGGGCGCAGTGAAAAGGTGCTTCTAGCGTGGGAGAACTTGGACGAATGTTTGCTGTCGCATCATTCATTCGGCGTCACGTGGCATGCAGCCACCTTTATTGGTGTCTGTTTCATCGTCTTATCATCCAGTGAAAACCATTCTGTTTCCCAGTTCACTTCCCGGTGACTATAAACATTGAATTATTGAATTACTTGCCACTGTAGCAGATTGTGAGGCCGAATAGACAGCCTGAGGGAAAAGTATGTCTCTTGTGTTTCTGAAATGATGGTATTTGCACAAGCGAGAACCTCTCCTGGATTAAGTTTATGTGAAATGTGAGATGTTTCTGTCTAACTTTGTAAAAGAAGTAGGTTTTACGACAGGATTAAGGCGATATGCTGGTCTGTTTTTTGAAGCCATTAATTGTTATTGTGATAGGTTCAACCCCCTCTTGCCAATGATGAAAGTTTGCAATAATCCTTGGCTACAAAATGCTATGGTAAGTACAGCAAATGGGAGAAACATCCACTAAAGTCTACAGTAGAAAGTAAGCATTTATCCGGTCCATTTAAGCACTCATGATCCCCCCTGCAAATGCCTGCCTTGATCTTGGAAAATGTCTGTGGCGCCAAATACACCATTGTACATGTTCTGTTGCGATGAAGT
This sequence comes from Calotriton arnoldi, assembly GCA_963921515.1. Taxonomy (NCBI): domain Eukaryota; kingdom Metazoa; phylum Chordata; class Amphibia; order Caudata; family Salamandridae; genus Calotriton; species Calotriton arnoldi. Next base: position 2,400,783 of record CAWUFW010000577.1, on the reverse strand, counting down.
ATTGATGTAGAATCTCATATTTTCCATACGCAAACTGATGTTGAGCACTCAATACCTAATAATGTTTCTTCTGTACAGGTTACTTGAATTAGGATTTGACAAGTTCATAAGAGTTGGCAGCGTTAGGAAAATTGCTAAACCCATATTACCCTATAGGTAAGTGTGTCTAGATCATATCCTAACATGAGCATTGCATGTTGTTGAAGTAAGGATCATTGCCTGTTCTCTCTCCTGTTGATGTACCCAGGTGAGTGATGTAACTTGTGGAGATGAAGGAACTGCATGTTGCATGCAGGTTGCCATTTTTTTTTTAAAGCACCACCTCTAGTATCCTTCAAAATATATTACATTCAGCCCAGTGTAGCAGCTTGCAAACAAAATATAATGTTCTGATCAATACTTCTGATAGCAAATTCCTCACCTTTAGAATATTCCCTAGGCGCCAGACTGAATCCAAAGGTTTTTCTTTGCAGGTAGCGCCTTATGGCTCAGTCTTGACTCTGTACTGCCCTTGAAGTGACGGGGCAGAGCCACATATAAGCGCTGTAGGAAGCTGGCTCTGTATATGCTATACCAAAGTAAGGTATAGTGTGCACAGAGTCCAGTGGATCCCCAGAGGTATAGCAGGGGCTAAATTAGATAATCACTAACCGTTCTCTTTGTGGTAGTGAGGTCGAGCAGTTAGGCTTATCAGGAGGGTGTGTTAAGCATTTATTGTATTCACTCAATCAAGACTGATGGCACACACTCGGAGACAGAATCCAGACCAATTAGATAAGTATAAAAAGGTATACTTATGTTTTATTTCTAGAACCAAGCAGGACTTGGCACAGGTAGGTAAAATATGCTTTCAAATGCAAGGCTGTACATAGGAATGCAATTGTAGTTGAAATGGGATTGTTACTGGTTTGTATTTGCTTTCAAAACAGTTTAGAATACATAGAAATTACTTTAGGTTACTTTTAGATTACTTTTCAGTTACTTTGACTATTTGGGGTGATATGCCGAGATATCATACAATGGATCTTACAAAATACAGGTAAGTACAACAGTTTTGGCTTTAAAGCAAAGTTACTTTGTTTTCAATACAAAAGTCAGTTCAACACAGAACATTTTTGGGACAAAAATCACAACATTGGTTCCTATGGGAAAAAAGAAGATTATCAGTTTGCAGGTAAGTAAACGACCTGCAAGAATAGCTTGTGGGGGTTAGAACCAAGGTTCCCCTAGGTTCAGTTAGGCACTTAAATCGCACCCCCAGCGGCACTAGGGCTGCCGGGCGCAGAGTGCAGGGGCCCAATGTTAGCCAATGGGGCTAGGGGAGCCTTCGGTCAAGGGGCTGCTTACGAGCAGGCCACTCAGTTGTGGGAGCAAAGCTCGGGTTAAGATCAGCACTGCAGGGGCCAACAATCAGCACAGGAGCTGCACCACCAGCGGCACGGAGGCGGCCGCATGCAGAGTGCCAAGAAGACGTCGGGAGCCCTGTGGATTTCAATGGAGATCTCCGGCTGGAAAGAAAAGCTGCCGGCTCGGGCAAGGAGGTTTCCTGAAGGCGACCACCAGCAGGAGAGGTAAGTTGGGTTCTTGGGGGACGCCTGGACACAGCCGGTTGGGCCAGCCGAGGCCGTGGGGCTTCTGGTGCAGGGATGTCTTTAGGCGTCGGATCTTCTTACCAGCTGCGGTCGGGGGGACTCCTCAGGTTGAGGCTGCAGGCGTCGGTCTTAAGCTTGAGGTAGGTCAGAGATCACCAGATCCCAGGTCAGGATCGCTGGGGAGACCTCACTGTGGTTTTGGGCCACTCGGGCCGTGGGCGTCGGGTGCAGAGTGGTGCAGAACCGCGGAGCCACCTGGATCCAGGTTCTGTGTTGGTGTCTTTGGTTGAGCAAATTCGGTGATCACAGGAGATAGTCATTCTGGTGAAGGCAGGGCAGGTCCTAAGGGTTCTTGATGGCTGCTGGCTGCGGGACTCGCTGGGGTTTCGCTGGTTGTAGGTCGAAGTCCGGACAGGGCGGTATGGCTGGGGCCAAAACAGTTGGTTTCCTCTTCTTCCTTCTTCAGCACGGCTCTTTGGTCCTTCTTCTTTCTTCTTCTCTAATCCGAGGAGGCAAGGTTCAGGGTCGCCCCTAAATACTAAATTTAGGGGTGTTACAGTGGTGTGCAGGTGAGTACACCGCCTAGTGTGCCACCCTCCAGTGGGATGGGGGCATGAGCCTCTCTCTGATTGGCTGGGTCCCCTCACCTTCAAGATGGAGGGGACTGAGATATGTGCTTCACCTCGCCTCCCCCACCTGAGGGGTGGCAAAGGTGGACATACCTCTCTTCCTAACTTGGTTTTCCTGCCGATTCTCCCACCCAAAGTGGGGGTCAGAACCAGTGGGAGCCAGTTGCTGGGGGCAGCAAAAGGCAGAGTCAGCTAACAAAAGCGGCAGGCCTTTGAAGCTTCCCCTTCGTGGACCCAGCCCATCCTGGGGGAGGAGGCATGACATCTCCGCCCAGGATGGGCTTTGTTTCTGGACCCAGAGAGCGGAGGCCCTCTACCCAGGGGTCCAGAAACCTGTCTGGTGGTGGCAAATGGCAGGTAGTCATTCAGGAACCACACCAGGGCTGGTTGTTTTTCTAGGGGCATCTCTAAGATGCCCTCTCAGTGCATTTTACAATAAATACCACACTGGCATTAGTGTGGGTTTAATGTGCCGAGAAGTTTGTTACCAAACTTCCCAGCGTTCAGTAAAGCCATTATAGAGCTGTGGAGTTTGTGATGACCAACTCCCAGACCATATACTCTTTATGGCCTTACTGCACTTACAATGTCTAAGAATGGACTTAGACACTGTAGGGGTACAGTGCTCATGCAACTGTACCCTCACCTTTGGGCTAGTGCACCCTGCTGGAGGGGTGGCTTACCTAGGCCACAGGCAGTGGGTTGCAGGCATGGCACACAGGGAGGTATGCCATGTCGACTCTTCACTTCTCTGCACCAAAACACGCAGCCTGCAATGGTATTGTGTGGATGTTAAGGTGCAGGATTTTTAAGGGTGGCACAATAGGTGCTGCAGCCCTTAGAGGCCATCCCTGGTCACAGTGCCCTTGGTACCCATGGTACCTTTTACAAGGGGCTTACCTGTGGCCAGAGATGTGCCAATTGTGGGTACAAAGGAACAGTTTTAGGGAAAGAACACAGGCCCAAGGAACCTGATTGGCAGGGACCCAGGGCACATCAAGTCAAAGTGCATCAAGTGTCAGGCAAAAAGTGGTGGGTAACCATGCAAAACGGGGCACTTTCCTACAAGCACCACCTCTGCGTTCCGACGTCAGTTGGTTTCTTCTGTGCCTTCAAACACGGATCCGGAACTCCGCTCCCACTTTCATCGGACTTTTTACGACTCCCAAAAACCAAATCCAATGTGCAAGAGAGCAATGTCTCCTTCTAAAGCTACAAACTTCAAACCATGCCTCAACTGCAGAAAACAGATGTCAGTCACGAACCTACACAAGGTGTCTCCTTGGTGTTTGATCTTGGGACACAACTCCAAGTCGTGTGAGATGTGAATCCTCATGTACCCTAAGGCAATCTGGGACCGAGAAGTGAAGTTGTACATCACCGAACACAGGAGGAAGTTGCGGGCTTTGTGTAAGTCCCGCTCCCACTCCAAGTCGAGGGCCTGGACATGCGCTCCGGAGGTTGTTCACTGTCGAAGTGCTCTGGTAAGTCAAAGTCCAAATGAAAGCACAATAAGATGAAGCAGGACTCAACACCATCAATCCACTCTCTGTCTATAGAGAAGTCGCAAGGGGGTCGCAGTGTCAGTTGATCTCCCTCCCAATCTCTGATTGTGGAACAGATGCTCAGTTCCTGGGCCAATTTCCACATAGAGGCCTTTAAGGAGGCCATGCTGCATATTTTGGCACTTTTACAGCTTCCTTTGGCATGCCTGTGGACCCGAAGGATCCGCAGGGGCCATAAGTCGGAATACCTTGCATTGAGCACTATTAAAGATTATTTGTTGGCCCTCTCTGCCTTTTTGTATATACTGGAACAACCATTCTTGTTTAAATCATTTGTTGTGGTGTGGTTTGTTAAACATTTGACACACATGTTCCCTCCCAAATCGTTGTGATGCCACAGTGCGACCTTGGTCTTAACGTTTCACATGTGTTCGCCCTTCGGCCTGATGCACACCTTCCCGTTGCATCCTATGACCCTCAAAGCAGTGTTCAACATTGGGATCACTTCAGGTCGTCGCATGAATGGACTCCGGGGACTGTCGGCGGAACTGCACTAACCCACATTTTTTTCAGACAAGCTATTGCTAAGGACTCGGTCAGCCTTCTTGCAGAAAGGTGCGACTCCTATCAACGTTGGGCAATCCATCACTTTCCCAGCATTCTTTGGCCCACCTCACTCCTCGAAAGACAATGAGAGACTCCGTCAGTTGGACCTCAAACGAGCTTTAAGCTTTTACATCCGTCGTACCACGACCATTGGGGGGACGATCACGTTTTTGTGGGGTTCTCTGGGGGGAAAAAAGAGTAAGTTTATAGAGAAACAGACTACATCAAGGTAGATATTCCTCTACATTTAGATCTGCCATGCACTGCCAAAAAATCAGCCGCTTGAGGGACTGAGGACCCATTCCACCAGGGCTAGGGTTGCTACCACTTTGTTGGCATGCAGAATATATGTCCTTGCAATATGCCAGGCTGCAACGCAGGCATTGGTGCTCATGCTCACGAAGCACCACTGCCTTGACAACCAGGTCCGACAGGAAAGACATTTCACCCATTTGGTCCTTCAGGACTTTTTGATCTGAGTCCACTCCAGAGACCTTCTACCTTTGGGAGATACTGATTTAGCATCTATTCTAAAGGTGAGGAATCTGCAGTTAGAAGTATCCTTCAGAAGAGCAAGTTAATGGTAATGCTCTTACTGGTGGATACTCTACATAACCACAGATTACTTATTCTGCCTCCCCATTCTGTGGAGTCGCCATTTTTTACCGTCTAAAAAAGGTCCCAAGTTAGAGATGTACACACTTGTACGTACAATTGTTAATGCTCCACGTCTGAGGGCACATAAAGGGTCAAGCAAGGGGTGGGACTTCAGCGCAGTGTTTTGCACGGCACCACCTGGCAATGCGTAGGTGCACTTATTAGAAAACTTCCAGATCCAGTCTGGAACCTAGGGAATATTCTAAAGATGAGGAATCTGTGGTTAGATAGAGTACCCACCTGAAAGAGTGTTACCGAAGGTTAGTAACTTGTTTGCTTTCCAATGTTTGTCAATATTATGCATTGCTTTGTCAGTGTCATTTTATTTATAAGCTTTTTATATGATTACAGTAGTGTGACCTTCTTTTCTGATTATAATAGACCAGCAATTCCCAGACTACAATTTCAGTAAAAAGGTATGTGTGCATGTTGGAAAGTGGGTTATTATTAGTGGCAATTGTATATCTGCTGCTGGCAATTAGGCCACTAAAACAATATATACATCTGAGTACAGGTCTTAGAAAATTATTGGATGTGCTGTTCCTTGGGGAGTGTGAAATTGTTCAGGTCTGTGGAATAACCTCCCTTTGGAGGAAGTGCCCTCACACACCCCGAAAGGTGTCATGCTTCATCATTTGGGCGTGCTCCCCGTCAGGCCGGCGCTCCAATGCCCGACGGGCACCCCCAAAGGGGTTCTTTGGTGGAGTTCTTTTAGATAAAACTGTTGGGTGCGTGGGGGTGTGTGGACTATAGTGAGTAGTGTAGCGAAGTGAAAAAAGGTAAGCTAAAATAGGTTTAGGAAGGCCCTATTTCATAAATTTTATTCAGGGGTCTCACTAACCTAAGTAAAAACAGTGTGGCCCTATTTAGAGACAATGTTCCTATAGAGCGAGCGTGCTGTGTATCGTGGTCAACATGTTTCTTGCCATTGTCAGCCCCTATGGGGTCTATCGGCAATTCGTCAGGACCGGTTAATCAAGAAATTATCCGGAACTCATCTTCAGAGGTTGGGAGTTCCTGCATTTCCATAGTTGGACGACTCGCCGCTTTGAGTTGTAGACCATCTTTGGATAACAGCAGAACTCTTAACATCATTTGGTTTCACCTTAAATGAACCACAGTCCTACTCAATTCCTTCACAGATGCTTTCATTCATTGGGGCAAACTGGGACATGATGAGGTTCAAGGCCTTTCCTCCACCGCAGGGAGTCTGAGACATTCAGGCTATGATCCAGATGATTCTGGTTCAGTCCTGGATATTGATTAGGATGGATCTAAAGCTTCTTGCTCTCCTCGCGCATCCTCCTTAGCAATACCAGATGCAATGGAACCTGTAATTCCAGAGAATCCAGCATCAAGAATTTCTTCCAACTTTTTCCAGGTGGCCCAAGATCTCTATGGTGGCCCACTGATCCCACTTTGTCCTGCGGCAAACTGCTCTCCCTTCCCCACCCAGAGATTACAGTAGTGATGAATGCATCGCTGCTGGGTTGGGTTGGTCATCTAGGCCAGGTGGAGATTAGAGGTCTCTAGTCTCCAGCAGAAAGCCAGCTCTAAATCAGTCTACTTGCGCTCCAGGACATTTATTTGGCCTTGAAAGCTTTCCTGCCAACTGTCAGGGGGAGGATGGTGCAGGTTCTCACAGACGGCACCACTATCTGAAAGAGACACGTTAGTGACAGATTCCTTACCTTAGAATATCCCCAGCATCCAGCCTGACGCCTGGGGATATTCTAAGGTAAGGAATCTGTCACTAACTACTGTCTCTTACAGATATATCGTTACACAAGTTAGTAACTTGTGCGTCATGTAGTGCAACATCAAGCAGGACGGAATGGAATCCTGGGCCCTGTGCCAAGATGCTTTACACCTCTGTAGGTGGCTGAAGCAACTGAACATTTTTCCAGTAGCCAACCCCCCTGGCAGGGTTCCGGAATGCCAGAGAGGAAGAATTGAGCAGACATTATTTGTCAGATAACAAGAGTTTCTGCATTCCGAGGTGGTGCAGGGTGCATTTGGTCCGTGTGGAGATGCCTGGCTAGATCTGTGTGACACCGTCGAGAATTCTCACCTTCAGGAGTTTTCCATGTTAGAGTTTCCACAAGAGCACTCCCGGCTGGAATGGAAAAAGAAACTCCTGTATTTCCTCCGGCCACTACCTCTCCTGCCCCAAATTTGAAGAAGGTCAAGAATGACCAGGATCAAGTTATTCTAATTACTTCGGAATGGGTCAGCAGAGGATGGTACTTGAGGATCTCCTATCTCAGCAACAGGGCATTCAAACTCCTGCAGCTTGCACCACAATGCATGGATATTGAGATGCAATTGGCTGTGTTTTGTGTTGCCGACCGAGGTGGTGGATGTTCATTGCTAGATGCCCTTCACAAAATCCAGCTATGCTAGGCGCTGGGACTAATTTGTTTCCTTGTGTGGTGCCTGGAACTCTGACCCCTTACAAGCTAAGCTTTCTGATTTTATTTTGTTCTCTTTTTAGCCCAGCAAGGCTTTGCAGTGGGCATTGCAAAAGGTTATTTGTCAGCCCTTTCAGCCTTTCGGCCTGTCTGCGTTTGCTGGACTAGCCGTCCCTGTTCAAATCATCAGTTGTGATGCAGTTAAACGTTTGACACACATGTTCCTTCCCAAGCCTTTTGTGATGCCGCAGTGGGACCTTAACTTTGTCTTGACATTTCTTATGTGTAGGCTACTCAAGCCTATGCATAGTTGCTTGCTGCGACTTTTGCCGCTGAAAACTGTGTTCCTTGTTGCGGTTACGTCAGCTCATTGAGTGAGGCTCTTTTATTGCGACTACACTGCACCACCTTCCAGTGGTGGCTGTTGCCAAATAAAGTGTGTGGGGGGGGATAATAAAAATTCAATAAAAAAGACTAATTTGACTCTGCCGGCCACCTTGGTAATCCTTTGCTACGCAGCACACAGAACAGGCTCCTAGACTCTCCCACCCAATCCCGACACTGCTCTCATGCTATACCAAGCATTGTTGGGTTGGCCGTCGTAAGACAGCCGGCCTAACCAGCATGTGCCCACCACTCCTCCTCCCTGCCATGGCCCGACCCCGTCCCCTCCTAGACTGGCATCGACTCAGTCATTAAAATAAAATGATAAGAAAAGTATTTTATTATCATTTTATTTTTGCTGGCTCGCGGTGGGGTGACGCTCCTCCGCCATTACGGAGGAGCCGCCGCTGCCACCTTTTTATCACACAAATTTGTGCTGGTGCACAGAAGCACTGATGCAAAATCTTCGGGATCCAGTCTGGCGCCTGAGGAATATTCTTAAGGTGAGGATCCACCAGAAAAGAGTTAAAAAAGGTAAGTAACTTGCTCATCACTACTTCAACATGGATACTTTATTACGCTTGTGAGAAAGTGTCATACAACGTGTCCCCCATAAAAATGTCACACCAAAGCGCATCGCAGACATGGAAATGCACGCATTGAGCACAGCCTTGCGACGGTGTAGCTGAGAATCATGGTTGCTTCTCAGAGCCTTGAAGCGTGACCACCCCCGCAACATGTGCGATTCTTGTTGTTTTTCTTGACAGTAAACAGATTACGTTTAAATGGCGTCTGGGGGCTAGAAATTAAATTGTTGTCTTGTACTGCCACATAAACATCCGAGAGTGGGTGCGGTTGGGACTGAATCCATTGAGATGAGAAGAGCTCAGCTTTGTATTGACCAATCAGATCTGTTGGGCCTTTACCTAGGCGCCCATGTGCTGAACGCACCAAGAACTAACCCTGGGCGTAGTTCGCGTAGTCGCGCTACGCGAAGACGTAGGGGCGCTACTCGAGCTACGCGCGAGCGTGCGTAGCTGCTTGTCGCGCCTGTTCGCGATGCGTTTTTCTTGCTCTGGAACGCGTTGTGCGTGTTCGGGACGCTGTTTGCGTGCTCGGGGCGCGAACTTACCCATGCGGTCGCCTATGGGCGCGGCCATTTTGTTTTTCACTTGTCCCGCCCGTTCGCGATCCATTATTTCCTGTTCCGGGTCGCGTATAGCGTGCTCGCGATGCGCATTCCATGTTCGGGAACGCGTTGTACGTGTTCGCGACGTTTTTTGCGTGCTCGAGGAGAAATATCGCGCAAACTTACCCACGCGGTCGCGATGGGCGCGGCCATCTTGTTTTTCCACTCTATGCTATGGTTCTGGGCCTGCTTTTCTATCCTCCCTCAATCTTTGCAATCCTTAGTTTTTTACACTGTTTTTCAATTTTTCTTTATTTCTTATCTATCTCTCTCTCTGCCTAAGTCTATATTTTGCATTTTTTTCTACTTTTTACTGTTTTTTTTTACTTTTCGACTGTTTTATATAACTTTCTTCTTTAAGCTCCTACTTCTTCCCCTAACTTTATTTTTCCCTTCTAACTTTTCTTTTCCGCCTCCTCCCACCCCAGAACCATGGCGAAGGGTAGCAGCAGCGGCTCGAAGGGCAAGGCGCGTGCACCCAAGAGCCGCCTGCCTTGCGGCAGACTGCGCCCTGCAGGGGTGCAAGCCCGCCAGCTTTTTAGTGAGGCGGAGGTGGCCGCCCTTGTTTTTTTGTTCAGCGCCACCTCCCCTTGACCTTGGCAGCAGGCGGCAGGCCAGGCTCCGGGTACCCGACCCAGGAGCGTCACCGCCGGTGGGCGAAGGTGCGCCGGGCAGTGTTTCGCTGCTCAGGGGTCCGGCGCACCCATAACCAGCTGGCCCACCGGTGGTCAGACATCCTCGACCGGGAGCAAGACCTGTTGGACCTGCTAGGTGTCGAGGTCGTGGGGCTTGGTGAGTAGCTAATATATATAGTAGTATAAGTATTGTGATTTGTGTATAAATTTTTTACAAATAACAAGAATACTGCTGCTTACATTGCAGGTAAATTACGTTTCAAAATCTTCTGTGATTGTAGGACACAGGTGCTGGGCGCTACTCTGACTTGTTTGCAACTTTGCGCTCGCTTGTCATTATTATGTAAGAGTTTACTTTAGAGAACTTAAGTTAGGTAATGCTATTGCTAGAGAGACTGTAGTCCTTCCTTTGTCCTCCTGTCAAATAGTGGTGGATGAATTGATACTAGGTTTAGTTACTATTAGTTGATAATTTTTGACCGGTCTGCGTGACGCATCCTCTGTCACTGAGTGCTGCTTACCCCAGTCCTTAGTAGAACCTTTTGTAGTTTGTTTAGTGAGTGGTACTGGTAAGCTTAGCAGTGTCAGTCAGCTGCAGAACATCAGACGCAACCAACCAACAATTTGGTGTATGCATTATGCACTTTATGCATGTGTCCTCCTTCTCATCTATTCATTTTTGATGGCTAAAAAAAATGGAAATGCAGACTTAATGAACAATTGGCCCGCCTGGAATAGGTGGGAGAGGTCAGGTGGTACTTAGGCTTAGTTAGTGTTCTGGATTTTATTTGAATCAATCAGAATGGAACACTGAATTAGTGTTCCCAAATAAGTAGACTGTCCGTGAATCCCGCAAGCCAGTAGTCGATCGGATTAGATAGGTCAATTTTATTGCAATTTTTGTTTCCTAAAACGTTTGAGCGTTTTTTAGATAATTTATTTGTTTCACAGCAATCATTAATGTTTGTGTCTTTCTTTATTATATCTTACATGATCACTGATCTGCAGCACCCAGGGGCAAGAAGACGGGGTCCGAGTTGGCGGGACAACCACCAGAGGACCGCTCCTCTACCGAGGGCCCTGCTGCTGGTCCCAGTAAGTCCTCCAGTGGTTAATATTAACAATTATATTGCCCTAACTTTTACTGCACCTTATTTTTTCAGAACTATTAATTCTGGTTCCACTCCCTAATTCTATTTTTTACAAAAGATTCTTTGATCTTGACTTGACTATCTGTTTCTAAATTCTGGTTATCCCTGCCTCTAAGTTCTAACTGCCTCTGCTATGAATGTCTGTACTACTACTATTAGTCTGTCGCTAAGCTTGCCCAGTTTGCATTGCCACTCTTTATTGTACGGTTTTGAATAAAACTCAGATTGACCATTAGCTCTAGCCACTGAGTCCAGTCCTTTCGGTCGTCCTCTTCTAGGCTTCTTAATCTTGAGGCTTTGACAATTACCACAAACAAAATGCCCAACCAGATATTTGACTATTTTTGATAGGATATAGTACATACTACTACTGATGTGTGGATTCTGCACAGCCCCATGCAGAACTATGCACAAGGAAATAGGATGTTGGTGAGGAACTTGGACGTTCCTCACACCTCAGTCAGAAGTGAACCCACAATCCCCTGAACGACTAGCTATAGTGTCTCATTAGGTCTCCGAACCCCCACCCGAAGATACCCAATGATTATGATTACACAACCCAGAACATAACACACCTTTCGCTCACTCACTCGTGTAAGTCCACCACCACACCAAATACCACAGAGTCTATGTGTAAGTTCAAAAGGTTTATTTTCAACTAACAAGCTGTATGTTGTTCTATAAAATTCAGTGTACTCCAGCCAGCTCCAACAGCAAAATGCATAAGATTAAAACAATAAACATTGTTACAACAAGTGCATGATGATAGAAGACAAAAGATCAGTGCGAATTCTGGGAGACTCCTCACCGTAGAACGTAGAATTACTGGTTACATCTCATGCATCATTCATAAGCTCTGCAAATCTCTGGTTCGTAGAAGGAAATCTTCTGCCTGAGAAAAATGGTGCGCGTTAGATAGTATAATGCAAGCATTTCTCAGTCCTGCCAAAAAAGTGTAACATGTTACTTATGGCTAAGCAATACGGACTAACCGAACTCCATAACAAAATGGCTTGTTTTTCGACCTCTTGTACGCAACGCTCAGACAGTAGCTGTATGTGCTCATGTGGGCTCAAAAAGGCGTCTTACTGTTACTTACTGCACAACAAGCTGCGAGGTAACATGCGCAAAAGACATGAAGCGAAAAATGGTTGCATGGCTCAGGCTAACTTTGCAAAGAGTAGAGTATAGTATAATAAATAATGACCCTAGGGACCATAACACTACTAGTGTCTACTGACTCTAGTACCCGATTTTGACTAGTGAATGTGATGTATAATATGTATGTATTAACTTTTTTTTTCAATCTTGCTAGTGAAAAAGAATAAATAGGGGAGGTGTACACAGGCATCTAAAAATGTGTCATGTTTTTATCTAGGCGTAGTAGCGACCACCAGTGCCGGCGGGGCCAGCGGCGATTCCACCATTCCGGAGGGGGCAGGAGATGCGGCACCTGCAGGAGCTACAGGGGGTGAGCCAGCAGCAGTGGCGGGCGGTGGTAAGTTATATTCATTACTTATTGACATTACACTAGCTGGAAGGGTGTTGACTTCACTCACTGTACTGTGTTGTTGAGACTTATTAGGTATGAAGTTGTAGTGAACATTATACAATGGTTGAAGAAGAGAAGACACCCTTTACTTAGCATTAGCAATGCAGTAGCAATAGCATTACCAGCATGACTTGATTAACCAATGGCCTCTTCTATCTGACTCCAACTCAGCTGGGAAAGTTTTATGGAGGAGACTAAAAGTCAGATCAGATGACCTTGATGGATGTGTTGAACAAAAAGGGAAAGAAGGGTGGAAGGAGGAAGGACGGGCGAGATTTAATATGATGACTGGCAGAGAAGGATACGTTGGAAGCATGGATAGGTGCTGATCGGAATCAGATGCATGTGTTGTTGAAGGATGGGTGGAAGGTGAAAGAAGAATGGATGCCTGCCTGGGTGGGCGACACAGTATGGGTGGAAACTGTGGATAGCAAGAATCATCAGCGGTGTTTGGGTGAAACTCTAAGCCAAGGCAAGCAACGGAGTGAGTGGACGCATGGGTTGTTGTTGGTGAAACAAAGTAAGGTTTGTGGAGAGATTAAGAAGAATGATTGACATTTACTTAGAATGGATGGATGCCTGTATGTATTCATCAAGACAGCATAGGTGGAGACTGTCACGGGATGCACAGTTTTAGTTTGAAGGGAATGGAAAAGAAACCGCGCCACAGTAGCAAAGCCGATGTGGGGAGGGGCAGGGTGGGGGGTAGCAGTAAACAATGTATTACGCGCCCAAATACAGGTAACTTTACTGTAAACATAAAAATAAATAAAGCGAATTTAATTGTGCGCACTGCACCGCCAAAAGCAATGCAGTGGGCGCAACAAAATTAGTTTTATTTATTTATATGTTTACTTACCTGTAATTGGCCGTAATCCATAGTTTACTACCCCCCACCCTGCCCCTCCCTACGTCACCGCCCGGCAGCACTCCCCGAGTCCCACCACTGACCGCTACTGACCTTATGTTGTCGTCCCATATAAAAGCAATGATCATTGGATCAGATATATAATCTGCCTTTTTGTAGTAGCCAGGGCACTGTCAAAGTGAAATTGACCAATTGCCCTTCATGTAACAGAGAGAGTATGGCCAGTGCCACCCGTAATAGAAAAATACGAGCTTCCCCACCTGCAGACAGTAGTAAATCAAACTAACGTGAGTCTGCGTCATGAGTCAGACTCGTATGTTTGTCTTGGGTGCAAGCATAGTTGACCGAGCTGGCATGCCGGCTACTACAACCAGGTTATCTCATTTCGCTAAACTAGTAGAGATAAGAAGAAGAAGACTGGTGTACTGTGTACTGGAGTCCATAGTGCTAGTATAATGCCTGAAACTCCCACAAATGTTACAGGCCGAGGAAGTGGGAGGATAGATAGATTATTACCAGAAATGTTATGTACTGTGCTTCTTGCTAGTGCTACTGTGCCATTATGTGTTGAATTAATTTTGTGTTCCTGTTTTGCTAAGAGTACTGGTTACAACAATATTCTTTTTCTTTCTTGATATAGATACTCCTTCCCAAGAAAAACCATCCCGGAAGGAGTTGGCAGCCAGGGCCCGGCGCCGGAAACTGGAGGCCATCTGTGAGGAGTACCGGCGGCTGGTGGCTCAGGCGGAGGAGGAGGAGGCGGCAGCAGCTGCAGCCTCGTCCGATGCCCCGGGCCCCAGCCAGGCCAGACCTCCATTGGTACGGCGCCGCGGTCTAGCAGCCGCCCGCCGCCGCAATTCTCTTGCAGCCAGCACTGCTGTCCCCCACCCTGGATGCCACTGCAGGGCATTTCGACGCAAGATTCTCCTCCGGGTGGCACGGCTAGAGAATCAACTAGAGGAGCGTGTAAAAATTCTGGTGGACAAACACCTTAAAGCCCGCCGAATCTAATAGGACCCTGTTGCATTGCCCCTTTTTTATTCCTTTTGTTGGTGGGTGGGAATTAGGCGTTGGGGTTTCTGGACATTCTTTGGACTTTTTTTCGTTTTGGACATTGGTTGGGGTTAGGGAGAGGGGTGGGTCAGGTGTGGGATAGTTTATTTTTGTTAGGGTAATAAATTATATTTATACTTAAACATACAATGTTAATGTTTTGTGAGGGGTTACTGTTTTACGAATTAACGTGACATGGTTTCCTTGCTGCTGCAGGGCCGCAGCCAGTGTTTGATTTAAATAATCTGCCGATGATGTAACACAAACAGATAGATGCGGTACCCCTCACTGAGTTATTTGTCCTACTAGTACTGTCAGTCTCTCCTCCTAGTCCATTATACCTCCCACCAAACTTATCTTACCTGTGATTGATGATGATTACGTTCGGCACAGTGATGGCTGCATGGTTTCCCAAGAGAATGGAGAAGATGCCATGGTTGTGGTGGTAGTAGTAGAGTAGACACTGGCAGCAGCATTTGCTAAAAAAATAAAAAGAGACAGTCACTTGCCTGAAAGCGACTGTGGGAGGAGTAGTAGAACGAAGTAAAATACAGGACAGAAGAAGACTGGAAACAAACAATATTGCATTTGCAACTGCTAAAGTCAAATAAAACATAATGGTGGCGGGGAGTGGGACAGCCTAGTACAAGAAGTTACAAACTGTAGTTGTGTCGAGTGAGTCACTTAACTTAACACAATCGTAATTCGTAACCTTTACTGCTGTGTGGTAGGAGTTTGATGATGAATCCAATCAATGCTGGCAATTAATTATGATGTACTATTAGCCGGTGACGGCTTGCACATAGACTGAGCATGGGTGGGCAAGCAGAAGAAGCTCCTCGCCCTGCCTTGAAATTTAATTAGTGTTGCTTTCACCACATCTGCCCCAGCAAGCGTGTGATCAATTGGTGTACATTTTATGTAGTCACATCACACCTCAATATAAATCACAGCCCGGGGGAAGAGGGTTAGGGTTTGATGAATGGATGGGAAGGGGGTTTGGGGAAAGGTTGGAGAAAGAAAAACAGTACGCATGGACAACAAAAGCAAAGCGAAATCTTGGCAGACGACCATGATCTTATCCAAAAAATCTATAAAGGGAGAAAAAGGAAATGCATGCATGATGATGAAGATAACTTGATGGTTAATGAGTAGTACTTACTAACTCCTACTAGACAATTAGACAGTACAGGGCAGCAGTATATTCTACGCAATTTGCCTTGCCTGTAATATGCCCTCAGAGAGTGAGACCCAAATTCCATGTTGTACTGGGCTTACTTTTAAAGATAGCAAAGAAAATTAAAAAATAGTTGTAGGGATCAATTAGCAAACAAACAACAACACACAACACACAGTCGTAATGATTGAAGAGGAAAAAGGATTCCAATTAATTAAAAGATGAATGATGAATGATACTAAAGTTACTATTATCCTGGTCAAATTGTGGAGTTGAATCTCGTCCTTCCTCTTGGTCCTATCTTCCATGGACGCTCCGCACATCAATCTTGGTGGCCTTCCTGATGCGGATTGGTAAGGTAAATGTGAGTTGTGTCTCCCAGTATAGCACAGGGTAAAGGCCGGTCTGTAACGTCTAGATGGAAAAACAAAAGGGGTATTGAAAAATCAATTAATAAAAAAAAAACATCAATTACGGTGGAGTCCGAGAAGAGAAGAGAGAACACTTTCAGACTGAGGCGGCTTGGATATATCGTGTATATTCTGTTTACAGCATTAAGCTACAACAACAACAGGACAGAACAGGCCCACCACAGCACCAGCCCGTCCGTGACCCAACCTCCATTTACCTTAATTTTTGACAGAGCCAGACAAAACAAGGCATATATACACAGCAACTTAGCATTTTCAAAATTAAGTGACAAAATCTATGCGCCGCTGTCAGTCATGACTTGACTCGACTCCACCACTACATGGACATGTAGGTCTGCTGTGTTTACTTTCTTGTTGAATTGTTGTGTTTATGTTTACCTTATGCCACTTAGTGAAACGCAGTTATTCCTTCAATCATCTCCGATCCAACTGACTGACTGCAAAGATAGTATGGTCATCATCATGGTGTGGTACGTGTTGTCCAACTCCAACTCAGTCTGTAGTGACTCCGATTAAGTCCATATTCCATATTAAAAAATTGCAACAGATATTGGCCTGCACCTGCAGTAGTAGGAGTACAATTTGGTTATTAAACAACAAGAAGGGAAACATTGACTGTCACTGACTTGACTTGAGTCACTTTGTAGATTAACTAGTAGAGTAGAGTTCGACTTCATGCACAACATCAACAACAAACAACAGCAATCGCTCAGAGTCTGCAAGCATCCAATGCATTCCATCATTACCTGTCTTGCTCTTCTCTTTGGCTGTCAGATCATCAGATGCCTAGTTCTGACAGGTGTGTGTTTTTTTTTTTACGGGGCAGTGGCCTCATCATTACTCCAGTCCACATTCATTTTGAGTGTTAGTCGCTGTTTCGGTTTTCGTCTTATTCATCTGTGGCACTTTGTCACAGTTTAAGTTGCTTCACCTGGTCAGCAGTGCACTGTGATGATGGGCCGCGGCCTGGGTAGCGCTCAGTGCTGGTCATTTGAGTTTGCACAAATGTCAGCAAGTTTCTTCGAAGAGTCTTGTCTTTCTCTGCCAAGTACCTTCTGTCCTGACAGTGAGGAGCTTTGGATGCCTGCCGAGGCTGTAGCCTTCGGACAGTGATGAGTTCACTTTTGGATGCCTGCCCAAGTTCTGACAGTGAAGAGTTGTGGACGCTGCAGAGGCGGTAGCCTTCGGACACTGATCAGTTTCGGCTCGGAAACAAAACGGAGGATAGCTATAGTCACGTTTCACTTCTTATGGAGGGACTGTTAAAGGCAACATTTCTTGTACTCCAATGTCTGGCTTGATGGAAATGTACTAGGGCGAGACAGGAAGATGAAGCAGGACTCTGAAGAGTGGACAGTTAAATGCACAGACGTGCAACTCCAATAGGGAAATAAAAGAGAAGACGGTGGTGATGGATTTGTTGTGATTTGATTTGAACCAGAAAGACAGATACACAGACACATAAAGGAAGGAAGAAAGTAACAATTTGAAAGCCTAGTTGTCAGGGAAGAGGAGCTCGTCCTCAAACTCTGGTGGTTCGGACAGAAGTAGGTCCTGTAACGCACTATTTACGTCATCCAAGTCGCTCTCCTCTTCCTGCTGTGATTCACGTATTTTGTAATCCGGTGGTATAAAGTGCTGATTCATTTTGATCATGGTTAACCTCTCCATGCTTTTGGGCGAGAGACTGGTCCTTTTCGAAGTTACAATGGCACCAGCAGCACTGAAAACACGCTCAGAAGAGACACTTGTGACAGAGGAAGCCAGATACTTTATCGCCAGCCTGCTGAGCACTGTCCATTGGCTTCTTTTCCCATACCAATACACCAATGGGTTTCGATCCATGAAGACCTCTGTTGGGTCATCCAGATAGGCCTGGACCGTCCGCTCAATGTTCAGGGGTGCTCCGATGTGCTCGGCCTCTTTTGCCTTTGCATCAGCGCTGGACTTACCATACCCCTGCCGTAGAAACCAATCAGTTGCAAATTGTACTGTGGATGATCCTGTTCTTGCTGTTGTTGATGTTATTGTTGGTGTAGGTGACTGCTGGGAGGCAAACGCACTGCCCTCAGGCTCCGAAGTAGAACTTGACTCTGGATGCCCTGTAGTACTTGTTATGGCCTGGGGTGGGGGACCTGTAATTAACAGCCGTTCGTTTTCGAAAATAGTGGCTTCCTTAGCTATCAAAGTTTTGTAGTTGGCAACATCCACTTCCAAAAAAGGAATTACTGCCTTGCTGTTCAGAAATACTTTGTACCGTGGATCCAAAATTGTGGCACTAATGTAATGTGGATGTGACAAAATGTTATTTTGAATCCTTGTATTTTCAGATAAGCGAGCGGCTAAGGTCTCCGCCAAATGATATGCGTCTTGTTTGTCATCCACACCTGCGTACGTTTCAGACACCTCCTTCAGATGTTGCTCTAGCATGTGCAACAATGGGATAGCTTGGCCCATAGTACAGTCCTCCCTGCTGACTTCACGTGTGAAGATCTCAAAAGGAAGTAGCATCTCAGTCAGGCATTTAATGAGGTCCCATTGACCCATCTCAACGGTCATGCCTCTCACAGTAGGTTCCCCTAATCTTTGCATGACATAAGCATTGAGTGGTATGTACAGTTCAAACAGACGATCAAGCATGTAATAAGTTGAGTTCCAACGTGTTGGCACCTCCTGGATGAGCGCTTTGACTGGCATTTTATGCTCACGTTGAATGACCCTCAGCTGCTTCCGGGCTGAAATGTGTGCATATTCTTCTGCAGGTGGCCGGTAAGTTGCTGACTTTGGATTCATTTTTCAAAAAGTCTTGAACAACAATGTTAATGCAGTGTGCCAAACACGGGACCCTGAAATAGCCACCATTGCCCATGGCCTTAACTACATTACTGCCGTTGTCCGTGGCAACAAAACCAATCATAAGCCCACTTGGGCGCAGCCACTCAAAGACCTTGGTGTTAAACTCTTCCAAAATGTTTGCAGCAGTATGAGATTTCTCCATGGCAAACATGGCTACAGTTGCATGTTTGCGAGTGGCATGAAAAATCTCAGCAGCGTCAACACCAGCAGATATCTGTTCTCTAACCCCCGCAAAAGAGATCCAGTGTGCAGTGATGCACATGTAATCTGTGGCTTGGCAACCGGTCCACATGTCTGTTGTCAGGTGGATACTGTGAACAGCACTCTGCTTCAAGGCTTTTCCAAGCAATTCCAGCACGTCGTGATGTAGTGCCGGAACAGCAACTCTGGCAAAATAGTAGCGGCTGGGAATATGCCATTTTGGGCAGATGGTTGACACAAATTCCAGAAAACCCACCCCTTCAACAAAAGAAAAAGGGAGAAGGTCCAGTGCTAACATTTTAGCCAGCTTCGCATTGTACAAACGTGCTATTGGGTGGTTGCGTTCGTACTGCCCCTCCCCCCAAACATGCTGATAATGGTAGGCTGCATGGTTTTCCTTTCTCTTAGGCTCAACAACGCACTTTTTGGGGTTGCGGACCTGGTACTCCTTGGTGTCTCAGGCTGACTCTTACTCTTGTGCCACTGAGATGTTGCTGAAGATGTGGGCGACGTTAACACTGCACTGCTGGGGTCAGGGACACCTTGTGTACCACTACCAGAGAGAATGTCTCCCTGTCGTTCCTCTTCCACCGTGATCGGATCTTCTACTCCTTTATCCCCACCAACACCAATGGTTGCAGTTTTTTTTATGCCGCGAAGGTGGTCCTCCCAGCTGATCAAGTGGTGTTTTTTCAGATGGGTCATTTGGCCTCCGGTACCATAGTTTGTACCAAGCTTACCACGACTAACAGAGCTATTACAAATGGAGCATATAGCAATGTTCTCCTCCTTTTCGCTAACCGTAAAGAAGTCCCAAACTGGGGAGCTTAACTTTGGCCTCCTGCTGGAGGTGCCACTTCCAATGCCGGATGAACTGGAGGGTGTGTGTTGAATTTGACTCTGTGCTGCTGTACCACTACCTACTCCTACTGAGGTGGTGGTTGTGCTGGATGTAGGTCGCTGCCGGGCCTTTGCTAATGCAAATATGGAAGCTGTAGGTCGTGTTGGTGTTACCTGTGGAGGTATGCGTGCTACATCCCTCGCAGCGATTTTGGATAGGGTAATAATGTTGGTCTCCATCTCCTCGGGGCCGGGAGTGATGTTCGTGATGACTGGCTCATCATCATCATCCTGCTGTTCTACATCGACCTCCATAGGTGTAAGGCTTTCTGGAACCTTCCTTTTCCCTAGCTTGGTCTTGGAACGTGGCTCCCTCTCAGACTCAGTTTGTGGCTTCCAAGTGGCATCTAGATCATCAGAAGGGGTGCTTGGCGAAGAACTTGATGGACTACCCCTCCTTTTCCTTGCTGGAGATTTGGAAGACAATGGATCTTCTGAATGAGTGGCTTCTTCTTCTACCTCTACATGAGGCTCAATTTCCTGAACTGCCCCTACTTCAGGAGGAACAACAACTACTATTGCGGGCGGTGGTTGCGGCTGTTGTTGTTGACCACTTATCTGCTGTGTTTCCTCCTGCGTTAATTGGGTACTACTTTGAGATAGCGATAAGTTTATCTCAGGCTCAGCATCACTGCTTTCCACCATTAGGCTGGCTACCTCTTCCACACTCATGTGCTTGGGCCTGGGTTGGTGGGTTGGGCCCACTGATGCGGAGGTGCTGCCCCCAGCTTGCCCCCGGACACCGCTGCTGCAGGCGTAATTTTTTTTTGCCCAAAAAGGTATTGGCCGGCACACCAGACTTAAGTGTCACTTCCTTCTTCTGTTCCTTCTTCTTCTCAATAGCAACTTTCTTGGTACTGGAGGACCTGGTACCTGCTTTCTTTGGGCCCATCTTCTTCAGATGTCAGCAGCACTCAGTTGCAGAGATGTCTGGTCAGGTCACACGTCACGTTGTGTTGTGTGTACAGCAGCAGGATGTCTGTCTGGCAGTGCAACGGGCAATGATGAGAGACACACCTCCTCCTCAGTCTTTGTGCACCTAAAAGCAAAAAAGCCAGAACATCAGTCAAACATAGCACAAATCAAACAAATATAATATAGAACTTAGTGTGTGGTGGCCTCAATTATTAAATTTTAGAAACTCGGTGAACAACAACACACAGTGTAGCCATTTATGAGACGTTGACAACAAGGCCAGGGCTTTCCTGGCTACTGTGTAGTGCTAGTGTGTACACTCTGGAAGAATAAGAATAGTAAAGAACAAAAACTAAAATGTAGTGGAGCATGTTTGGCCTAAATTTGTGCATCACGTGGGATGTATGTAGCAGCATCAGGGAGCTGCAGCTGGCAATGGGGATGGATTTGGAAGCAGTAAGACAAGAGGAACAATGGAAAGACACGCAGGCCTATGTGGCAAAAACAGCACACTACTAACTACCACCACAAAATGGCCCCCAGCAACATGGTGACTCACAGGCACAAGGCACGGCAAACAATGAACTCAAGCAGGCCTATATATGGGCAGACAAAGGATGCCTTATAAAACACACACAGCTTTAATGCAAAAACTAAAATCCACATGGCTAAAAACACTTTTGAAAGTTAGACAACCACTACAACAACACATAATTATAATTACACACGCAAAAAGGCATTTATTTAACACACCCAAAAAGTGAAATAGACCCTCCAAAAAAAACCACATTTTGCAATTCAATTCAATGCCATCCATGGCCTAAATGATGTCAAAATTCCACAGACAACACAGAAACAGTTTTTATGCACCCATGATGACTACCTCTGGGCCTACTGGCAGACTAGGCCGCAAGCTTGGAGGCCTATGGCAAAAGCACAGTGGCTGGTCCCACAAAATGGCCGCCACCACATGGCCAGGCCACCCAACAACTTCCTTCCTGTTGAAAAAAATTGTAAAACAAAAAAAAGTGACTCCATGCTCACCAAACTACATCTAAATGACAACCTGAGGAGTTTTTTGTGCAAAATGAACTAAATCATCATTTTTGAGAAGGTTTTATGCTGCTTGAGAGATATTCTTCGCCAGATTGTAAATTCTGCGTGTTCGGCATCGCGATCGTCACAAAAAGTCGTTATCGCGCGCGCGAAAACATATATTGAGCGCGCGAAGAAGATAAAAAGTTTAAGTCCGCGTTGTCGCGCAGTGCGGAGTTGCCCAAAGTCCGCGAGCTGAATGCCCAGGGTTACCTACTGGCTGAAAAGGCCTATTTATTTAACAAACACCCAAAAACTGAAATACCACCCCAAACCCCACATTTTGCAAATCAATCCAATGCCATCCATGGCCTAAATTATGTTACAATTCAACAGACAACACAGAAACAGTTTTATGCACCCATGAGGATGACTACCTCCGGGCCTACTGGCAGACTAGGCCGCAAGCTTGGAGGCCTATGGCAAAAGCACAGTGGCTGGTCCCACAAAATGGCCGCCACCACCACATGGCCAGGCCACCCACAACAACAAGAAAAGGAACACAAGACAGACAATGCAGGCCTATGGCAAAAGCACAATGCCTGGCTTTACAAAATGGCCGCCACCCACATGGCCAGGCCACCCAAAATAACAAGAAAGTGAAGACAAAGGAGTGGACAGGAGTCAGACCAGGCAGTTGGAGACTCTGGGCAACTTCCTTCCTGTTGAAAAAAATTGTAAAACAAAAAAAAAGTGACTCCTTGCTCACCAAACTACATCTAAATGACAACCTGAGGAGTTTTTTGTGCAAAATGAACTAAATCATCATTTCCGAGAAGGTTTTATGCTGCTCGAGAGATATTCTTCGCCAGATTGTAAATTCTGCGTGTTCGGCATCGCGATCGTCACAAAAAGTCGTGATCGCGCGCTCGAAAACGTATATTGAGCGTGCGAAGAAGATAAAAAGTGTAAGTCCGCGTTGTCGCGCAGTGCGGAGTTGCCCAAAGTCCGCGAGCTGAACGCCCAGGGTTACCTACTAGCTGAAAAGGCCTATTTATTTAACAAACACCCAAAAACTGAAATACCACCCCAAAACCCACATTTTGCAAATCAATCCAATGCCATCCATGGCCTAAATTATGTTACAATTCAACAGACAACACAGAAACAGTTTTTATGCACCCATGAGGATGACTACCTCTGGGCCTACTGGCAGACTAGGCCGCAAGCTTGGAGGCCTATGGCAAAAGCACAGTGGCTGGTCCCACAAAATGGCCGCCACCACATGACCAGGCCACCTACAAGTTCACAACAAGCATAAGCCAAGGGGAACAAAGAAAAGACAAGCAGGCCTATATGGAAAAAGCAGCACACTACTAAAGTACCCCACAAAATGGCCCCAAGCCACGTGGTCACTCACAGTCACAACAGGCCATGGAAAACAATGAACTCAAGAAGGCCTATAATAATAAATATGACCAGACAAAGGAGGCCTGCAGTGCTAAACAACACAGCTTTAATACAAAAATGCAAAAACGAAAATCCACAGGGCTACGAAAGGTTGGAAAGTTACACAACAAGCACACACACACATCCAACAAAGGTATATATTACACCCAAAAAGTGAAATACACCCCAAAAACCACATTTACCAATTCAATCCAATGCCATCCATGCATGCCCTACATGATGTTTAAATTCAACAGACACCACAGAAACATGCAACCATGGGTACCTCTGGCTCTAGTCTGGGCCTACTGGCTGAAATTCCAATCAAAGAAAAACAACTAGGCCCCTGCCGAAACTACAGGCCACAACAATAAATTTTAAAAACTATGGAAATCCCCAAAAAATGTAGGTACAAACAAGCCCCAATCAAACAAACAAGTACACCAATTCTCCAACTTACTTGTAAAATCTCAAATCCAAGAGTCCTCAAATCCAATCCAATGATATGATGCAGCAGACAGACACAAAAAGTGATCCTTCCAGCTCCAAATCCAAATGAAAGTGAACAGCACATGGACAAAGCACTGGGAGGAGCCTGCTGGACAGGAACAGGAAGTTTGAGCATCAGGGGCACTTCCTTCCTCTTGGGGAAAAAAAGTAAAAAAAGAAAAAGGACTCCTTGCACAAAAAACTACAGCCAAATCACAATCTGAGGAGTTTTTTGGAGCAAAACAATCATTTTCGAGAAGGTTTTATGATGCTCGAGAGATATTCTTCGCCAGATTGTAGTTTCTTCGTGTTCGGGATCGCGATCTTACCAACACTGCCGCCGGAAGTCAGATCGCGCGTCCGAATGACGTGTTCGCACACTCTCGCGGGATCGTGCGGCCGGATTCCAAATCTCGTGGCGCCCGCGAACGGATAGGAAGTCGCGTCGGCGAACGCAGAATCACGGTAGGTCGTTACCGCGCGCGCGAGAACGTATATTGAGCGCGCGAAGAAGAAAAACAGCTACGCCGCAAATTGCGTAGTGCACGGTAACTTCGCGTTCTACGCGAATCGCGAAGTTACCGAAACTTCGCAAGCTCCGCGAGCGTAGCGTAGTTCACCGCCCAGGGTCGCAGTCCTGCAATTTGTATACGTAGTTATTCAACACTTTAACCAAAAACTACAATTTTACCTAAGTCTGCTAGATGGCGGCACTGTACTGTAGTAGCAATGCTGCACTACCCTACTCTAGCCATGTATGATATGACTTTATGCCTGTTTCTGTGCATCAATCCAAAGGGAATACTTTTTGAGGAACAGTGATTGTTTTGTTGAGATTTTTATTTTGGCTTGCACGATTCGGGAACATAAGACAAAACTGGTGGAAAATAAGAACTGCATTTGCAAAGCATCTCTTTCTGTTGGTGAGGCACCGATGGGCCTTCGGTGGACTGGAGCACGCTGTCGTATATTTTGAATCATGGGTGAGAGCTCAGCGAAATGAGTATATGTACTGATTCTCTGCACCAATCTGACTAACAAGCATTGTCAAAGCCAAAAAGTCTAGAGTTGGCTGCCAGTATTTTGACTTTGTTAAATGCTTGTTTTGTTCTGTCATAGTTTTTGTAAAACGTTATTATTTTGAGTGAGTGGGAGGAGAGAGGCCGCTTGGAGGTAGCCAACATAGACAAGCATTTGCAATGCAATAGGTCTCGCATTTACGCGAGTTTAAGCAATTGGCATTGTAAATGACAATGCCTATTATTTTTGTTTTGTTTTTTAAAACATAAATAAAAGGCATATGATAGATTTATAGGGTTCGACAATGTTTGTTCTGGCGGAATCATTTGGGATGGCATATGTGCAAACTATCATACCTTTCACATCCAAAGGAAATCATCTGGCAACGTTGGATTTTTCACAATGCGTACTTTCAAAAGTCAATCTTTCATGACATTTGCAGTAGAGGACATGTACTTCCAGTTTCAAGCGCTGCTACTCGGTCTTTGAACATCGCCATGGGTCTTCACAAAGGTACCAGTAGTAGTGGCTGTTCTACAGTTAAGAGGAATTTTGTTGTGAGCTTCCTCGTTTACTAAGGGGCAGGATTGTGTGGAGATGTCAACCAGCATACTATAGGAGTTGGGGTTCATCCTGGATCTACAAAAATGTCAACTGATACCAGCTCTTTTCGATATTCAGATGGGATACTTGTGCCAGGGCCATTGGAATTATGCGGCTGTAGGGGCCCAAATTATGCGGCAGGATTGAGTAAATTATGCGACAAGAAAAGGCAAATAATGCAGTGTAATGCAGAACATTTTGTAATAGTATTACTTCATTCTTTTGTCATTTTTACATTTTTTAACACTGCCTGAGGATTGATTGCACCTCATTTTAACACCCACATATAGCAATAAGCAACAGACAGGCGACCAGTGAACCTTTTGAAAAGGCCTTCCTCTGTGTGGCAACCTTATTTACTGCAGTTTTAGTAACTTTTGAACCGTTTGAGCTAGAAACATTTTTGGGGGTAAAAATCTGCAGATTATGCAGCAGATTATGGATTATGTGACATAAGCGGCAAATCTATAGTTATGCAAAACATGCTGCAGCCGCACAATCACATAATTCCAATGGACCTGAGGTATACCTTCCTTGGACCACGATCTTGCCTCTTCAATCCAAATTTAGGACTCTGTTACCCTAGACCCAGGTGTATACAAGGATGCAGTTGAAAGTGCAAGGGATGAAGTCGGCATCAACAGCTGTAGTTCCCTTGTCACAATACCTCCCCAAACTCACAGTAAATCATCTCTTGGATCACTGGGCCCCAAACACCCTCAATTATGCACAGTTGATACCAGTTACACCACAGATATCACAAGATCTGAGTTGATAGTTGGTGAAGGACAAAGTAATACGGGGAGTTCCTTTTCAATATCCATGCTCAGTTCTGATAACATTAAATGTCAGCATCTGGGGGTGGGGTGCAACTCTGGAGAATGAGGAAGTGAAGGGTTCTTGATCCGAAGTGGAGAAAACTCGGTAGTACAATTGGAGATAACTGTTGGTGAAGTGGAAAGCACTGCAGTTCCATCTACACTTGAAGGGCAAATATATAGTGTGAAGGGCAAATATATAGTGGTCAGACAGACGATCAGTCCCTCTGCATTTCCTCGCAGCCCTGTTTACACTCTAATCCAGACCTACATTGTAACTCAACTGATGCCTCCTCTTACAAGGAGGAAGATTTATGCTTTGGAATGAAAAGACATACTGCTTTTATGGCTGCGGGCCAGGAAGGGTGCCGTATTTAAAAAAAAAAAAAAAGAATCACTCCCCTGAAGCAATAAAAATATTTTGTGTGCCAGGTTCAGCTCCTGTAGTAAAAAGATCTGTACATGTACAGTTGCACTAAAGTGGTCATCAAGGTGGCATCCCTCCAAATCTGCGGTCAGAAAGAGCTTCCTCTACATACCTCTGGAACCGCAGCAAGTGTTTGCGGGGATCCTTGTTAACTCAAAACATGGTGACACTAACGCCACTTGTGCAGGCATCTCAGACTTCCAGTTCAGTAGATTTCCAAAGGTTCGTAATGCTACCGCCAGACTCACGATGTAGAAGAAAAAACCTTTCTAGGGGTTCACTGATGCACCTGGTCCTTAAACCAACAAAGAAGAGATTGGCACGGAAGCTGGAATATCAAAATAACAACTTTATTAACCTCACATGAGGGAAACTGTGTCAATACAGTACCCGCAGGCCACTGTATGAGACAGTCTAAGGAATACAAAGATCCTGGGTCTTTTATGCCCAGTTTACCGCTGAGTTAGCATGTAGACTCAAAAAGAGGCGGTACAAGTGTACACATGAATAGCTAGTTACATATAAGAATACATAAGAATCGCTTACTCAACAGAGTGGGAGGGCTTACAATATTACTAATATTAGTTAAAATAGCCTGACAGTTACTTCAAGAGCAGGTGCATTCTAGCAGCTAGACCTTTCTGAGCATGTGCAGTGCTCTGGCTCAGTACTGAAGGAGTTAACTGTAACAGATGACACAAGCAGAATACAAGGGCAGGCAATAGTGAAGAGGGAGAAAGCGCATGGCGAGCACATGGCTAACTAAAATGGCTGCCAGAAACAAAATGGCTTCAGCTGATGCTAACAACCATTGCAGCTAGTTTTCCACAGATGGCCGTTTTAGCATTTGCTGAAAACATCCGCTATGATCTAGAAGCATGGAAGTTATCCTGCACATTTATCCTATCCATTGCTAGGTGGGCATTTACATTTTTAACATTGCTTAACTGATGAGATACAAATAGAAATACATGGGGAACAGAGCATTGGGTCATAATGAACACACAGATAACAGGAGAAAATAATGGCTATTATTACAAACAGAACTATCAATTTTTCCAACCCTAAGCAAAAAGTAAATCCCAAAACCATCCAGTCCAATTCTATGTTTCAGGGCTCCAATGTATTTCAGTGACCATCTATTTCAGCTTCAGAATAGCCAACAACACATATCTAATATAATATCTTAAATAAAAAACATTTTTTTTAATAGACCTTTCCAGTGTTCTTTTCATGAGGGCTAGAGTACCAATTGATATGCTCAGGAGGAGGGCAGAGTAATATTTGTTGACTGTTCAAAAAAACATTTCTCTTGCAGAATAAACATTGCTAATGCATATATTAAAGCAAATACAAGGATCATTACAAAAACAATTTTCGCTACAGGGGACCAGGAAGACCAAACGGGGCCATAGGAATTAGGACGAGGAGCCACAAAGGGCTGCTCCTCCTCAAAAATGGGACGACCAAAGGGATACATTGCTAAAAAGTACTTAAAGAATAGAAGCCGCTGTACAACCAGCCAGAGGGGAGTCTTCTCCCTGTGTCCGTCTGAGCCTCACAGGCAGGCTCCTATCGAAGTTCTTTTCCAACGGTGGAGCTGCACAACTTGCAACTCAAGAAAACAATCACGGCCCAGTTTTATGGGAAAGAGGTTCTTCTTTCAGGATAGGGCAAGCAATCACCCTCTGGGGCAAATGCCCTCAACGATCATGTCCAGTGTCTCAGGCAGTGCACCAGTATTCTTCACTTTAATCTAACAGGCACCAAAGGCACAGCACCTGTACCCTGAACTCAAGTCCTTCCCTAACTCCTGTGTTGCTCCGCTGGCGCACTGCTCTTTTGTCGGGGCCACAGATTGTACCCAGTATGCCCAGGCACCTCCTGATCAACAAACAAAGGTGCAGACTTGCATTCACTTGGGGACCAGGACTCAAAGGCCTGAAGCAACCCTTGTTTCAAAGGGGGTCACCTCAAGCAAAAGCCTCCTTGCCGTCCTTGTCAGTCTGTGACTCTCTCAGCTGGGCATCAAAAACTGGATCCATACAAAGATTTCTCCACCCTGATTTGTGACCCCGTCTTTCGTCCAAGACAGTAGCAGGGGTACACACTTCACGTCCCAGTGCTTCCGGCCTTCTATCTTCACTGAGGTCCTAGTTGCCAGCAATGCCTGTGCTGGTTCCCTTCACCTTGGCTTCAAGCTGGACTGGCGCTGAATCTGATGTCCGGGCCCCTCTGGCAATGGTTGTAGGGCAGCAGATATCTATTGATGGACAGAACAAAAAATCTTTAGACAAGGCATACAAATAATCTATCAAGCAGAGAGGATAGTCCATTTCCAAATACCTTCTCAGCTTGGGGCGCCCCATACATTAGCAAGGCACCCAAGAACCACTTCATCTATCTGAGAGTAAAAAAAAACAACCCAGGACCTATTAGTGAGTATAAAAGGAACTTTTTTGGTGAACTGACAAGAGTAAAACGTTACACTATGTGAAGCAGCCAAGGAAGTCTATGTTTATTTACTAAATTCTGAGGGAGAAAAGAAAAACAATACGGACATACTCTAAATCCTTACATTTGTGTATTCCTATATTATTCATCTGAAGAACCTCAAGAAAGGGAATTTTTAGAACAAGCATTCTTTTGTGCTTCTTGTCTTTAACAAGCTTGTGTTTCATAAGTTATAACCTTTCACTACTTGTACAGGATTGCAGACACTTCTAAAATGATTTTTCTTACATAAAAACACCTACATTTTACACTTAGGACCATGCTCTCATGTTATAGGCGCGGCGGGAAAATCTAAAACTGCTAATTTAACAGGGATCCTGTCAGCTCAATTACACAGACTAATAAGAGACTAATAATGCCTTTGCAAAACTGTATGTAGCATAAAAAATAACAAACAATAATGGTGTTATCACCTGAGAATTTTAAAACAAAAACTACCCACATATAGTTCCCCTTTAAAGGTCAAATAAGGGAACATCAATCTAGACTACTCATCCTTTCATAATTTCATCAGACAGGATGGGCAGTAACATGGCGTATTTTTTATTCATTTTATCTGAAAGAGACACGTTAGTGACAGATTCCTTACCTTAGAATATCCCCAGGCGTCAGGCTGGATCCGGAAAGTTTTTTGCGTAGCAGTACCCTTGCGCGTCGGTAGGCGGCGTCATGCGGCTCCGCGTCCGTCGTCGGCGTCGTGATTGCCGGGATGACGTCGCGGGCAGTACTTAGGCGCCGCCCCTGCGCGCTGACGTCAGTTCTTCTTTTTTCCGCGCCAGCAAGCGCAGATCCGGGAAGAGCAGTGCCCTGGTCATTTTTTGACCAAGCTTTTTGGTGATTTTTTCACTGTTTTTCTCCATCGACTTCAAGGTGTCGTAGGGATGCCCGGGTTTAAACGTTGCGGCGCCTGTGCTCGGATGATGTCCGTCACGGACCCGCATTGGGAGTGTCTCCTCTGCCTCGGCCGAGGCCACGACACGGAGTCTTGTTCCGACTGCCAGGCCCTCCACCCGAAAGCTTTGCGAGAGCGGTCTCGAAAGCTCCTCGAGGCCCGGCATTCGGCTCCGCGGAAGCCCCGGTCGCGTGAGAGGTCCAGGGGTCGATCGCGGAGTCCACACCGGTCGTCGGCATCGAAGTCTTCTTCGTCCGGTAAGTCAAAACACAAGAAGTCCAAAAAGCATCGTCGCTCTAGGACTTCGCCTCGCCGATCTCGCGACTCGGCTGAGGCCCCTCCCGGCACCGTCCCCGCCCCCGCGGCCCCGGACATGCCTGTGGAGTCGCCCCCGCAATACCCGTCCTTCCCGGGTTCGGGGGCGGATCCGGCCCAAGTGCAGGAATTCCTGTCGGCCATGGCCCGCCTCTTCGGGCCTCAAGGTCCCTCTGGTGCGCCTTCGGGCCCCGCGGGCCCTGATGGGGTTGCTCCGGCGTCGCCGACGGCTCCGGCCCCGGCGTCGCCCGTGCCTCCAGCCTCGATCCCGGCTCCGGCTTCGGCCCCAGCCTCGATCCCGGCTCCACAACCCCCATCGACGCCGGTCGACCTAACGACACCTCCGCCGGCGCCGATGTCTCCGGTGCCGTTCTCGACGCCGCCTGGGGCTCCGGGCGGCGTCGTCCCCCAGTTCCTTCCGGCTCCGGACATGGACCCGGACCGAAGTCGCTCGATGCCGGTTCCGGCGCCGATGAGACCTTGGGTCCCAAATGTCCCTCCTCCCCCTTATTTTGAACCTGAGGAGGACCAGGAGGACTGGGTGGGGTCTGATGACCCTCTGACACAACAGTGTCAGTACGATGAGGACTGGACAGAGGGTCTAGGGGATGCCAGTGGTCTAGATACTTCCCCTGACACTGGCATGCTGTCTCCTCCCGTGGCTACGGAGGAGGGAGCCAATTTTGCAACGGTGTTGCGTAGGGCGGCTGGAGCCTTACATCTCCAACTCCCTACTGTGGCGGTCAAGCCTAATCTCTTGACAGAGGTGCTTCAGCCGGCAGCCTCCTCTACGGAGACTGTGCTGCAGTTTAACGACGCCCTCACTGACGTTCTTTTGGGCGCCTGGTCCAAGCCCAACACAGGGGCTCCTGTGGATAGGAACGTGTCCCGACGCCATCGCCCAGCTCCGGGCGACCCCCTGTTTCTCTCTGTCCACCCCACCCCTGAGAGCTTGGTTGTCCAAGCCTCCGCTTCCCAAACCGCCTTCCCTACCGCCCCTCCGGATAGGGAATCCAAACGCCTGGATCAATTTGGGAAGAAGGGTTTTCTTCCTCCAGTGCTGGCTTGCGGTCCATCAACACCGCTTGCCTTTTGGGCCGATATACCCACTCCTTGTGGGATTCGGTGGCGAATGTTTTGCCCCAGTGTTCTGAGGAGGTCCAGACACTGCTTTCCCGCGCCATTGCGGAAGGAAGGGATGCGGCCAAATACACAATAAGATGTGGCCTTGATACCGCCGACTCGCTGGGCAGGTCTATTGCAACGACGGTGGCGCTACGACGCCACGCCTGGCTGAGAACCACTGGTTTTCAGGGGATGTCCAGAATACTCTCATGGACATGCCCTTTGATGGAGTCGGTCTTTTGGGTCCAAAGCAGACCATGCGTTGGAGCGCTTTAAGGACTCACCGGGCTACTGCAAAGTCCCTGGGCCTTTCTGCTACACACCCTCCGCTGACTTCTGCTTTTCGCCCCTATCGTGGCCACGGTAGGGGCGCCCCTTCACGTCAGCAGCCCAGCCACCGGCCCGCGCAGCAGGCGTCTTCGCGTGGCCGAGGACGTGGATTCCGCCGTGGCGGATCGGGCAACCAGCGTGCGGGTCAGGCCACCACCTCCAACCCGTCCGCGGCCTCCAAACCCTCCTAGTCCCTCCTTTCAGGTGCACAGCACGCCGGTAGGGGGCAGGGTCCGCCATCACCTTCCCCACTGGCGTACCATCACCTCGGACAGGTGGCTCTTGGACATTGTCCGAAGGGGCTACTCCCTCCCCTTCGAGTCCACCCCCCCAGCCATGCCACCTCAATTCCACTGCATGTCAGGGGATCACTTGGTACTTCTGCAGAAGGAAGTCACGGCCCTCTTGGCCAAGAGGGCCATCGAGCATGTTCCGACCCCAGAAGTAGGGCGTGGTTGCTACTCCCACTACTTCCTGGTGCCCAAAAAGGACAAGGAGGACATGCGTCCTATCTTGGACCTCCGGAACGTCAATCGCTTCCTCCGGAAGGAGAAGTTCAAGATGCTCACCCTAGCTCAGGTCTTGACTGCCCTCGACCCTGGAGACTGGTTGGTAGCGTTGGACTTGCAGGACGCATATTTCCACATCCCCGTCCTGCCGGCCCACCGGCGTTACCTGCGGTTCACGGTAGGCCCCGAGCACTTTCAGTTCACCGTGCTCCCTTTGGCCTTACCAGTGCCCCTCGGGTGTTCACGAAAGTGTTGGCGGTGGTCGCAGCTCATCTGCGCCGGGCAGGGGTTTCAGTCTTCCCCTACCTCGACGACTGGCTGCTGAAGGCGGGCTCGTCCCAGGCAGTCGTCTCCCACCTCCAGACTACGGCCGAACTCCTGCAATCGCTGGGGTTCTCCATCAATGTGCCGAAGTCGCATCTGATTCCTTCTCCACAGCTCCTTTTCATCGGAGCAGTTCTGGACACGACGCAGTTTCGGGCCTATCCTCCCGAACGGCGAGTCCGGGATATTCAGGCTATGATTCCGATCTTTCAGCCTTTATCCTGGGTTTCGGTACGGATGACCCTGAGGCTGCTGGGCCTCATGGCCTCCTGCATCCTGCTGGTCAATCATGCCAGATGGCATATGCGGGCTCTGCAGTGGGACCTGAAGTTCCAGTGGGCGCAGCACCAGGGCAACCTGTCCGATCACATCCAGATCTCGGAGGGGACTGCAAAACAGTTGCAGTGGTGGCTCTCGAACCGGCAATGGGTCATGGGCAGATCTCTCTCCCTTCCCCAGCCAGAGCACACAGTTGTGACGGACGCGTCCCTTCTGGGATGGGGCGGTCACATGGGAGAGGCGGAGATCAGAGGCCTCTGGTCTCCGGCGGAGTCCCGGCTCCATATCAACATTCTGGAGCTCCGGGCGATCCGACTTGCACTCAAGGCATTCCTTCCCTCTGTCAAAGGGAAGGTAGTGCAGGTGTTCACAGACAACACCACCGCCATGTGGTACTGCAACAAACAGGGCGGGGTGGGGTCGTGGACCCTTTGTCAGGAGGCTCTGCGCCTCTGGACATGGCTGGAACATCAGGGCATGTTCCTGATGGTTCAACACCTGGCAGGTTCCCTGAACGCCAGGGCGGACGAACTCAGCCGCAGGTGCATGATGGATCACGAATGGCGTCTTCACTCGGAAGTGGCGCAAGGACTCTTTCTACAGTGGGGAGAGCCTTGGTTAGATCTATTCGCCACCGAAGAGAACGCGCAATGTCATCAGTTCTGCGCGTTGGAATTTCCAAGGCGGCACTCGCTCAGCGACGCTTTTCGTCACGAGTGGAGTTGCGGTCTATTGTACGCCTTTCCGCCTATACCACTTCTACCCAGAGTGTTGAAGAAGATTCGGCACGACCGGGCCCAAGTCATTCTTGTGGCTCCGGACTGGGCTCGAAGAGTTTGGTATCCCGAGCTACTCAATATGAGCGTAGATCCCCCGATCCGTCTGCCTCTTCGGGAGGATCTTCTGTCGCAGCAGCAAGGGACGGTCCTCCACCCGAACCTGTCCAGTCTACACCTGCTTGCGTGGAGATTGAGCGGCGGCAGTTGATTCCTTTCGACTTGCCTCCCGAAGTTTGTGATGTGATTCTGGCAGCCAGGCGTCCCTCCACTAAGGTGGTATACGCCTGCAGGTGGAACAAATTTGTGGCATGGTGCACAGCAAAGGCTGTGAATCCCTTTCTGCCCCTCTTTCTGAGGTCCTTCTGTTCCTTCTCTCTCTGGCCCAACAGGGTTCTGCCCTGGGTACCATCAAGGGTTATCTTTGTGCTATCTCGGCCTTCCTCAGGCTTCCTGATCAGCCCTCCCTTTTCAAGTCCCCTGTTGTTAACAGGTTCTTAAAAGGCATTACTCACCTCTTCCCTCCTGTTCCGTTTGTGATGCCTCAGTGGGACTTGAACTTGGTTCTTACCTTTTTAATGTGCGCTCCCTTTGAGCCTCTACATAACTGTCCTCTTCGTCTTCTGACTCTGAAGACAGCCTTTCTGGTGGCCATCACCTCCACTCGGCGGGTGAGTGAGCTCCAGGCTCTAACTTGCAAACCTCCCTTTCTGTCTGTTCATCCAGACAAGGTTGTTCTTCGGACGCATCCGTCCTTATTGCCGAAGGTGGTTACTGCTTTCCACATTGGGCAGACCATCACTTTGCCCACCTTCTTTCCGCCTCCGCATCCTTCCAGAGAGGAAGAGAGGCTCCACCGTCTGGACCCAAAACGTGCGCTCTCCTTCTATATTGACCGCACAAAACACTTCCGGGTGGATGACCAGCTCTTTGTTGGCTACGTGGGCGCCAAAAAAGGTCGGGCGGTGCACAAGAGGACCATCTCCCGCTGGGTTACCTTGTGCATCAAGACCTGCTATTCTTTGGCTAAGAAGGAGCCGCCTGTTGGGCTGCATGCCCATTCCACCAGGGCAACGGCTGCTACCACGGCCTTGGGCCGCGGTGTTCCGCTGCCGGTTATCTGTCAGGCAGCTACGTGGGCCTCACTGCACACGTTTACAAAGCATTACTGCCTTGACAGTCAGGTCCGGAGGGACGGCTTCTTTGGCCGTTCTGTCCTCCAGAACTTCCTTGTCTGATCTTTGTTCGCAGACCCACCACCGGGGTTGGTATTGCTGGGGTATCTATTCTAAGGTAAGGAATCTGTCACTAACGTGTCTCTTTCAGATGCACAAGTTACTAACTTGTGTAACGATATATCTGTAAGAGACAGTAGTTAGTGACAGATTCCTTACCGCCCACCCATCCTCCCCGTTCTGCGAACTGATTTCTAGGGTTAAGGACATCCCTTTCAGGGCCCTAGTATTTTTCAGACACCTATGTCAGCTTCTTGCATGGCTCTGCGTTCCTGGCACGGAAAGTCGTGTACAGAACTGACGTCAGCGCGCAGGGGCGGCGCCTAAGTACTGCCCGCGACGTCATCCCGGCGATCACGACGCCGACGACGGACGCGGAGCCGCACGACGCCGCCTACCGACGCGCAAGGGTACTGCTACGCAAAAAACTTTCCGGATCCAGCCTGACGCCTGGGGATATTCTAAGGTAAGGAATCTGTCACTAACTACTGTCTCTTACAGATATATCGTTACACAAGTTAGTAACTTGTGCATTAATCTTAACAATTTTAAAACAGTATTACTGAATAGTCAATTAAACATCTCATGGCCGTTCCTAGACAACGTAGACAGGCTCAAGAGAGAGTGAGAAAAAGAGAGAGAGAGAGCATATAAATCAAGAAAAATGACAATGTATTACTTAATTGTAGTTACCCTTAATTTGCCCAGGAGCTAATCTCCCTAATCTCCTCCCTCATTCGACAGTAGGTAACCTGAAACAGGTGACCTTCTGTCGACACTATCTACCTCTATGTTTGGCAGCTGGGCACAAACAAACTTGTAGGAGGTAAATAGCACATTGAGCTAGCTAGAAAACATTAATAACCAACTACCAATTCCTTTAGCAATTGTACTAGTGTAACATGAGGGCGCATGAATGCAAACTGAATTTCATAGCCTTTTAATCTGGCCCTAGCTCCAGGAAGGCTTAATCTACTCTGTAACATTACAAGCTTTCATAGTGTAATGTAGAAATCACATACTGTCACAGTGGCTCTCTGCGTGGAAATTTTTACATGCAGTAAGGCTGGTCAGTTCTAAATACAGAACTTGGCCTTTGACCCTTAACCTGCTGTCCCCTGTCAGTAAGGCTATTCCATGCGGTCTTTCCAATTCAAAGGAACTCTGGAGAAGCACAGCTGAAAAGCAGTCCTGTTCCGTGCCTGTGAGCTAATAATTTTAAAGGTAAGATGCACTGTTTGCTGTCTTATTTTATACTAAGTTTCATTCGTGTGCAGTGTGCGATGTGCTTTCTAGCAGTTTAGAGGTCAGCTGCGTGTTCTGCAGTCGCATGTGTGCACTGCTGAAACCTGAGATCAGTTTGAAAACCGCCCTGGGTGCCAGGACTGCTTTTAAAAAGTAAATTGTGCCCAAAATCGACTTTGGTGGTAGGGGCACTTAAAAATGAATAACCTACAATGTTTTAGCATATTAGGGACCCCCAGGGTCTCCCCTAGATATCCCAGAGGTGGGAGGTCAGAAATGTATAAGGTACACCCTTATAAAATAAGTTTTTATATGCCTGGATAAAGTGAAATTTCACATTTCACTCCCCACATTGTGGTAAAAGTGCTACTCAAATTCAACTTTGATGCTAGGAGCTTATATATTGGTCACAAGTAGGATTATTTAGACATTATAAAGATCCAAAGAAAAACGATTTTAGTGCAATTATTGTTAATAATTTTTTGCACTTTTCTTTTTTTTAAATAATGATCACTAACTCTTTTAATGTTTCCACATATGAATAGCAACAAGAAAGAAAATCCCTGCTTTTAATCCTTTCTATTTTATCCAAAATAATGAAGCTGTATTTGTAACTTTTAAAATCAGTAGTCTTTTGGCCGAGCATAGCCATGTGTTGTTTACTCAGCTGTGTTTTTACGACCAGCAAGCCTCAACTTCCACGCCTTTTTCTGAAGAAAAACCCTTTGCTGTATTCTAATGTCCTGAAAAAGTTTGATCTCCGTCTGTTTTGACAGACAGCTTCCTTCGGTACAGACAGCTTT
This sequence comes from Calotriton arnoldi, assembly GCA_963921515.1. Classification (NCBI taxonomy): domain Eukaryota; kingdom Metazoa; phylum Chordata; class Amphibia; order Caudata; family Salamandridae; genus Calotriton; species Calotriton arnoldi. The sequence goes on along the minus strand of CAWUFW010000577.1, from coordinate 2,363,883 downwards.
GAACAGCTGTTTTTTTAAAAGCTCTTTTTCTAGTGCTGGAAATTTGAGCACGGTGAAGTCTATTTAAAACACAGGCATTCCAAGCTGGCACAATTCTATCATTTTGTAATGTAAAAAAGAGGCGCTTTTATTTCAGCAGCCACCAATTTACTCAGATGATGTGAATGCCTTTTAATATTAATACCTTAAGGATAATGCTGCAACATTTTATATTCAGTCTTAGTTTGAAAGCACACAAATTTGTTTTTTTTTCTTTCTATGAGGCCTATTTTTTCCCTATTGAGTGTTAATTGTAATTTCTCTTGTGGCAATATTCACAAATCTATACTTGGTTACTGTTTTACTTCTAATGGTAGCGTGCAGCTATTTAGCATATGTTACATAATTCATTCCTTGAATTCTAAAATGTAATTCTTTCAATGACATTTGCCTAACAGAATGACGACAAAAAAAAAACCAAATTGAGCTCATTCCAGACATTTTCAAGAAGGGTGCCCACACACTCAGAGCACACAACACTGCTTGCTAAGGCAAGCCATTCTCACACAAAAAACATAGTCACTAGTTACTGAAAACAAGTACTTTCAAGCATCACCACCCTTGTCAATCCACAACCACATGGACACTCAAAAAAAAACAATTAACCCACAAATTAACACTTAGGACAAAAGCAAGAGACAGCTCACAGACTTTACTTAAACCAAACCATTTGTAAATACCAATTGTAAGTCATATTTACAAACGAAAGGACTCTCAACAAAAGTACAGAGATTACACCAAGACAAATAGACAGCCAAAAGACTGCCATGTTCAAAAAGACAGGCTCGCGCCTCTAAACCTTTTCCAATAATACACCAAATTATCAGTTGGGCTGGCAGATCAGGATCCTTCTTTATATATTTATTCCATACTGTACTATACATTATGGAAGAAATACCATTTTTAATATACCTAAACCCATTTAGGTATCCCCTCTTAGGGAGTCAGCTGAGTACTTCTTAAATCCATATTGGTACCTCCAAGACAGCAACACTTTCTACGAAGTGTGCTAGGAGCAGGCATGCCAAGAATATTATAGCATATATAATATTATACTCCAAGTGACTCTTAACACAATTTGTGCCGTTCAAGTTTTCAAAGTTAGAGAAAAATCTCCTCATTACCTGACTTCATTTGCTGCAGCAAACAAACAAACAAGAATCTTGGCCAAGCTAATCCAAACAAAAGTGTTGCTACAGCAACCTTACCAAACCAAAGTCTCCAACCTCCACCTGCCAAGTTCTGAGTGACCTAACAGTCATTTTAAAATACTTACACCAAAGAAGATCTCAGTCGGGAGCGGTCAACACCTGGAGGGTCAGATCGGGAAAACGGGAAAATACGTTGGTCTGCAAAGACAAAGGGTCTCCCTCATGCAGGGTACCTCCTCAGTAGATTCCTGTCTTCCATCAAGACCACTCCCTTGGATAGCCGCTTCTCCGATGAGGTCCACGTCGGGCGCCAATTTGTAGAAGAAAAAACCTTTCTAGGGGTTCACTGATGCACCTGGTCCTTAAACCAACAAAGAAGAGATTGGCACGGAAGCTGGAATATCAAAATAACAACTTTATTAACCTCACATGAGGGAAACTGTGTCAATACAGTACCCGCAGGCCACTGTATGAGACAGTCTAAGGAATACAAAGATCCTGGGTCTTTTATGCCCAGTTTACCGCTGAGTTAGCATGTAGACTCAAAAGAGGCGATACAAGTGTACACATGAATAGCTAGTTACATATAAGGATACATAAGAATCGCTTACTCAACAGAGTGGGAGGGCTTACAATATTACTAATATTAGTTAAAATAGCCTGACAGTTACTTCAAGAGCAGGTGCATTCTAGCAGCTAGACCTTTCTGAGCATGTGCAGTGCTCTGGCTCAGTACTGAAGGAGTTAACTGTAACAGATGACACAAGCAGAATACAAGGGCAGGCAATAGTGAAGAGGGAGAAAGCACATGGCGAGCACATGGCTAACTAAAATGGCTGCCAGAAACAAAATGGCTTCAGCTGATGCGAACAACAATTGCAGCTAGTTTTCCACAACGATGCCTTAAAACAATAAAAAGGCCTACATCCCGCACACAAAAGAAACTATTGGCTGTCTGTCAAAGCCCAGACCCTACACCAGTTTCTGCCTCACAAGCATGCTATGGACAGCAAACGCCTGCAGCAAAGAATATGGTGCTCTGAGCCTTCTAGACTTGTTCTGCTCATGCCGCAATCAACACACGTAGGGCAAAGTGCCAGAAGATGTTCTATCCAAGTCCTCGGCATTGGCTGGGATTATCACAGGTTGCTGCATGCACCACAGCCTCCTCCAACCCCAGGGGCAAACATAGACCCCTTTCAGACCAGGGTAGTAGCTTCTCATGGTCTGTACACTAAAGTATAATCCTAAAACCATGGCTTTTGACTGCCTTTAGAGCAGAAACCAGTTCTTAGTCAGAGGCTTTCAAGGGCATCTTGAATGGTGCACAATATTCATATCTGCGTTGAAGATCAGCAGTGCACTCGCCCTCAGTGCCGGAGGTTCAAGTTCACCGTAACAGACATTCATATTTTACTTGTATATTAGGGGGTTCCTGCCAGAGTACAGATTTGTGTATATTGCTTATTGATCCTGCTTTCCTGCGTGCCCCTCACGACCCTTGTACAAGGCCCGCAAATGTTTGGAGAAGACATCTAAAAAATAGCTTCTAGAAAACGCTTTCCCTGTGAGCAGGACTCCGTGCTCACGCAGGGCTTTGGAATGTGTATAGTAGGACGAGAAATACACCGCCAGCACCAGAATACCCTGCAGGTAAACAGAAATGTATTCAAGAAGTCTCTGTTTCAATAATACTGCGCTGTTGCCACCTTCCTGTGGTTAATGTTGATCCCTAATGTACCCGCATGAAATAAACTCACGTATTTTTCAGGAGTAAGCTAGAGATCTAATGCTCTGCGAGATGCGCTTTACCCTCTTGCAGAAATGGCAGGGTCATCTCAGAGGCCCTGTGCCAAGCTCAATAGTAGAGCCAACCCTCCCCCACTCTCACCCTTCAAGAGCAGAAGCCAATGATCTCTCTGTACAGAACTCCAGTCCGAACTCACTCCATGCACAACAAATGGCCTCAGACGCAGAAAAACCAAGCCCACCGCCACCTTCTTCCGTAAAAGTCTCCAAGCACAAGGGGCACAGCAGCCCTGGACCCTCGGTAACAACAGGTTTCCACTTCAGAGGCAGCGAGGCTTGAGACCACAGAGGCGGCTTGAGACAAGACTTAGTTTCGGTATGGTGTGCTATCCAAGTTTAATGTTAACATTACTGTAGAGGATGCATCTGTTATAGTTAGGGTTGTTTCCCTGCACAAAAATACAGGTCTATCGCAGTAAACTTGCTCCCTTCCTTTACGTTACCAGGTCTGAACGGATTTCAAAAGCGGGAGTTGAAAGAAAGAAAACACGCGCGGCCACGCTAATTACAAGCAGATGGCCGCTGCTCGTGGGAGCCTGTAATTTAAGATGCAGGAAAATCTTAGGCAAATGTAAACAAGCGCGGCCACGCTAATTACAAACAGATGGCCCCTGTGCGCCGCTACTCGCTCCCGCAAGGTGGATGCCATCACAAGCACGAGTGCTTGAAAAGAGCTGACCGATTTCTAAAGGTCATCTCCTAGAGCAGCGCATGCGCGCTGCGCTAGGCTCGACCTAAAAAAGTATTGCCTAAAAGCAAAAGTATTTTTTGGTCGTAAAAGCACACACACATGGCCATAGAATTCCCTGGCACTTCAGAGAACTACTTTTTACCGAGTTGGATCAGTACATTAAAAAAAAAAAAATAATAAGTTGTGCAAAAGCATTTTTTTTTTAACGTGGGTTGGGGCAGCAGTAAGGATGGTGCAGGAGGTGGGGGGAGCAACACAAAAGGCTGGGGTGTAGAAGCAACACTGAGGAATCGGGAAAGGTGGGGGGCAGAGGCCGCTCCTCTGCAATAGCGGAGGAGCGTCACCCCACTGCCTGGTGCAGAGCCAGCAAACAAAAAAGAAAATTATGCTCTAACATCGTTCTATTTTTCGTTTGCCGGCTCTGAGCCAGATTGTGCAGGGAAGGGCGGGGCATGGGAGGGGAGAGGAGAAGTAGTACGCGTATGTGTTTTGCCGGCCGTCTCAGGCCGACCAAACACACATGCACAGTTGAGTATCTAAAGCTCGGCTGCATTCAGCAGCAGCCGGGCTGCAGAAACCCCACAGACTCCATGAATTGAGCGGAGCGTCTTTCCTGCCCGCTCAGGCCAATCCATGCGCTGCTCTGCAGCATGGTGAGTGGATGGTTGGGACTCGGAAGAGGACAGCAGGAGCGACGCAGGAGGTGGCCAGCGGCTTCAGGTAAGTGTTTAAAAAATTATTCACATGCCCCCTGAGCACTCTCTCCCACCCACTCCCCCCCCCTGCTGCGCTCCCGCCACCCTTTGTTAGTGGCGACCGCCACTGGTGGGGGGCAGCAAAGGGGGGAAACTGGAGCAACAGGCGAGAGAGAACGAGTGCATGGTTGGGGGAACCAATACATTGTATGAGATTGAGACCGAGAAGCAACAGGAGCATGGTTGGGGGAACCAATACATTGTATGAGATTGAGACCGAGAAGCAACAGGTGCGAGAGAAGGAGGGTGCAGGTCGGGGAAGCAACGGGGAGGGCAGGGGTGGGGGGGGAAGAAGCAACGGATGAGAGATCAATGTGGAGTAGGCAGGGAAGAAGCATATAAGCAAGAAAGCAACTGGGGAGAGAACACAATGGCGAGCACAACATGGAGGGCGCAGGGAGAAGCACACAGGTGGCAGGGAACAACACAGAGAGCAGGGAGAGAGAAGTACACGAGGAAGAAAGCCGGGCAGCATGTGCACTCTCAGGGAGTGCTTAACCCAAAAGAAAAAAGTAGTGCTTGAAAAGCAAATAGTTGAAGCATAGGAGCCAGTCAATCAAGAGACAGTAAAGCGGCTATGCTTCTTTGGAGCGCAAACATAAGATTGACAACTTGGAGCACAAATTAGAAGCAGGCAACTGAAAGTGACAGGAATGCCAACCAATGGTAAGCACTGGGTGGGCACCAAGTCCCTGTAAGTTCTTGGTTAGCCTACAGTATTTCTCACAACAGACACTGCATGCACTGTCTTGCAGGCGCAACCTAAAATGCCACTGCAGGCACCTTTACAACCAGTGTTGTAGAAATTATTGCAATATGTACAAGTTGACATGTTAGAATGCTCCTTCTCTTTGTACATTAAGCCAAATATTGGGATGAGCATTTAGCCATACATTTAAGAATGATGCACAACTAGGCAACTAACCAGATTGCAAAACAAAGGTAAAGACACGCTGACACTGCTGCAAAATGTATTTTCCCAGTCAACTGACTTTCAGAATTAAACACCCATGGCATGCGCCCCGATCTCAATTAGCTAATCGAGGCCTGTATTACCAGGCACTCAGGAGTAGGGTGCTGAGATAGAAAGGCAGGGTCACCTGGAGCAGGTCTATGACAACGTGCCAGTTATTTGTTTACTGGTGGGTGTTACACCTGGCATTTTTAACAGGTTTACCCCCAGACTTTTTGCTTTTTGGCCTCCTGTTTTTGACCTATTTATCACTGGCTTTAGGACTCTGGGCACTTTACCACTGCTATTCAGTGCTAAAGTGCATATACTCTCCATGTAAATTGTGTTACTGATTGGTGTATCCATGATTGGCATATTTGATTTACTAGAAAGTCCCTAGTAATGTGCACACGTGCCCACGGCCTGTACATCAAATGCTACTAGTGGGCCTGCAGCACTGGTTGTGCCACCCACACAAGTAGCTCTTCCACCTGTCACTGCAGTGTCTGCACGCGCAGTTTTAAACTGCCATGTTGACCTGGCAAGTGCACCCACTTGCCAGGCCTCACCCTTCCCTTTTATTACATATAAGTCACCCCTAAGGTAGGCCCAAGGCAGCTCCATCGGCAAAGTGCAGTGTATTTAAAAGGTAGGACATGTAGTGGTATGTTTTTATACTTACTGATAGTGAAATACTGTGCATTTCGTTTTTCACTATTGAAAGGCTTTCTCTTCGATAGATTAGCATGGGGTCCTACTCTGGCACGAAACTGGACAAAGGACATGGGAGCATCCTCCCCTCTGTCCAGCCCCTCCTCTGGGAGGGCCCCCTGAGTCATCCTAACCCCTTTCTGAGGGTATAAAAGGATGTACCTCTGGGTGGGTCCTCAGATTTGTCGTGGGACAAGACTCATGCTTGAAATCACGTCACTCTTTGACTGTCTGGACACTTGGACTTCGCTGGACTTCGCCTGGAACCGAGACTGCATCAAGGAAGACTCCTGCTGCTCCTGGTCTCGCTGTTCTGCAAGTCTTCTTCGTCGTCTGTGTCTGTGCTTCATCCAGGATCTTCAACAGACCTATGGGCATCAAGGACACCCGAAGTAATCTCCCTTGGAGTGAAGGAGTCACTTTCCTGCATCTGCAGGCATGGCAAAGAAGCTGACCAGTCTGCTGCTCCTGACGTCCCACGGACTTCGAACGGCTCAACAACACAGGTGGTGGTTCTTCAACTACCCCGAGGCCTGATCTGTCCTCTCTTCAATTTTAAAGCCAGCATCCCTCATCAGAACCTCTGGGGCCGAACCCCTGTGCATCGCGTCGACTTGCCTTTGCCAAGGCTTGTTGGCTCTGCACTCCAGAGATCTTCGGGCTACAAGAAAATCCAGCCTCCAGCATCTCTTCCCTCCAAGATCTTTGTCCTCACTGGATCCTCTGCACCATGGTCCTTCATCTTTGGTGAGCTGCTCGAGGTCCTCTTGCGACTCCTGTGCCTTTGGCCTGTGGGTCCTCTTGAGTGTCTTCTTTTGCTTCAGTGGGCTCCCCTGCTTGCTCGGGCCTGCTCTGACTCTCTTGCACTTGGTGAGTCCCTTAAACCTTGCTGGTCCCAACGTTGCTCCTTCATCGTTTTCCACGTCTGTTGTTGCTGCCAAGGCTTGTTGGTACTCCCATTGGACACCGACCCTCTGGCTCTCGACTTCCGACGTGGGACAGCTTGTGAAGGGCTCCTGGTCTTCCTCAGCGTCGCCTGATCCTCACAGCTGGAGCGTCTAGATTACTGTCATCTCTCCTGCATCTTCCATCATCGATGGTCATTGATCTTCCGTGCCTCCTGGTCACCTCTGAACCACCTCAGAGCATAGTCTCTGTCCCCTCTGCTTGCAGGTTCCTCTCTTCAAGGATCCACCCTTGGATTCCACCGGACTCTTGCACAGTCTTCGCCAGCGGCATCTTCACTGAAGTCCTCCATTGTGGTCTACGGCGGTTTCTGACGTCACTTCGCCCCTATGCAGCCTGCTTCCCTGGTGTAGGTATCCTGGTTCCTGGGGTATCCACGGGTGGGGTGACTCTCCAACCTTCTGTCTTCCACTGGGTTTCTTCAGGGTCCTCTGGGAAGGGGCCTTCTTCAAAATTGTAACCACGACTTTCCCGTTGACTCCTATTGAATACACAGCTGTGTTCCCACTCTGCACATAGCCTCCGTGGGGTTCCTGGGTACTTACCTTGGGTGGTTCCTTGGGTCCCCAGCTCTTCTGAGTCTCCTGGTCCAAGCCCCAACTTCGGTCGCAGTTCGCATTCCACTTTCTTATTATATGGTTTGGTCTCCCCCTGGATACCACTGTGTATTGTGCTTACTTACCTGTTTACAATTGAAGTATTGTGTGCATTTGTGTTGATATCTCTGGGTAGGAGATATACTAATGTGTTAGTGAGTATTGTATAATAAATAGACATATTTTTCTAAATGCACTGTGGGGTTCTTTTTCATTTAACCTACACTACATGATTAGATCTGGTAAAACAAGCTGCTTAACACTCCTTCTGGACTAAGCCTGAAGGCTGCTCTCCACAGCTACCACTTGGAGAGCTTTCTAAGGTTATCTAAGACCACTAAAATCACCATAAGGGTTGTCTGGATTAGTGCAAGGTGCTTCACTTAAATAAGTGTGCACCATATACTAAGCCAGCCTCCTACAGGGGCCACCTGAGCGTCCCCTCCTGCTGACCCTATGGTTGATGTGAGAAACTACAGTCAGAGAAATGTGTGTGTTCTCACTTAAGTGTGGTAAACTTTCGTTAGCCTATCAAAAAAGTGTCTGCGTTAACCAAAAAATCTTTATTAGGGCGGTATGTTAGCATATACTAAAGCTAAACGATTGTATTATATGTTTCGGCCTTTCTGATGGCGAGGTTTGAAGGAAACCTCCTCAACTGGATCTTGTCTTATCTTATGAATAGATCAAACATTAACTTATGAATAGATCAAGTATCATATCAATATCACTGTTTACCCCTAAACCACACAGTATCAAGGGTGGAATTCTTCAAGAGTTAATTACCTCACCAGTCCTCTCTAAATTCAATATCAGCGCATAACCTGAACTTATCAAATACTTTCACCTTACATACTGTAATTACACACATGATACCCAGCTAATCCTTAAATTGAATAAACCTAATGAGCCTAAAGTTTCAAAATAGGGGATTGCCTCAGACCTGTTGACCAGTTGCTGTTAACTAACTACCTCAACACACGAGAACTGGAAAAACAATAATCCACTAAGAACTTGGCCTGAAGAGCTAGGAGCACCACCAAAGGAAGTAAGAAACCTATGAATTATAATGGACTCAGCCCCCTATGAACCATGAAGGTAACACAGTAACAAACTACATGTCATACCATGTGGGCACTAAAGCATATCTTCTCACACTTGGAATTCCCACAGAAGATCAAGGCAATTACTTCTGTTGTCATAGCATAAATGCATTATGCCAATGGTATGACTGTGGCATATCAAGGTCAGTTATCACATTGCACTAAAGGATTCAGAATACAGTGGCAAGGCTATCATACCAACAAAGAAAACTATCAGGGGCATTTCCTTCTCTGTCCAAGCTGCTAAATTAAGAATTCACTTGCAGCATGGAAACAAGCCATCAATAATTACCTGGAATTCAGGAGAAGGGTGAAGACATGGACATGGACTTATCAACTGGAGACAACTGACCAGCATCACTCTGCTGCCCACCTGTAAGATAGGAACCCTAGAATCCTATTTAGTTCAAGGAAAATAAGTCACCCAATTCTCACAATTGAGTAATGTCAGTTAGAACCGAAACAATTGAAATACCTCCAATTCTGTTACAATAGCCAATAGTAGATGGCAAGAAAAAACTATATTTCTTCATGAGCCAGTGCAGACGACTGACTAATGCTTAAGATTGCATAAGCCTTGTATGTCGTTTGTAAATAAAGGCTTTCTAGAATGTGCATGAACTATAAAATCTGCATGAATGTATCTTCTGAAATCTCAGTAATTTGCCATTCCAGTCAAAACACAGTTCTGTGCTATATCTTTAAACACCCGCACTGAGTAGACTAAATGTCACTTTATATTGTTCTGCATAACAGAATCTATCCCCATACATAATGAAGTGAAATACAATGCACTCATGGCATTACAAAACTTACTTGTGATATTATGCATCAAGTTATTACTAATAGTAAAGCACCCAGTTATCTTGAGTCCATGAAATTAACATTGCACATGGGATCTTCACAATGTTGCAATAATGGGCATGAGGATAACATCACAAACTGTGTGGCAATGACTGGAAGGAGCATGACTAACTAACTCCAACCCTTATGTTTGACTAAATCACTAACACTGGGCTCCCATGGAGTAGTGTGCTACCTTCTGAAAAGTGCTTCAGCACCTCACCAGGAATAGGATTTGTATATAAAAACCCATACCATACCATATTTATTGGAGAATGACTTAGAAAGGAAACAGCTAAATATTTAAATTCAGCTGGATTTATCAGGGCAGCATTTGTCATCGAACATAGTTTTGACATCAACACCTGTCATGGATTTTGAACATGTTGAGTACCATCTAGAACAAGAGCCCTCTATCTGTATCTGTGTTGTTTATGGTAATGGTTTTGCATTTCCCATTTCCTATCACACACACATTCAAGGACCTACAGAAGTTATGCCCACCTACCTGCACAGTGGCATCTCCTTCCACCAACCACCCAGCTCCTCCACTCTGCAGGAGTCCCACTCTTCACACATGCCATTCATACACAGAACCAGATCAGGACGACGGGTGTTCTCTTACATCTCTCCTAAAGCATGGAACGGCCTCCCACTCCACATCAGAGCCTCCTCCTCTCTTCTTAAACTCCGCAAGAAGCTGAACACCTGGCTTTTCAATTAACAAACCTACCATAGGCAGGGCTAAGCACACACACCTGCTCAGTGCCAGGGTACCCTCGAGGGTGACAGCGTGCTTTACAAAGACACTTAACATAACATGGAGTCAATGTTTACTGTTATTTTTTGTCAAATTATGTGACTTCCTAAAAGGCTTAGGAATTTGAAACAAATGTCTCAAACATTGTATAATAAGTTTATATAAAACATTACGACATTTGATTTGGTCACCTCCCAGTGTACATTTGCATTTTGTATGTAGTCCTTTGCCTAATGATGGATGTGTTACAATGCCAAACTTTATCCGGAATGGTTGCATTGCTGTTAACTGCGAAATCACTCAGCATATTCAAAATTGATACACAAATAATTTTATATGCATGAGAAAAAAGGAACATTTCAGCACACCAGTATAAATGTCTCATCAAAGGTGCCTAATCGCATAGGTTTTTAATGTTACTTTGATTGTTCTTCTATTTTTACAGTAGTTCTGGTCTTTGTAATTTGGGATTCTTACACCTTAAGCATGCAGGCGGGATGCAGGGGAAATGGTTTTCTACGCTATGGGTGACATTTGTTATTTGCCTGTAAATACCACTGTAACTTTTATTACTAGATTGTAAATACAATAAATGCAATATATTACCTTTAGTATCGCACCCAGACTTTAGTTTGTGTGCCACACATACTCCAGTCTGTGTACAATACACAGCTTTTTTTTTAAAGAGCTACATTATGAGTCAAGATATATGTTATTTGTTATGCATTTCATTAATTAACAAGAGGATTCATTTTAGTATTACCTGTTTCTTTAAGCTTGCATGCTGGGTCAGGAAGTGACAATGAACAATTGAAAGAGCTTCTTAGCCTGATGAAGGAGGATATTACACCAGCTGAAAAAGTGTTTGTTAGGAGAAGTATTGAACAACACAAACTCGGCACAAACAAAAAGCTGCTGGGAAAGGTATGTGTCAAACCAAGAGAAAATAAAATGTTAATTTTTATATTGATTGTTTCTGGTTCTAAGGAATATGAGCTAATATACCACTTTATACAAATGTAATTTGTCTTTGCGTGTGAACGAAGAGAATAGTCTAATACTGGCAGTTGGAAAGTCTTGCTAGCACAAAGTCTTTTCTACACCAATTGCTTGTCTGTTCGTTTGGCAGTACATTATAAATAGACTGCAAGTTTGGACATCAGAAGCCATCTTGTATCATAAAGCGTAAACCAATATGTCTTCATCCATTTAGCATATCTGTTAACTAGCACATATAAACACAAACACCATTAATCCACTTCTTTCTTTTCATAGTGTAGCATTGAAGTTTAAAGAGTAGCGGTTACTACTTTAGATCAGTTGTTATTTTGCATATCAAAACATATTTTTACTACAGATTTTTTACATATTATATTCCGCAGACTACATTCAAAACTAAGCTGCATATGTGGTCATAGCAGTAGAGGTAAGATTCTGCAACAGCGTCTGGTATTTTATATGGTGTTTCAGGGCTAGCTTGTGTTAGATCAGATAGTCCTCCCTTGCATCTTTCTACAGCAAGATTTCGCCTCAAAGGCATGCATTTTCTAATTTACTTGTGATCAGTGCTTATAATTGTCTTCAGTTAACCTAAACATGTTGATCCCTGTCCTGCTTTAATCAGAATCCTAGAAAGAAAGAACTGATCCGTCCAGTTAGGCAACTTCCTGCCACCTAGTGATATCAGGGCTGCTGAATTACCTTGAATAGGTTCCATCCATGCCACTAGCATTTTTGTGAAGAGTTTGACACTAGTGTTTTTAAGGACTTAACTTTGGGCCACTATAGGGTGCTTTGTCATGGGTCTTTGCTGAGTTCTGGGTTGCTAATATGGCCTTTGATATGGATTTAATATTTTTGCCTTTTTCTGCAATGGAGGTCAGGAGTTGGTCTGAGTCGTCCATGGGATGTGAGTGCACTTTGTATAGCATAGGCCAGTACAGCTATCTGACCCAGAAACATTATTAGATGCAAGACTTTGATTGCCTATTGGCATACGGAGTCCTCTAGTTCATCTTACATGTCAATTTGGATTCTAGGTACTGCTGTCTCACTAATGTACTCATGCTGTTAATGGGAAATGACAGATTTATCAGCTGTATAACCTATTGTTAGAATTAGAAACATATCTACATTTTCGTCTTCTGAAAACATCTTTGTAGCCTTGTTTTCATTGATCATCCTAGCCTTTCAGCTGGATTTCAACATTTTCTAATCTTTATTAATTTTGACATAAATGTTCTGCCCAATTCCCAGAAAATATTAGTTTGTTATAAATTCACTTGGCCTTTAAACAATATGTGTTGCTTTACTGGCGCATGAAACTAGAGCCCTTAAATTTAAGTTTTGAGCCTTTCAACTCTCCAGTAATATCTGTTCTTTCAATATTTACGCTTTTCAGTTAGCTGCAGTTGCCATCATCTTTCCACGAACTACAGCTTTGAGAGCATCCCATACCAAAGTGTACAGGACGTTTTCTGTAACCATTCAGTTCTAAGTAATATTTAGTTTGATGTCTTCACTCACCATAGTTTGAGGTCTTCTTGAGTATGTCACTTGTATTATTTTCCGGGGGAAATTTCAAGCAATGTTGTTGTCGGGGCATGGCTAAAGACAGTAATACTGCCTCTGTCTACTGTGCCTAGAGTGAAAAAATTATATATGCGTGTATAGATTATCAGACATGGTAGGTGAAGGAAAAATATTTGGAATAAAGGTGAAAAGAACTCCAGGTATCCAATAAACCAACTTTCCAAACAGGATTTTAAGGCACTTTGATGTCACCTGTTTAATGTTGCTCAATCTATTCCAAGGTTTGTCTAATTCACATAACAATTTCAAATTAAGGTCTCCTTCACTATTGTGGTATTTTATCCAAATTGAGCTGGTTCTAATAAACTAGCTCCAAAAATTATTTCTGTCCTTGATATGTAGCGTGCATCCCCTTTTAGAGCCATCTTCAGGAATGAAAAGACCTTATTTATAAGGGTGGCTCTCCCCATCACTTTTTCGGAGATATCAGGAAAAGCTGTTGAGTGCCCTTCCTAAAGGCAGCCCTCTGGAGTGGAGAACGGGTCCATGGACCCCCCCAGATATTCTCTTGCAGGCGGTGCAATCACTTGCTGCACCCGCCTGCAAGGAGATCTCTAGTCCCTCTTGAAAAGGCAGGCGAGTGCCGCCTGCATTTTGAAACCCGGAGCAGCTTTAAAGCAGCCTGTCGCTCCATGTTTCACTTGAATGTGCTGTTCCCAGGTCAGCACGAGTTCGCGGCTGCCCTGAGGGCAGCACATTCCTCATAAGAGGGTGCACTTTTCCTGTTTGCACCCGGCGCACCTGTTTTAAAGTGCGCTGTGACGCAAACAGGGAAAGTGAGCCCTAATGGTAATACAGAACCTGGTCTGTTTCTTCATTTCTTGACACTGTTCTTTTGTTGAGCGTGTTCTTCCAGGACCTCAGTCACTGCTAATAGGGGACTGCGCCCCAAATAATATTTTGGGTAACTTTTGCATTTGTGCCTGTCTGGTTGCCATTCAATCTAAGGATTGTTTCAGACGGTTGTCATTTCCAACCTCACTGTTCTCAGACTTACATTCAGCTGCATAATCCTCTCGATAAGAGGTAGGATTTTCTGAGGGGTTCTTTGTCTCTCTTCTCTTCCTCCTTTGCATCTACAGATGCTGAACCGTTTGATTTACTGGTGCAGCACCTTAGAAGAAGAAGGCGTCAGTATTTAAATTTTTCTGTACTGGTTTTGTTTCACCCTCATCTAAAGTGATTATCTAAACAGAGTTCTTCTACTACTGGTATAGCTTCTCCCTGCTTTCTGTAGCTTGGTGTCTCTCCCACTTCTTTTTCCTTTTCATGCCAAGTCACACTAGATCTGTGCCTTTCTCATACTTATTGACTGGGGTCTCCCTCCCCCAGGCCCAGCACTCTGCTGCTCTTCCTGTCCTGCAGCTTTAACCAGTGCATCCTAATCATATGCTCATAAGTATGTAGAAAAATTAGCAGCATCTTCACTGGTTCATGCAGCATGGTGTGACTCTGAAAATGTCACCAATCAGAATATCCTTAAGCGAACTGTAATAAATTGCTACAATTCTAAGGTGCAAGAAAGATTTTGGTGCTGCCCAAAACTCACATTTGTGAGAATATGCCCATATCTAAAAGCTTAGAGCAGTCAATTGACTTTTATGAAGGCGCTCCAGAAATAAGCCTGTCAATAAGGAGAACACTGGGAGTTTGTCTTCCTGTGTCAGAAAGAGTAGCATCTAGTGACCATTATACACAGCAAGGAGATCGAGCCCAAGTAACATCTAGTGCACATTATACCCCGCCAGGAGATCAAGCACAGGCAACATCTTGTGCACAATATACCCTACCAGAGGCCGTATTATAGAAGGTGCCCCGGGGCACAATGGGCGTTTGTGCCCGCTTTGCGCGCCCCAGGGCACTTTGGTATTACAGAAGGGGCCGCAGACACTTGTGCGGCCCCTTCTGTAATACCCATAGCGCTGGCTCACATAAAGCGCCAGCGCTATCTGCAGGGGGCGTTCCCTCATTTGCATGGGGGCGTGCCCCACGCAAATGAGGGAATCCCTTTGCCTCTGCGCCCGCACTGTATTACAGATGCGGGCGCAGAGGCAAAGAATCCCTCAGGAGGCGCACTGACAGTGCGCCACACTGTCATTGCGCCCCCCTGATAGCAGCCCTCTGGAGAGGGGACCATGGACCCCCCCAGCCACCGCCTTCAAAAGTGCAGACGGGTTGCCACCTGCACTGTAAAAACACGGAGCGGCTGTAAAGCAGCCACTCCGTTTTTCATCTGAATGCGCTGCCCCGGGGGCGGCGCGAGTTTGCGGCTGCCCCGTGGGCAGCACATTCATCATAATAGGGCGCACTTTCATTGTTTACGCCGGGTGCATCTTTTTAAAGGTGCACCCGGTGCAAACAATCAAAATGTGCATATTGTGTAATGTAGCCCCAGGAGATAAAGCCTGAGTAACATCTAGTGCACATTATACCCTGCCAAGAGATCAATCCTGAGTAACATCTAGTGCACATTATACCCTGACAGGAGATCAACCCCGAGTAACGCCTACTGCTCAATGTACCCCGCCAAGAGATCAAGCCTGAGTAACGTCTAGTGCACAATTTAACCCAGCAGGAGATGAAGCCCGAGTATCATCTAGTGCACATTATACCCTGCCAGGAGATCAATCCTGAGTAACATCTAGTGCACTTTATACCCTGCCAGGAAATCAAGCCCGAGTAACATCTAGCGTACATTATACCCCACCAGGAGATCAATCCTGAGTAACATCTAATGCACATTATACCCCACCAGGAGATCAATCCTGAGTAACATCTAGTGCACATTATACCCTGCCAGGAGATCAAGCCCGAGTAACATCTAGTGCACATTATATCCTGCCAGGAGATCAAGCCCGAGTAACATCTAGTGCACATTATACCCCGCCAGGAGATCAAGCCTGAGTAACATCTAGTGCACATTATACCCCACCAGGAGATCAATCCTGAGTAACATCTAGTGCACATTATACCCTGCCAGGAGATCAAGCCCAAGTAACATCTAGTGCACATTGTACCCCGCCCGGAGATCAATCCTGAGTAACGCCTACTGCTCAATGTACCCCGCCAAGAGATCGAGCCTGAGTAACGTCTAGTGCACTATTTAACCCAGCAGGAGATGAAGCCCGAGTAACATCTAGTGCACATTATACCCTGCCAGGAGATCAAGCCCGAGTAACATCTAGTGCACATTATACCCCACCAGGAGATCAAGCCTGAGTAACATCTAGTGCACATTATACCCCACCAGGAGATCAATCCTGAGTAACATCTAGTGCACATTATACCCTGCCAGGAGATCAAGCCCGAGTAACATCTAGTGCACATTATACCCCGCCAGGAGATCAATCCTGAGTAACGCCTACTGCTCAATGTACCCCGCCAAGAGATCGAGCCTGAGTAACGTCTAGTGCACTATTTAACCCAGCAGGAGATGAAGCCCGAGTATCATCTAGTGCACATTATACCCTGCCAGGAGATCAAGCTCAAAGTCAGTTTTGTAAATCCCATAAGTATGTGCCACAATCTATGAACGAGGCAGGTTGCCCTCAATGCTTCGACTTTAAAGTTCTATACAAAATTAGGACCTGGGTTTGCTACGCTACTAGAGCCCATGAAGGATCTCGACAGTAGACGTCTGCATTTCAGCTGTTTGTCATCTCACAAATGCTCCATTACTCGAAACGCCTGTGCGAGCCCTAAGAATGCTACATCTATTCTGCTTTGTATACTTCAGGCGTATCTAAGTGGAATTACTCTGCGTTCAAGAAGGAGCTGTTCAGATGTGCAGTTAATCATTTTAATCCTGTTTGTGTTTTTATATTATTTGTACAAACCGTACAATTATTAGTTTATCATCTTACAGGTGGATAAACAAGCAAAGCCACAGTTCACACACCTCCCTAAGCGAGGCAGTTGTTTTAGCAAAGGCCGCCACCGAAGGGGGCCTAGAGGGCCGGCGCCATAACCGACGCCGAGCCCCGGACGAAACCGGTTTTCGCGCCAAGGAGCAGGGAAGCTCCCGCGCCCCCCCCTCCCCGCTGCGACCGCCAGAGAGGCGCCGGCCCCCCGGCCAATGGGGGCCTAGGCGTAATACAAACCCCCCAATGGGGGGAGGCCATGCAGAAGGCGGCCCAGCACCCGGGGGGGATATAAGCACTGCTCCCCCAGGTAAGCTCCTATCTTTTGGAAGCGGGGGAAAGAAAAGGACTCTTCGCTTGATGTGGTAGATGCTTCGTCTTGCAGATGTCACCACTGACATGCAAACTCTCACCTGACACCTGTGGCATCTCCTTTATAATTTCTTTCCAAACAATGAGCTGGACTACTCCACACCCACTGGTCATCCCTGCACAGCCCAGTTCTCTTTTATGCAACGCTACTACGCCTTGTTTCCACTTTGGAACCCTCACTGTGGCCCTTCTGAGACCCCCCTCCACCCCCACCCCCCTCCCCCCACAGGTTGGGCGATCCACAGCCCTTATGCCGCTCCTTGTCCTGGGCTCCTAAAACCATGTGAGGCTGAGGGCCAGGACCATTGGCTGCTCCACATCGTTTTGCACAGAGCAGCCGCTAGTAATAAATTGAAATATAGAAGTTCAGGTACTCACTATTTAGAGTACCAGTTTGCCCCTGGGAAGTGTCGGTACTTTAAATTGAAAATAATGGCAATGCGCTCCTATATTGTCCAAAGTCAACGTTCAGTGTGTGCGGGAGGGTTGTCCCCCCCTGATCCTGGGTGTACACAAATATAAACAAGCTGCGATGTCCCAGTCTGGGAACAGCGTCCCCGCTCCGCTCTGGAAAAGTTTCTTAGTGAGAGGAAGGAATCTATATTACGCAATTATTCTGATCCTGTTTAAAAATAGATTCTTAAATCGAATTTCTTGATTTTTGCGAAAAATAAAGCTCGCGTGCTTCCAATAGTTATTGCTGGTTCTTTTATTTTTTCTGCTGTTTTCAACTTTTGGAGTGCGAAGAGGGGACGCTGTTCCCAGACTTAGAGCGCTGTTTCTTTAAGTGTCGGTACTATCCCGTTAAATGTATTGCAGTGCAGCAGTGGGGAAAAGTGCAGGAACTCTCCCTTTCAAATTAAAGAAGTGCAAGCACTCATTTACCCATTTAAAGCACTGGTTCTGTGCGGTATTGCAGGCAGGTCCAGCAAACCACATGCCCCCCCCACTTGTTTAATGTTCTCGTTTGTGGTTGCTGTGTATCTTCTTTTTTAATACACCATTATGCTCAAACATGTAGGCCTATATTTATTTGTGAATTCTTAGGTGCAGTGTCCACTACACATGAAACTTTATTTGTCTTTGCTTCGATAAGACTCTCAGTGGTCCTGTAGGGTTCCCTTCTTTTTAATAAGAGTTCAGAAAACAGTTGCCAAATTGACTTTATATACATTAAACCATGCTCTATAAAGCCAACAACTAAACAGACATTTATTTAGTATTTTCTGTTTCTGTCTTTTATAAAGGTGAGAGTGGTGGGCGTTACCTGTGCCGCATGCCCATTTCCTTGCTTGAATAACCTACGATTTCCTGTTGTTGTGCTTGATGAATGTAGTCAGATTACAGAACCAGCTTCTCTCCTGCCGATTGCCAGGTAAAGTATATCATTTATTTCCCATATTGTCTTGGCATATCTATCTCTTTACACTTTATGTAATTTGTGACTAATGCATGTAGAACATTTTTTTACCCCATGAAATTGTTTTCAGTCATTACTCCCCGTTTTTTGATGCCGTTTCACCAAAGATACGGCACCATCTTACTCGACGTATTCGTATCAACGTTGAAAATGACTGAAAAAGATCAAAATCTGGTCCATTTGCCCACTTTCAGTAGTACAATTATGATCAATTACTAGAAGAATAATATCCTTCTGCCAACTGATTTCAATTTTTTTTGTCACTTCTTTTAACGAGTGTGCTATTTTTCATCAAATTTTTCTCTTTCGATTTTCGTGCAGCTTACATTTCTCAGATTGCATGTTTGACACCCACAGCTATTTTCTGTTGCTAGACTGAATTTTAGGCCTTGCTTATGCAGCACATGTGCTGTCTATTCAAGACCTTTTATTTTTTATCAAAAGGCTTCGAGACCGCCCATTTCTTACCATTGGTTGGCTTCACTGTCATTTGCTAGCTTCTTATTGGCCAGCTGCAATAGGTTTCCTTCCTCTTTGTGTTTGTCTCCCCCCTAGAGAATGGACGCATTCTTGTGTCCTTCCACTGCTCATTTTTTTAGGCTCCACTTAGCATTCTGCCAGAGTGTGTCTTTTTCAGCGGGATTTCTCATGTACTTCTCCGCCATGTTCCTCCCCTGTCCATCTGCTTGCTTCCACCCAATCTTCTTCCTTCTATTGTCCGTGAGGCTTGCTCCATTCTGCCCTCCCACCCTTCATTGTCCAGGTTAGCTTGCCCCCCAACCACCCGCCCACCATTCATTGTCTGTGTTTGCTTGCCCTCAGTCACCCTTCGTTCCTACATTAGTTGTTCGTGTTGGGTTGCACCAAAATGCCCTCCTTCCCTCTGTTCGTTGTCCATGTTAGCTTACCTCCATTCATTCATTGTCCATGTTGGCTTGCCCTAAACCGCCCTCCCTCCCTCCGTTGTTCATATTGGCTTGCTCCCACTGTCCCTCCCTTTGTCAATTTTGGCTTACCTCCACCCTGCCTCCCCCCACCATCCTTTGTCCGTGTTGGCTTGCCCCCACTCGCTCTCCCTCCCTCCTTCCGTTTTGGTGGCTGGGCCCCTCCTTCCCTCCCTTCCTTCCCTCATTTTTTGTCCATGTTGCTCTGCCACTACCCACCTTTGCATTTGGCATGTACTTATATGTTATTCTTTTACTTGCTGTGTTAACGTTATATACTTTGTCAATGTGGGTTTATATATGTTTGTATACATTGCTTTTGCAGCCCTGAAGACCGTTGATCTCCCAAATCAGTTACTCATTGTTGCTTAGCTGGTATATTCAGAGAAAGCCTGGTGTCATTGGCCATTTTGTACAATTTGGGTGTTCTTTCAAGAATTCTCTTTATAGGACTTTTACACTGTGTTTCAATCTAAGGTATATAAACATTTCTCAGGTGACTGAAGCATCTCTTTCTTTAAAATAATTCTCAGATATAAATATTTTGTCTTGAAATAAATGCTGTATGGTGGTTATGTTTAACTTGGTTAGTGTTTCTCTAGCTGTAAATTTTTTGAATAGTGGCCGAGCAGGATTGTTAAATTGGGGCAGTAGGTGTGTTGAAATAAACCATCTTGTATTCCCAGTTTATTCCAAACTCTATTGATTGAGGCCACAGAATCAGTGCTGTTTCTGTTTTGTATGGGCATGGACAGACAAGTTTGAATTTTCCCTGTCTATCAAGTCAGTTTTGGCAATAATATGGGGCATAAGAGGTGAAGGTAGATACTTGTATATAGAATAAAAAGCTTACATTGCTAAGTAGTATTTCTCTGGATCAGGGATGGAGAAACC
Source organism: Calotriton arnoldi (assembly GCA_963921515.1). Lineage (NCBI taxonomy): Eukaryota > Metazoa > Chordata > Amphibia > Caudata > Salamandridae > Calotriton > Calotriton arnoldi. Next base: position 2,343,425 of record CAWUFW010000577.1, on the reverse strand, counting down.
AACCTTTTTCGAAGGATAGTGTCATATAATAGTGTTGTATACTTCTCCTTTCAGTCTGACTTGTTTCGCAGCCCACATAATTCAGCAGATAATTGTGCATATTGTGGCGAAGAACGTCTGTGGTAGCAGGATAGAGATGTTATCGAATAAAGAAAGAAACTCGGGTAGGATCATCTTTTTGATTAATGGTACCCATCCAGCCAGGGAAAGGGGACGTTGAATCCAGTGTTCTATTAGTGTGTGCATTTTTTCCTGGGTAGGGCTGTAGTGGTCCCTGAGCACTATTTCTCTATCCTTCTGTATTTTAACACCTACAAATCTGATAGACTCATCACAAGAGCCAAGCGGGGATTCCTGATGTATTGGTTGTGTACAAGTTCTTATGTGGAAGATTTGGGATTTACTCCAATTAATATTCATTCTGGACCATAGACTGAATTTTATAATTTCACGGATCACCAGATACATTATTCTCTGGGTGTTTAAGGAGTAACAGAACACCCTCTGCATACACTGACAGTATTAGTCTTCGATATATGAAAGAGACTTCTCTGTGCGAGTGCCATTCTCCTAACCTGCTTGTCAGTGGCTCCTTTACTATTGCGAATAGTATAGGTTACAGAGGGCAGCCCTATCTGGTGCCCTTGATGAGTGTCATATGTTGGGATAGTTGGTTATTGATCATAATGCATTCTGTAGTAGAGCTTGTATCAAACAGGTTTGTTAAACTTGGGAAATATTGATCAAAGCCCAGTCTACTTAGTAATGTTTTCAGAAAAGGCCATTCTAGAGAATCAAAGAACTTTTCAGCATCTATGAAATATTACAGACACCATGACGGAGTACCCTCCTAATAGTGTAGAGGCTCAATTTTTTTCTTGACAGTCCAGTGCTGCCAAATGCCAGGATAGCTGAACGAAAAGACTGCATGCATTTTTCCATCACACTACACTTCTGTCAATTTATCTCACTCCCGCAAGTTAGATTTCATCCTTGCTTTCAGCTTCTGTCGCTGTTTGTCGATCTTTCTCTACCTTCATCTTTCTCCCTTTGTCGCTGTTTTATTGTCTTTCTGTTGGAAATGACCATATTTTGCGTGAAAATGCCCCAGATATTTTGCCTTCTCCATCCTGTTTTTTCTGGCCCCGTTATTGTTTCCTTTAGGACTCTGCGCACTTTACTTCTGCTAACCAGTGGTAAAGTGCTTACGCTCTCCCTTTTAAACATGGTTAAGCTGGTATGCACCTGATTGGTACATCTAATTTACTTCTAAGTTTCTAGTATATGGTACTACATGCGCCCAGGGCCTATAAATTAAATGCTACAAGTGGGCTGCAGGACTAATTGTGCCACAAACTACTGTATCACTGTAAAGAATGTCTCAGGCCTGCCACTGCAGCCTGTAGTGCAGTTTATAGCTGCAATATCGACCTGGCAAAATAAACCTCTTGCCAGGCCTAAACCTTTTTTTTTAATACTTATATATCACCCCTAGGGTAGGCCCTAAATGCTCATAGGGCAGGGTGCCTGGTATGTAAAATGTAGTTACATGTATATTTAATGTTTTACATGTCCTGACAGTGAAAAGAAAACCAAAAAAAAAAAAGTCGTTTTTTACTGTCGCAAGGCTGGTCTCCCATAGGCTATTACTCGTTTACCTTTTTACAGTTAATAAGAGCTAAATTCAGTTTGGGAACAGCTAGAAAAATTATTATTCCACTAATTTTGATTGTAAATGCTCTTTTGTGGTAAAGTCAGATTTTCAATTACTGTTTTGGAAATGGAACTTTCAGAAAGTTGGCATTTCCCTGCTTAAGCCAAATAGGACTTTCTACCAGTGTTCAAGGCACCTGACTGTTAATGGCTGTCCTGTGGCATGATGTGTATTCCTACCAGAGAAAGAGTGGGTGGGGAGAGGTGATGGTGTTCGTGACAGGATCGCTGGGACCCTGCCCTGCTTCCATTTCAGAGAGTAGGCTGGGGGTTGTACTCACCTGAGCATGGCTTCAAAAGAAGCCTACTTTGTCACTGGCAAATGCAACTCACAACTGAGCCTACCTGGCCTTTGTTTTACTAGCCAGGCTGGAGCCAAACCTAGGCGAAAGTGAAGAACTGACTAAAACCAGTTTAGGGGTAGACAAAGGGAGTGTCCCGACCCCCAAACTGGCACTTGGCATAAATATGACAACCCCAGAACCTCTCATCAGAACACTCCTGGACCTGAGAAGATTCAGAAGAAGGACTGACCTGTCTGAAGAAGGAAGGTTGGGCCTGCTTGCCTTCAACCCAGGCTCAAGAAGTGGCCCCATGGGTCAGTGGATGACCTTCTGTTTGAGCTACAAGAACACAACCAGCTTCCAAAGGCCGCTCCTGCTTTCCAGCAGATCAGACCCAACCGGGTCTGACCTGGTCCTCTCTGCTGGACTCTGTGGGAGTAAGTCCTGATCCCTAAGTGTTGTCCTCATGGTCCTGGCCCCTTGGCTGGAGGCAGAGTGCACTTCTCCCTGCTTAACTGAATGTTTCACCAGATCTGACGCAGGGCCTCACACCACAGCACCATGCAGCTCCTGATCGATGATGACACCGAATGTGATGCAGAGTCTCGCATTGCAGCACAGTTCAGCTCCTGATCCCCGGCTTCAATGGACGTGATGCAAAACCTTACAGTACAGTAACATGCAGCACCCGCACCAAGGTCAGAAGGTACAACTCCCAACAGGCCAAACCTGGTTCCGTATCCGTCCCATGCTTCTTCATGGTTGGCCTTAACTTTTGACTTTGTCCCGGTCTGGCGTGATCAGATCCCCACAGTTGCCGCTTGGCTCCTTTTATGCTATTTTCAGCCTTAAACTTTAAGAATTTCCTAACTTCTGTTCTACCGGTTGGTTTTTTGGGAGTTTTGGTGTCATTTTAGTTATTACAATTTACTCTATTTTTCTAAATTGGTTTGGGATTGTGTTTGTGTTGTGTTTTCACCTTATTACTGTTTGAGTACTGCATAAATATATTACATATTGCCTCTAGGTTAAGGCTGACTGCTTTTGTGCCAAGCTACCATAACGTTTAGCACAGATTTATTTAGTGACTTTTGTGGTTCTCCCTGACTGGGATTGTGATTATTATTTGAAGTGGATTCTCACCCCCTTCAACCAATAAACCAATTTTTTACACTTTCTTTTCCTCACTCTCTGATTTATGCCCTTCTCTCTCTTATTCTGGGTCCAAGCTTGATGATGAAGAAGACTAAGTACAGGTTATCATAAATGAGTGCCGGTGCACACCACCTGAAGCCACTCCTACATTTTCTGCCCTGGTGTCTAGCAATTCTGGTGGTGTTTGTGGAAATTTCTTCCATGGCATGTAGGTAATCCTAATTAGTCAGACAGTGCTGTTTGGGGTTTAATAGTGACCCATTAAAGAGGATTTCAGGAATCGAAAGAGGATTTATACCTCTTATCAGCCTTTGCCACTGACTTGTGGTATTTCCTGTCAAAAAATGAGTAAATCAGGGTCCATTTAGACTTTATTGTTTCAGAGGGCATTTTTCTTTGCAAATAAACAATTTCAGTTTACATGAGTATCTCCATTTCTCTTTGGAATGCATTTGAAATCATCAATACAGCTACTAAAGTGGAGGGGTGCAACGGACAATATGAATCCATTCAATTTCAAATGGAAAGCGCATATGAGTGAATTTTTGTGATTTCAATTGGTTGCTTGCATCTCTTTCTCTGATATCCAAACCAGCCATGTACTCAATTATGTTGATCATTCTTTTTAAAAAAAAATTTATTAAGCCATTCAATAAGCATTTACAGAAGCTTTGTTTACACACATAGTGCATATCAGGAGGGATCATAATATAAGTATCATTACATTACATAACACAATACAAAAAAAGAAGAGGAAACCAAAAAGGTCATTATATAATCAATCTACCTCGGGGCAGTTCTAATTCATTCAGAAGAAAAGCCATTATAATACACATATCTAGCCACCAAGCCTTAAAGCCAGCCAAATCTTGAACCCAATACATAGAAGGCACAACAGTTAGGCTATATCTTGGTTATTTTAGATATTCTGTGAGCGTCCCCCATATTTTTATGTCTTACCTGCGCTTATGAAGCCCTTTTAGGGCTTTATATTGATCATTCTTTGTATATCTTTGTAGGTTTGAGTGTGAAAAGCTGCTTCTGGTCGGAGACCCTAAGCAACTTCCGCCTACGATTCAAGGATCCGACTGTGCTCATGAAAAGGGGCTAGAACAAACTCTTTTTGACCGACTTTGCTTGATGGTACGTACCTACATATGTAGCTTGTGTAGATTTGGTTGATTGTTTTTTTGGTTTGTTATAGATGCATTATTTCTAAAAAGGCATCAGATGTAAGGGTTTGTCAAGGAGAGTATATACTGTAGTTCTTGCTTCATTGGTAGATTGGCCTAATAGACATGCACATGGTTCAAGCCATGAAATGCCTTTTTACTGGTGACCTCGTTACTTTGATTCCTTTACCTAATTCCAGCACTTATTATGTTTGTGAGATGTTACCACCTCTGAGTAAAGCATTCTCCCGCATAAAATGCAAAAAAAATATATGGATCCCTCATCAAGCCCCACATAAGGCTGCAGTAGTATGGACTTCCCCAGTGATGGCTACCAAACCCATGCCATCAAGGCCTACAAAAATTCGGTGAGGCATGGTTTGACAGATACAAAGACATCAGTAATTGGGGCATTACCTTTTCATCCTTATCCTCGTCCCAGTTGTTATTATCTGAGGATTTACCCAAGCATCTAGTGCCAGCTTTAATCCAATCACACTAACAAGCGTGAATCTTTAGATTTGCTGTCCACATGTTTTACTAGTCACTACATTAAACAGGAGTAACAGCAGCCAGAACACTGGTGCCAGATCCCCCATCTTTTGACTCCTTCACCTCCAATCTGTGATCGGAGACAAATATAGAATGTCAATTCTATGTGGCTGCCAATGATAAATATAGCATGGAAGCACCATGGGCCTCCACCCAAGAGTTGGTATGCCCCTTCTAGACAGCACAGAATACCAATTCCCATCTTATTATGGGCCAAGGACTATGCCATGGAAATTGCTGACATGATTTAATTGCATAAGTAGACCCAGTTGGCCAAACACCCATCCATACAGACTGGAATTCTCCCCTGCATACACCCAACAAATAAGAAATTCCCTGCTGAGCTTGATGACATGCCAGGTTCTGACATGATGGCTGACATCTGAGACTTATCAGGAGCCAAAACTCGATCAATCGCTGACACACTACTTCTATATGTGCCCCAGCCAGGCCCAGTGACCATACATGGAGCTGGAAGTTATTTGAGTAAGGGTGGACATGTATCTCCAGATCATACCCACCAAGTCACTAGTTGTATCATCCTCTAAGGCCTCAGAAGTGCAGCTTACCAGATTAAACAACTACGGATCCACTAGTTTCCCTGGGGTGGGGGAGAGCAAATACCCGATTGGGTATATGATTGAAAAGGTTTAGAACAGATGTCTTCTTCATCTCTTTCCATTCGCAAAGCAACAATTAATTTACTGCCTTTTGCTTGTGTAGCTTGTGTCTTGCTTGTTCACAAAACTGCACCAACAGATTACGACTGATGCTAGGGGCCTCCTTGAGTGATGGTCTCCCCAGTAGACCCCAAAGTATATCCATTACCACAGCCACACCCTCTTTTGAGATGAGGTTACCAATGAGACCAATATTAGCAGAGCCCTACCCCTGTATATCATGTTTGAGAGAGGGCCATGATTGTGGTGAATAAGGATACGCTCCCCATCCTTCTGTTTACATCCTTCATTTTTAGTATAGTAGACACAGTCTTACAAGCCATTCTTCACAATTTGGTTTGAGACAAAACTTGCAAGGGAGGAGAGGATCCTCTCTCCCTGCTACCAGCAGCCTTAGCACTTTTATTTTTCCTTCTATTCTGAGAAGACGAATGCGCTCTCTTTTTTTTTTTTTTTTTACATCGCCGAATTCTAAACTCCGTATACTCAACCAACCACCCAAACAGTGGCAACCAACTGTCCAGAAATGAATAAGGGAGAAGAACTCTGCTTCTTTCTGAATTTAAAATGCTGCTATCAGTCAGACATCTAATGTGTATACATTTCATGTTTGTGCTTTCAGGACAGTACTTGTATCTCACTCCACAGTGGTCAGCTTATTGCAAGATGGCAAATTGCCTCCTATTTCAGCCCATACCAAAATGATGATACTCTGATGTTAGTGTAAATCAGAGGTCATGTAAAAAGGTCAGCCCCCATCTAACGTTGCTGATCTAGCTCCATCCTCTGCATAAATGCATATGGGCAATGAACAGGCCACGGACACCTGTAAGACTTTTCAAGCAGTCGTACTATTCAACAGACATCACAAGTTTGCAAAGGCCAAGCAGCACTTAACATTCTCAGCAATCATTAGTCAAGCAAAGAAAACCAACCGAAGTAAAAAAAAAATCTGAGGAAACATTTTCGAGAGAAGACAAGTTACTTACAGTCTGTGAGTTGCAGATGGAAGTCTCTTTCAGAAAACAGGCAAAACTGGAGGAGTCCATAGTGCAGTGATATACAGGATGGGGGTGGGGGGGGGTATATGTTTTATATTTGTTTATTTGTATATCTAGTTGGATGCTTGTCTGGGTGGTTGTATCACCTTATGGGACAGGGAAGTATTTTGGCTTGCTAAACTTGACAGTTGGACTGTGAAAACATCTTCTATAATGTTAAGCAAAGTGTTATGTCTGGTTGAGTTTACTGAAAATCGTAAATGGAGCAGTCAATATATTTACAACTGAACAGGCAGCAGCAGCTTTACTCTGTGTGTGGCTTGATAGCCTGTTTCATCTTAATATACTATGCTGTACAGTGCAAGTGGTATCAGATCCTGGTCTGAGTTGCTCCACTCCTAAAGTTGTTACTATGTATTTACTCTGTAATTTCAGTGCATTTAATATTTTAATACCATTTTCCTTCCACAGGGTCATAAAGCACTTCTACTTAGGACCCAGTACCGATGCCATCCTGCTATTAGTGCCATAGTCAATGATCTGTTCTACGAAGGAAACCTGGTGGATGGAGTAACGGCAGAAGATAGGCACCCTTTACTGGACTGGCTACCTACTTTGTGCTTTTACAATGTGAAAGGGACCGAGCAGGTACAACACTAAACACTGTGGGCCCAATTCACAAACTGCATTTTGTAGTAGGTAAAGTAGTACTACAATAGTAATACTTACGGCGATATGAAATATCCAAGCCTACAAGTGTTCATCTCCCCCTCCTATCTTTTCCATGGGGGGATCCTCATACATGTAAGTTTACTACTTAGTAGAAAAAAATGTGAAGGTACCGGGGGAGTGGCTGGAAAAAGGGGCATGCTTACTACTAAATAAGAGGGGTTTAGGGAGGGAAATGCACCCACCCACAAAAGAGTAAACCTAGTACTATTAACAAACTGCACTTCTAAAGTTACTACATCCAAAAAGTACCCAAAACAGTAGCTCAGAGCTGGAGTACGTCCAGCACAACACATCGCCATCCAATGGTATTGCAACACCCTTCCACAGAAATATATATCAATCAGGGGTTTGTTAAAGCGCGACTACTCACCCGTAAGGGTCTCAAGGCGCTAGGGGTGGGGGGGCGGGGGGGGTGCAGGTTCTATTCCATCAAGGAGGGGGTCTGTCGAAGAGCCAGGTTTTGAGGTTTCTTGCGAAGATGGGGATCGATGTTGTCTGTCTGAGGTGGAGCGGAAGGACGTTCCATGCTTTGGCCGCGAGGAAGGAGAAGGATCGGCCTCCCGATCTGGTCTTTTTGGTGCGGGGGACCACGGCGTAGGAGAGCTGGGCTGATCGTAGGGTCCTTTGGGGTGCGTGGAATCTGAGTTGGCTGTTCAGGTATGCTGGTCCGGTGCCGTGGAGGGCCTTGTGTGCGTGGGTGAGCATCTTGAAGGTGATTCTCGCCTCAACGGGGAGCCAGTGGAGTGTGCGCAGGTGCTGGGAGATGTGGCAGTGTTTTGGCAGGTTGAAGACCAGTCTTGCGGCGGCGTTTTGGATGTTCTGTCGCTTGCGGTGAGGTTTTTGTTTATTCCGGCGTAGAGTGCGTTGCCATAGTCGAGTCTGCTGGAGACCAGGGCGTGAGTGACGGTCTTTCGGTGTTCGAGGGGGATCCATTTGAAGGTCTTACGAAGGAGGCGGAGGGTGTGGAAGCAGGAAGACGAGACAGAGTTGATCTGGCGGTCCATTTTGAGCTTAGAGTCCAGGATGATTCCCAGGTTGCGTGCGTGGTCCGTGGGGGTTGGCGGGTTTCCGAGGGCGGGGGGCCACCCGGTGTCGCTCCAGGCGTCTGGGTTTGGGCCCATGATGAGTACTTCTGTTTTGATGGTGTTTAGTTGTAGGCAGCTGTTTTTCATCCATTTGACGAAAGTTGCGTGTATATATATATATAGTTGCCACTAGGTAGTTATAGTTAGGTCAGTTGTTCCATAGGAAAAGCATTTTTTGTGTTGCTAATAACTTTGCCACCGTTTGATAAAATCTCCACAAAGCCTTCTAAAAAGGTGCTACATTTTGATTGACTAGCTTGTGTATGGAACGTTTCGGATGATTCGTCAAGCGGGGGGCCGAGAAAAAAGGGGGTCCCAAAACACAAAATCCCCCTGCATTTTCCATAGACTTTAGACAAGGCTATAGCAAAAACTGCTTAACGGAATTACACCAAAATTGGCAGGAAGCTAGATCTTGGTCCGCAGATTGTGCTTTTTGTGTTTTGTTGTAAATCTGTTCAGTAGTTTTTGAGCAATTAATGCTCAAAACTTTGTATATATCAATCCGCAAAGAATCTGCGGTTGCCGACCGTTCTCATGCTGAGATCTGTTTGGCTGCCACAACATCAGCAAGAATGTGGCGGCAGCAAACCTAGGACTCGGCCCTGAATCCTAGGAAAAACGTAAAAAAAGATATAAGGGGACAGGGTAATGGATACCCTGACCCTCTAGGCCTTTGTTTTTTCATAGAAGAAATTTTTTATATATATATATATTCAATACGGTCAACTGTAAACGGCGTGCTCCACAGCTGATGCAAGCGTAAGGGACCGACCGTCTTCCCCAGTTAATTTCAAAGAAACAAATTGTGTTGCACTCCGTGAACTGCAGTGTCTGTGATCTCTATTCCAGAGCAAACAATCGCACCTGTGATCTCTATTCCAGAGCAAACAATCATACCAATGATCTTTATTCCAGATCAATCGCACCTGTGATCTTTATTCCAAAGCAAACAACTGCACCAGTGATTGCTCTGAAGTAAAGATCACTGACACTGCTGTTCACAGAGTGCAGCACTATTTGTTTCTTGATATATATATTTTTTTAACTCGTTATAAATTAATTCAAATCAACATTATTTCTTAAGGGGTTGGATTTTAAGTCCCTGCCTCCATTATTTTCTAAGAGAGGGTTTTGCAGTATCAGTGATTGGCCATGCGAGGTGCTGTTGCCCTACTACTGCTGCTCCTTTTTGGTAGTAGTAACTTACACTCGTTAATTTGGCTCCTTCCCCTGTTTCAGGGGGTGGAGACTTGCAAATCTACACTTTTTAGTAACTTTACACTCGCAAATGGTGATTGCAAAAAGTAGTAATATTACTCAAACGTGTAAGAGTAAGCTTACACATCTAATTTACAGTATAAGTTACCTTTGTGAGAAGCCGGTGCATTATTAAGTTATGTAGTTGAAACTATGTAACTCCTCAGAGGGGAGCGAAGCAATATTTAAGCTCCCAAGCAGAAAAAATGCTATGGTTCCGATTCACAATGCCATTTACGCTCCTAAGTTTAACTTTGGTCAGCAAGTGCAAGTAATAAAACATGGATTTACACTTGATTTACTCGTGTAATTACACCAATAATCTCCATTAGACGGGGAGTGTGTACTTGAGGGTGGGGTTTACCGTACAAAATAGGTCAACAGCCGCAAACCTGTGAGTATTTACAAACTTTCGAAGAGCCTAATCCAACCCTGGATATGATGGAGGGCAGGGATAGAAGTTTCTCCGCAGGTAAAACAGTTTCTCTCGGATAGAAAACACAGCATGCACAGATGCACAAGTATTTATGTATGCATTGATGCTTACACATGTGAAGCTCCCAGTGTTGTCATGTACCCAGGAGCACTTATGGATTTCTTGGAGAATTTCCCCAAAAATTTGATTTACATTCAAACATAGCAGTAAAACTAATCAAGTATATTTACTGTTTTTTAAGTATGGCTCAATATACTTCATATGCTTTTATCTTTTTTAACAGCTTTATTTTCTTCTCTTCAGATTGAGCAAGATAACAGTTTTCACAACATGGAGGAGGCGGTCTTTACCTGCAAGCTCATTCAGACATTGATTGCCAGTGGAATTGAAGGATCCATGATTGGGGTGATAACACTTTACAAATCTCAAATGTTCAAGGTGCGTACAGTGCGTTTTAATGAGATTTTGAGTAAGAGTTGGCCTAAGGTGTTCATGCTTGTCTTACCATGTGTAGCCGGTCCCAGTTTCGAACATATAGACTAACTATAACTGTAACAGTCATCAAAATACCTGAAACACATTTTTCAGTGGTAACATTAAACAAATGTAATCGTTGTGGTTAACCCTTTAAACCCAAGCCCTTAAGTTTATACAGCAAACCGTTAAACCTGAACCCTTTACCCTTAATTATATAACTGTACGCTATAACTAAACCCCTGTACCCTTAACCTCTATACCGCATACCCTCAACCCTATACCCCAGTCCTAATACCATACCCTTCACCTGTGTTCCTTGTACCCTTAACTCTATGCTTCTAATCCTTAACCCCTAACCACTAACCCTTATTCCTTAACCCAGTAAAACTAAACTTTATACCCTTAACCCTATACCCCAAACCCTTACCCTACCTCCTAAGCCCTTAACCGTATAACTGTTACCCTATATCCCTAACCCTAACTTCTTACTCCCTAACCTTAACCCGGGTAACCTATACCTTATGCACTAAACTATTAACCCCGAATTCCATCACCCATCCCTTTCACACTGCCCTTACTTCAATATATTTTGGGAGCAAACATTTTAGGAAGTGGTCCTTTTCAGAAGTTTTTGTTTTTAGAACTCTTTAGAAGTGGTGTTTTCGAAGTTTTGAGACAGTACCAGGTCAATGTGGCTTTCAATATCACAGATCATGTTGTTTTAATAAGCAAAACCATCAGAGTCAGACCTCGTGTCTTTGGTATTCCCAAAAAACTGAATGCAATGAAAAGTCTATTAGGAAAACTAAAAGAGGTATGAAGACATAATCTTGGATCTCTTAACAGCCTAATCTTCAAAGAAGAACCCACAAGATGCTAATTCAAACACAAATACTTTGTTTTGCAATGTCGGAATAGAATCCACTATCAACAAACCCACACGCCTCTGTTTCTTTATTAAGCACTTTGTTAATGATATTCAACAACATTACATTTTTCTTTGTATAGAAAATAAGAACAATTGAGTTTGCTATATCCAAAAATCATCAAAACTATTTTCACTCATTCTTTGTAACATTCCTTCTTGGTTGATATTAAAAATGAATTGGGCTACATACGTTTGCTCTCTCTCACCTTTCAAAACATTTTCCTTCCCTGACAACTATATTGAGATACATTTGCAGAGGAGCATTCCTCTTTGTATTTTATTTATTTATTTGCGCACAACAGAGCAGTTAAACAAGAAATGTGGTACATAGTAAGAGAACTTGGTTTATAGGACTTTGAAGCATTTTAGTATGGATACATAGAGATGCTGGTTGAATATGGTGGATGGATACAATGAAAGATGATCAACAATATGTGACAATAAATGCATTTATCATAGATACAGTGACAGAGTAGTCTGTAGATATGGTAGTTGAGGCGGTTTCTGTGAGATAAGGTGGTCCTTGACAGCATTTTTAAATAAAGAGAGCAAAGAGATTGAGAGAATTTCAGATTGTAGGGACAAATATCCAGTATTAGCGCAGATGCCGGTTGTCCTTTGTCCCTAGCTGTCTTCCTACATTTTCCATTTTAGGTAGAGTTTATGTTGCCCCTAATCCCATAAAATGCAGATGTGTGCCTTCTCATGGACACCCTAGGTGTGTCCGGAGACTGGGGAGCATCTCCATTGCCCCATGCCCGCACAAGCAATCTCAAGAGATTCCCCCCGACCCTGTATGAAATCCATACAGCTTACTGCCAAAGAAGTGCCATGCACACAGGCAAGGCCCTCTGCAAGCTTAGACCCCTCTCAAAACAGACAAACACAACCGCATCCTGTTTGAATGTCACTTTGAAATTGCAGGAATGTGTTTGAGCATTGGCTTCAGCCAGCTGCCCTACTTTGTAAGTATGTGCTAGGGCTGCCCCTAGTTAACTGATTTCTTTTGGTCCCGGCGGATCTAAGTGTTGCAACACTGTTTCAATAGAGTGCCGCTAGCATGCTACCCACATTCTGGTGTCTGGGACTAAGCCAAAGCTCTGCCTTTGCTTAGCATGGAAGTCCGAGCTAGTCCAAGGAATCAGGGGCGGCTGGTACCCTTTGAAAGTGGCGGGGCGAGTGAAGTGCCCCACCACTTCGCAAAAAAGCAAAATAAAACACCCCTCCCTCCAAAACTCCAAAGGAAACCACACCTCACTCCAAAAGCTCAAAATAAAATACTGTCTCCCTCCAAAAGCCCAAAATAAATCACCCCTTCCTCCAAAAGTAAAAAAACAAAACACTAGAATAACATTTTAAATGAATAAAATAAATAGTACTTACCCACAGTTGCACATCCTCTGTCCTCCTTGATGTTCCACATCTGAATCTGCAGTTGAGTTCCCCTAACCAATCCAGACGCTGCTCTCATGCTGTTAACCAGCATGAGAGAAGTGCCTGGATTGGATGGAGCCGGCTGGCTGGACGCTCTTTCAGGCCCTGTAGGCCTGTGCTTGGTCTCCACCCTGCTGTCTAAGACAGCTGAGTGGAGAGCTTCAAAGTGTGCATGTCATATGCGCGTTTTGAAGCATCCAGCCAGTTCCTACTCCTTTCCTCTGCTGCCAGTCAGCAGCAGAGGACACGCCCCGTATGTCTCTGGGCTCAGGGTCGGCTGGCTGCTGCAGTGCGCATGTCGGAAAAATAAAATGCCAATTAAATCTTTTCATTGTATTTGTATTTTTCCTGCCTGGCTGGCAGCGGGGGGGGCAACGCTGCCCCTGCCCTTGTGCAGAAACCGCTGCTGCAAAGAATCCTGTAAGGCCACAGAGATCCTGACAGCAGTGGCTCCTCCGCTATGGTGGAGGAGCGTCGCTTCACCTGTCAGCAGCCGAAAAAATTAAAAATAAAACAATAATAAACTCTTGTTTATTATTAAAAAAAATTCCCTTGGAGCTGAGGCTTGGGGGCGGGGCCAGGGTGGTGACAGGCTGGAGGCGGAGGGTTGGGCACTGGCTTCACTGCGTATGTGGGTTTGGCCGGCCATCTCAGCCCGGCTAAACCCACATTTGCATTAAAGCTCTCTCCAACCCCAGCTGCATTGCTGGGTTGGAGAGAGCAGGCACAGGCTCCTAGTCTGTGTAGGAGTGCCAATCAACGACGCTCAGGCCAATCCTGACGCTGCTTTTAGCAGCATGAAAACAGTGTCAGGATTGGCCGCGGTGCACTCTGGCAGCCTGTGCCTGGAGAAGCGAAGAGTGCGATGCAGTGAGCAAGTAGTAGTTTTAAAAAAAAAAAATGTTTTTATTTTTCTCTCCCTTTCCACCCCTTCTCCATCCCCCCTCCATCCCCATTTCCCACCTCTCCCCCTCCACTCTGTCAACTTGCCGTCCGCTACTGGATCCTGAATATATTATGAGCTCACAAGATGGATGGGATACAAAGGATTCATCCTTGGTGGCAAAATGTTATTTGTGAATATTTGCTGAGCACTGCAGCCCCCTCCAGGGACAACAGAGATGGGCTGCCTGAAATGTTGACATGTGCAGTTGAGACAGTGGTGACTTAGCTTGAAGTTCCCCACAAGGACTTCTGTGATTGAGTTACAGAAAATAATAGCATTGCCAAGACTAGGTAGGCAGCTGCTGCTTCAGCTCAGGAAAGCGATACAAACAACAATTGGTCCTATTAGCAAGAATATATAACAATAGACACAATACTCAATATTGTATTTACATCAACATAAGAAAAAGAGCTCATATGAGTGCCTAGGTGCCGTGAAAGAAGAGAGAAAAATGAATTCTGAGAGCTGTTCTGTTACCGAGCGAGGGACAGAACTTTTGACAACATTGTTATCAAGCGAATGACCCCCCATTTTGATCCAATCAATTAGGGGCTCCTCTGAACCTGACTCTGCATAACGAAGCCAGTTACCCATTCTGATTTATTCGATTACGGGCTCTTCTACCCTTGAATTCATATTGATCTTATCTTGAACAGGCGGTACCTTCGGATACATTCATTAACTTGCTCAGATCTCCCGCCCACTTGCAAAGCTGTATAAGGAGCCCATCGGCCATTCCATGCACCACTGAAGGTTGCCCACAATCCTTTCTTTTACATCCTGATGAAGACCCGCTATTTAAGTCTTAAATTGCCACACTAATCTTCCCGGTCGAAATGTCGACATAACTATACAAGCCTGGATTGTTTCTTATTATCCTAAAGACGGATGTGCTTCGATTCATTGGCCTCTTTTTCTTATATGGATATTTGTAATACTTGAGATTTTTTTCTGACAGGCGTATCGCAGTGACACGTTCCCTGCCACTGTGCTTATAGTTTTCGTTCACTTTCAGATTCATTTTTCTCTCTTCTTTCACGGCACCTGAGCACTCTTATGAGCACTTTTTCTTATACACTGAGGAGCAACCGAAACATATTGATTGTATGTATATGCATTTTTTTGATGAGAGAAATATAAAGAATTGAATTGACTTTCACAGTCCATTGGATTGTTTTCTCTCTCTCTCCTGTATCAATTTATGTTGCTGTAAATACAATATTGAGTATTGTGTCTACTGTTATATATCCTTGCCAATAGGACCAATTGTTGTTTGTATTGACTTGTACCCAGGTCCTTTGGCCTTTTTGGGTTACTCCATTAGTTTGTAATGGGTCAGCAAAACAGCGAGAAGCGCAGGGCTGCCTTTGTGCATTTTTTGTTTGGTGAGGGGGTGGAATTAGCGAATGTGGCGAATATTTTGAAAAAAAAACTGCTCAATGTTATGAGCCGTCAGGCATCCCAACATCTCACCTGCTCTAAGGCAGATCCTTACCACTTCCTATGTCTCTTAGGAACAGAACCTCGAACAACGTTGCTACAAGGTAAGTTTACCCTTATAACGATCTATGTAACCAAAGATGGTGGCTTTGAATGTTAGCAAGTGATTGGTTTTCAGTTAGTATGGCTGCACTTGGATTTCCCTTTGGTGAGTTGCTTTGTTGTGTACAAAAGTATTTTGATTTATTTTTTTGACAGTTACCCTCTTCAATCTATCCAATGAATTAAAAGGAAGTACTGCAGAAACGGTTTTACCTGCATACATTTAAAAAAAAATGCAGGAATGTGATTTTTTCATTTACAGCTTTGCAATCTTCTCTGTGGTGCAGCTGTCCTTTGTGACCCCCTCCAAATTAAGGCAGTTCAAGTGTCTACTGTGGATGCCTTCCAAGGTGCTGAGAAGGAGATAATTGTACTGTCGTGTGTCAGGTCACGGCAGGTTGGCTTCATCGACTCAGAAAAACGAATGAATGTCGCCTTGACAAGAGGGAAGAGGCACCTATTAATTGTGGGCAATGTTGCCTGTTTGAGAAAGAACAACCTCTGGGGAAGAGTCATTCACCACTGTGAAGGTAAAATCACATATCTGTTTAAATGATACTTTTTAGCTGTAACCTAGTCCTAAATTGAGATATGTTGAAGGAAATGCATGCATTAATAGATGTACAGGTCTGGTATTACACAATTCCATAGAAACATTTCATAATATACAAATTTGTGGTTCATTCACAATTCAGCAAAATCACTAATAGGTTAAAATAAAAGACCTATAAGACGTTAACTTTTACCGTAGGTCCTTACCAGGACTGCTTGCTCGCCACAACCATTAGTCAATGATTGTAGTAGTTTGTGTTCTGCGTCTCAATACAGTTTGTCTCTCTTTTTACATAGTCAAGAATAGCCCTCTGTGTTAGGCAGGACATTAATAGTAAAGCTTTATAACACTTGCATAAAAAAGAACAATGATCTGTTTCAACTTTAATGCAACTTTGAATAGAAGTCATGCTTATTGCTTTCAGAAGATCCTGTTTTTGTTTTTGGACAGTATTTTTGAACTATTCTTCACTTGAATAGTTGTAAATTGTTTTTGGAGGAGAGGTCTGCGTGATTTGTTTTTAAAACCGTAAAGTCGTTTCCTGAACCACCTACCTCTATTACACATTCAGATTTTATTGAGCTCCAATTCACTGTTTACATTATCAACATGGTTGCAAAACGAATGTATTATAGCATTTTGAACTAATGTTGTTGGTCTAGTAAAAAAGTGTCACTGCGTACAGTGTACCGAATTTCTTCTTGCACTGTCATGACACAAGCAATCTTTTAGGTGTACACAAAAAAGGCTTGTTCGGCTCTGTTGTACGGTTGGTTAGCTAAGTTCTAGTTTAAGAGCAGTTGGAGATTTACACTCCCGCCACCACCCACTCTTCTCCTGCCGCAAAGAGATGGTTAGTGTTGTGTAAGTAAAGGAGAAGGGGATGACATGATGAATGTTGATTCATCAATATGCCAAGGGTAGCGGAAGTAACATAACATGCCATGTGACTCCCGTCTGATGTCAGTCACAGGAAGTGACATCACCTGCCCTTTGACCCACCCTGACGATGTCACAGGAAGTGACATCACACAAACTTTGCCCTGGTGACATCACAGGAAGTGACATCACCTGCCCTTTGGACCCCCGTGAAATCAAAGGAGGTGACATTGCATGACCTTTGACTTAGTGCTATCACAGGAAGTGATACATCTAACTTTTGGTTACTTACATCATAAACAGAGGCTGGAAAATCTCTACAGATACAAAATAAGTACCCTATAAACCAAAATACTTCCAATCCTATTGAAACTGGAGCTGTATACATTGTTTCAGGTAGTATCTTCAGATATACAATTAAGATAATGTAGCATTGATTAATAACCTAGCAAATAGTGTACAACAATGGAGAATACACTAGTCAAGTTGAAATCAGCCGTTATCAATATCAAATAACTTATAAAATGGGAAGGTTGATGGACCTGTAATGTTCAAAACAACATGTCTACAAGCTACAAGATGCCTTTCTGTTTGTAGATGCAACACTTTGAAATGGAATCAATATAAACATAAAGTTAACTCTTTAGTTTAATTTTCTCCCATTTCAAAGTGTCACATTTACACACAGCAAGAATCTTGCTCCCAGTGGCTGGGAGACAGTGTCATTTATATAAAACTGAAAAATACAGTTATTTTTATAAGTGGGAGAAATTAAAAGTGCAGAAGAATGTTCCATATTATGAACATTTTTGCATAGCATTTTTCTGCACTTTAAATTTCTCCATTTAAAAGAAATAGTTGTATGTTTGTGTTAGACATGTAACAGTGCCACATATGCTGAAAGGTATGTCCTGTGCCACAAGTCCATATGACACAGACTCTCATTCACATATATCCTAATCATATGCACATGTTCATACATCCCCACAGACCACGCTCTCACTGAGACACATGGCAGTCCTCTATTTATGCTGGACAGGCAGGAGAGGCAGTGGCAGCTCAACAGAACACTCAAAGTAGAGAGGGGGGCAGTGGCAGGTCTATAGAACATGGTGGACAAAAGGAGGGAGCAGGGGCATGCACACAGACATCAGAGGGCAGGGGGAAGGAGGGTAGGGGCAGTAAGCTAAGCACGGAGGCGAAGCAGGAGGGCAATGATGGGTGCATAGCCTCGGGCAGTGGAGGGCAGGAGTAGTGGGCAGGAACATCAAGATAACTGGTGGGCAGTGGCAGCACATCAGTCCATGCAGGGCAGGAGGGAGGGGGCAGGTGCATGGACTTAGATAACAGACGGCAGGGAGGCAGTGGGTAGGGGCAGCGAGCTAACTGTGCAGGGCAGGCGGGAAGGGCAGTGGCAGTGGCAGAATAATGGCCACACAGGGCTAGATGTGGTGGAAGGGCTATAGACTTGGACAATGGAGGGCAAAGAGGAGGGGGGTTAGGAGCAGCAAGCTTCAACGGGGGCAGCACAGCGGACAATGCCAGGCCAGATCCTGCATCCAGCCGGCCTGCCATGCATTACTATGGACATCTTACTTTACGTTACAAAATTGCTAGAAATTAAAAAAAACAAAGGTTAAAGTGACATTATAGTTAGGAATTGTAAGAATATTTAACTTTATATTAACAAAACCTTAGAAATTCCCTGTAAAAAACAAAGGTTAACAGGATGTTATAGTTAAGTGACCATGTCACTTAAAACATACCATTTGAAACTAACAAAACCACTGAAATTCACCCTAAAGTAACTATTATTTGCGCCCTCGCCATGCACTGATTTTGCCCTTGCATATTAAATCACTCATGACTTTCATTGACACATTTATAACATCTCTAATCGCTTCTGAAATGCCATCATAACTCATACATATGACCTAAGCATCACACCAGATATTTGCTGCGAATCTCTTCGCCATCTTACTCCTACATATTAACTAAACCCTATACTGCTTCCCTTTACAGCCCTCTTCTTCTATGTAGTTTATAAGCTCTTTTTTTAAACCTCCCAATGCTTCCATAGCCTGTGGGGCGTGCACTCCTGTTGCTACATATAATTTGTATTCCCGACTGGGATAGGTTTGTGCAATATAAATACCCAAAATAAAGTTAGCGCATTGTGTTACTTTCCAACAAAAAACTGGAAAGGGCCTCAACTTTTACATTTATTTTTCAAAACTCTGCCAAAAAGAAATTGGCACAACAAGGGTGAGATCAGGGGCAAACAAAGGTCCAGCATACATGCCCCAGGTGGATACTCAGTCAAAAGAAGGTATGCAGTTCCTATAAGAAGGTACAGGTTTTACCAAGAGAAAACGAGGGGGGGAGTGCTCCATATAGGAGCAAATGCCGTCACGCACCCTAAGGGGTGTCATGCTTCATCATCAGGCAGCTCCTCGTTGGGCAGCTCTGCAATTCCCAATGGGCCCGCAGGGCGGCTCTTTGCTGGAGTTCTTTTGTTTTTACCAATGATGAGCATGGGGTGGGATGAAAAGGGTGTGTGTATGAAGTGAGTAGACTGGAGGAAGTGTTCTATAAAAATAACTATAGGAGTCCAATAGAACCAATTTAGTCGTTGGGTTCCTATGTTATGATTAAAAACAGAAATTTAGGTGAGAAAGGATGTAATGGTCTACTGTGGCGCATTATAGGTAAGGATGTGGGTCGACATGTTTCATGCCCTTTACTGTCTGCACGATAATGGCATTTCTTCAGGACCAATTATCCTTATCTACTCACAAAGGGGTGGTCAGTGCAAGTGTCTAGTACCATTCCCTATAAAGGTCACACAGATATATAGTATACCTTCTGGGTAGAGGTTAGAATGGGGGTTTTTGTGTTTAGTCAGGAAAATGGCGCTCTGGCAATTGCGTGTGCTATTAATGAACCTTTGGTAGTGCGGTGCTGCCAGATCAGGGGAATAACCCGATAACCCCTGGGGAATCTGTGGATCACGAGATCCACAATTTATAACATAAGCATAGTCCTGGGCACACGCGGTGAGGGTATAGGTAATGTGATATGCAGTATAAATGCGTTATTCAAACCGACGGTCGACATCAGTATTTATCCAAATAGATGTTTTTTTATTTCAACAACAACTGTGTTGAAAATAGTACATCAGCCTAGTAAACCAGCCGACACGTGTTTCGTCACCGGGAACAATCCCGTGACTCATCAGGGCTGGGAAGGATACAAAAAATGAAATAAGTAATCGTTTTGCGTTCTCTCCCCGCCTATCGTTAGAACACAAATAGTAGCTCCTTTTTCGGGTTCCTAATTTACCCGCTTATTATTGTCCTCTATTCCCTCGTTTCCCACGTCATGACCTCTGCACCTTTTCCTAACTTTTCTTTTGTGTCCCATCCCCTCCTCTCTTCAGTACTCTTCTAGTAGTTCCTTAGTGCAGATTTATTAATTTACCCGCCTCTCCCCCCTTTTTCTCTGTCTTTCAAGGCCTTCTTATTCCTTACATTTCCTTTCTTCACTTTTTGCTCAATTCACTTCATTGCTTATTCTAGCACTGATCACTTACATTATAAAAAATGTTCCCGCGATTTTCCTCATGTTGTCTGTTACACATGAAAGCGGCACTATCACACCGGTCACATTATACTGTGATGTTTTTCCCGCGTTTTCGCCCAGAACCTTGTTCCATGGGCAGCGGCACCTACACGAGTGTCACTTAACACCAATTGGTCACATTTAACTGTTTATGTTCCCAACAGTCACTTCGGGTGATCCCTCTCCAATCGAATTACATGTCTGTCGCAGACTAGGCCCCCTTTTTGTTTATCATTTCTATACTTATTACTTATTTCATTTTTTGTATCCTTCCCAGCCCTGATGAGTCACGGGATTGTTCCCGGTGACGAAACACGTGTCGGCTGGTTTACTAGGCTGATGTACTATTTTCAATACAGTTGTTGTTGAAATAAAAAAACATCTATTTGGATAAATACTGATGTCGACCGTCGCTTTTGAATAACGCATTTATACTGCATATCACATTACCTATACCCTCACCGCGTGTGCCCAGGACTATGCTTACCTTCTGGGTAGAACCTGTCGTGAAGGGGAAGGAAGTAAACAGAAAAATAATACTTTAAAACATCATACTGTACCATACATATTAGAAAATGATCAGCAGAGGTCTGCAGGTATTTGACCCCCATCATTGTATCTTGGGCGAAGTATCCTGGATAGAGTTAAAAATCACACCATCAGCCACAGTACACTCTCATGTAAACCATTGTCACCTTAATGACATAACCAATGTGGGGAGTTCACCTCTATAATGCACACACACACACGTGTTAGATTGTCACATGTCACCTGTAGTGTAGGCTTCGTTGATAGAAGGTCTAATGATGAGGGTGAACAACCTTGAATTCCCTCATGCAAGACTTACCCAAAAATTCGGTTGAATAAGGCCCCACTTGCCCCGGCCTGAACAGACGCTCACTTGCGTTCCAATAATTCTATGGGGAGAGATCGAAAAGGAGAGCATGGTTAACAAGACACTGCTCCGATGATGCAGAGTTTTGGAAAGCCACCAGAAAGAGGTAGGGGGAAGGCGTAGAGGACTCACGGTTGTCGGTGCTCGTGTCTGGTGGCCGACCTACCCTGTGTTCTTGCCACTGCGGGAGTGTTGTCCCAGCGGTGTGCATGTATTTCAATGGAACCGTGGTATGTGAGTGTATCCGGGTTCACAGGTTAACGCGCTGTGCGACTACTACAGCGTGTGCGGTTAGCCAGAGTATCAAATTATGGGCACTATTTTGGTGGTAGCTTAATGTCCGCCGCATCTGAAATACTAATAGGGCGGTTCATACTGTGATGTACGGCACATGTATGTATTTACATATTCGGTCTCGCGCTGTCGTGATTAGGAGGTCGCAAAAGGAGTATTACCTAAAGGCTGGTATTGCCATAACAGGTGTCGAGCGGTCTCTTATGATAAGGGAAGACGTTTTTTATCACGGTAGGGTGCCAGGTTGATATATGCTTCTTAACATTTGATGTACCAAATGTCATATCTTGTGGTAATAGACAGTAAAGGAATAGAGTATGTGGCTAGAGCCAATTGTCTTCAACATACTGCTTGTGTGTATGGATTGAGACCGAAACTCATTTCGATGTGACTCCTAGGATTGGGGTACTGGACTGGGTCCATGTAATGAGAGGAGCACCACTGGTCGAGCTATTAATTGTGCGAGGAAACAGAATAACCCTGTACATTCTTCCACCAACACTTATGCCTTCAGCGACCTAGTAGCGTAATCTTCCGGATATTGGTCTAGGAATTCTATCTGGGTCTGCCACTACCAGTAACTCCTTCAAGGGTTATTCTGTTTACTCCCATGATTAATAGCTCTACCAGTGGTACTCCTCTCATTAGTACCACTCCACTTCAAGGGAGATGCTGACGGGTTTGCAGAGTGCTGGCAGCCCTCCGAGGCTTTGGGAGGATGCACAGCTGCAGGACGAGTAGGGTCTTTGCAATTGTCGGGACAGGAGCAGGTAGGCCGGGTATGGCGCCAGGTCCACAGCTAGTTCACAGTTCTTGCGTTCTTCTGCTCTTCATGGTCCTTCTTCTTCTTTGATCGGGTGAGTCTGTTTTCCTGGTGTCAGAAGGCCACCTAAATACTGAATTTGGGGGTGTTAAGGGGAGTGCAGGGTATTAGCCAATGGGCTACTTACCTTTGGGGTCACTACACCCCTATATGACAACTTCCTGTTAGGAGTGGGCATAACCCTGTCCAAGAGTTCCTAATTCCACTAAAATCAAGATGATGGAACCCTTTCTTCGTGGAGCACATAGGGTAGCCTACCTTAGAGGTGTGACTAGCCTGGTGGTGCAACACACCTACTTGCATAGCTAATTTCCTGCCTGTCCTGGGGCCAAATGGGCTTCAGGGCAGGGGGCTGGCATTCCTAGGTCTGGGGAAGCTGGGGGTTGCATATTAAAGGCGGCAGAGGCTTTACAGCCCCTGGCCTTGATATGCTAAATCACTAGCCATCCTTCTGGAAGAGGGGTGTAAACACCTCCTGCCAGAGCATGCATTGTTCCTGACCTTTGAGAGAGCTGGCTCTCACTTGCAGGGGGTCAGACTTGTCTGTGGTGGCAGGCTGGACAAGACCAATCAGCCAGCACACTAGGTAGTGTTAGGATTTGCAGGAGGCACCTCTAAGGTGCCCTATGGGTGCATGTCAAAATAAATCTAGTACTGGATTCAGGACAGATTTATTAAGACAAGATGTACGATAAGCATCATGAATTTCAGTAAAGCCATCAGTAGCTGGAGAACGCGCGATGACCAGTGCCCAGTACATATACTTAAGATGGCTCCCCTGTTCACTTACAATGTCTAGTAATTGGACTTGACATCACAAGGGCATATCTGCTCATGCAGATATGTCCTCATGTACATTATAATACACCCTGCCTTAGGGCTCTAAGGGCTGCTGTAGAGGTGCCTTGCATATAGTACATGCAGTATACTCTGGCATGGCACAGGGTGAGTGTTCCATATAATGTTTTCAGAATGGTTTGCACCCTTTCCTGCAGTCTGCAATGGCAGTCTGCATGTAATTGGAGTGAGGGTCCCTTAGGGTGGCATCAGACATGCTGCAGCCCTTAGGGACCCTCTTTAGTACCCCTGCCCTTGGTACCAGGGGTACCATTTACTAGGGACTTATAGGGGTGCTAAAGTGCTTGCCAATTGGGTAACAATTAGACTTTAACTTGTTTTAGGGGAAAGAGCGCTGGCACTGAGGTCTGGTAAGCAGGCCTTGGTGCACTCTCAGCATTGAAAACCGACATCTAGTAGTCAAAAATGGGGTAAAAAGTGGGTGGGGACAACTGAAACAAAATTGCGATTTCCTACAGAATGGAAGAGAAAAAAATAGAGAGCAAGCAAGAGATAGGCTCATGCACGAGTGGTATACCTCAAAGACTCAGGTGAGGAAGTAAGATTAGATGAGAGTGAGAGAGAAAGATCTCATCTGCACATTGATGAGACCACGAGAGATCAGGTTGAATCATAATGGTGTGAGAGACTGAGAGACATTGGCAAACAATGAGAGAGATGGATACCTTCAAAGGCTGGAGATTGAAGTTAGACAGAAAGAGATGAGAAGCACATGTTTGTGAGAGAGAGAGAGAAATAGTATGAAAGAGGTGGCAAAGTGTGACCGGCTTAATGGCACTTAGATGAGTGAGAGAAAGGTGGGAAGCGCGGGTTGAGAGGCAAAGATTGATAGATGAAGAGAAAATGAGACCTTAAAGGTCCTGAGCTGAGAGAGAGACATAAAGGACAGAAGGGTCAGTGAAAAAGAGAAAAATAGAGTGACTGAGACAGCTAGAGAGAGAAATCAGAAGCTGCCAGGTGAAAGACTGACAGAGGCAGGTGTTTGAGATACAAGTAGAGCTACCTCAGAGGCACAGATGTGAGAGGGAGATAATGGTCATATTTTGTAGGATGCGCCATACTTGACATTCAGCAGTAAGAGTCTTATGTACTACACTAGGGAGACCATGGGAATGCCTATCTTAATCCCCCTTCTCTAATGAAATGTCAATTAACAGGTGAAACAGAAGTCACATGTTTTGTGAAATGTCAAAAAGAAGTGACAAAAATAGAATATTTCCAAAAGCTTCTTGTCCAGAAAATAGGAATGGGTGTCTTCGTCAGAATCAGCAGGCTCATAATTTTAGTACCTTTGTTACGCTCTGTAGTTGCTTTTCTAGGAGAATCTTCTTGTTGGCTATACAACAAGCAATAACCAAATCCGGAGCATGTGTGGGTTATATGCAAGGGAAAGCTATAGCATTTATAGATCCTTCGCATGCCTGGTATCCCTATACTCCGTATCTACAGGACAGTGCATACCTGGGCCTACTTCCCAGCAAACATTTCCATTGTGCGCGGCCTAACGGAGGAAGCATTGGCAAATATTACTACAATGAGGCCAGAATGTCTTGACATAGCCCCCATTGTACACCTAATAGTTGCAGTGTCAAATGCCTCTGATACTGTTGACTAGGTTTGCCTTGCATCCCAGCAAGTACTGCCTTAAGCAATAGTAGGAGTCTCAGGTGTTAACGTATGCTTAATGCAAAAATATAAATCATGATTACAAATGTAGGGAAGTAGATCAGTTTCATATAAACATAATAATAGTAGAAAACATTTTGTTTAGACAGCAAGTATTTAGTTTTGCAGCGTGAATCTTTCTGGATTCACTATGCTGTGCATTATTCCGCCATCTTGTGGTTGGGTCCGGATTCGTAGTCTTTTCTTTCTTTTTTTTTTTTTTTGTTTTTTTTTGTTGTTGGCCCAGGTGGGCGGCGACGCCCCCACCATTTGGTGTCCTCGGTGACGTCGTCGCGCTTCCTGCGGAAGCTCCCACCTTTGGTCGCCATCTTCAGATTCTTTGTTCCGCCGTGGGGTCTGGATCGTCGACGAGAAGTTCCAGAAAGTTGGACGAAGAATCTCGAAAATTCAATAAAAAACCACAGAAGATCGTTTCCTGAGACACCGGACGAGGAGACGAGTACCGGAGGCGACGAGAAGGACGACGAGGTAGAAGGTCCACGACCAAAATCTCGACGCCTACAAAGAATGCGCTCACAGGGGGCCCCCTGAGCGCGGGTATGGACAAGACACCGTTTAAGGTTTGCCAAAACTGTCACCACAAGTACGCCCAGAAGGACCAGCACCCAGTCTGCAACCTCTGCTTGCCGCTCGACCACATCAGCGAAGACTGCAATGCGTGTTCGGCGTTCACCCCGAAAACCCTCCGGGTGAGAGAGAGGCAAAGAAGGGCTAACCACAACATGCAGGGCCAGGGACCAGCTCCATCGCTTCGAGACCTGGGCCTCTCGAGTGGAGAGGAAGACAACATCGCAGAGGGACCGGAGGACTGCTCAGTCGTCGAGGTCCACAAGAAAACGTCGAAGGAGGTAAGGGAGACGTCGACCCCGAAGCACCCAAGCGACGCTCGAAAGAGTGAAGCCAAAGCCCCGAGCGACACTCTCAGAAGTGAAGCAAAGTCCTCGAAGGGAGCGTTGCCGCCGAAACTCTCGACGAAAGCAACAGCAACCAAGGACAAACAGCCGAGCGGATCCTTCATGAAGGACTCCCAATCGGCAAAAGCCTCCGAAACACCAAGGGCGCCGAAGGTAACCTCCGAAAAGGAAGCCTCGACGCCCAGAAAGGAAGGCACGTCGTCATCCTCGACATCCGAGACCGCGAAGAGGGGCGCTTCAGCCATCGACGCCGAAAAGGTCCACGAGATGGAGAAGAAGAAGAGAAGGCTCGAAGCAGAGATGGCGAGCATCCTGCAACGGAAAAAAGACTTCGACGAAAAGATGAAGCTATACGCCATTCCGCCAAAGCCATCACGCGAAGCACTCGGGGAGGGCGACAACGAAGACAACGAGCCCCCAAAAACACCCGAACCGCTCGACGAACAGGGCGAAGAGGACTACTACTTCGAAGGCGAAGAAGAGTTCCAGTCTTACCGGGACTCGGCGCCCTCGGAAGAACAAGACTTAGACTGGCAAGACCTCGACGCAGAATCACCAGAAGAAGGGGTAGACTCTTATCCCTCGAGGCCTTCGCCGCCAGACGACATTGGAGCCTACAATGTGGTGGTCCAAAGGGCTGCAGCAACGTATGGCGTCGAAATGCAAGAGGAGAAGGCAAAGGCATGTTTCCTTTTGGAAACCCTACTTCCTCAACAAACCAGGTCCCAGTTCCTACCCATGCTCCCTAGCGTCCTGGACCAGGGAAGGGAGGCCTTCAAAGAACCGGCAGTCTGCAAGGCTGTTACACCAAGGAGCGAAAAGAAGTACAGGCACTCCTCAAAAGACCCTGCGTACATACAAGGGTCAGTGCCAGCAGACTCCATTATCACTGCAACGGCCAGGAAAAGGGCAAATGTGCCCACTAACACAGGTCCACCTCCAGACAAGGAGAGCAAACGAATGGACCTCACAGGACGAAAGGTGGAGAGGAACGCAGCCATACACTGGCGCATCGCCAACTCCAACGCCCTCATCAGCAGGCATGCATACCAGCATTGGGATGAAATGAGCCAGCTCATAACACACCTACAACAACAACACCAACAAAGAGCAAATCACCTAGTTGAAGAGGGCAAGGCTATCGCAAACACTTGCCTAAAATCAGCCTTGGACGCAGCAGAGAACTCCAGCAGGCAGATGATGATAGGGCTGACTGAAAGGAGACACGCATGGCTCAGGATCTCAGGTTTCAAACCTGAGGTACAAAGCAACATCCTGAACACGCCATTCGACGGCCAGAAACTGTTTGGAGCCCCAGTGGACGAGAAGTTAACGCAGCTCAAAAAGACAATGAAACTGCGAGGTCCATGGGAGCACTGCAATTCAGGGGGATGAGAAGAGGAACCCCCTCAAGGCGGCCCAATGGTAGAGGGGGCAATGCGCCCGCCACTTCCCACCAATCTCCCCAACAAGGATACCAGGGGAACAACCAGGGCCAAAGCCAACAGGGACAACAGCAGCAAAATTGGCAGTATCAACCCAGAGTACGGTCCTTTCGAGGACGCGGGTACGGACGGGGACAGTCCCGAAGAGGGGGTCAGCAGCCCACCTCAAAGTGACTCCACAAACAAACCAAACCCTCCCTATTAACACCAAGGGAGAGGAGAAGTCAACAGAAGGACAAAATAAGAAACACACACAGCAAACAAATAACCACCGAGCATACAACCCCGGTGGGGGGCAGAATAGGAAACTTCCTCACACAATGGAGGGAGATTACCACGGACAAGTGGATACTGAACATCATACAGCACGGGTACTGCGTAGAACTCCAAAAACACCCCCCGGGCAAAAAACCAAGACACCGGCCAATCCCCGCAAGGGAGCTCGCCCTCCTACGTCTAGAAGCAGAGGAGCTGCTACAAAAAAGAGCAATAGATCCAGTTCCAATCAACGAAAGGAACAAGGGAGTCTACTCAACGTACTTCCTAGTGCCAAAGGTAGACGAAACACTAAGGCCAATACTGGACCTCAGATTCCTGAACAAGTTCGTAAAAACTCAAAAATTCAAAATGACGTCACTTCAGGAAGTAATACCCCAAATCCAAGAAGGGGATTACATGGCGACCATAGACATGAAAGACGCATATGTGCAAATACCCGTCAACCACAAGCACAAACGTCTACTAAGATTCGTGATAGGCCACAATCACTACCAGTTCACAGTGCTAGCCTTCGGGCTCAAGTCTGCACCAAGGGTGTTCACAAAATGCAGCAGCGGCAGCGCACCTACGGAGAAAGGGCATACATGTATACCCCTACCTCGACGACTGGCTTGTGAAAGCAGGATCATACAGGCACTGCAAGGATCACATCAAACAAGTCATACAAACACTGTCCAGACTAGGTTTCTCAATACATTGGGAGAAATCGTCAACTAAACCGCAGCAGATCAAAATATTCTTAGGGGCACAAATCGACAGCACACAGTCCAAGGTGTTCCCCAGCGACAAGAGAACTATAGCGCTCCTGAGGGAAACACGTTATTACCGCAAGGGGCAAGTTCTGACAGTGAGGACGGTGAGCAGACTAATGGGGATGATGGCATCATGCATCCACCTAGTCCCACATATCAGGCTGCACATGAGACCGTTCCAAGAATGGATACAGCAGCAGTGGTCACAAGCGACAGGGAGTTGGGAAGATCTAGTGGTTGTCACACACGCAGTGCAGCAAGAAATAGCGTGGTGGAAGGAAGAAAACATATTACAGGGGAAGCCATTCACACAGCCAACTCCAACAGTGACCATCACAACAGACGCCTCACAGCAGGGCTGGGGCGTGCACATGGACAGACTCCGCGTCAGGGGGCTGTGGTCACAACAAGATGCAGTGAAACACATCAACTACCTAGAACTAAAAACTGTGTTCCTAGCCTTAAAAGCCTTTCAGAAGCAGCTTTACGGCCAGAGAGTGCTGATACAAACAGACAACACAACCACCATGTTCTACATCAACAAACAAGGTGGAACACAGTCAGCACCGCTATCAAGCCTGGCACAAGAGATTTGGAGATGGGCCATCCCTCTAAGGATAGACCTACTGGCAATACACCTTCCAGGAATAGACAATGTAGAAGCAGACCGACTCAGCAGGCAGACGTCGGCATCCCACGAATGGGAGCTCAACCAACAGGAGGTGCAGCGGCTGTTCCAAAAGTGGGGTACACCACGGATAGACCTGTTTGCAACACTCCACAATGCAAAATGCCAACATTACGCATCCAGACAACCGGACCAAAGGTCCCTAGGGAATGCGCTATGGATAAGTTGGTCGAACGAATTTGCATACGCTTTTCCCCCGATACCACTGTTACACAAGGTACTCAGCAAATGCAGGAGCAGCAGCATGACACTCATACTGGTGGCACCTCAGTGGGCCAGACAATCATGGTTCTCACAAATAATGGAAATGGCGCAGGAACCAGCGCACAGGTTCAGCAGAAGGAAAGACCTCCTGACAATGCAAGACGGAAAAGTGCTCCACCCAGAACCAGAGAGCCTCAGCCTAGCAGCATGGCTCCTGAGGACCTAGAATTCGCACACCTCAAGCTACCACCACGCACCATGGCAGTACTCAGAGAAGCAAGGAGACGCACTACAAGAAAATGCTACATTGCAAAGTGGAAAAGGTTCTCGCAATGGTGCATTAAAGAGGGACTGCAACGAAAGGTCACAAAAGAATCAACGGTACTACAATACTTAACGCACCTACTACACAGCGGGCTGAGCTACTCGTCACTAAAGGTTCACTTAGCAGCCGTAGTGGCCTTCACCAGGGGAGAAGCGGGGAAAAGTTTCTTCACCTCCCAGGTGGTCAAAAGATTCCTGGAGGGGGCTAAAAGAATAGCCCCCCCAAAAAGGATGCCAGCCCCAAGCTGGAACCTCAACACTGTGCTAACACAGTTGATGAAATCACCATTTGAGCCCATACACAAAATCACACTGCACATGCTCACACTAAAGACGGCATTCTTGGTGGCTATCACGTCACTGCGAAGGGTCAGTGAACTGCAGGCTCTTACACTACAAGAGCCCTACTTGCAAATACACAAGGACAGAATTGTCATGAGAACGGACCCACACTTCCTGCCAAAGGTGGTGTCGCGGTTCCATATTAACCAGACAATACAGATACCAAGTTTCTTCCAGAAACCATCAACGCCCACAGAAAAGGCGCTACACACGCTGGACGCCAGAAGGGCAGTGATGCACTACATAGAAAGGACAAAGGAATGCAGGAAAACAAAACAACTCTTCGTTTCCTTCGCAAGCAGTTTCTTGGGACGACCAGTAACAAAAAATACCATAGCACGATGAATTGCGCAGGCAATACAACTCTGCCACAAGCAGGCAGGACAAGAATTAGAGGGAGCCGCCCAGGCTCACTCAACAAGGAAGAAGGGAGCAACGGTTGCGTTCCTAGCGAACACACCTATACAAGACATTTGCCAAGCGGCAACATGGTCTTCCGTGCACACGTTCACCAAACACTACTGTGTGGATATCCAGATGAACAAAGAGGCACAAGTAGGACAGAAGGTCTTACAGCACATTTTCAGCAACCAATGCTCATCTTCCACCCAACCACCGCAATAACAAAACTGCTACAAAGTCTATGCACAGCATAGTGAATCCAGAAAGATTCACGCTGCAAAACGAATAGTTTCTTACCTGTCGGTGTAGTTTTGCAGCTTGAAGACTTTCTGGATTCACTAGCGATCCCACCCGCCTCCGCCAGGAAGATAACATAGGAGGTTAAGGGTAAAACTAGACTACATACAGAGTTTAGAGGGATCAAAAGAAAAATAAAAGGATAAAAGACAAAGACATAGACGACAAAACAATAAGAGGAAAAGAAAAAGAATCCGAAGATGGTGACCAAAGGTGGGAGCTTCCGCAGGAAGCGCGACGACGTCACCGAGGACACCAAATGGTGGGGGCGTCGCCGCCCACCTGGGCCAACAACAACAAAAAAAACAAAAAAAGAAAGAAAAGACTACGAATCCGGACCCAACCACGAGATGGCGGAATAATGCACAGCATAGTGAATCCAGAAAGTCTTCAAGCTGCAAAACTACACCGACAGGTAAGAAACTATTCGTTTTTTAAAAGTCCCTATGTGCTTGTCCACTCTGGCAGGAAAGGCGGCAACATTCAGAGAATGAGTCCCTATAGAGTTGATTTTATTTTGTGCTATACTGAGAGTGACCGCAAAAATATTGCTCAAATGACAAAGTCCTTGAGAATATATTCCGTCTGTGGCTTTTCTCAGTATATCTTGCTATAGGCTATGTATTCAACAAGTTTCACTGCTCTGGCTATAGTCAGCCAACAGGTGTTTCACCCCATATGACTGTCCACCCATATGTATAGTATATTTTATCTACCGGAATATTATCTGGTCCAGCCTACCCTGTTGACATTTCCTCTGTGAAGGAAGCCTAGAGATTATGCAGGTTTAAAAATTATATACCAAGACATAGGAACAATATAATGTTTATGGCCTTTTTTTGCAGCAGTTAAATTCCATGGTTATATTCTTAATTGAATACATGTATGTATTTATATGGTATTTCTATAGCGCAAACCTAGCCTAAGGATAGCAGAGTGCTGTACACGGTCAAAGACAAGCATAAAGTCCGTAAGTATTAGGAGAGGAAAGTGATTTGTGTACAGTTAATTCATTGTGATATAGTGTTCTTTTAAGAGGTAAGTCGGTAAATCTTTCCAAAATTGGTGCCATGTTGGCGCGGTCCTGATGGATATGGAAATGTTGTTCCAGATCCATTTTCATATTAAACAGTACAGGTTTTCTCCCAAGAAGTATATCCGACTACATGTAAATTTTTCTATGATCTGCTCTATGACTGTACATTTAAGATCATTTTCAATGGAGTCATCCGACTACATATTTGCAACAGCTTGTTTGAGTTTGTAACATGAAACAAGAAGATTAACAAACCCATTCGAGTATGGAGAATGGAAAAGGACTATTGTCTTGTTTTTCCATTATGGCACTTTTGTCTGCAGTCTAATTCCACTTTAAGATGGCAGAAATAAAACATGGTTCACTTCCATGAGCTATTTCCCTTGCCATGCTTTTGGGGAGCCCATTGTAGAGAAAATATGAACTTTTGATGGCTACAAGACTCAAGAGTCCCAGAAGAACTTTGGTTAACTTTATTGGCGACTGTCAGGTAGTGATAAGGGCAACTGGAGTGGCGCAGTATTCACCTTGAGGAGAGAATGACCGGAAGGACAGAACTTTCTGTGGAGTGACACAAAGTGGAGGGAGGACAAAGGGGTTGATTGAGGAATTGCAAGAGTAGGCACTGCATGGCGTGGAGCAAGATCCACCAGGAGTAGAAAGTAAGTGTACCAGAGAAGGAATCCTTTTTATTCCAATAAAGAATAGTATATACTCACTGGTGTGCTGGTTGTTTCTGCTGCATACAAAAGAACCAGACTTCTGGTCACGAAGTCCCAACATTTGGCACCAAAATATCAGAATAATCAGAATTACTTCACTGAGGCATGAATCATAGCAGTATACAGGGTAGTTGTGAGAAATCTTCCCTTTTTGCATAGCCACTCAAAATTTTTGATGAATTATATTCCTGGTTTTTAGACTCTGCACACTAGGTCACTGCTGCCCAGTACCCATTGTAGGTGTTCTGACCCCTAAAACATGTAGAAATTGCCTAATGCCTGATTGGTTTATTTAACTCTCCTATAATACCTTTGTACATGGTGTCGTAAGTTCACCCATGGCATGGAAAGTTAAATGTCACCTGTGGACTGCAGCACTTTTTGTGCCATCCACTGGTGAGACAAGGAAAACATGGCTTCAGCCCTAACAGTGTAGCCTTGCTGCTGGAGTGTAAATCCTGTAGTACTGCCTCTTAAAATTACCTTTTTTGACAGGTAAAAACCTCCCTTTTAAATATTAGTAAGTCACCCCTATGTAGCCCTTGTAGCTCACAAGGTAGGGTGCCTGGTATACATGGGGCATGTAGAATATTAATGTTAACAAGTGTCTACATTGACAAGGTGCTAAAAGCTATTTTTATTGTGGCAGGCCTAGCTGTCAGAGAACAGGTTAAAATACTAATACTGTATCTTTTGAATTGGACCAGTTAAAAAAATAATTGAACAACTATTTTTTATAGTTATTAAAAATCCAATACAACGGTGCAGTCAGATTTTTAATAAATATTAAGGAAAAGTAGCTTTTAAAAGGTTACCTATTCCCTGCTTAAAGTTTCTGGAGTCTATTGTGTATTATCTCTCCAGCTTCCACCAGTCTGTACTTGGCCTGGATAAGGTGTGAATGTGGCGTGAATTTCCCCCTGGGAGCTATATAATAGGCTTCTATATTGGAGAGGTTAACCTGAATGGGCAGGGTTGAGTCCTTCGAACTCATTACATGTATGTGGGCTGTGCCCCTCCTCTTGACATCACAGTGTCAGATCCTGCTGACAGGTCTGTCTGGTGCACACGTAAACCTTCTGCACCCTTCAAAGAGATCAAAAAGGATGGCAGGATATTTCTTGTGTATCCACTGTGTGGTTGATAAAAGATCCTGCTTTTTTCATTTCCGATTTCTGTGTCCTGGTTTGTTGCAGGCACAGGACATGCTTCTAACTGGATTATGATGTTAGTTGTGGGTGAAACTGGTGATTTCCATAGTCCACTCCCCTACACCCCTCCACTCTTCAGAGCCCAAGTTTAGTGTGGCTAAAGACTTTGGCCATCTTAGATTTGCCCTGGCACATTACATTTTGTGATGGTTTCAAGTAAGGAAACAGGAACTAGTGAAAGAGTAGGTAGGCTAGGACCTCACTCAATCTTCCTCAGAGCACTTTCTGGAACTTTCGAAAAAAACAGAAGATGACTGGACCTGTTGTCTGTGGCCTGAGAGAAGCCCTGAAGGACTGGACCTGCTACCCCCTTATACCTGGGTAAAAGAAGTGAACTCCAAGGGTCAGTTGGCTGATCTTCTGTGTGGCTATAGGGACACAACAAGCTGCTAGAGGTCTTTTCCTGAAAATGTCCTGCTGACCAGTGGCAACTATAACTTGGACTGGACTTTGCTGGTGGCCTCTACCTGACACCCTAAAAGTGCCTGAGGACCCCCCCCCCACGAAGTCCTGGGGCCTTAGAAGTGTACACCTATTGTTGTCTGGGCCCAAAAAGAAGTTTGGAATCTTTTGAAAAACATTTGCTCCTATCCAACCGGCACTTCCACAGCTTTGGATTGAATTTCAAGTTTGTCCCACACAGACTCCTAACCTCCAAAGACACAACAATGTCCCTTTCTGCATTGAGACTTAAGGGCTGATTACGAGTTTAGCGGTCCATGGGACCGCCAAACTGACAGTGGCATGAACCAACGCACTGGCAGTCTGACCGCCGCATTACGAGTGCGGCGGTCCCACCACCACAGGACTGCCGCAACCGCTGGGGATCCGTGTTCCCTCAACAGTGAGGCGGCGGTTTGGCCCAGCAATATGTTGCCGCTGCAGCATCGCCAAACATATTATGAGTTTCCTCACAGCCACATTTTTCATGGCGGTGAGCCCGCTATGAAAACTGTGGCGATGAGGAAGCTAAGTGGGCCCTACAGGGCCCCCCCCCTGTTACTTCTGGCCAAGGGAATCAATGCATGCAGGGGGACACATAGTGTGCCCCTCTGTCTGCGTGCACCCCTAGTTCTTGCACAACATAACTTCACAGTCCATGCCGTGCAGGAACGTGCTTTGGTGCTCCCATAGCGGTGCCTTTCTAATAGGCACTGCCGTGGGACCTCTAAAGCGCCACCCGCCAGACCACAAATTAACTCGTAATCTGGCGGGCGGTGTCTATGTCTATGTAGGGATATTTATAAAGCGCAACTGCTACTCCAAGGACTGTCCTGGCGCTGTTGCCAAAGGGTGTCAACAGGGGCAAGAAGGAACTACGGGCTGCAAAAAAGCCACGTTTTCAGCTTTTTCTGAAGCACTGGCGTTCCCTTGAAACTTCTAAGGGTCAAAGGCAGTTTGTTCCAAAGGGAGAGGCGCTGGAGAGAGGGCCTTTCCCCCTGATCTAGGTGTGTAGACGAGTTTGGCGAGCGGGGTGTGGGAGCGGGGTGGTGGCATGGCGGCCCACTCCCACACCGCCAAACTTGTAATCAGGCCCTTAGAAACTTTTTCAACCAAAACCTCCGTAGCTCCAGTGAAGCAAATGTAAGTAAGTCCGTTTTTATATAGCGCAGCTACTCACCCTTACGGGTCTCAAGGCGCTGGGGGCCGTCGTGGAAAGTAAGTGAGCTATTGCCCAGAGTCACATGGTTCTGAGCTGAGCTGCCGCCGGAGCCGGGGATCGAACCGTGAACCCTGTGCTCCGAAGTCAGCTGCCCTGGCCGCTGCACCACACCTCTCCCAATCTGCTTTGCATGTCCCACCTTCAATTCCGCCACTGTAGCTGAATTTCATCGCTGTCCCATGCAAAGAAGAGTTTTTCTTCAGAAAAAATGATAGAGTCCCTGTTTGGATTTTGACGTAGAATCTTTTTTTTAACTTGTCTACTCCCAGGCTTCAGCAAGACTAATGTTCTTGGTGTATCTG
This sequence comes from Calotriton arnoldi, assembly GCA_963921515.1. Classification (NCBI taxonomy): domain Eukaryota; kingdom Metazoa; phylum Chordata; class Amphibia; order Caudata; family Salamandridae; genus Calotriton; species Calotriton arnoldi. The sequence continues at coordinate 2,307,838 of CAWUFW010000577.1, read as the reverse complement.
ACCAGGGCTCTATCGCGGTCAGCCTCAAACCGGTTCCCGGTCTACCGCGACCATTGAATAGCATTGGCGCTTTGCACTTTTTGGGGCTCTCTTCACTTAAATCATTAAAAATTAATATCTCCAGTTCCCCATATTGAACTTTTGTTGTTTTGGTGTCATCTTGCTTATTAAATGTTTCTCTAGTTTTATAAATTTGAGGGGAGGTTTACTATGTTGTGTCTTTGACTTTTTAACTGTTTTGGTACTTCTAAATGCATTACACATTTTCTCTACGTTAAGCCTGTTTCGTGCCCAAGCTACCAGTGAGTCAACTCAGGTTTAAATTACTAAAACCTTTGGCTGTATCTAACTGGTTAGTGGCTTTATTACTTCAGGTGGGCTACCATCCATTCCAATCAATAAACCACAAGTCTTTAAATTTACTGCAATAAAAAGCATATATATATATATGATGGAGTCCCTTTTATATATATTTTACACGAAACTGAAACATTATTAACAATTCAATTCCAAAGCATTAAATAAATTACCAAACAAATAACATTTTTAAAAAAATTAAACCAAAAAACAATTTTACAAAAAATATTATAAAAATGTTAAAACAAATATAAATAAATACTATACAATTAAAATTATAAACTGGTTCTGAGAATAATAGATATACTATTCCCACTCCAGTTTATGCAACAGTAGAGAAATTGTAGGTCTTCGGGGTTAAATATATTATTACCACTCCAAACAGCGCAACAGTAAGGAAAACTTTGGACTTCAGAGGGGTTAAATTTACTATTCCCACTCCATTTTAAGCAACAGTAGGGAAAGCGTTGGACTTAAGACATGTTAAATTTACTATTCCCACTCCAGTCTCTCCAATAGTAGGGAAAGCATCAAACTTCAGAGGGGTAAAATGTATCTATTCCCACTCCAGTATAAGCAACAGTAGGGAAAGCATTATATTTTGGAGGGGTTACATTTACTATTCCCACTCCAGTAGCTCAACAGTAGGGATAGTATTGGATTTCAGAGGGATTAGATTTACTTTTCCCACTCCATACAACACAATATTAGGAAAGGTGTTGTACTTCAGAGGGATAAGATTTACTATTCCCACTCCAGTCTGTGCAACAGTAGGGATATTGTTGTACTTCGGAGGGGTAAGATTTACTATTCTCACTCCAGTCTGTGCAACAGTGGGTAAAGTGTTGTACTTCGGAGGGGTTACATTTACTATTCCCGCTCCAGTCTAAGCAACAGTAGGTAAACTACTTCACTTCAAACACATAACATATTTGAATAATCCTATAATTTAAAAAATATATAAAACGCTTAATATAAACATTATTACTCAACATTATATAAAGATATATATATATATATATTTTTTTTTTTTTCTGCAATGTGATCCTATGACCCAGGGCGCTCGTCAGCGGGTGCTCTGCGTAGGGGCCGGATCCTGGCCCAAAGACATCAATTTTGAAACGAAGGACGCGGCACTCAAAGCTTGGATTAAGCTTACTTTATTTCAAGTTTGGTTCAGCACTCAGACCAACGCGTTTCAGCCTACACGGCCTTGATCACGGTTAGTGAGTCTTTCTTTGTTTCTACTATTTATCCCATATTTGCCTCAATGTGGCATTATGGGAGTTATAGTATATACACTTTCAATTAACTTTATTTACATTTATACAAAAAAAGGGCATTTTTTCAGGTCTATCATATTTGATTAAAGCGATCTGCCTTGTCTAGATTCTGATCCTAAATTCAGATATATCAATGGTATAGTACCAGACAGCTTAATCATTCATTTCCATTTGATTTGTACAGTTAGTGCACTCTTACTTTGAATTTTAAGTAACCATTTTCAATGATATAGTACCATATCTGTAAATAAAACAACCTTACCATTTATGTGTTATACATTTTGTCATCACTAAATTCAAGTGCACCAATTAACAGATCATTTCGTGTCTTGTCAGTTGGAATATCTATCTTAAATGTTAAAATGCTAGCTATACTTTTCATGTTGGTATATATCATATATATAGTTCAAGATTAGCTACTCAGTCCAAATGTACATAAAGTTCTTCATCATTATTGATTCCTCCGGGTTTTTTTGTTCTTAATCAAATAATGAAACGTGATTCCATTTGTCTTAGTTTTTTTATTCTATTCCCCCCGCGTTCATCTTGGGGTATCATGTGAATTCCATAGTACTTCATGGCTCTCCAATCACTTTTTTGACAGGACGCCATGTGCTTGGCAGTTGCATACGACATATCCTTGTTCTTCACTGCTCGGATATGTTCAAGAATTCGCTTTTTTAGCATGCATATGGTGCTCCCTATGTAAGTCATACCGCAATTACACTCAATCACATAGATGACAAAAGTTGACGTACATGAAATTTTTTGATCGATTTTAATGATGTTTCCATTTGGGTCCATGATAGAGCTTTTGTTCATCCCAATTTTGCAGGCCTTACAGAGATTGCATTTTTTAAACCCTTTTTGGTGGATACCAAGCCAATTGTCTGATCCCACTTCTTTAAAATGGCTTGATATCAATACATCTTTAAGCGATTTTGTTTTCCTATAGGTGACCTTTGGTTTATTTCCAAGTGTTTTTCCAATGTCCGGATCCCCAGAGATTAGATGCCAATATTTCCTGATTTTGTTCACAATTTGTCCACTTTCCTTGCTATATGTTGTTATAAATCTTGGTGGACCATGTTCTTCTTGCTGTTTACCTTTAGGTCTCAGTATCTCAGTTCTTGTCTTACCATCAATTCTTTTCTTATTTCTTTGTAGGCTTCTTTCATTGTATCCCCTCATTCTCAATCTGTTCATGGACTCCTGGATTTTTTCTTCTGCATCTTTTTCTATTGAACAGTTGCGCTTCATGCGAGTGAATTCTCCATATGGTATACTTGCAATCAATGATTTAGGGTGGAAACTCGTTCCATGCAGAATACTATTCGTGGCTGTTTTTTTGCGAAAAAGTGTGGAGTGTATCTGATTATCTTCAATGTATACTTTAGTGTCCAGGAAGTCTATCTCTTTTTGTTAACTGTGCATGTGAAAGCCAAGCCAATGGAATTGTTACACAATTTGGAGTAGTATTCTTTGAAGCTCTGTTCTGTTCCGTTCCATATTAGGAATAAGTCATCAATGTAACGAATCCAAAGTATTATTTTATCCAGATCTTCTTGATTTGTCGAATCCCATGCAATTGTTCTCTCCCACCACCCCATCGTGATATTTGCATAATTTGGCGAAAAAGAAATGCCCATGCCAGTTCCACATTGCTGCCTAAAGAGTTGCTTGTTGAAAATGAAGACATTGTTACTGAGACGCATCTCAATCATTTGGAGGAGCATACGAGTATGTTGTAGTTCAGAGATATTCCTTTGTTTTAAAAAGTATCCGCATGCTTCCAATCCCACTGTATGTCTTATTGATGTATATAGGGATACCACGTCAATGGTGACCAATAGGTATTGTTGGCTCCATGTTATTCCATTCAGGATTCGGAGAAAGTCTCCTGTATCTTTTATATAGGAGCTCATATTTTTCGCTATTGGAGCCAGGAATTTGTCTACATATTCTGAGACATTCTCATACAATGAGTCACATGAGGAAACTATTGGTCTTCCCGGTGGACAGAGTAATGTCTTATGGATCTTAGGTAAAAAGTATATAGTCGGTGTTACTGGGAAGTCTTTTGATAAAAATTTAAGCTCTTCGTCACTAAGTAGATTCTTATTGTGGCATTGTTGTAGAAAAAGATTTAGTTCTAATGTCATTTTGTTAATTGGATTGTTTTGTATTCTGCAGTAATTGGTAGTATCATTGAGCTGACGTAGTGCTTCATTCACATAGTCTTGAGTCTCCATTAAGACGATATTACCCCCTTTGTCTGCAGGCTTTATCGTTAAATTTTTATCTTCCACTAGCGTTCTTATTGCTTCTCTTTCCTTAGTCGTCAGATTTTCTCTTTGATTGTTGTTTCTTACTTTAGGCATTTTCTCTAGTTCACTGATAATGGCCTCCGAAAATAGGTCAAATTTATTACCAGGGGACATCACTGGGCAATATTTGGATTTTCTTCTGAGCCCACTGTCTATTCTTTTGTCTGTTGTAATGTCTAGTTGTTCCATTAGTTGCGTTTCTGTAACTTCCTCCCCATTTTCATTATACATAAGATCAAACATGTTTTGAAGATCTGGTATTTGTTCTATTGTTAACATAGGTTCTTCCTGTTCAATCTGTGGCGTTGCTTCAAATGATCCTGCATTTAACTTATTTGCATGTACTTTTGCTAATTTTAACTTCCGCACTTACTTATAGAGGTCAATTCTAACTTGAGTATAGTTGAAATGATTTTCCGGGCAGAATGACAATCCTTTATTTAATAATGATGTTTCCTCTTCTGTTAGCACATGTTGTGACAGATTGACAATTAGATTCTCTACTTGCGACTTCTTAAAGGGTAGTGCCTTTTTTCTTTTGGCTCTTCTGGTTTTTCTAGATTTTGCACATTGTTTCTGCCCCCTCTTCCTCGTCCTCGGTTTGATGCTCTTCCGCGATCCCCTCCCCTGGATAGCGTTTGATCCAGGTTCATGAGTCGCATTTCTTCTAAAAAAGTAGTTTTGGCAGTGCTTCCTGCTCCACTAGGTGTTTCCCCTTCACTGATATCTGATTCACTTGTACTTGCATGCGTTTCTTGCATTTGTTGTGTGGGAAAGTTCCGTTTCAATGTATCAAAACGTTTGGCAAATGTAAGTATTCTTCCTTGTGCATAGTCTTGTTCATCCCTTTTAAATTTTCTCTGTTTACGCTCCTCAATTTCAGTCTCATATTTTTCTAATCTGTCATCCATTTCTTTACGTAATTTGGCCATTTCTTCCTTATTTGTTTGATGTTTAATCAGATCCTCCATTTCCTTAATTTTGGTATTTATTTCCACTACATCCAGTTTCGCATGTTTGATTAAAATGCGCATCATGTTCAGGGAGCATTGTAGATTATTTTCTACCCAGTCTTCCAGTAATTCTACTTTTGTATCCGGGTGTGTTGGCATTGTGAAAATACGTAATCCTCTAGGAATGCGTTTAACTTCTATATAGTTTTCTAACGCGATGAGTAGCTAATCTTGAACTATATATATGATATATACCAACATGAAAAGTATAGCTAGCATTTTAACATTTAAGATAGATATTCCAACTGACAAGACACGAAATGATCTGTTAATTGGTGCACTTGAATTTAGTGATGACAAAATGTATAACACATAAATGGTAAGGTTGTTTTATTTACAGATATGGTACTATATAATTGAAAATGGTTACTTAAAATTCAAAGTAAGAGTGCACTAACTGTGCAAATCAAATGGAAATGAATGATTAAGCTGTCTGGTACTATACCATTGATATATCTGAATTTAGGATCAGAATCTAGACAAGGCAGATCGCTTTAATCAAATATGATAGACCTGAAAAAATGCCCTTTTTTTGTATAAATGTAAATAAAGTTAATTGAAAGTGTATATACTACAACTCCCATAATGCCACATTGAGGCAAATATGGGATAAATAGTAGAAACAAAGAAAGACTCACTAACCGTGATCAAGGCCGTGTAGGCTGAAACGCGTTGGTCTGAGTGCTGAACCAAACTTGAAATAAAGTAAGCTTAATCCAAGCTTTGAGTGCCGCATCCTTCGTTTAAAAAAAAATATATATATATATATATATATATATATATATATACAACAATTAAACAATTTACAAAATTCATAAACAATGTAGTAAATAATTTTCGATTAAATAATAATTATGTATTACTTAATTAACTTGCCACCCTATACTCCTACAAACCTAGCAACCCACACCTATAATATAACTAGAATAAATAAGAGTAACACAATTTACATACTTGATACTCAACTACATAATTAATTGTTAATTAATTACTCAACTTCCCACCCTATAACCCTACAGACCCAGCAGCCCAAAACTAAAATGTATAATAATTATACAATTTACATAATTATTAATCAGTTAAATATTTAAATATACATTAATAAATATTATTATTTATTACTTAACTTTCCATCCTATACCCCTTCAAACCTAGCAACCGGCAACTAAAATATAACTAAAATAAATCAGTATCACATGTTTTGCATAATTAATAATCAATTCAATAATTAATAATAAAAATATAGTTAGTAATTAAATGTTAATTATAACCTAGTTAACTTCCCACCTATACCCCTACATACCCAACAGCCCACACCTACAATATAATGACAATATAGGATTATTACACAATGTTCATAATTAATAATCAATTAAATCAATAATTGTTAATTATTACTAATTAACTTCCCACCCTTTACCCCTACAAACTTAGCAACCCACAAATAAAATAGAAGTAAAATAAATCAGTATTACATAATGTACATAGTTAATATCAATCCCGTACGTACTTAAAAATTGTAAATTAATTCATGATTAATTATTACTTAACTAACTTCCCACCCTGTCCCCCTACAAACCCAACAACCCACTATGACACTGTAAGTTACTATTAGCAATTAAATTAAAAATTCTTAAATCACTTAAAATCACAAACTATATTTAAAAACAATAATAACAATTATACAAACAATAGTAACACATAAAATTAATATATGAACTAAAACACATCAAAATAATTAAAAAGCAATATTTTTTACAACTATATTGTTGAAAAATATATTAACAGCGATTTTCTTAACAACGCTATTGATTACCTGCAAAGAAAGATATTCTTGACAACGATATTTCTGCATCATGATATTTTTGTATCACAATAGGTTTGTCTGATAATTTCAATCTCCTGATATTTAAAACTTTATATTTTGTCCAAGTACCCACCAAAGAAGGAGAGTAGCCAGTTTAGGCTATGTGTGGACATGCACCAACCGAAGAAAGCAGTTGAACTAGAGAGAAGGCCTGTTCTGCATACTGACTGCCTGAGAGCTCAATTGTTTGACACCAAAGCATTATCAAACATGGACTTAAACAAGGGCGACCAATAGCAAGAGCTAGAGAAAAGCTCTGGCTGCATCACAGCCTTCACGATGTGACCCTTTTTGTAATACTTTGAACTACAGTGACAACATCAAAGTGTTTGGAGCATCATGTGAAGAACATGACGCAATGCTTGACAAGGTATACGCCACACTACAAGAGAGAAGCCTCAGTGCTGGCACCAAGGGCATGCAGCCAAATCCTGCAGAAGTGAAAGCATTGACTCAAATACTACGCAAAATCATTGCATTGTGCTCCTTCGTGGGCATGGCCACCTACTTTGTCAGATACCTAAAATATTTTGTAACGGTGAGTATTTCCCTGAAGGAACTAATGAAGTAAGGTCATAACTTAGCAGTCGCATATGACTGAGATCTTTGATGGCTAGATCACGCATGCAAACAAAAATGCAGACAGGTTAACAACCAACTAGAAAACAAACTAGAATGGGGCCAAAGAATATGAGATCTAAAGTGAAGATTGGTTATTGATGTGCCAGCAAGAAAAAACTAGAACTAGAACAACTGCTGGTAACAGCTATCAAAGGGAGCATGAGGACCACTAACAGACCAGGCCTCGCTGTTACAAGCAATTCATCACACTTCAAGAAGAGTGGCAGGACTAAGAAAGAACAGCACCTAGGGTGGAGATAATGAATCCGTCCTTAAACCGCAGGAGGGTATTGGAGAAACCTCACACCTTGAGTTTACTGCTCTGTGCCGGTCATCTTGGATCATCTGGCAGCCAAGGTGTCTTATCAAGGATATTTAAAAAGAAGTTAAGATGCCAGAAGTGATCTTCTGTGCTCTTGGCAAAGGGACCAGGGGCAGTAACTGTGAGGAAGGGTTATTTGATTTCTAAAAGAATGTCAAAAGTGTCTGGTATTGTGAGGGATAGCTGGAGGTGGGCATTAGGAACCGGAGGACAGGCTGATCGGAGGACATTATCATTTGCTGTAGAGAGTGTAGAAGTAGAGGGTGAACTGAATCGGGTTAGTTCAAAGATAAACTGAGTCGGCACTGCATTACGTAGGGCAGGCTTCACCAGGAGTAGAGAACAAGTGTACAACAGGGTACCTCTTTAAAGCCATTAAAGATTAGTTAGGACAGGAGAGTGGCTTACAAGGGAATAGAGTAGAAGCTCAGTTTGGACACTCCTCTGAATTTCCCTCCCATTTACAGCTTCTAAAAGCACCTCAGAGGCTGTATTCAACACATGACAGGTGCTAAAGGTCTGAACTACATAAGGGCAGTGATCGCAAGGATATTGGAGTCCCCATCAGGGAATGGACTAGACAGTCATTCCACACTCTGGGCTAAGAAACAGCCCATACAGGTGAAGGCCAAGACCACAAGTGTCACTTGTCTGCATCTGTTGGGGCCACTTTTGCTCCGTTTTGAGGGAGAGAGTGAGTGTTGGTTGACAGCAAGTCAAAGCCAATCATTGCACAGAGTGGTGTCCCTCTGAGATTGGTGGTGCCGCTTCTGTGAAGGCACCAGGTCTGCTGGTGCCATGAGTGAGAATGAAGCAGGGATATGACATAGCCAAAGGTGATCCCCTGTGGGTGGACAGAGTGAAGACTCTTTAAAATGGGGTGCTGCACTTCTGCACTTGTGGAACTGGAGCTGGATTTGGCCTTGACCCAGAAGGCAAAGACATGCAGGCCTACTTTGCCTTGAGGGAGAGTAAGTAAGTTTATTTATGCATAATTATTTAAAATCGTAGCATTCAAAAGATAAAATACATCATTAAGGTTCAATAAGTAGAAAGTGCAACCATGGGTCAAATCCCCTAAATTGTGCTTTTCAAACTCTTCAGTTGTTGTTCGACTCTGCATAAAAATGTTGTAAAACGTCAATTTAAGGAAGTATCATTTGGATGAAAACAAGCAAGAATTGCTTGGCGAAAGAAGCGGATGCCCGTTTGGTTGAATGCTGCATGCAAGAATTCTCTTCTACCCTGAAGAAGTGCTGGTTGTCCAACAGTATAGCATTGCGACCTCGTAGACTAACATAGGTCAGAGTTGGTAAAAACTGTGCAGAGACGATCTTTAGAAAGGGAGTGAGGCTTGGTCCCTTCAAAGTGTGAAGTAAAGATGTAATGCATCAAGTAGGCGTTGAAGCCCAATTTTTGTTTGGCTTGGAGGATTACATTGCCGGCATATAGTAGGTTGGATAGATGAAGTTTTCCAAGCTTAGGTGGATGTGAGTTAACTGGACCCAGAGCGGCGGTCATGTCTGGCAAGAATATATTAAAGGGTTGGGCTGCTAGTACGCTTCCTTTCTTTAATCCCTGGTGAGTGGCGATCCTTCGCGAGAGACGGGTACCATCACCTATCTTAAGGTGTTAGTATATAGCAATTGTATTCCTCATAGAAGATGTTGTGGTTGCCCCCACTTGAATAATTTGGCGCAGAGCAAATTACATGGAACCCAGTCAAATGTTGCTTTGATGTCAATGATGCAAGGAAATAGTGGCTGATGCCTCAATAGCATTTGGTCCATCATTAATACCAGAGACACAATGTTTGTGGACGTACTAGTTCCGGGAGTAAAGCCTGTTTGGTTAGGTGGAATAAACCTTGATCATTGGCCCAGGATGCTAGCTCCCCAAGTAGAAGTGAAGCAAAGTATTTTGCTTTGTTGTCAAGCAGAGCTATAAGTTAGTAGTTGCCGGGTAGTGATCTATCTCCTCCCTTGAAGTTTAGGTTAATTATAGACCTTCTCCAGGATTCTGGAATAATATGAGACTCTAAAATGTAATTGAAAACCTGTGTCAGTTTGTCTGCCCAGTATGCTGGGTTGGTCTTATAAATTGCTTGGGGGATACTGTGGGGCCTGGTTCACAGTCCCGACATCCCTGGTCAATGATTTTTACGATGTGAGAGGGATGTAAGGGAAGACTGCAGCTGACATTATCATTTGAAGGGACTTGATGAGGATTGTTGTCTTTGTTGCATTGGCTATATTGTGTATACACTGTTGTGTTATATACCTTAACTTCCTTTGGACTCCAATTGAGATCACAAGAGGGGTTATCTATCAAGTTATTTGAAGAGATGGTAAAGTGATCAAAAGATAAGCTGCCCAGATTAACTCAGCTATGTTTGAGTTGTTAATTGAGTGAGAAGCATTGCTTATGCCATTCACTAATTTCCAGAAGCCCTTTGAGTTAGGATTCTTGCTTGTATATAAAGTTTGTGGCCGGAAAGTGTCCTCCGATTGCTTACTTTTATTCCAGAGTAGGTTTTTGTATGATTTCCTTAGGGTCCATACACTCCTAAAAAGTTCAGTGTTGTTTGGATTCTTCCTCAATGTTCTCAATGCCTGATTAAGTTTCATTTTTGCCAGTTTGCAGGCCACTGACAGCTTCTTCACTTTGTGTCTTGGTCCATCCTCACCTAGACTGACAGCAGTGTAGAGTAGGCCTAGTTAGCTAGGAGCTGCTTCGTGAGTTAGATCCAATTTTCGAAAGGCGTTGAGAGCCTGTCTTTGGCAGGATTCAAATACTTGTGCAGCTGTAGACTCTGTTGCACTAACTGAACGGTCTGTTCATTTGATTTTGTTTGTAGTTTACTGAGTGCCCGGCAGTGTGTTCAATGGAAGATGGAGTATTGTGTCAGCGACTTATTCTGTTATCTGTGGGAAGTGATCGCTTTCCAATCTTTTATCTATTTTGTAAAGTACAACTTTAGTAAATAGTGATAAGCTAGCTAAAGAAAAGTCTAAGATGGAATATGAGATTGAGGTATAATGTGTTGGGGAAGAGACTGACGTGCTGAGAAACTAGGGGTGGTTGTCCCTGCTTTGAGGCCATTAGCAGGCAGCATTTAGGAAGACAAGGGTGCCCCAATATATGAACCTGGGGTAATATGTAGTTTAAAGGAACAATGGTTCTAGAGTGGCCTAAAAGGTCCAAGGGGAAGTAACCCTGTAAAGGGCACTGAGATAAGTAAAGGGATAGAAACTTAATTCATAAAAGAGAGCAGTAGGAAATATAACGAGGGACATATAGGTCAATGTATGACAAATATTTATTACACAATGAAGGTATTCAGGTGCTCACACAGTAAGTGACAATAAGCGTGACGTGAGAAGTGAGGGTGAACTTAAAATAATGACATCGCATTGACAACAGAAATAGAAGCTCCTTTAAAGATTTTTACAGAGTATAAGGAGTTCATGTTGTAGGGGGTCGACGACGTTTCGAACTCAATTATTCGAGTTCATCTTCAGGACAAAAAAAATGTGAGCAACTTGAATTGAGCTGAAGAAGGAAATAATATCCTTGGTAAAGGCGTCTGCGTAGCGCTGTGCTTCTTAAGGTGACCGGGATAGCCTGCGAATTAATGCGCGTTATGGTGGGGCCCGGTAAGGGGAAAAAACAAACTTAGTTTGCTGGAAGCAAATGCTTAAAATCCTTCGCCGTTAAATGGCAGCAGGCATTGTAAGGTGGCACCTTATAATACCTAACTGTAGGAGCCTGCAAAACAGCCAGGCCCTGTAAAGCATATGTGTCCACTATAAGAGACAGCACAGATTATCTAGAGCGGCACTAGGGGTGGAATTCCCTATTATCATTGAATGAGTCGCGCTATATCACACCACTTGGCTTGCAGACTCTAGCAGACATACATAGTTGTGCTAATTCTGGACATTTCGTAGGCGATCCAAGTGAATCAGTTCAATGTGGATAAGCCCTGCCTGAGAGAAGGACGTAAATTATTTTGTGAAATGTATGGCACCCATGAAGGACATTCACAGGGGCAAAAGACAAGAAAAGCTATTACATTATGAGGAATCGAGATAAACCCCCTTGCTTCAAAGAGATGTCTACCCAAAAACCTCAAACACTCACTGGTGCCAATGTCTGATCAGGAAAGGAGTGGAAGAGCTCTGAAAGCTGCCTTGGGCAATTTTAAAATGGCAAGCATAAAGACAAAGTGAGAACCCTCTGTGAAAGAGATTCTTACTCATTAGCAGGCCAAGAAAGGCTTAGTCACTAAACTCAAAAACACAGATTGATTCCCCAAATAAATTACTGGCAAAGCAAGAAGAAGTGGATATTACTTGGAAGTATGTAGAGCAATTTCTAAACGATATCAAAGGTGAAGTAGGAGCTACAAAAGAAAACTTGAAGATGTGTTTCGAGGAACAGGATGAAGATCTGATACCTCTTAATGCCACAGTCAGTTATCTGGAAATACATGATAACTTCTTAAAAGAGCAACGTCATATGTGGGGTGTTATTTAAAAATCGCAGAATCAATACCAAACTGGAACTGATCCTCGAATACCTAGAAAATGTTGGGCCGCAGAAACAGTATATGAATTAGAAGACTGCTAAGAGGTATTGTAGGAGAAGACCTCCAAAACGGTATACATTATTTGCTGCACTGCACTGATGAATGGCCATAACATTGACCTATTTGATTAGACCATACCCACAGGTTTGAGATTGGAGGTCGTAGAGGTGATATATTGCCAGACATTCTTACACAAGGGCATGTTTTTTAAGGAAAGGAGGAGCTGATGACCCTAGACATGACAATTGGTGATCTTGCAGTTCAAGGACATAGGGTGCTGATCTTTCAGGATATATATGAAAAAATAAAAGGTACTCTCATGGGGAATTTTATAAAAGCAGATTATATCAAACAAAGAGAGGGAGTAAGAGGAAAAGTGTATTTGAAATGAATTGCCAATGCACTCAAGAATTATTTTTATACGTCTCCTCTATTATTTTCAACAATTTTTAACTTTCATTCCATAATTTCCAGTGTTGTCATACAAATACATTTTATTATTATCATACAAAGGAAACAAAATTCATACAAATATGGCATAAGAATTGAAATATCTTTTAAACAATTAAGTCCTTTTGTTCTCCATTTTGAATTCAGAAGGAATGCTTCTTAATTGGAGTTGATTTGGAATAGAGAAATTGTAAAGAAGTTCATGAAACACTCTGTAGGCTTTAAGCTGATTTATTCAAGAGTACAAGTAAAGGACCACCAGCTCAGGCAGCAGCTAACATCCAACTGCCAGCAGTCCAGCTGGAGAAACAGAACATTCTGTTGTCAGGGAATGACACATGGAATGCAGGGACGCAGCCCAGCAACAGGGATAGAAAGGAAAGAAGGGCAAAACTAATAGATGTAAAGGTAAGAGGGAAAAAGGGAAGTAAGCAAACCCACAACACATCTCCCTCCCATGCAAATGAACAGAAACAATTATTACAAAGATACAGAAAGTGACAATGGAACTGCACAGAAAAGCAAAATGTGGCAGACACTGGTGTCTAGGACATTTCATAGCCTTGATGCCAGGTCGGTCTGAATCTCAACCTCCGGGAACACCTCACATCAGGCACACCAGTGTCAGAATCACCACATCCGGAACCGGAATCATCACGCAGTCCAAATCGCCCCGACACACCAGAAGAATCATGGTCACGCTCAGGGGCATTGGAACCGGGATGCCATTTGACCAATCGGGACATGCTCCATACCTCACCAGAATTCAACACAACAACATTCTTCCTGACTTCTTTAATGACAAAAGGCCCCATAAACCGGGAGCGGCCTTTCTTCAGAAGTCCAGGATTCCTGATCAACACCTCATCACCAACACACCAGCGCTTGTGAAGAGAGGAGTTCTTTAGGTCAAACCTACTCTTATATTTTTCTTGGTGAAGTTTCCGTCTAGATACGACTTGTTCGTCCAGACTCACATCATTCACATTCAATCTCAACCAGGCAGGACTCAATTTGTCATGAGGCTTCCTGTCTCTAAGAATTGAGAAGGGAGAGACCAAAGTCAAGCAATTGGGGGTATTACGGTGAGCCCACCATGTTTCTCTGAGCATCTTCTTAAGGGAGGACCTAGTCTGCAAAGCCCTCTGAGCACAACATTTGACCAACCTATTCATGCTCTCAGCCAGACCATTAGCTTGCGGCGAATACAAAGCTGTTTTGAAATGAGTAATGGATAGTTCTTTTAGAACTGAGCTCATCTCATGCGCAACAAACTGGACTCTGTTATCAGTGATGAGATGTTTGGGAATGCCTTCCCTAGATAACTCCTCGGAAAGAAACTCAATAACAGCTCTAGTGTTGACAGCAGGCACACATTTGGTGACCACCCACTTGGAAGTGTAGTCCACCAACAGCAATACACAACGCTCATCATGAGCAAACAACTCAAAGGGGCCAGCAATGTCCAAACCCAACTTGGACCAGGGCTCAGAAGGAACCTCCACAGGCGAGAGAGGTGCGGTGCGAGTCTTCTTGCTCTTGCCGCTATTGGCACATTCCAAACAGTCCTTAACAATCTCCTCAATCTGTCGATCCATGGTAGGCCACCAGTACCACTCACGAACCCTGGCCTTAGTCAGATTCCTCCCTAGGTGTCCCTCATGAGCTAAGTTGATAAGCTTGCACCTAAGATCACTAGGAGGTATCACTCGATTACCCCTTAACAACGTCTCATCAAAAACACACAATTCATCCTTGACATTAAGGAAGCATTTCAAGGATTCCGATACATCCTTGTCCGCTGGCCAACCCTTGACTGAAAACTCCTTGACCATTTCTAAATCATTGTCACCACAAGAGGCAAGAGACCACTCATCCGAATTGACAGCAGATTCATGCAACCACTCCACAAGGGAATTCTCCACCTCCACACCTGATTGATTCAAAGGTAACCTAGATAGGCAGTCTGCAACGGCATTCTTCGGTCCAGGCACATACTCAACCACAAAGTTAAACTCAGACAAACCCTCCATCCAACGTTTGATTCTGGGGGAAAGATTATCGACCTCCCTGCAGGTAAAAATTTGGCACAGAGGACGATGGTCAGTCCTGACAACCACCGGTAATCCCCAAAGGTAAAATTTGAAATGATGAATAGCTCAGAAGACTGCCAACGCCTCACGCTCAATCACAGAGTAACGCTCCTCAGCACCCTTGAGTGAGCGAGAGGCGAAAGCAACAACCCTGGACTCACCATCTACAACCTGTGACAGAACCACTCCCAAACCGAGCATGCTGGCATCAGTGGACAGTACAGTTTTCTTGCAGGCATCAAAGTGCCCCAACGTAGGTATGTGACTAATTACATTCTTAATGGTGTTAAAAGCAAAGGAGCAATCATCAGACCATGAAAATTGGGCTCCCTTCTTGAGTAGCAACCTGAGAGGAGAAGAAACACAAGCAAAATTCGGAACGAACTTGGAGCAAAATTCAGCCAACCCCAAGAAAGATCAAACCTGATTCTTATTGGCAGGTACAGGCGCTTTTACAATGCTCTCCGCAAGATCTAATTTAGGACTGATCCCTTCACCAGAGATGGTGTGGCCTAAATAATTCACAGAAGACACTCGGAATTTACATTTCTCCTTCTTGATAACAAGACCGGCATCCTGGAGTCGCTGTAGAACCTTCCACAGCTGTTTGTCGTGTTCTTCCTGATCCTTCCCATAAACAAGAATGTCATCTTGAAAAATGAGGACTTTAGACAACCCCTCCAGGACTTTATTCATGACCCTCTGGAAGCAGGCCGCGGCAGAAGCCAGACCAAAGGGCATGCGAATAAATCTGAAAGCCCCCAGAGGCGTCACAAATGATGTCAAATGCCTCGACTCTGGATGGAGAAGAACCTGGTGGTAGGCAGAAGACAGGTCCATAACGCTAAAGCATTTAGCATCTTTGATCAGAGCAAGAGTCTCAGAGATATTTGGCAAAGGCTGCCTGTCAACCCAAATATGTTTGTTCTGGCCGCGCAAGTCCACACACATGCGAATCCCTTTGCCCCCATCTTTGGGTGCCAAAACGATGGGGGCCAACCACTCCGAACACTCAATTTCTTCAATGACACCTGTAGCCAACAGCCTCTTGAGCTCTTGATCTAAGGGATCCATCATCATGTGGGGGACTTTCCTCACCTTGCTGACAAATGGTTGGGCACTCTGTTTCAAAATAATTTTCTGCTCAAAATTCTTGAGCAAACCTAAACCATCACTGAAGACTTTAGGAAACTGTAAACGCACATCATTGGGATTTAAAGTGATCCACATATCTCTTTGGTGTCTCCACCCAAGAAGATTATCTCCCCTTTTTGCCACGTAGACCTTCCCAACGGTCTCCCTGTCCCTGAACTGAATTCTCTTGACTACGTAACCCAAAACGTCAATTCTGACGCCAACGTAACCTACTGGGTTGATATCCGGTGGAAACAGTTCAACTTTGTCATGACCAAAAACAGTGTCCCAATTGGCATCAGCAACCATGGTATAAGTTGAGCCGGAATCAGCCAGAACAGTGAATTGTTCACCATCAATTAACACCTCACACTCAGGCATGTCTAAATTATCTCCGTCCACAACACCATCTTCTTTGACACTCAACATAAATTTCTTCTCCTCCTCAATGCAATTTACCGTTTGATTCTTACTGCTATGGCACACACGGGAGTAATGACCCCTTTTGCCACATTTATTACAAGTGACGGATCTTGCAAAACAATTGGGGCTGTTCGGTAAATGACTCTCCCTTCCGCACCTAAAACATTTAAAACCAGGCCTGTTGTACCTGGAACCACTCTGTTCTGAATAAGAAGGCCTGTACTTGAAACCAGACTGTTCCCAATCGGAAGGCCTCTTTTCTTTCTCACTATGAGCGCCTTTTGACGACCCCTTGAGATCATCTTTCTTAACCTCATGAATCACTTTGTCTTCCAAGGAAACATCACTGCCTTTCTCAACCCTCATTTCACGCACCCACATGTTAGTATTCTCCATGCTCTCCTCAATAGCCAAAGTTTCTTTGAGGTCTGGGTTTTTGGCAAGGAGCTTCTGCTGGACTTTTACGACATTGGTGCACCTGACAATTTGGTCCCTAACAAGAGAATCCGTAAGATGCTCAAAATCACAGGTGCGAGCCAACGTCTTCAAAGTAGCCACATAGCTACCAATTTTCTCTTGCTTACCTTGGACTCTAGAAAAGAATTTGTGACGCTCCAAAACCACGTTAATTTTTTACCCAAAATGTTTCTCAAGCATCATGACAGACATGTCGAAAACATTGTCAGGCTCACCCTCTCCACTCCCCAGAACAATCTCATCCAAACGGTCATAAACATGTCTACCCTCAACCCCCAAGTTATGCAATAATGCAGCTTGCTTCCTTAAAGCTGAGAATTTCTCTCCCCCGATAGCTAACAAATACGAGTCAAATAAAGGCTTCCATCTTTTCCACGGTAAGATGGGATCACCCTTATCCGAGAGAAATTGCGGTGTTTGGGACATGCTGGAAGAAGCCATTGTAACGAGAATAGAAAAACTATGGAGCAAAAGGAAAATGCAGATTTGTTAGCTAGTCACAGTGATATACAAAAAAGGCACCGTACACAGTAAGTATATGAAAATAAGTGAGTATGCAAGAAAGAATGTGCAAACAAGTAAAGATAGTCACAATTTAAAACAACCCTCTTTTTTTTTTTTTTTAAACTAAATATGAAGTCCTAATATATAAAAAAGGTGTGCGCATCACCGCGCACGTGAAAAGGTTAAAATGAGCTCTCAAAGAAGTGAGCGTATCACTGACACGCTTAAAGTACAGTACCTTAGAGTAATGGTGTGCGCATCAACGCGCGTTTCCAAATTGAAACTGACATACCAGAAGAACACGAAGAAACAGGGAAATGTGTGTGCATCACCGCACGTAACTGTAGTAAATGCGCATGCTCCGATCTCCTCAGAAGGTGTGTGCATCACCGCGCATGCTCGTGAAAGGGAAAAGAAATGTTCCCACGATTGCCCATGCTCCGCAAGGAAGAAGAATGGTGAAGTACAGCGCATGCGCCGCACACGGGGTGAAGACGTGTAGGTGGAGCCTGTAGCTTGCGGTGAGGCAGAGGAAACAAACACCAGCCGGTGAGGCAGAAAGAACTCCAAGCATCAGGAAACAGTAGGAACGAAAACGGGCCGCACGCAGAGTGAGGACGTGTGAGGAAGTGCAGCCTGCAATCCGTGGCACTCGCAGAACAGCAGGGGAGACGTCACGCACCAAGGGCAGATACCGTAGCTGGAGCTTCAGTACGTCACCAGCAACAATCTGGACCCAAAGATGATGAAGAATAGAAATATGGCGTTCCTCGCTAGGTTGGTTGCCAAGAAACAGCAACAGAGAGGCCAGGTAAGAGACGTCACAAGACCCCTGCTTGGAGCTGAAAGCTACAGTTACAGTTGGCCCGGGTATTTGAAAAGTTTAACTGCTAGGCCATGTAACTTCACAACGAAAGTAGAACCATCCACAAGACATGACCAGGACCAAAAGAAATAATTTAATTCAAACTCCAAGAGTACCTGAATCTCCGTAGTCCAAGGAGATATCAATTTAAGTCCAAATTAGCGCTGCAGCGTAGAAATGGGTTCGATGGGGAAGCTGGTGGCCAAGGAATTCCTGTCCCCACGCAGATCCCATCCTCGTCGCCAGTATAAAGAAGTTCAAGAAACGCTCTGTAGGCTTTAAGCTGATTTATTCAAGAGTACAAGTAAAGGACCACCAGCTCAGGCAGCAGCTAACATCCAACTGCCAGCAGTCCAGCTGGAGAAACAGCACATTCTGTTGTCAGGGAATGACGCATGGAATGCAGGGACGCAGCCCAGCCACAGGGCTAGAAAGAAAAGAAGGGCAAAACTAATAGATGTAAAGGTAAAAGGGAAAAAGGGAAGTAAGCAAACCCACAACAGAAACCAAATTCTTTTCTTGCACAGAACACAAGTAATTAATCTGACTTACAGTTCCGATCACAGTAAGATTCACAATTTTTCAACTATGTGGTGAGTAGGCTTCCTGAAGATACCAACTTGTTTCACCTCTAATTTTTCTTTCATTGGTCTTCATCAGGACTGGCTCAAGGACCTGAATACTGTGACTCGCTCAGTTCACCGTGCACATGTATTGATTTGAATAGATTTAATCTAATCTGAAGGTGTTGCCATTGGATCCATGTTGGTTGTGTAAATCTAGCGTCAGTCCACATACTAACAAAGCATATCTCATGGATGAAGTTCTGATCCGGTGTGATTGCCTTATTCTCCTGTGTGGGCCCTCCAGTGGCTACAGCGTAAACAGAGCTCTGCGTAAGCCGCTCCCTGGTACGGAGTGGAATTCACAAGTCGTCTTCAGTTGCGCCGGCTATCGGCTGATGGATTAACCTCCTGCAGACACTAGAATTTGGAACACTTTCAGGACGAGACTCCTACGCTCAGAAGACAGAGATGCTTCAGGCCAATTAGGCAGAGCCTTGTTTTTAAAATCTCTTTGCCAGAGATAGGCTGCTAACCACGGAAAGAATGACATTGGTGAATACTGTCAGCAGTGTGTCCTCGTTTTTCAGCCAATAACACTACACATTCTGGAAAGTGGAGTATCACCTTTGGTATAGGTCTGCAGTTCCCTGCACGCTTGATGCTGTTGGCGAAAAAAATTACTGGTTGTTAGTAAATCTTAGGATGTGCCATCTGATATGGCTCCGAACATGTATATCTGTCAGCATCCTGCAATCAGATGCCTTGCCCTGTTGCACCATTTAGCCTTTCATATGAATGTCCAAAATTCAGTCTTCAGAAAGAATGGCTACACCTAGATGTTCCCTGAACGAAATAGATTTCAGTTAAAAGAATGCATTGTTGAATGCAACATCGCGCCATTTGCTGTTAACGTTCAGCAGACCCACTTTGTGTGAACCTCAACTTCCATGTTAAACTAGTGAATAACCATAAAAAAAACTGGCTTTACTAGAAAAAATATATTTTTATTATTATTCGATTATTCAACATTTGTAATCATAGGAAGACAAACTCATTGAGCTTTATCATGTGCATTCGAAATTAAAAGGTGTTCCTAAACGACGCAACGGGCAGTGAAGGTAAGGTAAGTGAATAAGTAGTGCGCTATTGCTATACAATATATACATAAATAGTGACCTTGGAGGACGCACAGTTGTTTGATTTAAACTCTAACATAAAGTTGCAGACTCCTTAACTATATACGCACAGTATACTATTACCAGCCCGCATCCATGCAGAATGGACGCATGTGATGGAGCAGTAAGCCCTCAAGGCAGCCAGCTTCTCTGTGTTCTTCCCATTACAGAGAGGATTGTTTGTTTTCATTCCAGCGTACATCCACTGATGCAGCAAACAGGGCCGGACTGGGAACAGCAACCAGCCCTGCCTGATTGCTGCTCGACCTGCCCTGGGAGTGGGGAAGGGGTGCTAGCAAGAAGCCCCGCTCCCTCTTTTGTTATAAGGGGCTGATATTGCAGCACTGCTGCAAAACCGGCCCCAAATGACAAAAACGGCCCCCACAGGCACAAAACCGGCCCCCACCCCTCCAGCTCACCGGGGAAATGCCCGGTGCCTGCTAAGGCTAGTACAGCCCTGGCGGCAAGCCTTGTAAAGTAGTTGCATTATTTGTGTAGTCACTTTGAAAATGTCTGAGCTTTGTTGAATTTTTGTTCGTTGTCTCGTGTGTTTCCCACTTTTTATGTTTTTGGTTGCTTCAAGATTTAATTATACCTGTATTATCACATTCGATTTCCATTGCCATAGAAATTATTTAACTTCTATGTGCATTGTTTAATGTATCTTTAAGAAGGGACCGCTTGTTCCTCTATAAATAACTACGTTTGTAGCTACAACAGAGTCTAGCTAGTAATTTACATATTTCTTAATCTAGATTTCGAGACCAGTGTTTTGCGGATCCAATCCTGAATGTACTGTTTAGCATTTGCTGCAAGAGTACTACCTAGTGGGTAGATTTTCCTCCTGCCGTTTTAATTTATTATTCACATGAGTTATCCCAAACCAACTGACGCGGTTTCCTCTTTATAGGTGTTTCCCATTCTTCGTCCTGATGATGACCATGTATAAATAACCTAAGAGGGTTGAAACGTTGACGCAATAATAGGGTACTGTGTGCATTTAGTACAGGAGCCTGCAACTCTATGTTTAGCATTAGTTCGTCTTCCTATGATTATAAATGTTGTATAGTCGAATAATAAAAAAAAAAAGAATTCTAGTGAAGCCAATCTGTTGATGGTTATTCACTAGTTTACAGTGGAAGTTGTGGTTCACACTTCCCCTTTCAGGGACCATTGTTTCCTTTATTATTGTACTACCCAGGTCCCAAGGTTGGGTTGCCCCTTGTTTTATTAATATGGCAAATGTTGACAGTAGCCAATGTAAAAATATTGATTGAGGGAAAATTACCAAATGCTCACATATCATGATTTTGTAACTAATTAACTTCTCCACTCCACTTTTAGAAAAAGAAAATGGGTTGAAACATGTTAGCCACTATGAGGAGGAATTGAAAGCTATTCTTAGCTCGTACATGGAGAGAAAAAGTGAAGACGATGCAATTTCTAAAAAGAGAAAATCCAAAAAGAATTTTTCTTGACAAAAAGAGAAGGTAAGTGGCATGCCTTTATGTGTTCATGAGAAGTTAGCAATTATTCATGTTTGTATTCACACAGTCTTATATTTAGCAGTATTTTCCTGTACTGAGCTGCAAATGGGTCGATACACAGGGGATCGACATTCCTGAATATGAATTGAATTGCAGCAGCAATGCAGATCTGGGTGTAAATTATTTAATTCAGATCTATAAATAATGGTATTTGTCCCAGAGTTATACTCGTTATGCGTGTTTGCTCCTGGAAGATTATTTCACTATGTTCCACCATTTCCCCCTTTTTCAATTCTAGCTGCACTTCCTCGTTTTTTTAGTTTGCTGCTGCTGCAGTTTCTACCGTAGCACAAACTTAGCTTTTGTGGAGCGCAGGTATTTCCTGATGTGTGTATAGCAATGGCTGTACATTAGAACTTTGGGTGTTTTTGACCTCTCATGTGTAAAGAAGACTTGTGTACAAATTGCGAACATATCTTAACAAAGCCTTCCCAAGTCCATGAAACAAACAAGTAAGTGCATTTTAACTTATTTTGTTCCAATCTAGAAAATGTCTATACTTACCATATTTATCTGGCACCCGAAAAGAGCAACCTGAGTTTCTAATCATGGAACCATTTTCACTGTTTATGAACAATGGAACACCTCTGTCTATGTATGGTATCCTGGAACACCTTTCACTAAATTAATTAACATTTTCACAAATTATATCATAACCAGAAACAAAGGCAACTGTTTCTGGCTTTTTAAATAGAACCAATCAATGTTAGAATATAACATACATTTGGCTGAACATCCCACTTTATTTTACTCCCAAAAAAGAGAAATGAAATAGAGAATGGTGCACCAACTTACATTTAAGAATTATGACACTGCTTCATGAAAGAATACAGGTACTCCACTGCTTTAGGAGGAACAGCAGTGTCAGTGAGGGAGTTCAGTGTATGGAGCAAGGATCCATAAACACAGCTAGACCTTGTTAGGCCTAGCTCACGCTTGGAATACCCTTTTAAAGTGACTTTTTAGGCCTCACTGTACATCTTGGGATGCCCGCTATCTAAACCACAGGTTTTCTAAAGTTTATTAGATTTATTTTCATATTATGGAGTCTCTCTCCTTAGCTGTCCTTTTTGCACTATGCTGGCACTATTTGATAAGTGTCACTCATGTGAATGAAAAAAGTATTGGAAATTGAACAGAGGTTGTGTGGTTTGTCTTCCAAACTCCCAAGTTAGGTATATGTAAGCATATGTGATATATAAAGGGTGAAGAAAAGAGAAGGACCTCACTTGGAGGCTATTGTGGGCTTGTTAGGTAATAGAAAATAATCCATTTAACACGGGGTGCATGCCAGCAAATGCACTAAGAGAGATGATACTTCTACTTGAGAACTTACTGAAACTCACTTTGACACTCTGGGATTCTCTCAGAAAATGGCACCAAACCTTCATTACCCTCCTGAACGACGTCAACGTATCTGACATTGAGATGCCAGTTTCCATCAAGCTTGAGTCCTCGATATCTGCCTTGACATCCAAACCAACAGTGTTGGAGAATACAAAGACTAGAAGAAGGAAAATATAGTGCTTCTCCTCATTAGTGCATGTGATTCTCCTGCAAAGACTCTAAACAACCACCCCCTGCCTCCTCAGGAAAATAAACCTCCCCTGTGCCTCAGTACCTGCAGCCCAAAATGATGCCTGCAGCTACGCCCCTTAGCAGGTCTTCAACCAAATGATCCACAGAAAGGAAGACACTGTAAGGGTAGGTCTAGCTCTAGAGTCTGTTAATTTGCCAGGCGTCATACTGAGTCAAGGTCCAGAAGGTGCCACAGGTAGGTCAGGCTGGCGGAAGATACAGATCACAGGACAGTTTCAGAAGTGGAGTGTATTCCCCTCATTCAAGTGGATACATCCAATCAAATATTTCTCTAGTTGATGATATTGAGACCTTTCTTGAGGTTCAACAATAGGGCACTGAGAAACGTATTATTGACACTTCTGTCCCCCTAGTAACAATTTCTCAAATTTTGTTTAGCCCTTTCAACCAAAATATCCAGCAAGACCTTTTGGAATGCATCATGGATGTTTTTTTACACTATCCTACATCAGAGTAGTGCAGAAGAGAGGAAAAGAAAAGACATTAGTTTGTGTTAAGATAAAGAACTTTATTCTCAAGGAAGAATCTGTCTACGGATTAAATAATTATTTCATCTGTTCACAAGAGCAGATATATTTACTTTCTGAGGAAGAAGGTAAGTCAAACATCTGCTACTTAACTTTGAACAGCAGGTTCCAGAACCCTCATTGGTTTCTTTGACCATGCCCTCTGTGACTTCATGGAACTGATCACTGGCCTCCTAAGTAGAAACCTTTTCGTGGAGTTCAGTGACATCTTGAAAGATGGAATGGTTTCAATCAAGTGGTCAGTTTTGCCAAAAATCTGGCAGAGGTGTCACTCCATGGATATTGCTACAGAGTGGTCTTGAGACGTGCGTCATTGCTCCACCTCTCCTCACTTAAACCAAATGCATAACAGAAGTTTCAAGATATTTTTTCTGAGAACATGTTCTTTCAATCTCATGTGAATGAAGAGAGCCATAAAATTAACATCTAACTTGAATCTCTAAAGGCAGGTTAGGAGGAGAAGAGGAAACGGTTTGCCAGAGTCCAGTATAAAACATAAGGGATGGATATAATGGCCACCGTAATTCAACCAAACCGATTGCCATAATGATATGTTTAAATGGCAAGGTCTCAAACCATAAAGTAGTCTCCAGATAGAATACGATAGAATACTCCCATTTCATAATTCAGCTGGAGGATACATCAGAGGTTACTTTGGTAGTAACCACTTTATGGTTTGAGACCTTGCGGTTTAAACATATCTTTATGGTAATCTGTTTGATTGAAGCTACAATGTAGCTTGATCTCTTCATTACTTATAGAGGCTGTGTTATCGAATAGGAATAAGGTTTCTTGTCTACCGATAGTCCTGAAGAGGCCTGAAATTTTAAAGGCCAAAACACGTCGACTAGGCTTGTGCAATGGAGGAGCTACAGTAAGGTATGATAAAGATATCCAGTGGAAGGGTCTGGACCATTGAATGGACGTGTATATAAATTTGACCTTCTCCTTGCTACCTCGAGGTGGATTATGGACATAAAATATACTTGATGTACCACTGTTTGTGTATGAAATGAATGTCTGGCTAGACATCGAATGATTAAGTACACAAGAATGTAGAAACACCATGAATTGTATTTTTGTTGTTGTGTATTTATGTAAACGTATTTCTTTTTCTTATAATTTATGTTAAATGTGGTATTTTTACATGGTCTATATTGTAGTTTGTTTTCTATTACAAAGTAATCATCAAGAAGTACACACAAGTGAGTGAACAGAGAGTTGTGAGGCGCTTTAAAATTATAGTTGGAGATCTTAAGAAGATAAATTCATAGTTGCGTATTTGAATTAAGTTCGGGTTGTGATACAGTATTTTGGTAATTTATCCTCATGCTATCCATATTACATATTGATGATCATATTTACCGACCAACACCAGTACAGAATTCGGGCCTTCTGCTTGACATTGGACCCATGTGCCAATTCCAAGTGCATGGCTATAGTGGCGGACTTTTTGAGGCGTCAGAGAAAAAAAAGTCTATCCATGTTTGGACAATTAAATGTACATAGCACACTTTCATAAAGCAATTTGCGTAGATTCACAGAAGGTGTCCAGATTTGTTCATACTCAACAAAGAATTGCTCATCAGTGTTTTCTCTCTATAGTTGACATCAATCTCAACCTTTTTGCCACCACGATAAAAGCTAAATGCTGAATCTCCAGAGCCCAGTTCCAAGGCAAATGCCATTTTGATAGACTGCTCATGAGAATAGCTGTACATTTCTCCAACAATGACTTTCTTATGATGAATACTTCTGATCGCAGATTCCTTACCTTAGAATTTCTCCCAGGTGCTAGACTGGATCTGGGGATTTTTCATAGCAGTGCTCCTGTAAGCAGCGGGGTGGTATCATGCAGCTCTCCTTTGTCTCCATAGCACCCCGTAAGTGATGGAGTGCAGGCACATATAAACGCCAATCCAGTGTACTGACGTCAGTTCCTTTCTTTCCCTGCCTTCCGACGTAGATCTGGATCTCCACTCCCGATTTGGTCTGGTTTTCTCATGATGTGCAAACCTTTCACAATGTTGTGCTGAACGATACAAAAACAAAAGGATTCAATCAACTGCAGAAAGCAGATATCGGTCTTGGATCTGCATAAGGTGCGTCTTTGGTGCAACTATGTCAACGGATAAGTCCACCCTCATGTATCTGAAGTCATTTTGAGACCTGAGGCGAAGCAGTTTGTCACTGAGCACAAAAGATGTTGCAGCCTTATCACGGTAGGAAATTACAAAAGCGCAACTGTTAGACCTGCCACCCTTAGTTGGTAGTCCCTCAAACTTCACCCTTCCTATTTTTGCTGAATTCATTTTTGTTGGCTTTAGGACTCTGTGCACTTTACTACTGCTAACCAATACTACAATGCTTGAGCTCTCTTCCTAAAACATGGTAAAGTTGGCCTACACCTGAATGGCACATTTAATTTACTTGCAAGTCCCTAGTATACGGCACTTCATGTACCCAAGTCCTTCAAATTAAATGCTACTAGTGCGCCTGCAGCACTCCTTGTGCACCCACTTCAGTAACACTTTAAAACGTTTCTCAGGTCGGACACTGCAACCTGTAGTGTACTTTTAAACTGCCGTTTCGATCTGGCAAAATAAACCTTTCGCCAAGCCTAAACCTTCCTTTTTAATACTTACAAGTCACCCCTAAGATAGGCTCTAACAACTCCTAGGGCAAGGTGCATGGTATTTAAAAGTAGAACATGTGTACTTAAGTTTTACATGTCCTGGCAGTGAAAAACTCCTAAAGTTGTTTTTCACTGTGACTAACTCTGCATGTGCTAATTTAGGATTGGGAGCAGATCGGAATATGCTGTCTAGACTCAATTTATCTGTAATTTATAATCCTCTTTAATAGTAAAGTCGGATTCTAAGTCACAATTCTGAAAATTACGCTTTAAGAAAATTGGCATTTTCTTGTCCTAACCTTTGTGCCTTCTAACAGTATCCTGGGTCAAATGACTGTGAATGGCTCTGCTGTTGGGGTGTAGTCCTCCAAGACAGTAACACAAATGGGACTCTTGTGGGCAAGATGGGCCATTCTGCAAGGATGGCTGGGGGCAGAGTTGTACCCTGCTCCACATACACTTCAAATGGCTTGCATCCAGCGCACACAACAGATCCTGACACCAGCCTTTTGTCACCGCAGACAGTTTGAAGCCTTGACAGGGGAAGAGAAGAATGTTCCAGAACCAGAGGTGGGGTAGAACAGGATATCCCCCCGACTCACAAAGGCTGGCACCAAGTATAAATATTAGACCTCCAGAACCACTTTTCAGTACACTTTGGGACCTGTGGAAAAATCAGAAGGACTGCCCTGCTGCCAGAAAGGAGTGTCTTGCTGCTTAAAAGACTACCTTGCTGCCCTGCTGTCTGAAGGAGGACTGGGCATGCTCCTTGAACCCAGGACCACAGAAGGACTGTAAGGGCTAGTTGGCTGGCCTGTGTGAGCTACAGGGGCATAACAAGCTCCTGAGACCTAGTACCCTGCTGCTGGCCTCTGCTGGAGTGGCCTCCTACAAGAATCCAAAATCTGGGACTTAGAACATTTTTCACCAAAAACTGCTCCGAGAAGCGACAGGAGACCGAACCAACCTGCCAGCTGATCCACCCAAGGTGCATCGTGGGTCGACCTGACTTTGCAGTAGCTCCTGCTATATTCTTCTCCTCAGCAGCAAATCCTGTTCAGTGGGACCTCAAGGCAGCGGTATCCCGCATCATGGAACTATCCAGCTACAGCCTGCAGCTTCGTCCTGCTGAGTGAATCAGAGCTCCAGAAAACCTTCTGTGCCTGAATATAGAATTCTTCACCGAGCTCGACAATGACCAGCACCCCATCGACAACAACAACCTCCTCAGCCAGGAAATCCAACTTCTATCACTCAGAGCTTTTTCCTGTTTTTGTCAATGGCTTCACCAAGACCTCGTCTAGCGGCTCCCTGCCATCGACTACATGTCCTCAGATGCAGCATGCTGCCTTTTACCACTGAGACACTACCTTCTCCAGAACTTTTTCTTACATTTCTTCTAAGTCCGAAGGTAAGCAGAGACCACCCTTTTTATCTGACCCGCCCACCATCGCAGTCCGCCTTAACTTTTGATTTTGTCCCGTCTTGCGCGACCAGACACCCGTGGTTGGTGCTTTTATTTTTTTAGGTGCTATTTTTCATAAAAATTCATAACTCTGACTCTTCAGGTTGGATTTAATTTGTTTTGATGTCATTTTATTTATTAAGATTTATTACATTTTTCTAAATTGGTGGGGGATTTTTCTTGTTTTTTATTTTCACTGTATTACTGAGTACTGAATACATACTTTACGCAGTGCCTCTAATTTAAGCCTGACTGCTTTTGTACCAAGCTACCAGAGGGTTAAGCACAGCTAAATTTAGTGATTTTCATGGGCCACCCTGACAAGGATTGTATTTATATTCGAGTTGGTCTTCTACCCCTCTCAACTTTCTTACAGCAACCAGTTGTCATGCAGCCTGATTCTAACCATGTGCCTCTATTTTGCCACAGCTATTAGCAGAGGCTCTCTTATCATTTTGGTTTTGACTCATACCTTGTTCCAGAGCAGAGTGCAACCCATGATGATGATGATGAAGAGGTGGGAGGCTTGCTCCCCCCTTCAATACACTGATGCTGCCTTATACCTTGATTTACAAAATGCTAGTGAGCTTGGCACCTCTCCTGAGACAGAGCTGGACTCACCACATGTGCCACCTACGAAAAAGAATGCCTCATTCACAGCACTGGTTCCAAGGGCAGCCAAGGTGCTAGAGTTACAGCTGCCCCCCATTGAGACTAAAGCAAATGTTTTGACAGAAATTCTGCAGCCGTGGCCAGCAACATCTCATTCCTTACTTCATTTAATGATGCCCTCAAGATACTCTGTTAGCTGCCTGGTTGAAACCATATTCAGGCACCCATTCCAGATAGCCTTATAGTGCAATCCTCACCCAGTAAAGTGAAATCATTCCCCACCACTCCTCCGGATACAGAATGTTAAAGGATTTATGCCTTTGGCAAGCATATGTTTTCTTCAGCCAGTTTGAAATTGTGGTCTGTAAACGCAGTCTGTCTGTTGATACACCCATGTCCTTCAGGATATGACCGGTGAAATTTTGTCAGCAGTTCCAGGCGTCCTTAGGGCCTCTTTGACACAGACAATACATGATAAGTAAGAAGCATTCAAATATATTATCTGCGTGGGTTTGGATACCATGGATAACCTTGGCAGGACAGTTGGTACCAATGTGGTACTTCTCTGACATGCCTGACTGAGGTCCACTGAGTTCTCCGGCAAAATGCAGGCTTCACTGATGGATAGGCCCTTTGATGGGTCCCCTTCTTTGGTGAGAAGGTAGAAGCTGTTTTGGAACCCTTTAAAGACAGTAGAGCGACAGGACGTTCCTTGGAGCTGCTGGTCCCTGCCAAACAATTCTCACTCCAGTTTTGGAAGTTTAGGGGGTACTCCAAAGGACGGGTGTATAGCTTGTCGGACAGTGATGCAACAGATGACCAGTCCTTTCGGCACTGTGGATGTGAATCTGGCAGGTAATGTACGGGCCAGCAGAGGCACCAGTCTTCCAACTCCTCCCCTGCTACTATGAGTAACAAACCACTTTAGTTTCCCCACAGGGCTGAATGCCCACTCAGAGGGAGAAAGGATAACGCACTTCTTTCCAGGTTGGCAATCTATCACATCAGACAGATAGGTCTTGCAGAGTATTCAAAAAGGTTGTCCTATCTTTTCTATCCACCCCACCCAATATCCCCCCTACACCAGAACCGATTTCAGAGGAACATATGTCCATCCTTGCTCTCCAAAGGTCAATTGTTCCCTAGCCTACCCATTCCTAAGGACTAAAACCCCTTACTGCCATTTCCTTATCTCGAAAAAGGATGGTGGCTTCAGGCCTATCTTGGACCTCAGCCCCTGGATGGCTTCCTATGGAAGGACAGATTCAAAACGCTCACATTGGCTAAGATTCTTTAAGCTCTGGACCTGAGAGACTGCATTGTGTCCTTGCACTTGCAGGGTGTGTATTTACATACACCCATCCTGGAGTCCCACAAGTGTTACCTACGGTTCAAAGTGGTTTCAGGAGCATTTTCTGCTTTTCATGCTCTTCTTTTGCCTCACCAGCACCCTTTGTGTTTTCACAAAAGTGATGGCGGTGGTAGTTGTCCATCTTCGGCGGCCAGGAGTTGCTGTATTCCTGCATCTTGACGACTGGCTGTTGAAGGCGGGCTCACTGCTGTCAGTCGTGGACCACCTCTGGGATACAGCAAACCTTTTGACAATGTTGGGTTTCACCATAAACGAGCCGAAGTCTCACCTGATTCCCTCTCAGAGGCTTCCATTCATTGAGGCATTCCTGGATATGATGGAGTTAAAGGCTTTCCATCTGCAGCTACAAGTCCAGGACATTCAGGCTGTGATCTCAATGCTTCAGACTCGCTGCTGGATCCAGATGAGGGTGGCTTTGAGGCTTCTTGTGCATCCTCCTTGTCAACCACGCCAATTGGCACATGCAAGAACCACAGTGTTACTTCAGGGCCCTGTGGATGCAGCATCAAGGCATCCTTTCCGACACCATGCAGATCACGAGGAAGCAGCTCAAGATCCGCAGTGGTGGCTGACTGACCGAAGTTTGTCCTCCTGCAAGCAACTTTACCTAAGAGTGGTGACAGATGTATCACTCCTGGGTTGGGGGGGTGGGGGGGAGTTACATGGGGCAGGTAGAGATCAGAGGACTCTGGTCCCCAGTGGAGGGCGGGTTCCACATTAGACCGCTGGAGCTATGGACCATTCGTCTGGCCCTGAAGGCCTTGCTGTGATCTATCAAGGTGAGGCTGGTGCAGGTTCTCACAGACAACTCCACCGCCAAGTGGTACTGCAACAAGCAAGGCGCAGTTTGGTCTTGGGGCCTGTGACAGGAGCCTTTGTGCTTTGGGAGATGGCAGGAGTTCCTGGCATTTGTCTGGTTGCCAACCACCTGGCGAGGCTCCTGAAAAACAGAACAGATGAACTGAGCAGGCATCGTCTGGTGGATCATGAGTGGTGCTTACATACAGAGGTGATGCAGGGCGTCTTCCACCAGTGTGGGAAAACCTGGCTACATCTTTTCACCACTGTTAGAATGCACAGTTTCAACAATTTTATGCATTGATGTTTCCAGGAGAACACACGTTACGAGATACATTCAGGGTGGAATGAAACAAGGGACTCCCGTATGCCTTCCCATCACTTCCTTTCCTGCCCCAAGTACTGAAGATCAAGAAAGACAGAGACCAAGTCATCCTGGTGGCACCGGATTGGGGCAGAGAATGTGGTACCCAGAGTATGAGGTTCTGTCGTACGGTCAGGCTGCCACTTCAGGAAGACCTCCTTTCTTCGCAATAGGGCAGAGCCCTCCACTCATATTAATGCGACTTACACCTCCATGTGTGGAAAGTGAGCTGCAGCACTTGACTGCATTCGATGTGCCGACTGAGGTAGTGGATTTCATCCTCGCAGCTCGGTACTCTTCCACAAAATCCATTTATGCTAAGCTCTGCGACAATTTTACGACCTGGTGCTGTGCCTGGAATACAGACCTGGTACAGGCAAACCTTTTAGAAGTCCTTTTATTTTTTTTGTCTTTAGCCCAGCAAGGACTTGCAGTGAGCGCTGTTAAAAGTTATCAGCCCTATCTGCCTTCCTACGTTTGCCAAACCACTCATTCTTGTTCTAATCACCTGTTGCGATGATGAGATGAGGAGCAGGGCAGCATATATCCACTGTACAAGGGACATTCAAACCTATAGCTTGGCCTCACCAAATGAGGCATGCCACACACCATTCCTGTCCTGGAGGTTCTCTAGCATCTTAAGGGATACATTTTTGAAAATATGAATCATTGTTTAAGTGTGACACTCTCACCTTCTCCTCTGTGGTGAAATCCAGAACTTGGAATTTGACTACTGGAGCAAATATGTGTTGTCACTTATGGCCATCCATCATTTTAAGGATAATTGATCCTTTTGGATATTAAAGTTGGTACCAAAAAATAGGGACTGTCCTCTCCAGTGCACATATTATCTTGTAAATCGCTTTTCCAATCATCTCCCACTTCTGTTCTTGGTGTAGAAGACATAGACTAATGAAAAACATCCAATGCTTAATACCCATGTTATTGAATTGTGCCAAAGTTGCCACCGCCAACCTTATCAAAAGCATCTATTTGTATTATGAAGGATCCACTGTAATCAAGTGCATTTAGTGTAGGGGCTCCTTGAGCCTATAAAAAGGCCTCTTGACATTCCATGGTCCAATTGGCATAACTTGCTGAATTTTTGGTTGTTAAGGTAGTCAGTAGAGTAACTATCATGGCATAGATCTCAACACAATTGCAGTAGTATCTGGTGAGTCCTAGAAAGGCCCTCATCAGGGCCTAGGTTTTAGGGATTCCCCAGTCTAATTCAGCTTGGACTTTAGCCTACGTAGGTTAGATTTTTTTCTCTCTACCTGGTGGCAAAGGTTATGACTGATTAGGCTTCGCTCTCTGCAACACATGCAAAGCTCACCTCAGGTGGATCACTTGTTCTTTCCAGAAAGTGCTAAGTATTGTATTGTCATCTAGGAATGCAGTATATGTGTTCTCCAATCCACCAAGTGCTCTATTCTCTAACCGTTGAAAAGTGGAACTCCATTCTTCATTCTAAACAGCATAACCTGGAACAATTATAGTTGCATCAATGTCCCTAAAGCCCTTTTTTTCAGTTCCAGAATTCACTGTGATATGCAATAGCCACATCAAAGGTGCTCAAAATCTGTCAGCTCCTAACTTTGCCACAAGTTTATATGCCTTGGGATATGAGGGGCATGGCTCTTTGTGACCTCATCGAGGCTGTGGTAGTGCACACAAAAGTGCAAGTCAATGGTACCCTGTTTGGGAACTGGCACAACTGGGCTTTCCCATGAACTCAGGGATTTTTCAGTTGCCTTAAGGCCAGCATCTTGGCTACAGTCGTAGACCATACCTGGCATCCTGTCAGTGCTCTCTTTACACACTGTTCCCAGAGATGATGATATGTGCACACATTGGCGTCAATCCTGGCGTCTATGGAAACAGGTTTGAGAACTGTCTCAGTACTGACAGAAATGCCTCCAGTTAAATCAGTTTCAGATCTGGGAGAGAGAGTAACTCCCCATACTAAGCCATCCTTGGGGTCTCAAACCTTCAATGGGGAGAGTTCAGTCTGTTGATGTGATATAACCAATTGGGTTCATGATTAGTATCCCAATCAGCTAAATAAGTAATAGATCACTCTATTTGTTCCTCAGAGCTCTAGGAAATGAAGGCTTCATTATCAGGACGTGTTAATAAGTGTTGCCTTTTGATCATACCACTCCTTCGGGAACTTCTGGCTGAACTGAAGGATACTGTTTACTTTGTGCATAAACTGCAAATATCCTACCACTTTGTGTTTAGGGCATCTCTGGCTCCCTTTCCAACCCTCCATCACGAAAATGAATGGGCTGGTGCGGGCCTGCCTGTACAAATGTGCAGATAAGCTTTTCTCTGACTCTTCACCTATTTGACCCTTTGCAGTCAGGTTTCCAAGCCCTCCTTTCTACTGAAACCGCCCTCGCTCATATTGCTTATTTCACTACCTTCACCCACCATCGCAATCTGCTTTGTATCCTCATACTTCTAGACATCTGAATTTTATGTAGTTGTGTAGACCACTCCATCCTGATATCTACCTTTCTCACTTTTTTTTATCACTTTCAAAGCGTATCAGTTACAAAGCTCTCACCTGATTGCCCTCCTACCTATTTGATTGAACATTGTCTAGCTCTTGCTGCTTACTGCTTTCAGCACAAATCAGCTGCCAGTTGATGTCCTAAAGAGTGCAGTCTTTAGCCCTCTGCTTGTCTCTCTCTATCCTATGTATCTTGATAGAGTTGTCTGCTTTTTCGTGTTTTATTTTATTTCTATGAAAATGTTCCCCAAATCTTCTCTTTTACAACTTTCACCCCAACCCTTCAAAATTGAGTATCCAACTATCTTATAGCCATCTAGCACCAAATGGTCCTCCGCTTTATTATGCTGAACTTTTTTAGGACTAATGTTGTCTATTTCCCTGGTTAGGCCTCTTACCTCCTACCCATCCCTGAAACCTAAAACCCTTTACTACCCTTTATCCCTACCTGAACACTAAAGACCCCTTACAGCCCCTTACCTATCCCAGAAACCTAAACCCCCCCCTTGCTGCCCGTACCCATCTCTGAACCCTAACCAACCCTTACTACCCTTTACCCTACCCATCCCTGAACCCTAAAAACCCCATAATGTGTAAAGTATTTTTGCAACACAGCACAATGTAACACAATGAAAACACCACAAAAAGACTCCACACAGTTTTAGAAAAATAGACAATAATTTTATAAATAAATCAAGACCAAAACAACAGAAAACCAATTAGTAGAACCTGAGGTATGCATTTTTAAAGAATATCAGAAAATATAGTGCTTAGAGTCTTAAAGCGCCAACCGACAATATGTGGTCGCGCTTGACTGGGGTAAATCCAAAAGTTCAGGCTGACCACGATGGAGCTCAGGTCAAATACAGGGACCAGCCTTGGCCTGCTGCGACAGTACCTTTGGTTGGGGGTTGCATCGATGACGAGATGTGAGGAGCAGGGAGGCAATGTGTGGGTGCCGATCTGTGGATTCGTAGGTGATGTGTCATCGTCGTCAAGCCGAGCACTCAGGGATGCTTCGCCATCGAGCAGCACTGAAGATAGGTGACGCGTCGTCGTGTTAAATGCACCAGTTCCGATCAGTCAAACAGCGGAGATGCAAACATTCTGAAAGTTGCATCACAGAAAAACCCACCTCCAAAGGCCGAGGACTGTATTGGCACCACTTGGCAGGGCAGGACTCACAGATGGCAGAGTCCAGGTGCTGTTGCATTTTTGCAGGAAGTCTCTGATGTCCCTGAGACTTCAGAACAGCATGCCCTTGGAATCACTCTGGGTTCAAATGAGGTGGGTCCAGTCCTTTCATCAGCAGGGCCGACGGTAGCAGGCAGCACAACAGAGCAGAAAAGCAGTTCTTCCAGAGCAGCAGTCCAGCAGAGTGGCAGTCTTTGTAGCAGCACAGCAGTCCTTCCTCCTGGCAGAGTTCTTCACAGGTCCAGTAGTGTCTGGTTTGGTGGAGTCAGAGACCCAGTACTTAATCCCAGTTGTGCCTTTGAAGTGGAGATGACTGTAAAGAAGGGTCTTTGAAGTGCACAGAAGTCCTTTCTTCCCAGCCCTGGCTCCAGACTATCTGTAAGGGGTAATCAGCCCTGTGTGTGGAGACAGGACACTGCCCATTCAGGCATAAGTGTCAGCTTCTCCCTCCCTGTCCTGGATGAGCCATCAGGATGCAGATGGGCACTCAGACACACCTAACCTTCCTGTGTTTGTGGTTGTCTAGAGGGGATGCACAAAGTGAAGCTGTCACATGCCCTAGATGTGTATTGGAGACAGGCTGCAGACTCACAGAGCTTTAAGAGCAGAGAAATGGCAACTTTCTAAAAGTGGCATTTCTAAAATAGTAATGTTAAATCCAACTTTACCAGTAAAGGGGATTTATTATTACCATTCCAAAGATATAAAACACGAAATGGCTACGCCTTCTCAATCAGGAATTACAACTTAAAAGTGTAATAAGAAATTCCCAATGTTAGCCTATGAGAGTGGTAGGCCTCACAGTAGTGAAAAACGAATGTGGGTGGTTGTCACTAACAGGACATGCAAAACTTAAAAGTACATGTCCTACATTTTAATAACCCAGCACCCTGCCCTAAGGGCTACTCGGGGCCTACCTTAGGGTGACTTATGTGTAATAAAAGGGGAGTTTAAGGTTTGGCAAGGGGTTTTAAATACCAAGCCAAAATGGCAGTAAACTGCACACACAGGCCCTGCAGTGGCAGGCCTGAGGCAGATTTGAAAGGCTACTTGTGTGGGTGGCACAATCAGAGCTGCAGGCCCACTACTAGCATTTCTTGTAAAGGCCCTGGGTATATGGGATGCCACTTTACAAGGGACTTACAAGTACATTAAATATACCAATTGTGAACAAACCAATGTTACCATGCTTAGGGAAGAAGCACATGCACTTTAGTGCTGATCAGCAGCAGTAAAGTGCTCAGAGTCCTTAGTCCAACAGAAAGAATCCGCAAAAAGAGGAGGTTAAGCAGGCAAAAAATCTGGGGGAAGATCACCCTAAGGCTGACAGGTCTAACAGTCCTGTAACGGGCCGCAACATTTTCTTCACAGTTTTGAGCAGCCAATAAGTTCACTCAGTACTGCAGTACCGTTGGCAAAATGGCCAATGGGAGAAAAAGCCCCCTCGGCCAATCGGAATGCCCCGTTTTTGTAATATTTAGTACTGCTGGACTACTGCAAGTCCAACCTTACTTTTTAACTGTTTCAGGCTCAACCCGAGCCCCTCTTCAAATGCTAACTTCGCAAATGCATCTGAACAGATTTACACAAAATCACAAAAGCATTCTTACTGACGACAGTTCCAACTTTTTGCCAAATTTAGTGTAATTCCATTCACCTGATTTCTATGGGACCTAACATGGGATTTTGCCCCCACCCCTTTTTTTGTCCCCTCCCCGCAGATCATCATGAAACTTTCCATGAAGACACCAAAGTTATTAGCTAAACAAAAAACGCTTCCTATGAAAACTATGACCTGTTATTTATTTAGTAGTGGTTAATGGTTTTTAGTCATGAGGCTGAAGACTGAATTCCCTGAGAGATTCATCGGGGTTGATGGACCTCTCAGAGCATGTATGAACAAGGTAGTGGTAAGCAGAAAAGGGGCGCATTTGTGGGCAGAGAGGTGGGAAAGAAAAGATTAATTAATGTGGCCGTGGTAGTAATGTAGCATGCAAGTTAACAGTAACTAGCTACAAATTTGCTGACTTACAGTATGGGAGTAAGTCCTCCTAAGATGGCTGCTGCTTTGGTGACATATAATGGCAGGCAGTGGAGGATAGCATCAGAATCTAATGCCCACTTAGCAAGAATGTCACCTAACGTTTGTCACAGCAGACTGTGAGGTTGCCTCTGAATGTGGGTCAATTGGCCACCTTTCCAGATATCGGACTATTGGAGTGGCGAGATTCAGAAGTGAGTAAAGGCTTGCAAAACAAAACAACAGAGAAATTTTCCAGTTATACTTAACTTGCACAGTAACTTGCACCACCATAGATTTAAGATTTCATCAGTGTTGTAATATGTAAGGTCATAAGCAGAGCATCACAGCATTGCAACTATACTTCTGTCAGTTACATATAACTGGCAAATTTCCCCGTTTTTTTTTTTAAACAGTAGTGCTTTTTCTGCGAATTTCTAAGGTTTTTTTTAACATAAATTAAAATCTTACTACCTTCCTCATGAATAACTCCACTTTAACACCAGAGCCACAACAACGGCTAGCGCTGCACTCCGACCTGACTGTGAGATTGTTAATGTTCCTGATGCAGTAGGTCTTTTCCTGAGTCCTGGAACATGGTTCCTACTCCTTCTGGTGCACACAGCTCCTTAACATTAAAATATGAACTTGCATATCTGGCTCACGAGGTCCACTGTTTGCCGTGATAAAGATAGATGGTTACAAAACAACTGGCCTCTCAGATTTAAAGTTACACTTGACATTTAGGATGAATCAATTCGTTGTCACGTGCATCTACTTTTCGGTACAGTCCTATTCCTTGTAAATGAGTACCCCAAAATGTACATTGTTACTCTGGTTCCTTTTGCAAAAGCTGGCATCCCCTAACATCCCCTGCGTTTGCATATCAGACCCTTGCTCTCCAACCGCCAATTGGCGACCGTTGCTGGGCTCAGTTCTCCTAGCCAGACCGGTATGCAGGAGAGCGGTGTGTCACTCATCTCCTTTCTTGAGATGTTTGCAGTGACTATACCCTCGCCAATAGTCCTTTGTTTAAGGCCTTCCTTCTTTCAGGTCACAAACTGACCTGATAGAACTGGTTTGTTGCAGGGAAGAAAGAAAATAGAGAGGGTTGTTTGGATTATTAGATTATGAGGCATATAAACAACTCATAGTGTACAAAAGAGGCCTGGTCCAGGCCAAAAGCAATTAATTATTCACCTCCTTACTAGGAGCTCTTAACTCACACAACAACTCTTTGCCGCCTTAGAAGCCTTTGCGAACCCCAGTTGGCTCTCTAGTGGAGCATCATCCTCTCAAGCATTCTGTGATGCTCTGACTAGACATCTCTTCCTTAACATCCAGGGGAGCTATGTTGAGTGAGTGAGTTGCTAACTGAGCAGCATCCTGGAAAGAGTATTTAATATCCTATCTGCTGCGACTGGGAGGTTCTTACTGAAGCTGAAGTGAAGCCTCACTTGAGAAGCTCTAAATCTGGGTCACCTGTTGATCCCTGCCTAGTTACCAGCCAGAGATCCCTTGCTCTAACAATGGCAGGTAGTGTCAGTGGCATCACTAACTGCTCCTTCAGATTTGGTGCCGTTCCTGTTCTGTGGAAGACACGGGTTGTCTCTCTATTATTGAAGAATGTCCAATTGATCTAGAAGACATATACAACCAGTCGCCTAACACACTGCTTTCAACTCCATGCATGGTGCTGGAAAAACTAGTTTGCCTGAGAGCTCATGGTACCGTCTCATGCTCTCAATCCTTGACAAATTGTTTATTCGCCATGCTGCCTGATAGAAACCACATTGGTAATGGCCCTTGATGATACCATGTGACATCAAGGCTATCCTGGATGATAGCAATATTGCTGGAGTAATTTAACTGGACTGCTCTGCTGTTTGAATACAGTAGATATTCTGTACGGATTCAAGGATTAGTGCAGGTTTGTATCAAAGGCACAGTGGTTCTAACTCTTTCTAGAAAATCATGTGTGCTCTCTTTTTTATGCCGCCTTTTGTGTCTAAGAGGATTGCAGTGCAATGTTGAATCTTTCAGGGATTCTCTCTGTTACCTTTGCAGTTTAATGTATATATGTGGCTCCTGTTCCAGATTGTTAGATCCTTTAGGTGCAAGGTGCTCTTGCTCTTGTATGCCAAAGAAAGTTCTTTACTTGGCTTAATAGCCAGGTAGCCTTTTCTAACTTGGACATCGACGTTGTTTAGGGGCCATCCTGCACTGGGTGAACCACTACGTTCTCAAATTAAAAGCAAGCAAAAACAAGCTGTTTGTAACTGCCAATCAAAAGGCTTGTTGGGCTATGCTTTATGACCTGCTACCAATGGTACTTCCTTCATGATCTTGCAAAAGGTAAAATTCCTGGGGCCTGTTCTTAACTAGGTCTTATTTATGACTTCCCAGATCAATCCAGCAGCTAATTCTTGTTAGGTCGAGCCTAGAGCCAGCGCGCATGCGCTGCTCTGCGAGACTTATTGTAGAGGAGTAGGGAATGGAAGCCCCGCCCACTCTCCACCCATATGTGCCATTGGCTTGTGTCATTGTTCGTCCTAAATGCTGGCTTCTGATTCATCAATAGGCTTGTTAGTACCTCCTTAGTACTGCCTCCTCTTCATTTGTCACCTCCCATGGCGACTGGCCCTTTACTTCGGTTGTTACACGGTACGTGTTATTTAGACTGTGAGCACTGTTTTCTTTAATGAGGTTCTCCTACTGCAGGCACGACATGCTTTGGTGCCTTCTTTACTCCCCCCCCCTCCCCTTCCGTTGTCGTGCCTTCTTTCCCCTCGCCCTCCCTCCCGTTGTCTGTGCCTTCTCCCCCCTGCCCTCCCGTTGTCTGTGCCTTATTGCCCCCGCCCTTCCTCCAGTTATCTGTGCCTTCTCCCTCCCCTCTCGCCCTCCCATTGTCCGTGCCTTCTCCCCCCCGCCTGCCCTCCCTCCCTTTGTCCATGCCTTCTCCCCCACCCCCCCGCCCACCCTCCCTCCCGTTGTCCATGATGCCTACCATTTGCAATGCAATAGGTCTCGTATTGCATTGCAAATGCTTGTTTTTATATTTTCTAATGATCGGGAAAGTACTGTGGATTATCCAACCCAGTCATGCCTTGACTACTGTAGCAGGTTGTATCTAGCATGTGGACTTGTTAAACCGCAAAGGATCCATGTGGCATGCGAACAGGTTTGACAATGTATGTATATCCTGCAGAAGTTTGCACTGGTTGGGCGTGGACCAGTGAATCTAGTTTAAGCAACTTTGCATCATTCATTGATGCTTTCACAGAAAAGATCCTTCAAATTTAGCTTGTTGTTTCCGTCACGTTTTCCCGTTAATTCTTTCCACTCTGAGTAGATTTCTACTGAGAGCCCCTCGTATTTTCAGAGCTCACTATGGGGGCCACTCTCTGATACTGAGACTGTGAAACAACCTTCCTCAGAAACTTAAAATAACTACAGAATTACTAAGAGTGTGAAAAAGTCCTAAAGACCAACCTCTTCTTTTAGCCTGATGTGCTTGTTTAATGTTGGTATCTTGATGCTCCGAGTCGTTTTGAGGTCTTGCTGAATCAGACAGCATTGTAATCAGTGTTCTTAGAGTGGGCTTTGTGTTTTTGGCTTTGATTGGTTAAGTAATATCCTTGCACTTCTGATATCAAGACACTATTGTTTTCTTTTATTGTACTCTCATTTGTGATTTTGCATTTTGCGACTGCGTGTTCTGCTCCTTACTCTCTCTGCATTTCTATCAAGCAAGTCCTAGTTCCCTCACTGCCTCACCTTTCTCCCCTCCTGTAATCATTTGTTTTCTCTCTTCCTTCTTACACTAAGCACTGCTTTGGCTCCACATCATGCTCTCTCTCTCTACCCTCTCCTGCTCCTTTCCTCGCTCTCTCGCCTTTCTGTCCCTCCCCCATCATCTGCCCATTGTCACTATTGGCTTTGCCAGTGCTAGATGCTTTGAAAATGGGCCAATAGCGGTGGCGAGCCATCTTGGAAGTATACTTTATATCAAGCTCCAAACTGTCTGAGCATTATTTTTCATACTTTCAAGATGGCAGCACAATGTGTTTATGCACAGTGTGGCGGCCATGAAGGATTTATAGAACTTGCACTTCCAAAGTGGCTTCCACGTTGTGTCACACACCTTGGCGGCCATCTACTTAACACCCAACTTGGAAGTGTAAAGAAAATATACTTCCAAGGTGGTCTGCCACGACTATTGGTTTTGCCAATGCCGGTACACTTTTAAAAGCATTGGCAAAGTCAACCGGTGTGGCCTGACAGGACTGGCAAAGTGACTGATTGGTTTTGCCAGTGCTTATTGTTACTTTGTACCCCAGCACTATGATGCCATGATGGGATGCATGCCCCAAATTAAAAATAGCATTATCAGTCAAATCAAAATAAATTGGAACACAAAGGAATCTTCATCCTCTATGAAATGAACGTGAGTTGGGGACCAGACACACATCACCTGACCTATTATGACTGATGCAGGGGGGCAAGAGAAAGGAGAGAGCAGTGGAAAGTGACATGCAGGAAAGAGGAAACCATTTACTTTCTGATACTACTAAATATTCAGGAGTGAGACAACCAAATATGTGTGGGAACCACCTGAGTGGCCTGCTGATGCGCTGTTTGCACAGAATAGGGAACTGAGTCTTGGAAATTCCAAAGTGAGAATGGGCAGGAAAGTTCTTCAATTACCCTATCTATATTGTAAGATACTTTTTCCATACTTATGTCATCTGCAGTGGGCTAGACTGAAGGGGCGATGTCATGGTGTCTGAATGTTATTATATATTTTGTTGTCTGCAAATCGTAAGAGTTATTGTTATGTTAAACAGTAAAAGCGTTTTAACAAAAAAAGCCTATCTAAAAAAATTAAAACTTTCTGTAACAAAGCTAGTCTTTGATAGATGTTTTTCTACTTCCAGAACTGCTCCGGTGAACGGCCACTAACAAATGCTTCCAAGCGAAGAAGAACTTCCCTCATCCAGTCCAACAATGGGTGGAAAGTCAGCAATCTCCTTATCAGGAAAACCAGTTCATACATTTTAGGTGTCGCCTAAGACAAAGCATGAACTGTCTCTTGCAAGACCTCTTGTTATGTTACACAGGGATAAGACACTCCCTACTGGCTGGTTTCATTATCACTTTCTCAGTTGCTTGCTTCAAAGACAGTGCATGCGCTGTCTCTTGCGACACCTTTTGTTACCGTGCAGAAGGCTTAGAGGCTGCCCTCTGCTTATCTTTCTGCTTGCACCGCCCACCCTCCCCTCTGTTGTCCGTCTGCTTGCAGTCCCCACCCACCCTCCGTTGTCCGTGTGCTCCCCCATCCCCTTGCGCCTGTCCTTCTCTTCTTCCCTCTATGTTGCCTCAGGGAAGCACATGGATAAAATAAATTAAAAGGCACTATGACGCAGCTGGCGCTGGCCACATCGTAGTGCTTTTTGTTATTACTTTTTGCCAGCTGCACAGCAGCTATGCTACTGTACAGCATGGCTACTTAACATTGACAAATCCAAGAACTCTCATAGGACACACCTATTAGCTTTGCCAATGCTTTTTAGTATCTTCTGTACTGCTCAGTCCTCTCAACGGGGCTTATTGGATTTCTAATTTTAAAATATTATTTTAACTGTGATATGTGTACAAAGAACACTTGAAATATTCAATGTATTTATATATGTATATTTTTGATAAACTGGTTAATTGTATTAAAGTTTAACTGTTCTGCATGGTATACTTGGGTTT
The DNA here is from genome assembly GCA_963921515.1 of Calotriton arnoldi. NCBI lineage: Eukaryota > Metazoa > Chordata > Amphibia > Caudata > Salamandridae > Calotriton > Calotriton arnoldi. The sequence goes on along the minus strand of CAWUFW010000577.1, from coordinate 2,265,362 downwards.
CCATTAAAAGTGGGCCCGTATTCCATTTCTGTGAAAACCACTGTTGTAAGCCAAATCGGGATTACAAGAGGCACAGTATTTCCGGGCACAAATGCAAGCAGGTGAAACTTATACCGAAAAAGAGCGGTATTCGGGGAAAAACATGCAGGTATAAGTGTGGTATTAGCACCTCTTGTCTGTTATTCTCCATTCCTGGCTCCAAACTTGTAAACGTCTCGTAATAGTGCAATAATATCACCCGGTAGCAGTAATACCCAATGCAACATCACCACACCATATTTATCCTGAAGCCTGTAATGGGCCCATGTGTGTCTTATGGATAATGTATGTTGGTTTGTGTATTTTGTTCAGGGTGTTTTAATGCAGAACTCTGAAGGTAATAAAGAAAAATACTTCTATTGGGTGGTGGCTGCGTGCTCGTTCTTATTTGTGACTGACAGAGGCCCATTACGGAATGTTAAAGGGTTACAAGTGGTTGTTGTTCTGTTATGCCCCTGTGTGCTCCTCTGAGTTGGCCTATACTGTGATTCTGCTGCCCTGTTATTTTGCGATAAGGTTTAACTTCTGTGCTGTCAGCCAATATGTAGCCTGTGCTGGAGAAATGCATATTATACTCTTACAATAGATCCTACCATGCTTAACAAGTTAAAAAGTGATGATCTGGTCCTGTCGCTCCAATGGGAATATTAATAATTTCTGTTAGGCCCCTCACACACCGTATTGGTGTCCTGCATCATTGTTGGGTGGCACCCTGGTCCCTTTAAGCCACGGTGGGCTCAACCATCTTGCAGGGAGCACTTTGGATAATGTTCTAATCCTGATGGGGAGAGAATATATTTTAAATACCTCGTGGTTACCCCAGTATCCCTTTATTTGAGGTACACAAATTGTCCTGTTGTAATTGGTCTGGAGAGATTTTTTCTTTTTGTATTGCAATAAAAATCAATAAAGCTCTTGGAACAAAAAAAACAAATTGCTTAAAATTCGGGTCAATTAGAGGGAGGGTTACTATCCCTATATCTTTGAGCTTTACAGCTTTTTTCACAGCCCTAATAGGGTCCCGAGTTTTTATCTGGACTGATTGTAAATCCCCTTTTTTCCAAAATTTGTTATCATTGTTTTAAGATTTTAATGCCGCGTCCGTCATTTATTGATTTTGACAAAAATTGGACATATGGCAAACATACAAAAAAGTGTGAGGCTGGCCTACTTGCCTGAGCCTTTGGTAGAGAGACATGCAATTGTGCCTTGCCTTCTAAGTGTATCCAATCACAATATACAGGCTGGTGGGACACGTCCATGTAGCCACACTCACTCCCAAGGGTTTGCGTGTCACTGACAACCTATAATGCCACCAAAGACGCCTGTGCCGCACTAGAGGCCCAGGCAAGTAGGCCAGCCTCACAGTTTTTTGTGTTTGTCTATGTCCTATGCTTGTGACAATCACAAACGACAGACTCGACACTGAAATCTTAAAACAGCGATGATAAATTTTGGAAAAACGGAGATTCACAATCAGTCCGGACGAACGTCTGGGACACTATGAGGTAGGTTGACCAGATTTTGAGAAGCAAAAACCGGGACAGGTCTTGCACCCCGGAATAACAGCAGTGCAGACTGGGGTGAGTTGAATGGTTTATTTGCTTAGGTTTCCTCCCTACAACAAGAGCGCTGCCATCCCTCGGCCAGCACAAAAGTAACTAACTTCACTGGAACACTTGCGAGTCATCAGGAACATAGAATGCCAGCTAGTCCCACACTCCATATTCTTACAGAAGATTCTTGCCCTACAAACTTCCAAACTACAACACACCCCCCTTCCAATTGATTAGTGCATTGGGAACAATAACATACACAAAGCATATGTTATTTGTCTGCAATGATACATACAAATGAATACAGTTGTAATATAAATCACAGACAAATTATTGAACATAATCCCTCAAATATGCAGGTCGTCTGCGATTCCGAACACTTTTCAGAGTATAACCGTCATTGCTTGCCACAGGAATTTCAACCACAGCAACACCTGCACCCAGCAATGGAGCATTACGAGGTCATACAGAGGATCAATTAATATTCCCTTCAACCATTAACATAAAAGCCCTGGTGCCTTGCTCCGTATCAACCCAACTTTGACCACCTCGCTGATATAAAGCCACTCATCTGTTGTTCCAGCTCTCGCCGTTGTCCAAGACCCCGAAAACCGACGAACATGCCTGACTTTAAATGGCCCTTTAAATTTCAACAACCCTCCACCTTTCTGAATGCAACGTATTTTCATCCAGTCACCCACCTTAATATGTGGAATATGTTTAGTATCCTGACTACACTTTTCCTTTGGTTTGTCAGAAAACCTCTTGTCTTTCATCCAGGCGGGCACTAACTTGGTGCCAGCCACCCTCCCCCTCATAAGTTCAAAAGGGGTCCTTTGAGTGACCTCATGAACAATGGTGCGATAGGCAGCCACCATGTCCATCAATATGCCATTTACATCACGTCCTCCAGCTACTGCCATTTGAATTGTGCCGTTGACCAATCTGTTTGCCCTTTCCTCAACACTATTACTTTGTGGGTTGTAAAATTAGGTGCAATTATGCACAATACCACATGACTTCAAAAAATGTTGCATCTTCCCCCGAGACTAATTGCGTTCCATCGTCAGCTATAATAACATTAGGAACACCCACCTTTAAGAAGATCTCTCTCATCAAATTAATGGTAGCTCTGGTGGTGATCTCCCTCATGAACTTGACAATTAACCACTTAGAATGAACATCGACTACAACCATGGCAAACTTCCATTCATTCCTCAACTCATGCATGGGGCCAATGAAATCCAAACTTAATGTATGCCAAGGTGTGCCTGGGTTGGATATGTGACCCACGTCAGATTTTGCTCCCACCTTCAATCTTTTCTCCCCTTTCTTGCACACTTGCACTCTACCCATTTATCAACTTGATCATCCATCCCTGGCCACCTCCAATTCTCTCTCAACCTCCTCCTGGTTTTGGTTTGACCAAGGTGTCCCTCATGTGCCATTCCTACCAACCTAGCTCGGAGACCACATGGTGGTACAAATGTCTCTCCTCTCTTCAACACCATATTGTCACAAAACAATAACTCCTCAAGAAATTTAAATATGGTCTGGCCAACATTGACACAGTGCTTTCCCTTCTACTGCTTAACACCAACAGCTGCTTCACCTCCTTGACTATGGGATCCAACACCATTTCCTTGACCCATTTATCTTTAGTAATGGCACACATACCTCCAAGTTCCAACACATCCTGAATTGAAACCACCGCTCTTTCTTTTTCTTTGGTTACCACTGCCAGCCCATCCACAAACCTGCCAATCCAAAGACAGCCTAGACAAGCAATCTGCTTGATAATTCTTCCATCCTTGAATTTGTTCAATTACATAACAATACTCCTGAAGTCTCACTGGTAATCTAGCTGATCCATTGCTTGCCCCCTCTAGCCCCCCGCAAGCAAAACCTTGACCAAAGGCTTGTGGTCAGTGTGAAGGAAAAACTTCGTTCCCCACAGGTACGGCCTGAAATACTCTACTCTCCAAGCCGCCACTAACGCTTCACGTTCAATTACAGAGTAATTCCTCTCTGAGGTGGTCAAAGTACAGGAGGCAAATGCAACTGTTCTTTCATCTCTGTTGTGAACTTGGGACAACACTGCCCGATGCGTGTAGCACTGGCATCCACAGAAAGTATTGATTTCAATTTAGTGTCAAATGGCATAAGAATACCAGCATTGCAAATATCATTCTTAATTGCCTCCAAACAAGCCTGTTGTTCTTGCCCCCAAATAAAGGCGACTACTTTCTTCAACATTTGCCTCAAACACTCTGTTTTGTCTAAACATTTCTCAACTAACTTGGCGTAATACTCGATGAGGCCCAAAAAGGACCTCAACATGTCTTTTATCTGTGGGCGAAGGAGCTAATCTGATGGCACTCAACAAATTCTCTTTGGGTTTGACTCCACCTGCAATAATACTGTACCCCAGGTTATCCTCTTGTTCAGCTTAGAATTTGCATTTCTCTCGGCGTAGAGTTAACCCTGCATCCTTTACTCTAGGCAGTACCTGCCTGAGAACCATGTTGTTGTTCTGCCTGAGAACCGTGTCACCAAAAATCAACATCATATCCTGGAAGTACAGGATGTTGTTCAAGCCCTTAAACACTTCCCACATCATTCTCTGGAATACAATGGCCGCTGAGCAGAGTCCGAACGGCATGCGAGTGAACTGAAAGGTCTGTAAGTGGTTTAGATTGCTCATGTAATTTAATTTGGTGGTAGGCATTTTTCAAATCCAGTTTGAAAAAATACCTACCGCAACCTAAAGCCAAAATTAATTTGTTAATGTTTGGTAGGGGATAAGTATCAACCACCACATTCTGATTGAGCGATCTCAAGTCCACACAAAACCTTTCCCTTCTGTCAGATTTCTCCATAATAACTACTGTAGACATCCAACTGGACGGCTCCACAGGTTTAATAACTCCACTCAACAACATCTCATCCAACAAGTCCTTCACTGCAGCCCAAGCAACCAACAGGATTCTTCTCACTTGGTACAGAATAGGCACCGCATCAGGTTTCAACACAATTTTGTGTACATACCCCTTGAGCAGACCGAACTCTTCCTTAAATACTTCCTGGGCTTCGCCTAGTATATCTGCCAACAACATTCCATCAACCACCATCAATTGAGTAGCCCCTTTTGGGTTATGATGATGTTCAGCTCATACTGATGAACCCATCCTCAGCTACATATACCTTCCCCGTTATTTTCTCTACCACCAAATTGTATACCTGCTACCATGTATCCTACCAGATCAATGGCCTCCCCTTGATAACCACCCAGATTGATATCCTTGGGTAAAAGATCAAATCCTGGCCAATGCTTCACAGACCTACTCCTGGGGATGATAGTGTACATTGAACCACTGTCTATCACGAGTTCAACTTTTTTTCTGTTAAGTACAAATGTAGTATTGGGCCTTGTCCATTCTCTGGTCATCATGGCAGCGCCTTCCACAAAAAGAATGCGATCTTCGTTGATTCATACCCCCATCACTACTGGCACACACTCCGCATCTACAGTAGTCACTTTAAATTTCGCACCTTGCTTGCATACTGACGCAAAGTGACTACTATGACCACACTTTCTGCACTCCTTTTTAAGTGCTATTCATTTCTTATAATCCGCAGTATGATAACTGCTACCACATCGGTAGCATATTTTGTTGAAAGACTTCGATTTCCCATAGGTGCCACTGGACTTGATTACTGCCCCCACATCTGATTCACCTTTTGATACGTTGGCCACATCACCTCCCGCACTTTCCTTCTTCTCCATCTCCCTCATGCACAATTGTGATTGTTCCACAACTTTGGCCATGTGTGAGGGGCAGGAGGCCCTATTGATATTACTCCATGGACCTCCGCTTACCCGTCACATCCAGTCTTGTTACTCGCGATACAGACGCCCTGGACTGCCTACTGCCTACCCCTTTAAGGATTGGACGGAACATCCCAACGAGGAGAACAACCTGGGTTCTTCCAGCCAATCCCCGTTGTTTCTGGCTGTGAAGACCCCGGAAGAGATCGTGGAGGGCGGGTTTTCTGCTTAGGAGGCGCCGAATCTGGAACGGACATCGCGGGATCAAGGACCGGAGCCGAAGTTCAGCAGAAGCGTCAGCAGGGAGGAAGACCGCCAGCCTGTTCTCGACGTCGGAAGGACGGCAGGAGGCCAACGTTCCCACGAACCGCCCCGCCACGCACCTGGAGGAGCGTGGCTAGCCAAGGTACGTGCCCGGGTCTGTGGCCTGAGAGGGAGGTGGGGAGAGAGGCACAAGGAGGACAGGGAAGAGTAACAGATATCGGCCGGAGAGAGACGAGTTAAGGGACGCTCTCTCTTAATATCTTTATTTTTTGTGTGTATTGTTACACCTTATAAAATCGCTTGAGCCTATCGGCAATTAAGTACCTGGTGACGTAACCGGGTAGAGAGATTTCTAGAAGCCGTTTTTCTGGTATTTGTTTTTGCACATTCGGTGACGTGCCAAAGAGATACTTTTCTTTTTTTTCGTGAAATTCCCCCCTCACTTTGTCCACATCCCCTAAAAGCCCTGTATACCATTGTTGGGCACTTACTATTGGTTTTCTCTTTCCTCTTCCCCAAGGGGCATTGGCATTTGGCTCATCTGGCGTGGCTGAACAAGAAAGACTCAAGAAGAAGAGGACTGACTGTACATTTCCTTTGTTATTTGGGACAATAAAAGGTTTACTGCTATCACCTGAACGAGAGTACTACGTGGTTCATTAAACGCGTCCCCGCTAAAAGCTGACACCATGTCAATAGCATCTTTGAGGGACGGGTTTTTTGCAGCCCATAAACGCTCCTGAATTTTCTTGCTCTTACAATGAACGATGAGTTGATCACGCACAAGCTCATCAGTCATTGCCCCAAATTTACATTTCATGGACAATTCTCTAAGCTTCGCTACAAATTCTTCAATGGTTCCATTCTCTGCCTGAGGACATGTATAGATCTTACATCCTTTCATAACAACATTTACTTCCTTCGCAAACCTGCGTTCAAGGCGTTTCTTAGCCTCGATATACACATCATCTGAAAGAGACTATTAGTTATGGATTCCTTACCTTAGCATTTCCCCCAGGCGTCAGACTGGATCCGGAGAATTTTTCTTCAGCAGTACCCCTGCGTGTCGGTAGGTGGCGTCGGTCGACTCCGCGTTCGTCATTGGCGTCGTGATCGCCAGAATGACGTCGCTGTATCTACTTAGACGCCGCCCCTGCGCGCTGGCGTCAGTTCTTTCTTTTACCGCGCCAGCCAGTGCAGTTCCGGAGAGAGCGGTACCTCTAGTCACTTTTTGACTGTCTTTTTTCGACTTTTGTAGACATCTTTTTCGAGTCGTTCGACTCCTGGTGCACAGGGATGTCACATCGGCGAACCGGCTCCAAACCTTGTGGCTCCTGCCACAAGCTGATGTCAGTGACGGACCCACATCTTGTGTGCCTATGTTGTCTGGAGCGCGACCACGACCCAAAGTCGTGCTCCGACTGTCGGGCCATGGCCCCGAAGTCTTTGCGGGAGTGGACCCAAAAACTTCTGGAGGCCCGGCAGTCTGCTCCGCGCCGCTCGAGGTCCCGGTCGAGAGGGAAGTCGCAGGACCGGTCGCGGCGCCACCACCACCACTCCTCGTTGAAGTCTTCGTCTTCGGGTAAGTTGAAGCACAAAAAGAAGGCGAAGAAGCACCGTCGCTCTTCGCGTTCTCCGCGGCCGGCGGGATGCGGGAGGTAGTCGTCCGGCTCCGCCTGCGGAGCCTGTTGGGTCGACTCAGAGCCTCCACCCCTTCCTGGGAGCCGGAGCGACCCCTGCCCAACTTCGTAGTTTTTACGAAACTCTCCACTCCATCTTTGGGCAGCCCAACTCCGCCGGCGCGCCTTCGGGCCCCGCGGACTCGGCTGGGGGTTCTAGGCTTTCGATGCTGGCGGCTTCAGCCACGGCGCCGCAGGGCCCCCAGGGATCCAGGCCTGGATCCGGATCAGCCCCAGTCGACCTTACGACACCTCCTCCAGCGCCAAATTGATTGGCGACACCTCCGCCCCCTCCAACTCCGGTTGTGTCCCCAACCGACGTCGACCCCAGCCTCCCCCTCGACATGGACACCGAGCCGGACCGGCGTCGACCGACGTTGGTACTGGCGCCGACCGGTACTTTTGTACCTCTGTTCTCCCCTGGTGTTCCCTATCGCCCTGAGTGGCTACTAGAGGAGGGTGAGGAGGACTGGGAGGGGTCTGTGGACAGACCAGTTGGAAGAACCGGACTGGAGAGAGGAGTTGGGTGAGGCCAGTGGTCAGGACACTTCTCCAGGCCTTGGCATGCTTTCTCCCCCTACCGTGGCTACGGAGGAGGGTGCCTCTTACGCTGTGGTGTTGCGTAGGGCGGCTGAGGCCTTGAACCTTGAGCTTCCTACGGTGGCGGTCAGGACTAACCTCCTGACCGAGGTGCTTCAACCGCCAGCGGCCTCTTCGGAGCCCCTGCTGCCGTTCAGTGAGGCCCTCACGGACATCCTTCTTGGCACTTGGTCCAAGCCCAGCACAGGGGCTCCTGTGGATAGGATGATTGCCCAACGCCACCGCCCGGCCCCGGGCGACCCCATTTTCCTCTCCCAACACCCTACCCCCGAGAGCTTGGTGGTCCAAGCCTCGACTTCCAAGGGCGCATTCCCTACTGCTCCACCTGCTAGGGAATCCAAGAAGCTGGACCATTTTGGGAAGAAGAAGTTTATTTCCACCAGCTTAGGACTGCGGTCAGTGAACACTGCATGTCTCTTGGGCCGTTACTCCCATTCTGTATGGGACACGGTCGCGCAGGTGCTGCCACAGTGCCCACAGGTGGCCCGGGCCGTGCTATCCCGTGCAGTTGCTGAGGGTAGAGATGCAGCGAAGTTCACCATACGATGTGGACTGGACACCGCCAACTCGCTAGGCAGGACAATTTCAACGTCGGTAGCCCTGAGACGCTATGCCTGACTGAGGTCCACTGGCTTTTCGGGTGATGTCCAATCAACTCTTTTGGACATGCCCTTTGATGGCCGTCGCTTGTTTGACTACAAAGCGGACAACGCGCTAGAGCGCTTTAAGGATTCCAGCGCTACGGCCAGATCCTTGGGCTTCGCTACCACCTCTCGCCCCGTGCAGTCTGCTTTTCGCCCATTTCGTGGCTACGGAAAGGGTGCCCCGCCACGTTCCGCCCAGAGCCACAGGCCTGTGCAAGCTGTCCAGCCTCTGCGCGGCCGGGGACGTGGGACCCAGCGTCGTGGGTCTGGGGGCCAGCGGGCGGGCCAGTCCACCAACGCCCACTCTGCAGCAGCCTCCAAGCCCTCCTAGTCCGACTTTTCAGGGCCACCAGTTGCCAGTGGGCGGCAGGATCCGCCATCACTTCCCCCACTGGCAAACCATCACCTCAGACAGGTGGGTTTTGCAGATATTCCGAAGGGGCTACTCACGCCCCTTCAAGACTACCCCTCCATCCATGCCACCCCAATTCCATCACATGTCGGAGGATCACTTGGCCCTTCTCCGCTAGGAAGTTACATCTCTTTTGGCCAAGGGAGGTATCGAGTGAGTTCCTGCCCCAGAAGTAGGTTGTGGTTATTATTCCCACTACTTTCTGGTGCCCAAGGAGGACAAAGGCCTGCGTCCTATCTTCGATCTCAGGGACGTCAACCGCTTCCTCCGGAAGGAGAAGTTCAAAATGTTGACATTGGCTCAGGTCCTGCTGCCCTCGACCCTGGAGACTGGATGGTAGCGTTGGACTTGCAGGATGCCTATTTTCACATCCCGTCCTGCCTGCCCACCGGCGTTACCTACGGTTCACGGTAGGCCACGAGCAGTTTCAGTTCACCGTGCTCCCTTTTCGCCTTTCCAGCGCCCCTCGGGTTTTCACAAACGTGATGGCGGTGGTCGCAGCTCATCTGCGCAGATCAGGGGTTCCAGTTTTTCCCTATCTCAACGACTGGGTGTTGAAGGCGAGTTCGCCCCAGGCTGTCGTCTCCCACCTCCAGACTATGGCGGACCTCCATCATTCGCTGGGGTTCACTCTCAACGTGCCAAAGTCACACCTGATTCCCTCTCAGAAGCTCCTTTTCCTCGGAGCGGTTCTGAACACAGCGCAGTTTTGGGCCTATCCTCCCAAGCAGCGAGTCCGGGATATTTGGGCTATGATTCCGATCTTTCGGCCTCTATCCCGGGTTTCAGTCGGGATGACTCTGAGGCTGCTGGGCCTCATGGCCTCCTGCATCCTGCTGGTGGACTATGCCAGGTGGCATATGCGGGCTCTGTAGTGGGACCTGAAGTTCCAGTGGGCACAGCATCAGGGGAATCTTTCCGATTGCGTCCAGATCTCGGAGGGCACTGCACACCAATTGCAGTGGTGGCTAACGAACCAGGACTGGGTCAACGGCAGATCCCTCTCCCTTACCCAACCAGATTTCACAGTGGTGCCGGATGCATCATTTCTGGGGTGGGGCGGCCACATGGGGGAGGTGGAGTTCAGAGGACTCTGGTCTCCGGCGGAGTCTGGACTCCACATCAACCTTCTGGAGCTCCGGGCGATTCGTCTTGCACTGAAGGCATTCCTTCCTTCTGTCAAAGGAAGAGTAGTGCAGGTGTTCACGGACAACCCCACCGCCATGTGGTACTGCAACAAACAGGGCGGGGTGGGGTCGTGGACCCTATGTCATGAGGCTCTTCACCTTTGGACGTGGCTGGAACACCAGGGCATGTCTCTGGTGGTTCAACACCTGGCAGGTTCTCTGAACGCCAGGGCGGACGAGCTCAGCCGCCGGTGCATGATGGGTTACGAATGGCGTCTTCACTCAGAGGTGGTGCAAGGTCTCTTTCAGCAGTGGGGAGAGCCTTGGTTAGATCTATTCACCACCGAAGAGAACGTGCAATGTCAGCAGTTCTGCGCGTTGGAATTTCCAGGGCGGCACTCGCTAGGTGACGCTTTTCGTCGCGAGTGGAGTTGCGGTCTTCTATACGCCTTTCCGCCTATACCACTTCTGCCCAGAGTGCTGAAGAAGATCAAGCGCGACCGGGCCCAAGTCATTCTTGTGGCTCCGGACTGGGCACAAAGAGTCTGGTATCCCAAGCTCTTGTCCATGGCCATCGATCCTCCGATCAGACTGCCCCTTCGGGAGGATCTTCTGTCGCAGCAACAGGGAACGGTCCTCCACCCGAACCTGTCCAGCCCCCACCTCTTTACGTGGAGATTGAGCGACGACAGTTGACAGCTTTCGACCTTCCTCCTGAAGTCTGTAACGTTATCTTGGCAGCCAGGCGTCCCTCCACCAAAACAGTATACGCCTGTAGATGGAACAAATTTGTGGCATGGTGCACAGCAAAGGCTGTGGATCCCCTTTCTGCCCCTCTTTCAGAGGTTCTCCTCTTCATTCTTTCCTTGGCCCAGCAGGGCTCTGCCCTGGGCACTCGACAGGGCTATCTTTCGGCCTTTCTTCGCCTTCCAGATCAACCTTCTCTTTTCAAGACCCCTATTGTAAATCGTTTCCTTAAGGGCATTACTCGCCTGTTTCTTCCTATTCCTTTCGTAATGCCCCAAGTGAGACTTGAATCTTGTTCTGACTTACCTTATGTGCGCTCCTTTTGAGCCGCTACATAACTGTCCTCTCAGACGTTTGACACTCAAAACTGCCTTTTTGGTTGCCATCACCTCTGCTCGCAGGGTGAGTGAGCTTCAGGCTCTTTCTTCGAAACCTCCTTTCCTGGCTGTTCATCCGGACAAGGTTGTCCTTCGCACTAAGCCTTCCTTTCTTCTCAAAGTGGTTACCTCTTTCCATATAGGACAGACCATCACTTTGCCCACCTTCTTCCCGCCCCGCATCCTTCCAAAGAGGAGGAGAGGCTCCACTGTCTGAATCCAAAATGTGCGCTTTCATTCTATCTGGATCGCACAAAACAATTCCGGGTGGATGATCAGCTCTTTGTTGGCTATGTGGGCGCCAAGAAAGGTCCGGCTGTGCAAAAGCGGACCATCTCTCGATAGGTCGTTCTTTGCATCAAAATTTGTTATTCCTTAACGAAAAAGGAACCTCCAGTAGGGTTCCGCGCCCATTCCATCAGGGCGACGGCAGCCACTACTGCTTTGGGACGTGGAGTTCCCCTTCATGACATCTGCCAGGCCGCCACATGGGCTTAATTGCACACGTTCACCAAACAATTTTGCCTGGACAGCCAAGTCCAGAGAGACAGCTTCTTTGGCCGTTCAGTTCTCCAGGGCTTTCTGGTGTGAACTTAGTTCGCAGACCCACATCCGGGGTTGGTATTGCTGGGGTATCTATTCTAAGGTAAGGAATCCATAACTAATAGTCTCTTTCAGAAGAACAAGTTACTTACCTTCGATAATGATATATCTGTAAGAGACATATATTAGTTATGGATTCCTTACCGCCCCACCCATCCTCCCCGTTCTGCGAACTGACTTCTAGGGTAAGGGACTTCAGGGCCCTAGTTTTGTGCACCAGTGGTCAGTGTCTTGCATGGCTCTGCGCTTCTGGCGTGGAATGTTGTGTAAAGAACTGACGTCAGCGCGCAGGGGCGGCATCTAAGTAGATACTGCGACGTCATTCCGGTGATCACGACGCCAACAACGAACGTGGAGTCGACCAACGCCACCTACCGACGCGCAGGGGTACTGCTGAAGAAAAATTCTCCGGATCCAGTCTGACGCCTGGGGGGAATTCTAAGGTAAGAAATCCATAACTAATATAAGTCTCTTACAGATATATCGTTACCGAAGGTAAGTAACTTGTTCTTCAATGCGATCACCATTAGGTTCTGTAAGCACAGGGAAATATTTAAAAACATGTTGCCCCTCCTTACCAAGTGTGTTCTAGAGTAAGGCTTTCTTTCTCGCAGCACTAAATTCTTGCCCATCCAGTGCCTTAATGGAAGCCTCAAACATCCCTATCCAGTCTTCCCATTCCACATTTAACGGACCAGATTAAGCTAGGAAGAGCGGAGGAGTAACTATTGCCTCCTGTGTTTGCATGATGACTGGATCTGAACCTCAGTCAAAACAGAAAAGTGATAAGTTAAATTGAATGTCCCCTTTTTACTACCAAATAGTCAACAGGTGTAACCACAGTACATAATGAAACCCAATACGAGACACCCCAAATATTAGGGGGAAAAAATACAAAAAAACCTAGTCGCATTCCTACTGTAGGTCCAAAAATAGACTGATAATGCAGTCAATCAAGAAAACGCCGGAAGGGTGTGTGCATCACCGACATAATACCTCTGTGAGGGGATGCATAATTCCTTACAGATCGCCAAACTAATCTGAAGCAGGCCGTATGTAATCTTCAGGTACTGCAGATAATGGAGAGCATGTCACAGATAACACGCAAATGTAGCGGTGTAAACAAATATGTATCGAGTGGCCAAAAATCTGGCTGGCAGTTGTGTGCTTGTCACCGAGAACACACCGTGGGCACACTTCAATTGCTGAGGATACGCAGAGTGCACTTCCTTTCAGATATGGATGAAAGTGTGCATCTCTGTAAACCACTCCGACGGCTTCACACCCAAGATGGCACGGACACAGATGACGTGAGCACATTTCCGACGCTCTGTCTCCTCGCGCTCAACCGCCTCCACAGCGCTCGAGCTCGGAGCGGGCTGAGAAACGTGGAAATTAGCCCCAAATTTCCAACCACACAGCACTGCACGGCAGCGGCAATGAGGGTACTCAGCAACTCCAAAACAGATCGCCACAATGCGGTCAGCACCGGTGCACAGCTCAGGTGGGTCCAAAGCTGCCTCAAGGCGTTGTAGGGTCTTGGCTGGCCAACTCGTCGCCAATTCTTGCACCCAGGAATTACGGTACTGCAGACTGGGGTGTGTTGAATTTTTTATTTGCTTAAACTTCCTCCCTATAACAAGAGTGCAGCTATTCCTCGGCCAGCACAAAAGTAACTGACTTCACTGGAATGCTTGCGAGTCATCAGGAACATAGAATGCAGACTAGTCCCACACTCCATGTTCTTCCATAAGATTCTTGCCCTACAAACTTCCAAAGTACAACAGGTGAGACATAAAAGTAGGACTAAAGCCTTTAGTTAAAATTCTGTATCGGGCATGTCCCGTTTTCGCATAGCCTTTTAAAAAAAAATCTATATATATATATATATACATGTGTGTGTGTGTATACACATATATGCGCTAGGCCTGTATATTGTGTAAATGTGTGCATATATACACAGACACACACACTTACAATGGCAGGAACTCCACCCTGCGCTCCCTGCCCCCTCCTCCCCACAATGTCACTGTTGGAGCAGGCAGAAACAAATACATTATTTCAGAGGTGCCTGAAAGGAGAGCATACCTATAAATTCAACTTTGCAGGATGACCTGACTTTTGTCTCAAAAACTGGGGCATGTATTTAAAATTTACAAAAGTGTTGGGACACCTGGACAGTCCTCTGAAAGCTGGGACTGTCCGGGGAAATCCGTGACGTCTGGTTACCCTACCATGAGGGCCGTGAAAAAGGGCTGAAACATGTCAACTTAGCTCAAGATATAGGGATAGTAACCGTCCCCATAATTGACTCTTAATTTTAAGTAATTTTTAACCATAACAGTGGTACCTAAAATATAAGGATCATGGGGTAACCACAAGGTATTTTTATGGAAAGATGCCTCCATTCTACCATTACTAAAAAAAACAATCTGGATGCGTCTAACCCCAGTAGCTATCGCCCCATTTCTCATCTGCCTTTGCCTGCTAAATTAGTCAAGAAACTGATGAACCCAATTCATTCAGGACAACCATTTACTGGACCCCACTCAATTTGGGTTCCGTTCAGAACACAGTACCAAGACCGCATTAATCAAAGCCATTGAGGTGATTAGGGCAGTGATGAAGAGAGGCGGGTCTGCTGCCCTAATACTCCTCGATTTGTCAGCAGCATTCAATACAGTAGACCATAGCTTGTTGAAGCGGCGTCTTAAGACCTTGGGCATCAAGGATCGGCACTCTCTGCTTTCCTCATTTCTGGCGGATAGAACTGTCAATTGCAGTGGATCATTTTAAATCAACCCCTTATGTGCTGCTGTGTGGTGTTCCACAGGGTTCCTCCTTCAGCCCAACATTATTTAACATCTATGTGTCGGAATTGGCACCCTTGATTCAACATTTGGATTTAGCTTGACATTTTACGCAGACGACACACAAATTGTGGTCGCAGCCTTTAAAAATGAACCTTCTATCTCACTCTACTTTCAACAGTGCATGTGGGAAATAAGTTCCTGGATGAGCAAACATTGTTTAAAGCTCAACTCCGACAAAACTGAGATAATTATTTTTGGCAGTCTTTCGCCAACTTGGGATGCCACGTGGTGGCCAGTTGAACTAAGGGAAACTCCCAAACCAGTGATCAAGGCAAAAAATTTGGGAATTATATTAGACAATAAACTAACCTATGTGAACCAAATAAACACCACGGTGTCTTCCTCATTTATCATAATGAGGACAATAAAAAATATTCTCCCATACTTACCAGCCAGCTCCAGGGGAACGGTGGTTACGGCACTTGTGTTATCTAAATTAGATTACTGCAACGCCTTGTACCTAAACATGCAAGGTCAACATCCAAAAAAGCTACAGATGATACAAAATGCAGCCGCAAGAGTCTTACTGGATCTGCCTAAATATCAATCGGTTTCCAAAGAACTTTGGAAACTGCACTGGCTTCCAGTGGCAAGCTGTATCAAGTTCAAGGCCTTGTATCTGCCCTATAAAGCTGTAAACAAAACAGGACCTGATTTTCTTAAACATCTTTTCAAATGGTATCATCCTGAAGACTGCTTCGGTCCACCAAGACTAATTATCTGATAGTTCCTAAATTTTAAAAAAACAAATTGGGGGGGGGGGGAGCGCAGTTTAATTTATGGAACAGCAAAACTTTGGAACACTCTTCCTCTGCATATTAGATCCTCGCAGTCCCTCTCCTCCGATAAGGAAGGGCCTTAAAACCTGGCTTTTTCAGATCTAAGCCGCTGGTCTCATGGTCTATCCGCTATGAGCTTTAGCGCCAAGACACCTCAGGGTATTCGTGCGCTCTAATAAATTCATTTAACATAACATATACTCTCCCTGTCAGGATTAGATCATTATCCAAAGTGCTCCCCGTAAGGTGGTTGAGTCCACCCTGGTTTATAGGGTCCAGCCGTGCGACCCAATGATGAAGCATGACGCCAATAGGGTTTGTGATGGTCCATAATAAAAATAATAAATATTCCCATTGGAGCGACAGCACCAGATCATCACTTTTTAACTCGAGTATAGGGTGGTGGGATGCCTATTGTAAGAGTGATTCGCAAGGGAGACGGTATCCTACGATCCCCTTCACAGAAGCTTTTATCTCTCCCCTCCCACACATCTACAGTGTGGGTTCTCTTTTTGGAAGTACACTTGCTTCTTTTGCAAATGAGGAAATATTGCCTCTTTCCTCGACATTTCACCTGTCACGCACGCAGTGTTGATGTTGACCGCTTCTTTCTGAAGACATCGGCACCTAACGGGACTATGAAATAAAGGAACCTCTGAGGAGAGAACGAGCGCGCTAATTAAAATGGCCGCAGCCATGTCTGCTATGGCGTCTTTAAATCTCAATCAACAATCCATTAGAACTCGGCGGGAGTGAAACGAAATCCTCGTTTAAGTGTATTTACCCGGTCCCCACTCTCTTTCAAATGCTAAATCCGTTGCGGCATATGCCCCCTTCTTTCGCTCGCCTTTCTCTGAAGACTGGCGGCCTCGACTACACTTGTAAATATGAAAGATGCTAATATATGACATATCACGTCTCAGTCGGGGCCTAGAATAAAGCCTCGAGATTTGGGATCATTGCGCCCGGACAACGGCTTCATCAGCCGGAAAGTTGGGTTTTTCTCCTTTCCTTCAACTCTCAATCCCCTCTTTGTCTGGCGGGAAACGCAGCCGCCATTGAGCCGCCCCGACCATATGGTCGCCTCTGTATTTTCCTAGTTGGATTCTGAATTGTTTCTGTGACTTGCAAGGTTTTTTCTTCTGTCGTCGAAGGGTGCATAAAGACACTGGGCGGGTCCTTGTGCACCAGTGGATTTCTGAGTCTCGGCGGTGTGTACTTCATGTGTTTGTTTCGCACACACATGCTCTCAGTACGCCTGAACTATTTTACTCTTATAGTATATGATACAGTCAATATTGTGGTACCCCATATGATATGAATCTTTATCTCACCTTCCTTCTTAGAGCGTTTTGCTTTTATACAATACTAAAAAACCCTGAGCAATTAAAATCCACGGGACTCTGACAACCTTACATGCGACATTATGTTGTTATGCAAATTCTGGCAAATATACTAAACCATTGTTTCAGTACAGTGAAGCCGCAGCTGTCCTTTTATAATTTAGCTGTTTTATGTTACTTTCCATTATATAGCACTAAAAAACCTGTCGGGATTCTGCGAATAATTATAAAACAGCCGAAACTTTTTTTAAATGATGATGTGCATAGAATTCTGCAAATGCTTCGCTATAAAAAGCATGCAAAGTAGCTTGCAGACATTTTAAGCGGTTCTCATATTTTCATATATTTTTGCTGGTTCCCAATCACAGTACAGAAGGTTTTCATTGAACTATAGAACTGAGTTATATGTCAGGGTTGAAGAGAATACTGTGTTAGGGAAATCCCTCTGTCACGTTGACGGTGTTAAGTAAACAATTAAAAAAGCTCTGCACCTACATCTTATGAAACCTGAGATAACGTGTGTTATATGAAAGCTCTAAATCTGCATTCACAATTTACATGGACTGTTCAAACTGTATGAGGTACCCACAAGACATCTTAACTGCCCAGAGTGTTTTGCAGCTCTTTTGACTTGTAAGATCTTGTCCTATATTAAAAAAACACAATAAAAAAATATCAAAAAGTAATTTGTTGGTTATTCCTCCAGCTTCAGGACCTCCAAGATATATATAACGAAGAGGATACGTTGATAAAAAATATCGGGGTCCTTTTATGATTTGATGAGCTGGTACCAGTTGTATTAGCTGTATAGGTGGCTCAGCGAGCAGGGCCTAATGTAGTAGTAAGGGGATGATGTCTTTTCAGATATGATATCCAACATGCCTTACAGCAAGCACTCTCTCATTTCAGTCAATGGTGGTAGTAACCACACGAGCGGAGGGTTAATCACAGGTTAAGTTTTGTAGGAATACCATCTCACCTCCACACACCATCTTCAGGAATACATATGGTTTTCTTATACATGCTGGTATATTTAAGGCATAATGTACCCCAAAGCTCACATGCTTCATTTTCCTTCTTCTTTGTGTAAGCAAGTTTATCTGACATTTAATGAATAAAATTTTCAGAATTAGAAAGGATGGTTTGTTTCTCAGTACGTTTTTCTGTGAAATAGCAAGAGGAACTAATAAAGGCAAGAGGCTGTGTCCCTTTCTAGATCGACATAGATGACACTGTACTAATCCTATGCTTAAATATTCTGCTAGAAAAACAGATATTTCGGGTGAGCATATTTGGAGTGTCAGTTGTGTTGTAGTGTTTCATATAAAGGAACTGCTCTCCGCTTAATACCCAGGGTTCCCTACTCACTTTTGCATAATTTATGCAGTACTCTAAGCCTGAAAGGGCATTGTTTTGAGATATATGGGTTAGTGTTAAACACATTTTTAGGAAACAGAGCTGTGTTTTACCATCATCAGCAGGTCAATGAAAACTTGAAGTCATTTCCTTGTGGCAGTTTACACTGGAAGGCTAATCTAGGCTTCGCATTCCTGGGGGCCCAAACCTTTATCCAAACTTCAAAATGCACATCTGATAGTATCGGGTGGTTTTTCCTAGCTCCTCGTTTACAATCTGTTGTGGGAGCTGAGGGGACTGGTGTCTCACTCAGCCAGCAGCTTCTGCTACCTCCGGGCAGTCTGAGGTGGAAGACAAGTTCGAATCTCCTGCATTTAATTCTCGAGTCTCGGCTCCTCTGGGGACGCAGTGTGGGGTGACCTCGCTGTTTATATATTGCCTTTTCTCGTGGCTGTAGTTTATGAAGTGAAGTGGCGTCAATGTAATTTAGGACCACGCTTGAAAACTTCTGCTCTCCAACCCAAGCAAAATCGAATCTGAGAGGAAACTAGGGTAACACTGAATCAGGATTTGTTTCCCTAATATGTCCTGCTACATGGCTTACTGCCGCTCCTGCGCCATGTCTCCCCCCTCCAGTTTAGACGTGCTGTCTTATCATGTGGTTTCCCCCCCTCCTCCTTCATCAAAATATTGTTAGTTTTTGATTACTGCTTGGGAGACCGCTCTGCACCGAATCGCACAACAGCACTTTATCTACGGACCCTCGCCAGACCGGCGTTGTGTACTTTCTACCTGGCCCTTGGAGGTGGGCGGACACTTGAAAAGCCCAGAGCCGGTCCTGCAGCGTGGGAGGCCGCTCTGCACCGAATTGCACAATTTACGGACCCTCGCCAGACCGGCGTTGTGTACTTTCTACCTGGCCCTTGGAGGTGGGCGGACACTTGAAAGGCCCAGAGCTGGTCCCGCAGCGCGGGACGCGCGCGGGGCGTGCCCGGGCCAAGACGGGCCCGTCTTAGCCCGTCATAGGCCGGTAGAGGCTGGGGTGGGCCCAAGCTCTTGATTTTGTCCCGCGGGGTACTGTGACTCACTGACAGAATTACTCCATCAGCTTGGGTGAGTTCCCTACGTCACCTTGTTCATTTTGTCCATCTCCACCTACGCTTTCTTCGAGCCGGGGTTCTTTTCTTCGCCGTTACTGACACCATTGCATTAACTATTGAAGTGGGATTGCAATTCACAACTACATTGAAGGTCGCCCAGCTCACTGGTTGACTACCCGTGTTAAAAGCTATAAGCCCAAGAACATATCCGACGTATTGTTAAAAGACAGAGACTAAAAAAAAGAATATAAGTGTAATTTTTGCTTTGCTTTGTCTTCACAGAGTTAGATCGCCAAAATGGGCAAGAGGAAAGCTACAAACCCTCAGGCCAAAACACAGCCCAAGCCGGGGGGGGGGTGATCTCGTTTAACTTTGCTGAATTACCTAATGGGGGCCATCGAACAGCAGATTATCTCTGTTGAGGAGGCCATGAACCCGATAAAAACAGGCCCCGCATCAGGCTTGACTGTTGATGAGGTTGCACAGGACTTATCTATCCCCCCACTAGAAACACCCAGTAGCAAGATAATAGAAAATGGCTGCATACTGAATGTGTCTGAACACATCTCAGTAAGCGACCAGGAGAGCGACACCCAACCGCCTACAAAGCGCCCAAGAAATCCAGACACCCTCCCCAATATAATAGAGAAATTACCACCAGACCTAGGAGTACTACCTCTAAAATCTCGCAAAAGGGTACTTAAAAAGGATAAAATTCCCCCTATACACAAACTAGGTAATAAGCAAAAACCTCTACCTAGTGTCAACTTGTGTACTCAGAGCGACTTCTCTAAGCTAAATGCCAAATTGGACGCATTAGATATCTACCTTAGAGACACTTTAACTAACCTAACTTGTAGAGTCGTAGTGCTGGTAGATTTACTAAATAGATGCCTAAATAATCACCATTTAAATCCCACAAACCTAGCTACCACTGGTAACATAAGCCCTGACAATTTAGAAGGCAGTAGTAGGACATATACTCGTTCTGTATGTACGGCACCTATTAATAAACTAAATTCTAGGGAGGTTCCTTGAGACAAGGACCAAAATATATGGACTGCGAAACTTTCTACTCTATATCCCTCAGTAACCATAACACCCGCTAGGCCCTTGCATACCTATACGTCTTCTGATAACATCATAGCTCCGGGTGACTGAGAGTAAAAACCCGGGAGTGCACTCTGGCCAATTCTGGCGTTGAGAGATTATCCATTCTTTCGAGTAGACAGGAGTCCGAAATGACCTACTTGGATTTACCTCCAGCCGTAACCCCGTATACTGTAGTGCTAGCTAATGTGCCTAGGCTATCCTCTGGGGTGATGGAGTCATGGGACACTTTTAGAAACAAGTCCCTATTCTGGCTGGGAACTAAAACGGGCTTAACTGAGAAACTCTTTGCTGAATTCAAAATGGCCAGAAGAGTAAGTTGGATAGGTAGAGGACGTAAGAACCTTTATGGTGATTGTGTGGTATTGAACTTCAAAACCCCGCACCTTGTACAAATGATATTAAGTAGAGCAGGTAATTATCCTATCTCAATGCAAGGTATTAATTTAGTCCCCTTGGGATACTTTTATAAGCCGGCTAATAATAATTACATCAAAGCATTTAGCGGTCCCTATAAAGTCAATCAAGGCTCTCTATACAACGTTCCAGTTTACAACCGATTTGATATACTCCCAAACTTAGAGGAGGTAGATTGACTACCATCAGTAGGCACTAGGTCTGACGAGTTAAGGGAAAAAACACAGTTCTCCACACAAGTAACACACTTAGACACCCAGCCCTTAGAACCATCAAGTGCCTCAATTAATAATCAACCTACTTTATCTGAATTGGTATCACCGACTAGTAGGGTCCTTAACACCTTAAATACGTCTGTTGGCACTGAGACAGATAACAATAATCCTCCTCCCTTAGCCCCATCTGAAGTTCCCATATTATCTCGAAATGGCGCCAAGACAGAGATGGATAAAGGACATAAGGGGAAAGATCATTGCCATGTAATGTTTTGGAATGTTGCAGTCTTAAAAACTAAGGTGAATAACTGGGTATGGTCAATTTGTCGGGAAATTTGACATAATTAGCCTCCAGGAAACTTGGGTGGAAGAGCCTATTTGCATCAATGGTTACAAAACCTACCATACCGCAGCAGTTACATCGTCCCACAGAAGGTCAAAGGGGGGTCTATGTACCTATATTTCCAACTGCATGAATATAAGCAAAATTGTATTGAATGTCACAGATGGGTATTTCCAACTTATCACCATTGATGCCGATAAATCACTTTGTATTGCTTTATTGAACTTTTATAACAATGTTCCTCATGAATTGATTGAGGGGGTACTAAAAAGAATAAGTTATCATCTACAAAGTCTACAGGCCTCCACAACAAAGGATTTATTCATCATCTGGGGAGGGGATTTTAATTCTGCTTTAAGTCAACACGTTGATAGAGGTGTCTGTGGTATCTCGATTGATGAAGATATTTGTCTTTTACACTTCCCACACACAATCTATGGGGATCTATTAAACGAAATTATCTTTACTGTTGATTTAGGATTTGCTAACAATCTATGTTCACCACCTATTCCTTTTAGTCCTACTTTTAATGGCCGTGGTATGTTTTCAACTATAGATTTTATCTTATTGTCAAGTAGACATTTCTCGAGAGTCCATGATTTTTGTACCCACGCGATACCCCTGAGTGACCATTTTCCATTGAGTGTAAGCTTATCAGTACACAGAAATGTAACAAACCTAAGCGAAAGCCCAACTCACATTGTTGAGAATATAACTTTGAGTAGGTTAAACGGGTATGCGCTTCGTTGGGCAAATGTGGACCCTGACGAGCTTACAAAAAAGGCTGTGGTAAACTGTAATGACGCCTTTCTTGCTTGCCTTGATGAGACAACTTCTCATAATGATATCATAAAAGGCTTCACTAAAATATCAGATCATATTAAAAAAGCGCTCTTTGTGAAGACCAATAAAAAAGTTACTAAAGGAATAGGGTGGTTTGATTCTAAATGTACCAAGGCCTACTCAAAACTTAAATATGTTTTATACAATCCTGTTATAAATCGAGAAGACATTAAAGAGGCCAGAAGGAAATATAGGCGTGCATTAAAAGAACGGAAACACGCATTAAAAGAAGAAGCTCAGCTTTCTGGAAGGCAGTTAATGCTCCCTTTCTGGTAAACAGAGATACAGCATCGATAGAGATGGCTTTTAGCCAGACTGAATGGGTGGAACATTACTCCAAACTGTATAATAAACCACTCTGTGATTTAGCTGGAGAAGCAGGCATAGTCAACGTGCTAGAAATACTCCCAAGTAACAACCAAACTGACATATATTTCGACCTTGCTGAGGTTAATCAGGCTATTATGTCAAGTATGGGAGGGAAGGCCACTGGACCCGACAGTATCCCGGTGGATCTTTTTAAATCTAACATCTTGCTATGGGGACCGCTTTATACTCAAGTAATCAATGCATCTTGTTCGACCTGTTTTTTGCCAACCTGGTCTGAATCGATTCTGGTGCCGATTTTTTAAAAAGGTGATAGGGAGAATCCAGTGTGCTATAGACCAATTTCGCTGCTGGATTCTACGGTCAAAGTTGTGGGCCGAGTCATCTTAACTAGATTGCAGGACTGGGCTGAGGACCATTCGATTGTTAGTGATGTGCAATATGGCTTTCGCAAGGGTTTGGGGACCGTGGAACAGGGTCTTAATCGAACTATTCTTTTAGGCAAGTACACCAAGGCAAAAAGGGGCAGGTTGTACCTGGCATTCGTTGATTTAACTGCGGCCTTTGAATGTTTTATTCAAGATAAGCTATGGAAGATTTTAGAGGGAATGGGGGTGGAAAATTCACTTATATTATTTTTGAGGCATCTTTACTCCGAGGCGAAGGCAAGAGTCCGCTACGGGGTTGGGGGGGGAGTGTACAAATTATTTAGTATAATGAGAGGAGTAAGACAAGGTTGCGTCCTGGCACCCTTCCTCTTTACACTCTACATAAATGATCTAGGACGCGTTCTGGCGAAAGAGTGCCAGGACCTACCATTAGTTGATAAACGTCCTATACCCGCACTTCTGTACGCGGATGATGCGGTCCTTATGGCTCGCACTCCGCTGGGCCTTCAACGGGTAGTCAATAGTTTTGTTACGTTTATGTCTGACCTGGGTCTTACTGTTAACACCTCAAAAACATTCGTAATGAAGTGCGGGGTAGTCCGTGAAAAGAGCAGAGACTTCTATATAGATGCTAGAAGGATAGAATGTTCTAAAACATTCTCTTACTTAGGGATTTTGCTTGACCGAACGGGTACGTGGACAGAGGCAGTTAAAGCCAGAAGATTATTATTTATAAAGGCACTGCCAGCCCTATCAGACTTTAGCAGAAAACTGGGCAGACGGCCACCGGCAGAACTGCTGCAAATACACAAAGCAAAGTGTGTATCAATTGCCACTTATGGTGCCGGTATCTGGGGCCACGCTGACCTTAATTCTTTACAGATTGCTGAGAACATCTTTTTTAGGTTTCTGTTGGCCGTCCCAGACAGTACTTCCACCTATATTTGTCATACAGAACTGGGCATGCCATATTTAGTGGACATTATAAAAATCCAGCCGGTCCTACTTTGGCACAGGATCTGGACCACTGAGGAAACGCTATTTAATCGCCAAATCTTGAATGACAGCAGGGGGTTAGATGGGGCCATGCAAATTAGCTGGTTAAACTATATAAAACATTTACATGCAATCTTGGACACCCAGAATATTATAATGACCCCAACACCATGAGTACAGTCACCAGGAAAGACCTTAAAAGTAGTTGCCTGCGCTTGTTGGAAGCAAATAGAAATACTACTGAAATGATAAAATCAACTGTACAGGCTCACAATCTTACTTTAACTACATTTAATATACAACCGTATATAAGGATCGTCGCAGGCGACTACGATAGGTTCCAGTTAACCCGCTTCAGATTAGGCATCATACATAGAACAATCAGTTTCACCGAATTGAATGATTGGTCTAGACCGATGTGTAAATGCCCGTGCGATGATTTATCGCCACAGTCGACACTGCATGTATTTTTCTTCTGTAAATTTTACTCTGTCCAGAGAAGGAGGTGGATCCTTCCAATTCTAAGATCACTCGGTCTTAGGCAATGTCGTCCTGCACGTCTGGTTTTACAATCCCTAGAGAATTAATTTATTACCTCCATTACTGTGTTTTAAAAAAATGTTTTTAAATGTAGGAAAACCATTATGATGTGATACGACATGAATGCGATTAAGCAAAAGGCCTACTGTTTTTATACAAAATTAATTTCTGAAACTGTATAGATCATAATTTAAAAAAAACTATTTTATGAATTGACAATCATGTTGTATTTTATGTGCTTTTATGATTATCTTAACTAAGAAATCGAATAAAGCTTTATTGATTGATTGATTGAGATATATGGGAAGGTGTATCTGATGGACCCATCATTCTGGAAAAGATGTTTTTAGAACTGTCGTTATACTGCTTTTTGTTCAAGATTCTTAAAAATGCTTGATGGCTAATTTGATTACAGTATACTCCAAATAAACTGCATGCATTATATCTAATGGAAAAATTTTCACATCCAATGGCTAGCAACTGCACAATAAGATAAGTGTAGGTAAATAGACTTAGGCCGGGGGAAGAATAGTAATTACATGCTTATATTGATGATGTATTAATAGGCCATTTAGGTGATGCAATATTATTGTAGGTCAGTATTATCAACCTTGATATAGTGTCATACAACTGTGTTCGCACTTAGAAAACGACTATAAAGTTGTGGTGTCAAGCTTTGACTGTATATTTGCGCCGTTGATTATGGCTGTCAATTAGAGTAGCACTCATTCTGTTTCAAATAACACGCCTAATTGTTTTGTGGCATCACTCTGTTGGTTTATGGGAATTGTCTTTTGGCAATTTTGCCATTTAAATTGAATCCCACGTGGTAACACCTGTCAACACAGCTCATTATAAAATATTACGGTAAATACTGCATAGCTGAAATGTTCATCATCTGTATTTAAAAGTGCCACAAACTCTATTTGCTCATCTCAACAAAACCATTAATAGAACTCAGGAACGATTTCATCAGTTGCAAAATGATTTGGTTATTTTTACTTAGGAATACCATTCATTTTTTTTGAAAAAATTGTGATTTGAAGGAGACAAAATAGTTCAGCAGATTTAGATATTTCAGGTAAAAAAGGTAATCTTCCTGTTCCCAAATTTCTGAGTGATGAATGCATTATTTTGCAAAAATATGGACATGCCGGGAATGGGAATACAGGTAAACTGGAAATCCTGAATAACAGAAGAAGGGACCAAAACACTGAGGGCCATATTCGCAGATCAATTTGTGAGTATGTACCAATGGGTTTCCTCCTGGCATTGGTGCAGATTCACAACATTTTGAATTCACAAAGGTTTACAAGAGTGGTCTTGGAAACGTACAGCAGTCATACATTGACAAAAGTGTACGTCTAGAGTGTGATTTGCTTCAGAATCTGGTAAAACGTATTTACCCGCCGCTCTAACGGTACCTGGGGGACTTCATAACTACATTTTTAATCTGCGCCACATTATTTTAAAATCACTGTGTTTGTGTGCTAACAAGTGAATTTGGGCGAAGTTCGCTAGTAGCAAAACTGAATTGTAAAGTTTGATTTCACTTGCTGGGAACAATTTGTTTGGGGGGAAACAGATTGCCTACGGTGGCCATCTTATTGTGCCACCTTTTCAGAGCGGTTAGTACTCTAGTGCTTTACTCAGCCTTTTTCTCGCACCCGGTCTGCCTACTTAATCACTGATGTGGCACGGGCAGGCCCGCCACTCTAAATGTCCCTGGGGGACTTCACAAGTGCATTTTTAATTTGCACCACATTATTTTAAAATCACTGTGTTTGTGTGCTAACAAGTGAATTTGGGCGAAGTTTGCTAGTAGCAAAACTGAATTGTAAAGTTTGATTTCACTTGCTGGGAACAATTTGTTTGTGGGGGAAACAGATGGCCTACTTTACAATTCTCGGGGATCTTAACATTCATTTTGATGATAGGCTGTGTATAATTGCCTTCTCTCTTATTGAGGATCTTATGGCTCTTGACGTCCAGCTTGCTAACAATGGTGCCATTCACGAAGTTGGCCATTTACTTGACCCCATTTTCTCAAATGTGAAGAATCTGCTGGCTGATCATGCCTTTAGTCTGTTCTGGCCATTTCATCGTTCCTTCTTCCCAGGTGCGTCCCGGCCAGGGGCAGCCCAGACTACCTCCTTTGGCTGGAATTGTTCGAAGCTTAATGCTTCTGCTTTGAATTCTACCTTAGAGTCCAACTGTCCGACGCTGTACAACTTGGTGATTTCTGATGCTCCCATCATTGATATCTGAATTAGGTCTACGATTGACTCTCTCTAATCCCTGTCACCATCAGAAAGCACCACAGAGCCCTCCAACCGGCCCACTGATTCAATGATACTCTGCGCAAAAAGATTTGTAAATGCCTCGAGAGAACATGGCGGAAATACTACAGCGCAGATGACAAAAAGTCGGCCCTAAAAAACTACCACAAAAACTGCTGTGCAGCCAGAGCCGCCTCCTTCTCTGATAAAATCAGCTCGGCCCAAAACTGTTCGAAAACGCTGTTCCAAGTTGTAAAGGCACTATCCAACCCGGCAAACACAGCCCAACGAGCTAGCAACTTTTTTCTCAAAAAAAGTTGCAGATATTCAAGCCACTTTTTCCCCCACACTAGACCATAATTCTCAACAGGGTCAGGGTCAACCTGCTAGGACCTGCTCTCTCCCCACAACCATTAATTCAGGCTCACCTCTTGGCCCTTGCCCTCCCTCGGTGCTTGGTAAACTTGAACCACATGCTATGGACTTACTTGCACAGCCTGTAAATCCTTCACTTTCGTAAGGCACTGTTCCAAAGGCATGGAAACATGCAATTGTCATGCGTCGACTCAAAAAACCCAATCTAGCCCCCCTTAACCTGGTCTAACTACAGACCGATATCCCTCTTGCCTACCCTGTCTAAAGTCCCAGAAAAGCAATTGAATAAGCAACTCACGATGTACACAGAACACAATGGCCTGCTCCCCCCTCACAAGCAGGCTTTAGAGTCGGACACAGCATGGAGTCCGCTCTTCTCGCTGTATCAGAATATCTAAGGCAACAACTGGATAACGGTTGCACCGCTGAACTGATTCTGCTAGATGTTAGTGCAGCTTTTGATACGGTGAACCACAACACTCTACTCCAAAGGCTGGAGACCATGGGGATGCAGGACACAGCCCTGTCCTGGCTGAGCTGTTTCCTACAGGATCGAGTTGTCCAATCCGCACCCATCATCACTGCTCTAAGTCACAACCTCAACCTTCTGGGAACCCTAAGGGCTCCAGTCTTAGTCCAACCCTTTTCAACTTGTACATAAGCCCTTTGCGGACATTGTAGAAAAATGTGGTCTCACTCTCCTATGCCAATGATACTCAGATCATTGTCTCCTTGTCACCTTAGGAGAACCACAGCGCAGAGGCTTTGAATAGCTGTCTCTTCCTGGATGAACGCTAACTCTCTGAAGTTAAATGGGTAAAAGACCGAGGTTCTATTGTTGACCAACCTCCCCCATCTCTGGGGCCCACATCTGTGGCCTGAGGCCATGTGTACTGTCCCCATTCCTGTACCCGTGGTCAAGAATCTGGGAGACTGGCTTGATGGGAGCTTATCCATGAGTCACCAAATCACCAAGGTGGCTGCTACTTGTTTTGGTATCTAGGGATGGCTCAAGAAAATCTTGGGATGTCTCCCTACCTCTGCCCAGAGAACTGTTATCCAGGCCCATGTCCTCTCCAGGCTGGATTATCGAAATATTCTCTACCTAGGTGTCATGAAGAGCCTGCTCAGGCCTCTCCAGATGGTGCAGAATGCGGTGGCAAGACTCTTACTTCATCCCCCAAGTTCTATCCCACTGCTAGCGTGCTTGTGAACTTCACTAGCTACCAGGGGCAGATGGTGTTCATGGGTAAAAGGGGTGTTGCCCTGCCACGGGGAAGAGGCAAGAACAGGGGAAATAAACACAGAGCAGCTAAAATGAAATGACTACCCTGAGGCGGGGTGCTGAATCTCCTGGGTGAACTCTAGTGAACTTTGCAGATGTCCTATTGCACAAGTGCCAGCCAGGCGAGGTTTTCTTCGACCTGCAGGCACGAGCTAGAGCAGTGACATCACATGAGAGGGAGTGCTGAATTAGAAATCCATGGATCCGGTTGCTTTTGGGGCGCATGAACAGTGGCCCTGGGAGGTGTTACAAAACTCAATGCACTTAAATGGCTGGAGGTGGGGCAGGCCGATGAGGACAAGGAGGGAGTGAGTGGCAACAATTTGTTGATTATCAGAGAGGGGCAGGTTGTAGGAGGATTGCAGGGGCCTGCTCTCCTGGCAGTAACACATGTTTATACCAAAGGGGATGATGGACGGAGCGTTAGAGCAAATCAAACACTCACCCCCAGTCAACTGATCTGGGTTTAATCCATCATCATTCTTTAGCTCACTCCACCACCCCAGTTCAGACATGGCCATATGCAAATCAGTCTGACCCTGTGCCTCATGGGAACAGTCCAGCCCGAACTACCAAGCCATGTCTTCCCTGGACCGGAAACAAGCATCCTGAGACCGGTTTCGGGTTCAAAACCCTCATCAGCCAGGCTATCTTGAATCCAGTGGCAAAGTGAGCAAGGGACCCACGTCTGGGCATACCCTGCCAACTTAGGGCGAACAAAGCGATACCAAAGGGGATGATGGACGGAGCGTTAGAGCAAATCAAACACATGTTTATTACTGCATTTGGTTTCACTTTGAAAAAAACATTATGGAGCTGAGAACACAGAGTGCTCCTTATCTCGACCGTAGACTTGGACGGAACCAGCTGTGGACAACAAGTGCACTAATGGACTAAGAGGTAAGTGTGCAGTTATGTCTCGTCATCAGGAGCATTGTCAACTCCCACCCCCCTCCCTGCTTTAGCAACTACAGAGGGAGTGAGGTTCTTGATGGGCCTCTTCTGTCTGCAGCTTGGCAGACAAAGGCTCATAATGAACTTGGGATGGTGAGTGGAAGGAAGGATAGATGGATGGATGGATGGAAGGGTGGATGGATAGATGCATTGTTGAATGTGTGAAAGGATGGATGGAAGAATGAAAGGGAGAGAGGGTGTATAAGTGAAATGGAGGGTCGATGGATGGATAGGTGAAAGGGTGAATGGATGGAGGAGTGAAAGAATGGATCGATGGATGATGAGAGAAAGAATGGATGGAAGAATGAGTGAAAGGATGGATGAGTGGATGGATAGAGTGAAAATATGGATGGATGAGCTAAAGGATGGGTGAGTGAAAGGATGTACGTAAAGATGGATGAGTAAAACAACGGATGGATAAGTGAAAGGCAGGGTAGATGGATGAAAGGATGGATGGATGAGTGAAAGGATGGATGGATGGGACGAAGGGTGGATGGATGGATGGCTGAGTGAAAGGGTGGCTAGATTAATGAACCAAAGGGAAGATGATGGATGGAGCGAGTGAAAGGATGGATTAATGGAGCAAAAGGGTGGATGGATAAGCAAAAGAATGAATGGATGATTGAAAGGATGGCTGAATGAAAGGGGCTGGATAATTGAAAGGATGGATTATTTAGTGGATGGATTGGTTTGATAAATGGGTTTCCCTGAACCAGTTGTGGCTCTCCTTTATGGGCATCACAGCTACACTACACCCTCCTTGTTTTGTGGTCCATTTTTATTGTATCAAGAGTGAGTAATTATTCACTCTTGGGACAGTAAAATAAAAGTCAGACCCACTTCGGGTCCGAAGGCAGCTAGTGTCATTGTTTGATTGCTCAAAACAAAATGAGTATGCAGTTCCTGACCAGCAAAAGGGGTCCTAGGTTGATAAGTGTCACTCCTTTTTGAAGACGGCGTCTTCTAGAGACAGGCGGGGGATGTTATTCACTATGAGACCATTAGGGGCTATATTGGCCCGTAAATATTCGGTCATCATGGCCCCATGTAAGGTGATCTTGAGCCATGCCCGTTTCAAAGCAGTGAGAGTAGACCAATCTTCTGATTGATTACCGGAGGCTGCGCAAACGTCGGCTCCCAAAATGGATGGTGTTTAAAGAATCTCAGCTACCATGTCATCACCAAAACTCAGCCCCTGATGCTCTTCCATTCTGGTGGAGAGTAGGGCCGGAGATGTGATAGAGGTGATCGTCCTGGCAAAACCAGGTAGATTAATGGGCCAGGGTTCGAAAATTATTCTTAACCTGGTAACCTGAAGAGCGTGGTCCCACGGGGGTGGCCTGTGCAAACAATGTAATCAAAAGGGGGACAAGGGCTTTTTAATAGGTCCAGCATACGTGCCCACCAACAATCAAAACAAAATGAGTATGCAGTTCCTGACAAGGGAAAGGGGTCCTAGGTTGATAAAAGTGTCAAACCATGTACACAGAACGTAGGTATTGCAGCGCCGACCTGACGAGGAGCACGCCTTATGATGAAGCATGACACCTAGCTGGTTGGGTGTGTGAGGGCACTTATTCCGAAAGGAGGGATCCCCCTTCCTTCCTTGCCTCCCTACATTCTGGATACTCATTTTGTTTTGATTGTTGGTGGGCACGTATGCTGGACCTATTAAAAAGCCCTTGTCCCCCTTTTGATTACATTGTTTGATTGCTGACACAGGTGCATGATGGTGCCTATGCCATTCCAGCACTGTGAGCATATCTGTGTGACTATGTGTGTAAGCTAAAGTGAGAGTCATTCAGTGAAGGAGTAAGTCAGAGTGAGTGAGAGTAAGGATGAGTATGTGTGAGAATGAATGTGAGTGAGTGAGGGAGAATGACAGTGAGTGTAACTGAGTTTTACTGTGTGTGAGGCACAGTAAGACTGAGTAATTCAGAATGAGTGGGTCAGAGTCGAATTAGTGAGACTGCATGAATTGGTGAGACTGACTGGGTCAAAGTGAGACAGTAAACTTAGGGGGTTATTTACAAGAGGCTTGCGCCGCCGGAGCGTCACTTTTTTAGATGGTACAGTGGCGCCGGCTTCTCAATCATATCTATGAGGCAACGCAAAGCCGCCCTGCGCGGCTTTACAGGGCCTCATAGATATGGAGTAAGACAAGGCAGCACAAAGCGCTGCATGCCTTACTCTGTCACAGAGGCGTTCCATTGGCGTTGCTGTGGGTGTTCCCATGCAACACCCATGGATTTTGACGCTGCTCCAGATTTACAAAGTCACATAAACATGGGGCAGCGCTAAAACTTAACGCCTTCCTAGAGTCGGTGGAACGAGGAGAAATGTTTTCATTTCTCCTAGTTTTTTCCTCTTTCCATGTGAGGCGTTGTCCTCATTCTATGTGTGCTGCATTCTGCAGCACACATAGAATGAGGACAGTACCTCCATGAATTGTTTTTGTGCAGGAAAGTGTCCCTTCCTGCCCAAAAACAATACTGCCAATAACGCAGAACAAGCATGCCTGTGTTGGCACTAGGCACCAAATTGTGTGCCGGCGCTGGCTGAAAGGACAGGAATGCACTGTATCTCGTAGATACAGTGCATTCCTGTCCTTTCGGTGTGGAATAGGGCAGGGCAGCAAAAAGACTAGCGGCGCTGCCCTGTGCCAAATATTTGTAAATGAGGCACTTAGTGCAAGAAAGTATGAGAGAACCCTTCAAGAAGAAGCTCATTGGAATTCGAACCAAGGATTACACCCTACCACGTTTAAAGGTAAGCAGTCGCCACTGCTGGTTACCGGTTGAATGTCGCGTTCTATTCAAAGCAGTATGCTACGTGCATAAATGACCTTCAAACTCTGGCCCTACCTACCTTAGATCTCTGGTGTCGCAATACACACCTATCCGGTCCTTGTGTTCAGGCAATCGTGGTCTTGCTGCAGTTCCTAGAGTTAAGAGATCCTGGCATGCAGGCCGAGCCTTTTTCTTTTTGCGCCCAAAGTTGTGGAATTCCCTACCCCGTGATCTGAGAGCTTGTCGCTAACTTTCGGTCTTCTGCAAGAAGCTTACAACCTGGTTGTTTAAACTCTGGCACTGGGAGTAGCCCTTGTTGTGTTTTTGTGTACCACAACTGTAGCGTAGCGCTCAGAACCCCTTTTTTGGGTAGCCATGCGCTGGACAAATCTATATAATAATAATAATAATAATAATGATCCAAGTCATGCCCAAGCATCGGTGGAAATGGAACAGACATTAACCCAAATTCTAAATTTCTAACTGTGGTCCATGCATTTGCCAACAGTCCAAGAATACTACATTACCAGATTCACCCTTAGTCCCTGCAATCGGTGTTAAAGTGGTCGTCAATGGGATATCAACTGAGCAATCGGGTTCCTTTTCTTTTATGGCCATGTGAATGACTTTGAAAAGAGATTAACTCTGAACCCTCAATAGAAAAATTTTCAGATGTGAAATTAAAATTGCTCCTGAGGTTTTTGCTACTGATTAGTTTACCTCTTTCAATGGTTTTGTATTTGAACATTTCATTTCCACCTTGAGAGCACTTCAAAGTTTTGGTTCCAGTAGAAGGGAATACCATGCTCCTAGTCAAACTAGCTGGGCTGAGGATTATCACTTAGCCTAGTATGTTGGCAGCCCAGATGACAGGAACTATGGCAAAGGTTATCCCAGTGAGCCCACAGCTCACCTGTTTACATTTCTCATTCAGCAGATGCTTTTGGCATCACTAGTAGCACATCTTTTATTGCCAAGTAGCACCCACTGCAACTACTTTCTCTGGCATGATGGCCAACAGATAATGCAGCTCCAGGAACTTGGGATTACCTGTGAATTCTTTTCTGCCAACCCCATACTTGCAACCCTACTAAATAAATAAATCAAATAAATCCGTATTTGTAAAGCGCGAACTACTCATCCTTACGGGTCTCAAGGCGCTGGGGGCCGTCGTGGAAATTAAGTGAGCTATTGCCCAGAGTCACATGGTGCTGAGCTGAGCTGCCGCCGGAGCCAGGGATCGAACCGTGAGCCCTGTGCTCCGAAATCAGCTGCCCTGTCCGCTGCACCACACCTCACCACTAAAGAGACAAATTCATGCTACTTGGATGACATAATGGTTTGAATGAATCCAAAAGAAGGGACTACCCCTCCTCTGAGATGGTGGCTCTCAGGTTTGTTCTGTCCTCTTGATCCTTTAAGACATGTCAGAGACATTCTAAGGTTGCCGGCTAGCTACAGCAAAAACCTCAGCCCTTTCCTGTTGTCAATAATACAACTGATACAAAACACAGACACGCACCAGACAAAATAGTCTATTCAGAGACGTTTTTGGTGGCTGTGACTGTGAAAAGGGGCAGTTGCCTCCTATCCACAGTTTAGTGCTTCTTCACTAGGAAGGCCTACGAAATTGTTGGTCTGCAATCGAAGCGCTTTTGCTATCTTGGTTGGATCCAACTACAGAATGTGGAAATCTTTAGCTGACTTTAAGCTGACAAAGTGAGAGCCCACGTGCATAACTGCACTATTTTAACTATGATTTCTTCAGAAACCTTTATCAAGGCTTGTCCAGTTGCCTGTTGCTGTTCGTATAAAGATAGGGTTAGGTTGCTGAAAAGTTTTCTAGATTTCAGCATTCACTTCAACCATCAGGATTCATCCAGCTGCTTTCAACGAAGGAAAGCAGTAGATGTTCACCAGGAGCTTCTAGCTTCTACTCCTCCATAGTGACTGTATCACATTAGAAGCAGAACAGACTCACCTTGGTGGTACAGAGAGTATTAGACTTCAGTGGGAGAAAGGGTTTCCCGTCACCTTTCTGCCTAAAAGACCATTACCCAGGACCCAAGGATCCTAGATTCAATTAAGTACTCAGAGGTATTGCATAAATATACTTAATCATTCTCCTAGTGGGCAGTGGATTACGGATTCAGTTTCAATCTCCCTCCTCTTCTCCACCTCTTTTCACTATAATCCCACATCTCTAGGGATATAGATATTTCTATATATGGGAGCCTTCAAGATAGTTCCCTGGCTCGAATAATCTCAGGTTTTATTGCAGATTTTTTTCTGTAAATAAAAGCAACTGAGGTATGTGAACCATTATACTTTCATCGCTTCAGGTTAGTCGTCCTCTATGAATCCTTTCAGATCGAGCTTTAGTGGAAGCTGCCCCGTATGTTGCTCTAGAACGAAGACGGCATGTGCACCATCATCTTGAAGGAAGCATATTTTCACATCCCAGTGTGGAGCCCAAAGAGAAATGTTTTGAACATTGTAGTGGGGTGTCCACTAAAAGTACAAACCCTTTTCTCTTCAGTTTGAGCTTGGAATCCCACATTTGTACTAATGTAAAAGTAGGCGGTCCATCGCCATTTACATATACATTTCCAAAAATTGGTTAGGGTACCCTGCCCACTGGAGGCACTTGTCTGACCTCATAGGGTCCACCTGCTTTTTGTCCTCAACTTGGACTGTCAACAAACCTGGAAAAGTCTACCCTTGTCCCTTTCAGTGAATTGTCTTCATTGGAAAGATGTTATAGAGGAAACGATTTACAAGGAGGCCTTAGACACAATACCCCACTTGTTATATCAATGGGGTCCTATTATGTGTGGTGCAACAATCACTAGAAAAAAAGACCTCCTAATTCCCAAATAGTGAATAAATTCACGTAAGCAATTGCAAGAAGATGATCAGCACACACTTGTTTCCAAACACGAATCAATTTGCTGAGATCATTATTCTAATTAAGTCAAATACAAGAAATTTCATGGAGACATGTATTACATTTTTTGATAATCCTTTATTCTTTTTATTCTTCAGGGTGTAGCCAACGCGTTTCGTCCCTTCGCGGGACTTCTTCAGGGCAACAAAACATAGATAACATATAAACATTTAAAACCACGATATAATACACAACTCCATAAAAGACATTTACACATCTACATATTACAATATACAGTGATATGTATATACAGTACATTATATACAAAAACACATATTACCTCATAACAACTAACATAATAGTTAGCTTACAGATGTATGATATTTCATTATATCCAGTGAAACCATGCTTGTTCTAAATATACAAATCAAGGGGATTTCCCTCCTAGACTAATATTGCACATCTAAATTCATAATAGGCATTGCAGCTCCAGTCCTAGGGTACAACATGACTGGCAGCATATTTATGTAGAAGTAGTTCAATAACAAATGGCAGAACTGTACGTAAGATGGGGGAACAGAGCAGGGGAGAACATAATTCAAAAAGGGCAATTTACACCCTAGTTGTAACGCCAAGAGCAATAATTACCTCAGTCACGTGATACTTTCTTATAATGTCGTATTGTCTCCGATGTTTAAAAACATAAAATTATTGTTCTAAAAAGAAATAGAGTAGACATGCATAAGCACATCTTTCCAAAATTAATAAATAAATTGGTACTCCTTGTTCTGCATTTAACAGTAAATTGAATTGCTAGTTAGCATACCTGCTTAATTAGTGAATGATTAGTGGGTCCAGTACTTTCAAATGAAACTATTTCTTTTTTCGGTATCTCAGGCCAATGTTGGCCACCGCATCTAAACTGACATGGTTCATAATCAGAACAGGCAAGGTAGGCCATTTAACTCGCATGTTAAACCTAGCCTTATACACTAGAGACAAGATACAGAAGAACTATCTGCAAGACTAGCAAAATTGGTAACATTTTAAATAAGAAAGATGAACATGAATCAGGAAGAGCCATACAAATTGTGTGTTCAGGCAATATCTCATAGATATATATGGGGATCCAAAGCACATTGATATACTTTGTCGTCATTCAAACCCCAAATATAACTCTACATAGGGTCCACAACCGAGAATATGGCATCAATACCTAACTTTAATTAACAACTGCGTGAGTCTAAACATATCAATGATGTTATGTTGGTACTCTTGTTAGTCCAATCACAGAGCCCGTTTTAATCAACTCTGCAATACGAACATATACCAATCTGATTTGACCTAATACTTCCTTTCATTTGAATTCAGTGAGTTACATTTAATTTCATTTAGTCACTAATGACAATGTATGAAAAGATGGACAGGCAGTTATACTGCTGTTAAACATAGCCCCACATGTTTCTAACAATGGCATTACTCCATAGGAAATATATATGAATGCTAGCAAGTTTCACTGTAGAGCGATATGCCGAAATGAGTCCATAGCACCTAATCACGGCCTCTACAGTCCTGTATATCCAGGCTTGAAACACATATCTATTATAATATATTGATATGTTTAGACTTATGCAGTCGTTAATTAAAGTTAGGTATCCCCATATATTTTTATGAGATATTGCCTGAACACACAATTTGTATGGCTCTTCCTGATTCATGTTCATCTTTCTTATTTAAAATGTTACCAATTTTGCTAGTCTTGCAGATAGTTCTTCTGTATCTTGTCTCTAGTGTATAAGGCTAGGTTTAACATGCGAGTTAAATGGCCTACCTTGCCTGTTCTGATTATGAACCATGTCAGTTTAGATGCGGTGGCCAACATTGGCCTGAAGTAGCGAAAAAAGAAATAGTTTCATTTGAAAGTACTGGACCCACTAATCATCAACTAATTAAGCAGGTATGCTAACTAGCAATTCAATTTACTGTTAAATGCAGCACAAGGAGTACCAATTTATTTATTAAGTTTGGAAAGATGTACTTATGCATGTCTACTCTATTTCTTTTTAGAACAAGAATTTTATATTTTTAAACATCGGAGACAATACGCCATTATATGAAAGTATCACATGACTGAGGTTATTATTGCTCTTGGCGTTACAACTAGGGTGTAAATTGCCCTTTATGAATTATGCTCTCCCCCTCCCCCTGCTCTGTTCCCCCATCTTATGTACAGTTCTGCCATTTTTTATTGAACTACTTCTATATAAATATGCTGCTAGTCATGTTGTACCCTAGGACTGGAGCTGCAATGCCTATTATGAATTTAGATGTGCAATATTAGTCTAGGAGGGAAATCCCCTTGATTTGTATATTTAGAACAAACATGGTTTCACTGGATATAATGACATATCATACATCTGTAAGCTAACTATTATGTTAGTTATGAGGTAATATGTGTTTTTGTATATAATGTACTGTATATACATAGTACTGTATATTGTAATATGTAGATGTGTAAATGTATTTTATGGAGCTGTGTATTATATTGTGGTTTTAAATGTATATATGTTATCTATGTTTTGTAGCCCTGAAGAAGTCCCGCAAAGGGACGAAACGCGTTGGCTACACCGTGAAGAATAAAAAGAATAAAGGATGATCAAAAAATGTAAAACATATCTCCATGAAATTTCTTGTATTTGACTTAATGAGAATAATGATCTCAGCAAATTGATTCGTGTTTGGAAATAAGTGTGTGCTGATCATCTTCTTGCAAGATGTTATAGGGCAACTGAGTTGGCATCCTCATACAACCCCACCGGAGCTTGTTCTTGTGTGTCATGAAATGAAAGAATATTTCCACAGCCAGGCTTCAACTGTGGTGTGGTGATTGCAGAGAGCTCTGGGGCCTATGCTCAGTAGGTACAGTTTTTTGCTGTGGGCCATCTGAGAATGCGAAAGACACAACTTCACCTTAAAGCACATTAAAATCAAGAATCTGATTTTTAATCAGCAGAGATTACTGTCCCTCAGAAAGTCATTGGAAGAACTCTTCTTGGACTTTCAGGACCCCGACCTTCTGGGGGAGCTTCCCTTCACACCCTTTAAAATCCCAATTGAAAATTCCTACCAACTCCACAAAGTGTGTGTGGCAAGTAGCCATAGGTGATTTATAAGTACCCTTCTGAAACATTCTTGTACCACATCAATATGCTGGAGTTCAAGGTATTTATTTCTAACTGCAGAAACCTTCCTCTCATTCCTATGTGACAAAGGAGTACTGATTTCAAAGGCAATATGGCACTTGTGCTCAAATTCAAAGACCATAGGGGCACCTACTGTAAGCAAATGTTACATTTAACT
Organism: Calotriton arnoldi; assembly: GCA_963921515.1. NCBI lineage: Eukaryota > Metazoa > Chordata > Amphibia > Caudata > Salamandridae > Calotriton > Calotriton arnoldi. Next base: position 2,226,925 of record CAWUFW010000577.1, on the reverse strand, counting down.
TTTGAGCTTTTATCCAGGCCCTATAATTCTCCTCTGTGTTTTTGGCAGTGTCTTCCATCATGCAAGTGGACTTCCTTAACAATCTGAGGCATACCTCAGATCCACAACTCAACAGCAATCCTCTTCAATATATAGAGAAAAAGTTTAAACTTACGTTGAGGCAGAACTGCAAGTGTGTGCACTTTGTCCCCTTGGTGGGCAGAGAAGGGGACCTTATTCCTGCTGAGGTGGGCTAATCATGCCCTTTATGCCTGCCCTCTAGTCCTTTTGTTCCCTAGAGTTATTTCAAAGTTAAGATGATCCCTCGGGTTACTCCATGACCATTGAGAGACGGGATGGTACCTGAAGAGCACAGAGAAAAATGGCAGGGTTATATAATCAAGGGGTTGAGTTAAAAAACAAAATACAGTCAGCGCACCCAAGGGAATGGCTCTTTGGAGTGACTTACAGTGCTCTGCAGCCAGTGACCTTCAAGGGTGGGTGCAGAATAGGAAAGGATCAGGCATGAAAGGCCTATAGAAAGACTTCAGCCAGGTCAGCCAACAAGAAGATGCTGAGCAGACCTGGGTTATACTGGGCTGGCCTTTTAATTTTTTGCAAACAAGTTGGCATTCAGAGACAAAATAGGCGGGTAGTTGCTATTACAGACTAGAGAGAGCAAGATGTTGAGCAGACCATTGTGTGAGCCGAACTCCAATAATCCTCTGAAACCCATTATTTTATACACCCCGATCAGTCAGCTCCGAGATCTCTTGTTGATCTAGCGGTAAGATATTACTCCTCCCCATCATCGAACTATTCATTTAGCAGAATAAACGTTAGAATAAAACTGGGACCATTTAATAACTGAGTTGTAGATGAAAATACGGAAAAATAAATTTATTACAGATTTGTTAATAAAACAATACAGAGGAATGCATAAATCTGCCCTGAAGGCTCAGATACAAAATCATAGCAAAATCCCTATTTAAGTAATCAAATCTTGAGAGATTTTAAATGTCCAACTCATAAGGAGTACTGACATCATCTTAAGTGAGGAAAAGAAAAAAACAAAATAATCGAACAGAGGTTCGGGATGAAAACGGGAAGACACCCCAAAACCCTCAAAACCAGGGGTCTTTATACACAGTTTATGCATAACAATTATTAAAACTGCAGATTCAGCATGGTATGATCATGGTTAGGTTATATTGGCAAATCAAAAACAACCACATAATTATTAAAGTTTCTTAACACTAACCCATTTCTTAAGGAAAGAGAAATTGTCTGCTTACTTCCTCAGCAACTGCACTCCGGAGAGGTACAACATAATATGAAACTCTTATCTCTTTGTGCGAGCAGTGTGGATCCACTGAGGCACACCTGCACATTTGAAGGCACTATTTATTGTTAAAACAACCTGGAACGGCCCTCTCCATCATTCATCGAGACAGCCTTTGTGAACATGTTTTCAAATTACTACCCAATGTTCAGTGTTCAGTTCAGTGCAAGGTGTATCCTTGTAATCTTCTGCTGTCACATTCACCTGATGAGAGACAGATTTCACCATATCAACCAGACTGACATCATCAGTTATTGAAACTAGTGCAGCTGACGGTATGTGTGCAAGTCTCATTGCTCCGCCCATCACTACTTTGTGGGGAGATAAGCCTCTTTTATTTCAGGGGTACTTCTCATATTCATCAAAAAAATGGAAATAACATTGTCAGACTAGTTGAAGCGCAGACTTTTGCAGTTCATTCTTAATCGTGCCATTTGTATGTTCCACTAAACCTGAGGATTGTGGTTGATAGCTACAACGAAATGTCTGCTTGATCGCAAAAGCTGTGCAGATTATCTGTAACGCTCCATTGTTGAAGTGTGCGCCACGATCAGTGTCAATAGAAGTTGAGAGGCCAAATCAAGGAATCAACTCCCTCAACAACAATTTGGCAGCTGTAAGGCTATCTGATATTGTGGTGGGAAATGCTTCCACCCATTTTTAAAACAGGCAGACAATTGGTAAGGCATATTTCAAACCATTGTAATGTGGTATCTCAGTAAAGTCTGCATGTAGTCCCGTAAATGGGCCTTCTGTATTGCCATTGTGCTTCATAACCTTAACAGTTTTCATGCCCTGGTTATTTAAATAAAATACTACAATTGGTTCTGTCGGATAGAACAATTTCTTAATATGCCATATTTAATATGAATGAAAGAAACACACCAAATAACGTTAATCAAGTGATTTGAATAATTAGAATCTTATTTCAGTTTGTAAATACGGCTGCCACAAAAACGTTAAACAAATTGTTCGGACAAATAGGTGACATTTTGTGGATATGTGAATCGAGTGAGTAAGGTGACAAATGTGACAGTGAGCATGAAAGGATTATATACAATAAGGGGGACTGTACAACAGTAAAATGAGTGATTCAATTAACATCTGTCCTTCTATAATTTGTTTTACATGTTTTCACAGAACCCTAGCACATGACTTATTTAAGCTTTGGAGCGATGAAACCATAGGGCATGAGCGAGTGTGGAGCGTCGACGTTTCGACCCTGCGAGGCACATTAATCAGGAATAAGGTCGCAACTGGTCTTCTTCAGGACAGTAGGATGCAAGGGGACAGCCTAAAAAGGGGCAAAACGAACTAGAATATGGATAGGGTGTGTTTCAGGAAATCGGAGACTAGCAGAAATGGGTGGTCACAAAGACCTACCAAATACTTGGATACACACGTTGTCGATCTGGTTCAAGAAGGCGTTATGTACTGAAATCTTCTGTTAAGACCAGGTGCTTGAGTTAGAAGCAGTCTGAAAGTAGCAATGTGAGCGCGTGATTATGTCAATATTTGCATAGCTGAATTGGCTGAGACATGTAGAAAACATTTACAAAACATACCTCTGGTTAGAGGAGGCTTTACTGTTAGACAAATACCATCGTCCAAGATTGGAATCTCAATTTAGATATATTAGTACGTATCGAGATTCAGGGCATATACCGGTTTATCACTCATTTTACTGTTGTACAGTCCCCTTATTGTATATAATCCTTTTATGCTCACTGTCACATTTGTCACCTTACTCACTCGATTCACATATCCACAAAATGTCACCTATTTGTCAGAACAAATTGTTTAACGTTTTTGTGACAGCCATATTTACAAACTGAAATAAGAATCTAACTGTTCAAATCACTTGATTAACGTTATTTGGTGTGTTTCTTTCATTCATATTAAATATGGCATATTAAGAAATTGTTCTATCCGACAGAACCAATTGTAGTATTTTGGTTAATTGCCCAGGTTCTGAGGGATACAGGGCTACCCCATTCATATTAACGTCTGGTTATTTAAATGGGATGTCAAACAATGACTGCACACATCTTCAGCAACATATCAGAATCCTGTATTCTCCCAGTATTTCTTTGAAATCCTAACCAGACGATCTCTTCCTGCATGAATTTGATTATAGAAATATTCTCACTTGGGCTGCAACATTGAGTTTGGTAGGACATATTTCTGTTGTGAATTTACATACAAATCCTGATCATTCTTTTTGTAGCCCAGTTTTCTCCAACTCCTTTTCTCATTTTCAGGAGCATCTTCCTGTAAGTTCATCAGTTCAGTCAAAGATGTTTGCATCAAATCCATAAAGAAACAATTCACATTATTTGAAATCTGTGTAGTATCAGTTGTGAAATCATAATTTTCATTCTCTTGAACAACTGACATTTCTTGTAAGGTACAATATCTTGCCATCTGATCTGGGTATCTATTTCTTAATGTAACCATGTTCTTGCCAGCCTTGTGGGCTGTGCGCTTAACAACTGCTATTTCTTTTGTCTTCTGAATTGCACCCAACAAATCCAATATATACATGCTGTTTTTAATTGGGGCTCCTGAAGATGTCATAAATCCACTTTGTGACCGTAGCTGTCCATAATCATGAACAACACCAAAACCATATTGTCCATCTATATAGATTTTCACATTCAAATTTTCTGATAAGAGCAAGCTCTCGTTAAGGCAATCAATTCTGCCACTTCACAGATGTCACATTTGGTAAGGAGGATGCTTTAAGTGTCTCCGTGATAGAGCATGCTGCATAGGTAGCTTTTAGTCTTCCATACTGGTCTCTCAGACAAGAACCATTAACAAATAATGTTAAATCTGCCAGTTCGAATGGAACTTCTTTTATGTCTGGTCTTGGTTTTATGCATAATTCTGTCACCTGTATACAATCATGCTCCAATTCATCATCATTTTCATTTTCGCTGTCTTCACAATTCTTGTCTGAAATTGGAAGCAGTGTTGCTGGATTCAGGACATTACATCTTCGAGTGGAAATATTCTCTGCTGCAAGAATGGTTTGCTCATAACGTGTTAATTTACTGTTTAATATGTGCTGTGTTTTTGTCCTTGTTAAAAAGGATCTCAACTGAATGAGGGACATGAACAATTAGAGTATGACCCATCACAATTCCTTCACTTTGTTCAATTGCCAAACAGCTGCAACCAATTTAAACTGGACCCAACACATCTTAAAGATGCGCCACTAGGTGCATACATCCTCCATGCTTCTGAGTGAGAATTGAAAGTGCACATCCATCTTTCTCACGACAGAACAGAAAAAACCTCATATTGTAATCAGGCATCCCGAATGCGGAAGCGTGACTCCAACTCCTCTTTCAATTTCTTAAAGGCATCAAGACACTCATCATCAAATGGTATTGAATCCTGTACATCATTGCTCGTTAAACTTACTAAAGATATCACATTCAAAAAAAAGTTAGTAACCAACAAATTCAATAAAACATCCAAACCTCCCTTTGGGTGGTCGGGGTACTCGGTTTCAGAATTGCAGAAGCACATTCTTTAGAGACTTTCCTCACATCTTTTTCAATATGGTATCCAAGATAAGCAACTTCCTTTTCACAATACTGTAGGGGTGATTTATGCCTATTTTCAGCGAAGTGGTTTAGCAAAATAATTATTTCCAGTTTTACTGACCTCTTTCATCTTGGATACTATCAGCAAATCATCAATCTATTGAACAAGGACTGAATTACATGGCAACTTTAAACTTCCTAAATCTTTTTCAGTATTTAGGGGAAAATTGAAGGATTCAATATACCCTTGTGGGATCCTGCACCACACAAGAACTTTATTAAAAAATCGAAATGCAAAGAGGAACTGTGAATCCTCATGAAGTGGGATTGAATACAACGCTTGGCATAAGTCAATTACTGCATACCAATCTGCTTCTGATGGATTTTGAAACAAAACGATTGCTGGATTGGGTACCAGCGGACAATAAGGGACTACAATTGTATTTATTTTTCAGAGCTCTTTCATGATTCTCCATTTTCCTTTTTAATATTCATCACTGTAGAATTGTAAGGACTACCAAGCACTTCTCGGAGAATTTCTTGCTCAATCATTTTTCAATCACTGGTTTCATTCCTTCATCTGCCCCAATTGGTAACCCTGTACTGCTTAGTTCTAGGACATGTTGCATTTGGTTTATCTTTATTTTCACCAGTTCTGCTTTTTTAACCAATCGAATCTCTTTATCAGTATGGTCACATACCTCTTGCTTGACAGTATATATTAAATCCAGAGGTAAATCTTCTTTTGTCAAAACTGAGTACAAGTCAAATCTTGTATCTTCTGAACTTAGTTTAAAGACAAAGGGCCTGATTTAGATCTTGGTGGACGGGTTACTCAATCACAACGGTGACGGATATCCCGTCCACTGAAATATAAATCCCATAGGATATAACAGGATTTAAATTTCGGTGGATAAGATATCTGTCACCATTGTGACGCAGTAATTCGTCCACCAAGATCTAAATCAGACCCTCAACCCTTATCTTGTGTATCAATTGTTACACCATCCAGTGTGCAACATATCACAGAATTCATTTTGCAAAGAAGGTCCCTTCCCAGCAAATTCACAGGACTCGAATCACATAATATAAATTGATGCTTATTCTTCATTTATTTAAACCATTTATAAAGCACAACTGTCACCAAACTAGTATCCTGGTGCTAAGCATACATATAGGTACTATCCTGCTGAAAATGCACATGCACAAGTTCCAGAAGCAAGTCTGGGTTACTTCGGAAAGAGCTATGTCTTCTAGGCCTTGCTGAATTGCAACAACTCCGTTGAGGCCCTTAGTGAGGGTGGAAGCTCATTCCACATATAGGCCGCTTTGACTGTGAAGGCCTGGCCACCTTGTCTTGATCTTGGAAATGTATGGGTACAGATCAGGTTTGCAGAGCTCGGCCAGAGAAGTTTCACAGTTGTGCATCCTTTCAATCTGTGCTGTAACAGCACAGGTCCTTTTCCTGGCAGTGCCTTAACCACAGTGCACATGGCATTCAGAATTATAGTATTTTGTTGGTATCCTGCATTATATGGCATTTTATTTCTCATGTTTTGTTGCATTACTAGGGCTGTTGGCATGGACATTCAAAATGATTTCTGATTCTGCATATTCTGCCCTGAATTCTGCATATTTGACATCACATTGCCTCTCTGTGTCTGCTGAATTTGTTCCAAATTCTCTTGAATCCTTTTAAGATTCTGTCTGTACTCTTTTTTTTCCAGTGTTCAATCCCCCCGCAACAATGAAATGCTGTATTCTTTTTCAACATTTGCATCTATCCCATCTCCTCTGCCTCCTTGTATCGCCTGATTCATTGCATTTTGCACAAAATTCATATTTGAACCTATTTGATTCCGTGACCGTCTGTCAAACTGTTTATTCTGAACGATCATCATCTTCTCCTTTAACTTCTTTTGCCTGTTCTCAAAACAATCACTGTTATTTTTCACCAACATCAAGATCTCATAAATGCCTTTAATCAACCAACAAAATTCACTCTGTTTGATGTAATTACTAATCTCTGATCTTAATGCATTCACAAAAGCAGAAACAAAACCACTAACTCCATCTTTCTCTGGATTTTCGACTCCGCTTCATTTCTTATAAACCTGCATTAACCTCTCATAATAGGAATGTACTTATTCTTTTGGTTCCTGTGTCATTCCCAAAATCTTCTCCCAATTTATATCCCTTTCTGGAATTCACTTTTTCAAATACTCAATCACATCCTTGTACTCGTTTGCTATCACTGTTGCTGGAGCATTTTGACCAAGTACAACTGGTTCTAGTATTGGCCATCCAACAACCGATTTATATTCCAACTCCAAATCTCCAGGAACTACAATCTCACACAATGTATTTTAATCAATCCATACCATCGAGGAAATGTGTGTCAACTTATGGATTTCGCCATACCACTTTGCTGGGTCTTCTCGCAATTCCAGAAAGTTATGCGTAGAAGTATACAAATGAGCCCTTGTTAATGGAACATGCACCACATTTCATCCAGGTACTTCCCTTAAAGGGAATTCTGTCACAGAATTTGTCCTTACTTCTGAATCATGTGCAATATTTCGTACCTTTCCCTCAATCCCTTTCATTTTCTTTTTATGCGCTGTCCCTTTCTTCCATTTTTCTTGATATTTCTTTGTCAGTCCAGTCTCACGTTTTCTCAATTAAATCTTGGCAAGTAATCAGGCCCATTTCCTTGATCTCATCATGTGATATCCATTTTATAATTTTGTTTTAAATTTTTCATTTTTACAAATGTGAACTTGTAATCATCGCCTAATTCTTCCAATTTGTCATGCTCATAATTAGTACATCTAGCTGCTTCTTTTATAATATACCTCATTTCATCAGCATTATACGTCAGAAGTCTGTTCAAATCCACATTCCCTTGAAGCATTTCACCAAATTCCATTTTTAGAATTGCAATTCAGATTTATTTAGGTGGTGGTTCTACTACCACTGTTCTCTTAGAAATAACCTGTCTCTTCTCCTCTAATACCCCGTGTCCACTTGTACTAGGCACTACCATACTCCACTCGAATCTGCCCCACTCCAGTTTATCCCACACTTCCCCAAGCTGCCCCTCTCCGATCTACCCCACTCCATCCCACTAATTTTTAGCCATGAACAGCAGCCACACTGGTGTACAACATGGCTAAAACACATTTTCAAAGCCAGTAGCTCTCGGCGAGGCCTATTGGCTCTGACAAATAAATGGTGTATTGTACGAGAATGTAGCATAACTATACTACATTATTAATCACACTTCTAAATACTTCTAAACAAAAAAAGTGTTTCTAGTGCAACATTACTAATTCATGGTTACAACTATATGCATTATTAACATTTATTCATTTGCATTAATTTCTCACCCAAAATCGCACAACAGAAAAAACTTTGACTTCTTGATAATATTGAACTGATATTTTTCTTTTTGCAGGTAGCATAGAGCACAAGCATATATGTATTTCTGATTAATGCACTTTATTAAGAAGAGAATTATGTGACCCACCCCTATTTGAATTTGGAAGGAACTTTGAAAGAATATAACGTAACATGAAGTAATGATTCTGTCACATCCTAGCAACTGATATTTGTTTCCAGGAGGCGACAGTGCCACACCCTTCTTTTGTCCAGTCATCTGGGTTTTCAGAGCAGGTGCATCTGGAAGGGCAGGGTCCTGTTTTTCTTTCATACAGGGTAGATGTGTTATTCCAGTGGTGGACTCGGGGTCTTAGGATACATCTGTGTCCTACATCAATTTCCTTAGCTGCCTGGTTCCTGAGAATCTGTCACACTTCTATGCATGTCTGTCTAAAAACAAACTCTGTGTGATCCACTCTGTTAGCATAACGTCTAACAGGACATAGTACAAGTGCAGATTGCCCCCCTGACCCTAGTTAAGAATATCATTCCTCTCCTTGGATGGTCTGCTTTCTTGTATGTGCCACGTGGCTTGATTGGTAATTCAAGTTGAGACCTGTAAGTCCTATTGAACTGCAATAGCTGTGTGTTGGACCTTGCCCTTTTTGCAGGGTTATCCCCAAACTTTTTGCCTTCGTCCTCCTATTTTCTCTCACCTGTTTTTGTTGGTTTTAGGACTCTGGGCACTTTACCACTGCTGATCAGTGCTAAAGTGCATATGCTGTCTGTCTAAATTGTGATTATGATTGGTTATCAATGATTGGCATATTTGATTTACTGGTAAGTCCCTAGTAAAGTGTGTCCAGGGCATGTATATCAAATGCTACTATTGGGCCTGCAGCACTGATTCTGCCACCCACATGAGTAGCCCTGCAACCATGTCTCAGACCTGCCACTGCTGTGTCTGTGTGTGCAGTTTTAAACTGCCATGTCGCTCAGGCAAGTGCACCCACTTGTCAAGCCCAAACCTTCCCTTTTACTACATGTAAGTCACCCCAAGGTAGGACCAAGGTAGCCCCATGGGTAGAGTGCAGTGTATTTGAAAGGTAGGACATGTACTGGTGTGTTTTACATGTCCTGATAGTGAAATACTGCTAATTTCGTTTTTCCATATTGCAAGGACTATATCTCCCATTGGGTATCATAGGAGCTGCCTTGTAACCTCTTACAAGTGTAACTTCCACTTGGTAAGAGATAGAGATATGGAGTTCGGGGTCCCTGAACTCACAATTTAAAAATACATCTTTTAGTGAAGTTGGCTTTTAATTTGCTTGTTTGAAAATGCCACTTTTAGAAAGTAGGCTTTTTCTAACTTTACCCCTCTGTGCCTCTGCCTGCCTGTGGGAGCTACGTCTGAGGCAGTTGGGTTGTTTGTGCATTCACTCTAGAGAGTCACACAGAGGGAGCTGAGGTGTGCCCTGCATATCCTGATGGCCCACCACCAGGCTGATGGGTCTTCCTGAGCTAGAGTGGTGGGAGGAGTTGTCACTGACACCTGAACAGGGCTGTGCCTGTCCTCACACAAAGCTGTCTCCGCCCCCCTGTAGTGAGTCTGGAGCCAGCACAGGGAAAGGCAGGGTCTTGTGCACTACAAAGACTTTCCTTAAAGTTGGCCTTCTTCGAAGGCAGAAACTGGTATAAGTTCTGGAGCTGTGATACCATAACTTCAGAACACTTCTGGACTAAGGGGAGATTCTGCCAAGAAGAAGAGCAAGAAAAGCTGTAGGAGGGGAACTGCCACTCTGCTTGTGGCTGTGCTGTGCTAGCCTACTGCTTGTTGCTTCTGTCTTGGAGAGTGAAAGGACTGGACTTTGTTTTCGTCATCCTGCTTGCCAAGGATCTCCAAGGACTTGTGTGTGCTTGCCTCGTGTTAAGAAGTCTCAGGGCCATCAAAGACTTCACTTCCTGCCCCTAAACTCCTCTGTTGGGAGTTCTTACCTGCCAAGTGGTGCCAATTCCAGTTCAGGGCCCTTGAAGGTGGCTTCTGCTGCAAGAAGAGAAGAAAATCCATGCACCGACCTTCAGCGCCTCTTCTTCCCGCTGCAGCCTTGCCATTGAAAAAACCAATACATTTCCGCTGTGCGGCCGAAGAATCGATGCTGCACCTGTCGTGCGGCCCCAAGATCGCTGCATCCCAAGTCCCGAGCAACGTGATTCTGAAGTCCGAGACTCCCGCTCCGATGCAGGCCCTGCTGTGCGGCTGAAGTTTCGACGCATCACCTGCATCGCGGCTGGGAAATCGACGCATCGCCTGTTTTGCCGCCGCCGCATCGACCTAGCACGACTGCATTTTCCACGCATTACACCTGTACGCCAAGTCTTCATTGACATTGCCAAACAGTAAGGCCGCGTGTCCGAAATTCAACGCATCACCTGCCCTTTCAGAAGGGAATCGACGCATCACCTCCCTTGTCAGCAAGGAATCAATGCATCACCTCCTCTGCACCGCAGCAAGGAATCGACGCATCACCTCCTCTGCACCGCAGCAAGGAATCGACGCATCACCTCTTCTGCACCGCAGCAAGGAATTGACGCATCACCTCCTCTGGCAGTAGTAAATCAACGCATCACCTCTCCTGAAAGTAAGGAACCAGCACCTCATCTTCCCTGTGCCTATTTTCATCTTTGATTTTGACTCATCCCAGGTACTTTGCACTGAGAAGTGATGCATCCATAGTTTTCTGTAAAGTGAACTGTTTGAACCTTCTAAAAGTGATATCTTTGCTTGTGTATGTTGGATTTTGTCGTTTTATTCAGATAAAGATAGGTCATTTTTCTAAACTGGTATGGTGTCCATTTGTAGTATTTTCACTGTGTTACTGTGTGTTTATGTACAAATGCTTTACACATTGCCACCAAGATAAGCCTGACTGCTCATACCAAGCTACCAAGGGAGTGAGCAGGGGTTATCTTGGGTCTGTAACTCCCTTACCCTGGCTGGAATAAGGGTCCCTACTTGGACAGGGTGCAAGCCACTGCCAACTTGAGACCCCATTTATAACACTGTCTACAAGAGATCTTGTTCTCAGTGTTCCCTACCAATCGAAAGCCCAGGGCTACAAGGGACCACAGCCTGATGCAGCCTTTTTTGGCTCACAAGTCCCCAGTGATTTTAAACTGTAGGTTTAGAAAGATGTTTTCTAATGTTAAGCTTCATCATAGGGTTCCTCCTCTGTTTATGGTGTAGGCTTCGACTTTCCCGCAGGAGAGGAGCTCATTAAGTGGATATTCCCTATGTGGGCAAATGGTGTGGGTGCAGAGTGCCCCCATGTACACTGTGATGAAGCATGCTACCTAATGGTAGGTGAGGGTTTACATTCTAGGAAATATAGATTTCTTGTAATAGTTCTGTATACTCAGACCTCAAGTACCTTGGAGGATGCACATTACTGTTGTTAGACGGTACTTGTGGGTCTTTAAAAATGCCCTGGCCTTTTTTTGTGTTTTTGGTTAGGATTTGACACTAGCCAGGAGAAAGTTCTTTGTTTTTATTTAAAGAGGGACTGGGTATAATGGCAAGTTCAAATTACTCGCCACAGTGATTCATGTACTTGTAGTCCCCTCTTTCATCAGGCAAACCATCCTACTTTCCCCCTTTCTTTTTTTTTAAACCATGTAGAAAAAGATAGAACGAAAAGGACTAAGGGCCATATGTATCAAAGGGTTTTACCCATTCTGTGTCTATGGGAAAATGTGTTCATGCATATGGCCCTAAGGGCCTGGTTTAGACTTTGGCAGGCAGGTTTCTCCATCACATCAAAAATTATGGTCAGTGGGCATCTCACAGAGCGGGTTTTTCCATGCATATGCACCTGGCTCCTGAATAAGTACCTCTTTGTTGTGAAATATATGTTCCTGTGCCTGGTCTGTAGATTGGGACTTCCATGAGTATGGGGAAAGTATTGTTTATGGAACTATCAGTTCAAAAGTCACAATATTGAGTGCTTTGTACTTTATACCTATATTTGTACTCTATACTTTGTGATTGTAATCATTTGCTAACCAGCTGAAATACTGATGTGGAGGTTCCACTGAGGAAGTTAGCAGGAATGCTGCCTTCACTGTAAAGCATGTCATTCAGATAACTTCAGTCGCAAACTTTAGAGTATCCAAATCAACCAAATAGTTGATGTCACAGCACTCCTTAAACAGTAAAAAGTCTGTCCATTTGTTCCTGAGAGCTCTAGGAATTGCAAGCCATTATCAGGAATTCTATCCTTTGTGGCAGTAGCGGCTCGTATAGGGCGTGCTGCGAGGTGGTGGGGTGTGGCGGGGAGGGGCAGGGTAGGGGGTAGCAAACACGGACATAAGACGGAACGGAGGAACGTAATAATTACTTTCCTCCGTTCCTTCCTATGTCCGTGTTTGCTACCCCCACACCCTGCCCCTCCCCCGCCCAGCAGCACGCCCTATACGAGCCGCTACTGCTTTGTGGTAGTTAATATGTGTTGGCTTTGGTCATACCACTCCTTTAGCAACTTCTGGCCGAACTGAAGGGTACTGTTCCCTTTGTGCATCAACTGGCTAGACAGATAACTTACCACTTTCAATTTAGGACATCTATGGCTCCCTTTTCAACCCTTCTTCATGAAAATGAATGGGCCGGGGACAGGCCTGCCCTTCACCAAGTTGACCACAATAACGTTTCCACGCCCTCCTTTCTACTGAAACCACCCACTCTCATATTGCTTATATCTGATAGAGACTTCTAGCCGCAGATTCCTTACCTTAGAATTATCCCCAAGCGTCAGACTGGATCCAGAAATGTTTCGGGAGTAGTACCCCAGTGCATGGTCAGGTACTGCCGAGTCCCCCTCTGCCCTTACTTCCAAACCCTTGAGTTGGGGGGCCCCTCCCAGCCCCAGTGTTGTCCACCGCCCCTCTTCCCCCAAGGCAACAACTTAATCAACACACCAGCTTGGATTAAGGGTCGTAAACCCCGGCCGTATTTTATTTCATAACAATAAACCAAACATTAAAAACATTATTTACATCATTTATACAATACGCAGAAAGTCCGGTCCATTACATTGATAGGTACAGTGTGTCATTTTTGGTTATCCTTAACATGTTTCTAATACATAGCCATTCCTATCATAAGTTAAGTGATCAACAGCATTATCTTTCTGCGTATCCCTGTTTGAGCCTACGGCAAGGTCAATGACTGGCCCAAGATCTAGATTAAGCTAGGTCCCACCCTCCTACCGGAGTCAATCAATCAATCAATCATGGGCTTGTTGAGCGCAACTACTCACCCGTAAGGGTCTCAAGGTGCTGGGGAGGGGGGGAGGTGCAGGATCCAGTCCATCAAGGAGGAGGTCTATCGAAGAGCCATGTTTTGAGGTTTCTCGTGAAGATGGGGAGTGATGTCTGTCTGAGGTGGAGCGGTAGGGCATTCCAGGCTCTGGCTGCGAGGAAGGAGAAGGAGCGGCCTCCCGATCTGGACTTCCTGGTGCGGGGGACCACGGCGTAGGAGAGCTGGGCTGATCGTAGGGTCCTTTGGGGTACATGGAATTCGAGTCGGCTGTTCAGGTATGCTGGTCCGGTGTTGTGGAGGGCTTTGTGTGCGTGGATGAGAATATTGAAGGTGATTCTATCCTCGATGGGGAGCCAGTGGTGTGTGCGCAGGTGCTGGGAGATGTGGCAGTGTCTTGGCAGGTTGAGGACTAGTCTTGCGGCGGTGTTCTGGATGTTTTGTAGCTTGCGGGTGAGGTCTTTGTTTATTCCGGCGTAGAGTGCGTTGCCGTAGTCAAGTCTGCTGGTGACGAGGGCGTGAGTGACGGTCTTTCTGTGTTCGAGGGAGATCCATTTGAAGGTCTTGCGTAGGAGGCGGAGGGTGTGGAAGCAGGAGGATGTGACGGAGTTGATCTGGCGGTCCATTTTGAGTTCGGAGTCCAGGATGATTCCGAGGTTGCGTGCGTGGTCCGTGGGGGTGGGTGGGCTTCCAAGGGCGGGGGGCCACCAGGTCTCGTTCCAGGCGTCTGGGTGTGGGCCCATGATGAGTACTTCTGTTTTGTCAGTGTTGTGTTGTAGGCAGCTGCTTTTCATCCATTTGGCGACTGCTTCCATGCCTTCTTGAAAGTTGTGTTTGGCTGCGTTGGGTTCGTTGGATAGGGAGAGGATGAATTGGGTGTCGTCTGCGTATGAAACAATGTTGAGTCCGTGGGTTCTGACGAATGGGGCGAGCGGAGCCATGTAGACGTTGAACAGCGTGGGGCTGAGGGAGGATCTGTGGGGGACTCCACAGGTGGTTGGTGTAGGGTCCGAGGGGAAAGGAGGGAGTCTGACCCGCTGCGTTTTGCCGGAGAGGAAAGAGTGGATCCAGTCGAGGGCCTTGTCCTGGATCCCTGCGTCGTGAAGTCTGCGTGTTAGGGTGCGGTGAGAGACTGTGTCGAAGGCCGCTGAGAGGTCGAGGAGGATGAGGGCTACTGTCTCTCCCCTGTCCAGGAGGGAGCGGATGTCGTCTGTTGTGGCGAGGAGGGCGGTTTCTGTGCTGTGATTTCTTCTGAAGCCGGATTGGGATGAGTCGAGGATGTTGTGCTCTGCGACGAAGGTGGCGAGTGACCTTGCGCAGGGGGCCCAGTTCACCAGAAGGTTACCTCACCCCGGGCACCCCCTACGCCCTCAACATTATCTCCATAAGGGCCCGTGCAGTTATGCCCAGCTTACTTGCGCGCTTGCGCGTGTGCGGGGGTTGGCCGAACAGCCTACCGGAAGCGGAACTTCCCCATACCCCGCACCCTTCCAGCCTACCGGCTGTAACTGCCCCTGGAGTTCCATGAGAGACCATCTGTCCCCCCTCAGGCGTCCCCATTTGACAATGGTGATGCCTGCTAAGGACCGTAAACTATGCTCCCCAATCATGACCTTACCGCCACAGGCCAGTATAGTTGCCCGACTATCTGGCCTCCCCCCTCTGCCTCCAGAAAGGTCATGCCCTGCTCCGTGTCCCCACTAGCCATGCAAGTAAATTTTCCATGAACAGCTCATTACCCCGTTTAGAGAGGTGCACGCCATCCTGTAGGAAAAACGGCTCCCCCCGGATGCACCCATGCGCTATTGTCTGCAATTTCGGGGATTGGAATAATTTATCAATCCGGTTGTTGATCCTTTTCACTGAGTGGTTCAAGGCCCACACGGACTCGCCCCCTCTCCACTGAAATCTGAGAATCATGTGTGACCATACCAGTATTGCTTCCGGGCATCTGTTCGCCAGCCACCCGACTTCTGTAATCAGGGCCTCAACTACGCCCTTCCTGCCAGGTGCACCAGGTCATTACCCCCTAGATGCAAGATAAGCGCTGCAGGGGGTACTTGATTCTTGCCCAGCAAGCCTACCAACATATCTCTGAGCTGGCCAAAGTGTAGCCCACCCTGCCCGTGGAAGGAGACATTAAAACCGGCCTGCTGTGCTCTGTGCGCATAGTTGCCTGCAAAGAAAAATTGTCTCAACCTTTTTACATATGAGTGGCCAATAACCCACACGTCCATTTCTCTGTGCTCCCAGGCGGGCACCTGGTCCACAACAGGTGCTGATGGACGACGAACCGCTGCAAGCTTCCCTCCTGCTGGACAGGATGTAGAAACTGAAAGTCAAACCAGGAAGAGAAAAACAACTGTAAGTGAAAAAGCACCACAACTCTAGAGCATATGCAGACGTACATAGCGCTTGTAACAATCTGAGGACCACCTACCAATCCTCTGCACCGTGCTCCCGGAAAACCCCCTGGCTGCCGCTTCAGTGGGGGCCCCTATCCTGAAGGAGTGGGTCCCGAAACTGCCTGGGTCTAAACCGGCCTTCTTGATGGCCATGCCCATGACCCTTCTGAATTGAAATGTAGTGAGCGGGGACCCATCTGCATGCATTAGCAATGGAGCAATGGACCCCCGCGCCCCTTGGCCTGTGTTCCAGGAATGCCTCAAGGTTGGCGATGGGGCAGCAAGTGCTCCCTTCCGCCCTTCGCAATACCACACCTTCCCCTCTACCCTCCTGATCGGTTTTCGACCTGGGAATGGATATAAATAACGAGTCTCCTTGCACTTTTACATGGCTGAACTGCAAACCCCCCTGCCAGTCCTTTTTATTTTTTGACACCAGTTCCCCAATCCTGAAAGCGCCATAGAACGCCAGAGAAAAAGCTGTTTTAAACAGGAGCGTTTCGCCCGCTGAGTCACAAACCTGATTCAGCATGCCCAGCAGTGCAGCCAAAATTTCGATACCTATGGGTCGCCTCACATCTGGCTGTGAACCTTGCAATCGCTGCGACCCTTTCAGCGCTTTCCTCGCTATAAATGTGCTAGTGGGGTCACCCCTGCCTTTTACTTTTGCGAAAAAGGAAATTGCTGCAATGTGTCATCGCGCCGATGCCACTGAGTGCCCCCATCCTTCATTGCTCGCAAGTAGGAAAACACTCTCCCCAGTATCATGTCAGGTCTCCTCCCATCCTTCACCCACAAAATTGCAGTAAGCCCAAAACGCCCCTTCGTATGCCCTCCTGTTCCTGCGTGCTAGGCTAGCTGCCACGAGGTCCTGTAATTGGGGGCACCAAGCTGCCAAAGCTGGTCTGGGGAAGGCGTTGGGTTCTCTGCAGCTTCTGGGTGGTGGGACATGAAAACCTGCATCTTAGACCGAGAGAGCGCGTCAGCAGCATGGTTCAATACACCTGAGACATGTTTTGCTCTAAACAGCAGGTTCAACCTCATGCACAACAGTCTTATTTCGTTCAATAAACGCAGGATCATCTTACATTTTGCTGATTGCTGATTGATGCAGTCCACCACAGACATATTGTCAGACCAAAAGACTACCGATTGGTTTCTCAGCTGATCTGGCCATATGGACAATGCCACTAGGATGGGAAACAACTCCAGGAAACCAATGTTCCCGTGAGCCCAGCTTCCATCCACCATGCCGGCCAGCGTTGCGCCACCCATGATGGACCTAGAATGGCGCCAAATCCTTCGCTACCTGCCGCGTCAGTCATCAGCCCGATATCTGGACTGGATCTCGGTGGGCTGGGCCACATCACTTTCCCATTGAAATCACGCAGGAATGCCATCCAAATCCGCATGTCCTGCCTGACCTCACTGGATAGCCAGGTGTGATGATGTTTTTCTTTGAGGCCTGACATAGCCTGTGCAATTGTGCATGAGAATGGCCGTGCCATGGGAATGATTTTCAAAGCAAAATTTAACTGTCCCACTGTTTGTTGTAGCTGGTGCAGTGTAACCTTCTCCTTCCTCA
Source organism: Calotriton arnoldi (assembly GCA_963921515.1). NCBI lineage: Eukaryota > Metazoa > Chordata > Amphibia > Caudata > Salamandridae > Calotriton > Calotriton arnoldi. The sequence continues at coordinate 2,209,365 of CAWUFW010000577.1, read as the reverse complement.
AGCAGTGTTGTAATGATGACCTGAATGCTACGATTTTTCCTTTTGGCAATCGTGACACCCCTTGCATTGAATCCAACTCTATCCCCAAGAATTCGATTTCTGTGGTTGGCCCGACCGTCTTACCTTGCGCCAAAGGCACACCAAAGTCATGCATGAGCGCACAGAAACTCTGCAGCGCCCGGCCGCATTCCTGGGAGCCTGGTGCTCCCAAGAAAAGGAAATCATCTAGGTAATGTAGGACTGACTGGTGGCCCGTCACCTGCCTGAAAACCCATTCTAAAAAAGAACTGAACTTCTCAAAGAGCAGGAAACAGAACACCCCATAGGCATGCATTTGTCCATGTAAAACTTCCCTTGGAACTGGAAACCCAGCAGGTGGAAATCCAGCGGATCTACCGGTAAAAGGCGGAAGGCTGATTCGATATCTGATTTTGCCAAGAGTGCGCCGGGTCCCAGCCCCCTAAGCATCTCAACTGCCTGATCAAAGGATGCGTACCTGACCGTGCACAGCTCTCCATCTATGGCGTCATTCAAAGATTGGCCCTTGGGGGCCGAAAGATTGTAAATCAGACGGAACTCCCCCTTCTCCTTCTTGGGAACTACCCCCAATGGGGAGCACACAAAACCCTCCACCGGTATGCTGTCAAATGGACCCGCTACTCTGCTCAGCCTTAATTCTTTTTCAATTTTTGCTGCCACCACCCCATTATTGGCTCTCACAGATAGCTGGTTCTGACAATATGACACTCCTATGTAGTCAGGCGCAGGGATTCTGAAACCGTCCCTGAAACCTTCGAGTAAAATTCTAGCTGACGTGGGGCAATTGTATCTATTCAACCATGGGTTCAGAGCACTGGTTATGATGGGGGACCAGGCCTTGGCGAGGGATACACCCTCAATCTTGTTTTTTACCTCCTTTGTCCTTTGTTTTTTTGAAACACTTGGACTCTGGGTGTGAGGTGTGGCCACAGAAAGAACATGCGTGCTTAAACTTACATGTGCCTGCCGCCCTGGTGCATGTACGCTTATTGAAGTCCCAGCATGCCCCCTTTTTTGCTCCGCCCCCCGAGCTGACTGGGGGGCCTGACCGAAAGGACTGTCCCCTTGAGCTGTCCTGTGTCCCGTATCTCATGTGACTTAACCATAAAATCATGTCAATTTGGTCCCAAGTAAGGGCAGGATCACTTGCCTTTGCTCTCCTAAAATCCTTATCATATTCTTTCCATCCCACACCACCATATTCATCATGCGCACAAGCAATCCTATTTTGGTAACATGCCATTTGTGCGCCCAGGCCTGGGAAACATTCAGACATGATTGCCATATAATTTAAGAAGCCCTTAAACCAATTGACCAGGGTCTCGTCAACCTTCTTCTTTTGTAGCCAATTAGACCAATCTCTTGGGTGCGTCCACTCTTTGTTCTTTTTAGCCTCCTCCCTCTCAGCCTCATCTACCAGCAAGGAAAACATATTCACATAACTCCCTTTCCAAATTTTTTCTTTTACTTCCTGTGACACATGCCTTCCCAAACGTTCCCTAGAAGAGCGTAACTCGCCCAAACCTAACATTGGCAATGTCTGAGGCGTACCTGCTGTTGGTGCTTCCGATGCTTTTACCTTTCCCGCGTCCAACGGCGTGTTTACTGCAAGCGGGTCTTTTCCATTTACTGTGGGTGTTGTTCCACTAGCCATTGCACTCCCTGCCGGTACTGTCTGCCCTTCCCCTGTCTGAGCCCCAGCAAACTGCGCCATCTTTTTAGCTTTTTCCAGTGCACTCTCTTCGCTACCTACCGTCTCAGCCCCTGCCGCTGGGGTCCAGGTGCCTGCCTTCTCCAACCATGGCAAAACTGCTGCCAAACTAGCTACCAAATCAGGCAGCCCTGGCGCACTCCCTGATGGGCCCCCCATTGTAGGGATGATTGGGGCCTGAGGCGGGGGAGTGGTACCTGATGTACCTGGTTGACTACCCCCCGGGGGAGTGGTACCTGATGTACCTGGCTGGCTACCCCCGCGGTAACAGGTGGGCCCCCCAGTGGGGATGCTTGGGGTCTGGGGCGAGGGATTGCTATCAGATGTACCTGGCTGACTAACCCCTTCAGCGCCCTGTGAGACCACCACCGTTGGAACCGGCACAGAAATTACTGCCTGCGGCACTGCCCCGCTGGGGCTGGTATCGCAGCCCCCTCTGCTCCCCCCTCTGTACCTCAGTGGTGACGGGGCAGGTGTTCCCCCTCTCCTGGCTCTAGCCCTTTTGGGAGCTGGAGGGAATGCCGCCCTAGAGGCCACTCCCGATCGTCTGGGCCTGTCCTCTGCCCCATCCTGCCCATCCACTTTGCTCTTCAGCTTAGCTATGGCTTGTCCCATGTCTTCCTTTTTTTGCACCATGGACTCCATAAACTTGTCCTTGCGCGAGCGCTGTTCGCTCAACTTTGCCTTAAGGGCCATTGTACCAACAGGATTCACTTCCTTTCTGTAAAACCGTAGACTGGTACCCCCTGGCTACAACTCCTTAAAATTCTAAGTAACACAGCACCAGAAACAAAGTACTCCCAACAGCCCCAGCCTACATAGGGTTTCAAAGCTGCGCACCCAAATTCACCAAAGTACTGGAAAAAACACAGGGGCCCTCTCTTGTGGCTATCCTACAATACAATGCTTAGCAAACCAAAAACACAGCCCCTGCTAAACAGATATGCCTCCAGCACATGGACAAAAACAGTGCCAGCCCCCTCAGCCACAAAACCCCATCACCTGAGAAATCCTGGGAATTTTTGTAGCCAAGGTCCGCCTAACAGGAGGCGTGGCTTGCCGAGCCGCGAAATGGGCGCTGAATAGGCGAGCTCCGCCGGCCGGAACAATTATCCTGCATATATCCGCATTAATGGTGAGCACTCACAGTGAAAAACGGTGAATCCAGAAGCGTAAGGTGTGCGGCACCCGGCGATCCCCAAATCAGCAGTGTCTGAGCCCAAGTGGTGCTGTGGCGAGTTCCGACGAGCCGAGGCCAGGAGAGATCAGCGGTTGGCGCGTGCGTGAGGCGGACAGCGGCTGAAACTGAGACCGCAGCGCCGAGGCCGCGGAAGGCCGCGCTGACCTAAGAGGGTGTCTGAGGTGCGACCTACGGCCTCGGCGAGGGAAAATCCGTAGGATACAGAATGCCGGAGGCCTGAAGCGGCGGCGGTACGGCGAGCCGGAATTGATTAACCTGCACTGTGCTCCACGGAGGGACCAAGTAAGTGCTGGCCCCGAGAGGTTGGGGGAACTTCAAAGGCGGCACCCCTGGGAGGTTACATCCGTGGACAGAAGCGTGAGACACCGAGGTGGACTAGTCGCTGCAGTGGGGGGCGCAGATCGAGTGGTAGGCTCGGAGAATCCTGCAAATATACCGCGAGGCCCAGAGAGAGCCCTGGCCTCCCCGACAAATCTCAGGACAGGGAACGAGAAGCTGAGGCCTTGAGCAGAGAACAGGTTACTGGGGCAGCTCAGAACTGCGGGCGATTGCTCTTGTGTTTAGGTCTGCTGCTCCTCCAGACTGAACTGAGTGAATGAGGTGCTGCACATACTATAGAGGGTTTGCAGCTGGGCCCCCCTGACAAAAACGGCGCTAAACTGAGTGCACCTGGTGAAAGAGAGACACCCTAAGGAGAGAAGGCCCACTAGTGCAGTTATTGGCGGCAAAAGGGGATCGCACTGTCTGCGCACTCAGCGACGAGGCAAGGCCGGATACTGCTTTGCTAGCCAGACAGGTCACAGGGAAGTGAACAGGCATAGACATACTCCGATTACCATACAAAAGTCTGGTGAGTGCATCGTGCGGCCACTCTCCCTCAAGTTACGACATGGGCAAGCAAGACGCCAAACAGCCGAAGATATCCTTCGACCAACGGAGGAACACAAGGAACACGGAACTTGAATTGGAAGCGGGAGCAGAGCGTCAATCAGAACAGCAGGGGGAAGACCAGGGGGAAGACTTGCGCACCCTCATGCTCGAAATGAGGTCCAGCCTCCGGAATATCGACACCAAGCTGGATACGTTGACCTCTCAGCTGGATGCTGTGAAGACACAGGTGGGGACACACGAAACCAGACTAGACGTTCTGGAAAACCGGGCCTCAGACTTTCACGACTTCCAAGTGGAGACAAAGGAGCAACTCCTCCAAATGGACAAGGTGCTTGGGGTCATCAGAGCGAAGAACGAGGATTTGGAGGCCCGGTCCTGCCGAAATAACCTCCGAATCACTGGGGTACCGGAGACAACAGCCATTGTAAAGATGGAAACGTACGTGGCAGACATGCTCCATGAACTATTCGATCCCCATCTTTCTTCGGTCTTCGCAGTGGAGAGGGCGCTCCGTGCGTTGGGCCCCAAGCCACCGGTGGGTGCCACCCCCGACCGATATTGGCAAAGATCCTGAACTATCAAGATAGAGACACAGTGCTGAGGCTGGCCCACGGCAAGGGCACGGTCACTTACGGGGGCAACACTATCTCCTTCTATCCTGACTTTACCCCTGCGGTGCAGGCTGCGCGGCGGGAGTTTCTTCAGGCCAAACGGCTACTCCTGCAAGCCCAGATTCCGTATGCTCTCCTCTATCCAGCAAAGCTTAAGGTCAGCTATGATGGGACTGCCCATTTCTTTACGGATGCATAGTCTGCTCTTAAGTTCGCCAAGCATGTTGGCGGGAAGGCGGCCAGACAACATCCTACAGAGTCAGCCACGGAGCATACGGGCCTCAGTGACAATGACTGAATGATTCACAGACCTGTGGTCCTCCTGATTCCGGTTCTGACGTACTCCGTGACTATGGTTTGATCAAGTTCTGTGTGTACAGCGAGGGGGTGAGGGGGATTATCTGAGCCGAAGATATAATGGTGCGAGAATTTGATGTGCAGGAAAATGGCCCCAAGGGGATTGGGATCAACCATGCATGCCCGTACGGCTCCCACTAGTTTGCAGAAGTACCTGACCGTTAATATGTCTGTAATACCAGGCGGGGATATACTCCCTACCTGCGAGCCTTAGAAGGTTGGGTGTTTGGCTTCTAAGATTTCGAGAATTCAGATGAGGCTCACCGATTTTGTTTGTTCTCGGCCACCCTGAGAAATCAGGGGTGGGTGCCGGCACTACTACGCCCCCATGGGAGAGCTCCCACTAGTTATTGGAAATGTTTCATTGTTTGGGAAGGGTTCTCTACAACCTGATTGGGGGGTTGGAGTGGGTGGTGGGTGGGGGGGGGAGATTGTTTTATTGTTTGCCAGAAATATGCCTTTAATTATGCATGAGAATTGTTATGCACACTTGTATGGATTCCTGTGCTTCACTCCACCTACCTCGTTACACTGCGGTGGTATGCATTCCCTATGACCGCTTTAAATTTTCTCACCTGGAATATCCGAGGGCTAAATGACGGTCGAAAGGCTAGGTTAATTCACTCCTATTTAACTAGGCATCACATTGATGTTTGCATGCTGCAGGAGACACATCTAAGTACTCACTCATCCCCCAGACTGAAACATGGAAGATGGGGATCGGTCTATTCATCAGTCTACTCCAACTACTCCAAAGGGGTGGCGGTCCTGATACGTAGGGGGCTGGACTGGAAAGAGGCTGCGGTGCACTTGGATCCCGAAGGTAGATTTGCTATAATACAGGGGTATCTGGGTGGCAATCAGGTGGTGTTTGTTGCAATATATGGCCCTAATTCTGACCCCCCTGAATTTTTCCAAAGTGTGTGGGCTAGGGTAAAGGCTACAAATTGCGACACCATTATTTGGGGAGGTGACTTTAATGCCATCCTTGATGACGAGCTGGACAGGAAAGGGGCATCTAGGACACTACACCCATTAGCTAGCGGGGCACTGAATGCCATATTAGCAGATGGAGACTTGGTGGATATTTGGAGGCACCTTCACCCAGGGGTTAAGGAAGGCACATGCATTACAGAATATAAAGCGTGGTCCCGGCTCGACTATTGGATAGTATCCAAAGATGTGGCCACATGGACGAGGGAAGCACGGCATTTCCCTAGGTCTTTGTCAGATCACGCGCCTTGCCTTCTGAGGTTCGAATTGCCAAACTCCATTCAGCGGATGTACACATGGCGGCTGCCGCAGGACTAGGCCTTTAAAGAGGAAATTTGAGGGGACATAACAGACTATTTCACCCTAAATACAGGGTCGGTAGATACAGCGGCTACTCTATGGGAAGCCTTCAAAACTGTGGTTAGAGGGAATTGCATAGCCAGGCAGGCGGGGGTGCTGACGGCCATCCGTGGATTTCTAGAGACGCTTGAAAAACAAATCCAGGAGCTGGAGGCTCAGTATTATTCCACTGGGGAACCCACTACTCTGGCGTTAATAAAAGAAAAACTGCTGGAATTCGAGGAGGAGGCATGTAGGGAGGTCAAGTTTCTAGGGAAACACGCCCAGGCTAGGAGATATGGGGAGGGGGACAGGCCCGGGAGGACGCTGGCGGCAATGCTCCGCCCCCCACGCAATACTGCCTTCGTCACTGAAATTACAACTGCAGATGGGTCAAAAATTAGAGGTCAGAAGGATATATTAGAGAAATTTTCTGGGTTCTACCATGGGCTATATGCCACTACACAACATTCCGCCCCTGAGGGATTGTCGCCATTCCTCGACTCACTGGAGCTGTTGTGGCTCAGCAAAGGACACAGAGACTATCTGGATTCTCCCTTTACAGTAGAGGACGTGGCCCGGGTCATAAAAAGCTTACCGCTAAACAAAGCCCCTGGTTCGGATGGTCTGACCACCGCCTTCTACAAAACATATGTTGAGGAACTAGCGCCTAAACTGTTCGAGCTCTATGTGGAGGCTCTTGAGTCTGGTGTTCTCCCACCGTCCATGCGCGAGGCGATAGTAAACCAGAGGATGAACTGGACTCATATCGACCGCTCTCTCTAATAAATGTGGAAGTCAAGATCTTGGCGAAACTGATCGCCAATAGGTTGCAGCCCTTGCTCCCACTGGTTGCTCGTCCGGACCAGTCAGGATTTATCCCGGGAAGGTCAACATCGCAAAACCTAAGAACTTTATTTTCAGTGTTACACTATCTGCACCCTGATGTACAGGCGGCCGCCGTCTTTTTAGATGCCACAAAGGCATTCGATACACTGGAGTGGCATTATCTCTTCATAATTCTGGGCCGTAGGGGGTTTAGTCCACTATTCATAAACTTGGTGAAATTACTTTACACGCGGCCGATGGCACGCATGAGGGTGAATGGCCTCCTCTCCGAACCCTTTGAAATCTCACGAGGAACGAGACCGGGATGCCCTCTATCCCCGTTGCTCTTCGCGATTGCGATGGAGCCCCTGGCAGCTCGCATCCGGCAGCATCACACCGCTAAGGGGATTGGCTTTAGTGCAAGCAGTCTGCTGATTTCACTATATGCCGACGACGTCACGCTTTATATCTCTAACCCAGCGCAGAACTTAGATCCGATATTGAGGGAATTTATTAAGTTTGGGGGCCTCTCAGGTATATCTATAAATTGGGCGAAGTCTGTGATCTTCCCGTTGACGGACACCACTGTCCGGGCCCCTTCAGAATTCCCACTAAAATGGACAATAGAACCCGTGAAATACCTAGGCATCTGGATAAGTAGAGATATGCAGGAGTTGTGGAGGTTGAATTATGGGTGTGCCATGGCCTGGCTTGAAGGTAAGATCACAGTGTGGGCGGGGCTCCCGCTCTCCTTGGCTGGAAGGATAGCGTTGATCAAAATGGTGGTACTGCCGAAATTCTTGTACTTGTTCGTTAACGTGCCAATTGTGCTCACACGACCCTTTTTTAATACCTTGCGCTCCCTATTGATCTCTTTGATTTGGGCGGGTAGGCAGGCCAGGATTTCCTGGGAGCTGCTGACGCTTCCTCTACGACTGGGGGCACCGGACATGCAGCTGTACGCTTGGAGTGCACAAGCTCAATTTTTACACTACTGGGTGCACCCGACTCCATTTCAGCCACATGTGGCCGTAGAGGTGGACGTGGCCAAACCATTGCCCTTGCGAGTCGCCCTGTTTGGGGCATACAAACGCCCTAGGGAGGGTATAGACACAGTGGAAACTCTGCGTTGGGCCTGTCACAAGTTGCGAGGGAGAGCGGGCGCGCCCACTCTATATGCCCCGTCCATGTCCCTGGCTAGCAACCCGATGCTATTCCCTACAGGGGATGGAATAGGACCAGATCTGGCACGTAAAATGCACTTGGCTACATTTGGGGATCTCTACCCAGAGGGTTCGTTTAGACCACCGCCGGTGGCAGAGGAAGGTCGCCCAGTGGCTTTTTCCGAATTATTTGCATATCATAAACTTAAGTTGGCATGCCGGTCTTTGCACGACACATTTCCGAACGCACCACCCACGTTGAGCGCTCTCGAAAACGTACTTGCGGTAGCTTCCCCTCGTAGGCTCATCACCAGGATTTACAACCATATGCAGAAGTCGGCCCCAATATTGAAGCCCCGAGCACTAATGGCGTGGAATGATGAGCTCCAAAACCCGATAACGGAAGATCAATGGCTATATTGCTGCAGCCAGCTAACGGCACTATCCCCTAATTATAAACTCCGCCTAATTCACTTTAAATTCCTACATAGATTTTACAGAACGCCCACAAGTTTACATCATATAGGTCTAAAAGAGGATGATGGCTGCTGGCGATGCGGTATTGCACCTTCAGGGTTCATACATGTTGCATGGGACTGCCCCCGTCTGGGGACCTATTGGACCAATGTGTTTAATATAATAAAACAAATAACTGGAGTGGATGGGGATCCTAACCCTCTGAAGGGACTGCTTGGATATGTTAAAGACACACCGGTGAAATATAGGAAATTACATGCAATGCTATTACTCTATGCTAAACGACGAGTAGCCATCCACTGGGGCAGTAGAAGAGTTCCGTCTAAAGAGAACTGGTTAAGGGATGTGACATTTGGCCACTCGCAATTGACCACATTCTGGGAGTTGATGCCCTCTGCATCGCGACCTAGAGATATTTGGGAACCATTTGTGGCATGGGCCAGGGAGCACCAAGGACAGACAGCGGATATGACGCAGTAGGCGTGACTGGGAAGGGAATGCAGTGAGGAGATGCTGGATAAAAACACAACGATAGATGCATGTGCGGGGAAGCAGAGGGTAATACCCTGGGGAGGGGCTGGGACCCGGACTACGAGATGCCCTGCAGGGAACTTGTGTGTTGACCTCAAATCACACTTCTGATATGAACAATATTGATGCCGTAGGTGGGAATATGGGGGGTGGGGGAGGCTGTATGGGACCTTTTTGTGAGTTAAATACTGGTATCATGACATGCGAATGACGTATTGTATATGTACTATTGGGCGATTTGTCTGGCTCTGTTGTAAGTTGTTTTGTTTGTTACGAAATGCTAATAAACAAAGATACAAAAAAAAAAAGGTCCGCCTAACAGATCCCCCAGTGTGCCTTGATGCCAACACCAGCTGGGGCCACCACCGCAACACCAATCGTGCGGGACTGGCGAGTATCAACTCAGCCTGCGTGGCTCCAAGCTGGCTCAAAAGGCACACTGGTAAGGGGCAGGCTGAAATCTCCACGCGCTGCCCAAGATGCCCCAATAACTCTCCTGCTGCTGGCTGTAGGGGCAGGCTGCAGGCTCCACCAAAAACGCTGACCAGTGCGAGGAGAGAGAACCCTGCAACGACAAATAAGGTGGGGGAAAAAAACCAAAGAATGGCTCCTGCCGCCGAAATCCGCCGAGAACCTGCAGGGGAAACAAAGAGAAAAAAGATGCCAGTTGGAGCCTCAGCTCGAGGCCCTTGTGTCCTTTCAAGGCTGTGGAGCGCCGGAGAAAGAGACCGATCCTGCCGCTCCACAGCCTTTTAAGCCCATTTTTTGGCCGGGAGCCGGTTGGAACCAGCTTTCCCGGCCGTTTCCCCGACGTAAGACCCGGAAGCGCTTCTTGCGCTTTCGGGTCAACGCCCAGCCAGCCAATCAGCTGCAGGCAAGGGCAGGTGATGCCACGTCACTACTGTGCGCGGTGCAGCCCTGCCCCTTGCCTGCCTGCGGGGGACCGGCGCGACCGCCATACTCGGCGGTGTGCCCGAGTCTGGTCCCGCCTAAGTATGCCGGTAGGTGGCATCATCCGGCACCACATGGCGTCATCCGTGCCAGAAGTGACGCGTGCAGTGCCTAAATAGGCACCATCCCAGCACGCCGACGTCAGTTTTTTTCTTTCCATGCCAGTCAGCGCAGATCCAGAGAGAGCTACCCCAGTCACTTTTTGACTGACGTTTTTCGACATTTTGTCGAAGATATTTTTGAGACATTGTCTCCTGGTGTAGGAGGTATGTCTATGAGGAAGGCTGGGCTTAAGCCCTATGGCACCTGTTACCAGCAAATGTCGGTGACGGACCCACACCTCATCTGTCTCAGGTGTCTCGGGTGTGACCACAACTCCAAGACCTGCATCGATTGTCACGCCATGCACCCCAAGGACTTAAGTGAGAGATTCCTCAAGCTCCTTGCCGCTCAACATGCGATACTGCAATGGTCTTGACCCCAGTTGAGAGGAAGGTCCCGGGATCGATCGTGGGGACATCGATCTTTGTCGCAGTCGCAGTCATCCCATTCGGGTAAGTCCCACAAGAAAAAGAAGTCAAAGAGGTCTTTGACTTCGCCCCATCCATGGAAGCCATCTGATCAGACGAGGGAATGTCTGCATTCGAGGCCTGGCTCTGCAGTGGAGCCTGCGCCTGGGCTGTCTCCGCTCCTTCCCGAGTTTCCCAGAGTCGGAGTGACCTCTGCCCATCTCCATGAGTTTTATGAGGCCATTCACCTCATATTTTTTTTTTTTTTTAACTTATTTGACGTTTTCTAAAAACAACAAAAAAAACCAGCATGACGGATACATTACATAGGTAGACATATGCGTAGCAGTAATGTTCAAGTATCAAGATGGAACAGTACAGTGTCCAGAAAGGCACAAACAGCATGAGACATCTCATCAGCATTAACCGTATGCTACAACCCCACATGCGGTGCGGGAGAGCAGATAGGAGTGAGCAAAGATATAGTTATGTAATCGAGTGTGAGGGCATCATACAGTAATGGCCAGCGGTCGATTATAGTGCACAGTTGACAGAGATGTGTGGAGTGTTTATGGCATCCGCCAGATGTTCAAGGAGATACACCTTAGGGGGGTCCCAAATATCTTGAGGGCGTGAAGTGAGGGGGAGGAGTTCTGCATATGTGTATGTTTGCTCTTGCCAAAATAACATGTCCACTCCTTAAATTTGGGTGCCCTGCCGCGACCCCATCTACATGCTACCCTCCTTCTAGCTAGTAGGAGACCAAATGAAATGAATTTCCGATGTGACACGGCCAGTAGCTCCGTGTAGCCGAGCAGCGCCAGCAGGGGAGATAGTTGAAGCTTCAAGGAGGTCATCAGCTCTAGTGCAGCAAACACTTGTCGCCAATATGCCTGGATAGTGCTACATTCCCAAGCGAGGTGCAGGAAGTCCGCAGCCTCCATCCCGCATCTATCACACTTGTCAGTGTCGCATAGTTTATATTTGTGTAGTTTAGCCGGTGTATAATATATGCGATGCAAGAATTTGTAATGTGTGATGCGTAGGCGGCTGTTGGAAGAGACCCGCTCGGTCTGAGTACAGCAATACGTCCATTGCTGGTCAGTAATATCCTGCCCAAGCTCAACAACCCATCCATCCCTAGCCTACAGGGGGCTGATGTTGTGCTGGTGTACAAGCTATGATATAGAGTAGAGACTAAGTGTGAGGCAGTATCGGTACATAGTATGTGGTGTAAGGGGGGAACCTCCTGGCGCTCCAGTGGGTATGCAGGGGTATATTCTTTAAGACCTTGTCGTATTCGCACATAAAGGAAAATATCCATGGGGGAGGGTGGATGTTTTGAAAAGAGCTGCTGAAGTGTACGAAACTTGACATTTAAATAAAGATCTCCCCAGCAAGTAATGTCATATTTAGCTTTAATTTTTTTGAAAGCGCCTTCTTGAAGGACCGGCATCTTCGGGTGGTAAGCGAGAGGGAGTAGAGGCGAGTAGAGCATGGGGGTTTGTAATCGCCTGTCAATATGCTGCCATGCTTTCACCGTGCAGTCTACCGATGTCGGGTCGGTCACCCGAGGCGTGGGTGTGGTCAGTATAGCACCCTCCAACGGAATAGGATCCGCCAGCCAGTGCTCCGCCGCCACGTGAGGCGTGTATCTAGGGGGGTGAAACCAATAGTGGGCATAGTGTGCTTGAGCACAGAGATAGTATAATTCAAGATTAGGGACATCCAACCCACCTTGGGAGTAGGGTCTGGTAAGTGTTTCCCATTGCAGCCGGGGTTGTTTGCCAACCCATGTTAACCGAATCAGCTCCGAGCGCAGTGCAGAGAAGAAATGCCTGCCCGGGTCATAAGGGATATTTAAGAAAAGATATAATAACTTGGGAAGGACAACCATTTTGATGAGGGAGACGCGTCCTGCCAAGGTAAGAGGGAGAGCATTCCATCTTGTGATGCTGCTTGCAATGTGTTCCAACGTCCTACCGTAATTGAGTCTCATCAGTTCCTCTCGGTCAGTTGTGATGGGTACCCCTAAGTATTTAACTTCAGTAGTGCACCGTTCTATGGGAAAGTCCGTACTGAATTTCGTCACTAAAGTAGTGAGTGGGAATAGCTGGGATTTTGCCCAATTAATGTGGATACCTGAGAGACCTCCGAATCGGACAAACTCGCGAAGCAACGGATTGAGATTTAGGTGTGGTTCTCTGACATAGAGGGTGACATCATCTGCATAAAGGGAGATGAGTATGGGGCGGAGGAAGCTGCTCAAGGCCTTGTCTTGATGGTGCTGTCTAATCTTGGCCGCAAGGGGCTCTATTGCTAGCGCAAAAAGAAGTGGAGAGAGAGGGCAGCCTTACCGGGTGCCCCGGGTGATCGGAAAGGGAGAGGACGTATGCCCATTAATCAGAACCTTAGCTTCTGGAGCAGTATATAAGAGGCGGATCCATGCTAAAAAAACCTTTGGGCAGCCCCATACATTGGAGAATGACAAACAGGTAGTCCCATTCAACAGAATCAAAGGCCTTCGTGGCGTCTAAAAAGACTGCCACTAGTGCCAGCTGCGGATCTACAGTTTGTAGGATGGAAAAGAGGGTGCGCAGGTTATGTGAAGTCGCTCTGACGGGGATGAAACCAGCCTGATCCAGAAGAACTAGCTTCTCCATCAGGAGACTGAGGCGGTTAGCAAGTATTTTAGCGAGGATTTTAGCATCATTATTTATGAGAGAGAGGGGCCGCTAAGAGTCGCAGAGGTCAGCGGATTTACCAAGTTTCAGAAGGGAGGTAATAAGCGCCTCCCTCATCGAGCCTGGAAGAATCTCTATCTCCTGAGCTTCCATGTAAACCTGCTTGAGCACGGGAAGCAAGTGATCGATGTAGGCTTTGTAGAAATCGATGGGGAGTCCATCGGAGCCCGGGGCCTTCCCAGATTTCATCTGCATAACTGCCTCGCGTATCTCATCGTCCTCGAAGGGCGCCGCCACAAACTCTCACTGAGTATCACCAAGCCATCCTAGCGCTACATCTTTCAGGTAGGAAGTGAGGTCTGGGGGCTCGAGCCTGCGAGTGCTATATAAGTCGGCGTAAAACTCAGTGAAAGTTTGTAAGATTTCTAGACTATCTCTATGGTGCGCACCAGCGCTATCAACTATTTCTAGGATGTAATTGGAGAAGCGGGGCAGTCTAATTTCCATCGCAAGTGCCCTGCCTGGTCTCTCCCCCTCCCCATATTTACGCGCTGTAAAATACCCTGAAAGCGAGCCTCCCGCTCAGCAGTGTCCTTGTATTCAGAAAGTTTGTCTCTAAATGTAACCTGCTGAGGCCCTGAAGAATCTCGCCTGATATCTTTTTCTAGCTGTTTCAGTTCCCCTTTGAGTTGTCGCAGGCTGCGTCGGATGTCTCTGAGGACTCCGAAGCTTTTAGCTATGCAGGAACCTCTCATCGTCACTTTGAAAGCCGACTAGACTGTACTCATGTGTGTAACAGAGCCTGCATTGCGCTGAAAAAAATCAGCAATTTCCTCCCCAAGCTCCGCCCTGAACGCGGTGTCCAGCAGTGCCTCTGGCAAGAGCTGCCAACACCTTGGAGTGGCAATCGAATTAGGGGGTGAGATCGTCATCCGAACTGGGGCATGGTCTGAATAACTTCTGGCTAAATGTTCAACAGTAAGGATCCAAGGAACAACACCCCGGGAAACAACCCAGTAATCGAGCCGTGACCAGGAAGAGTGTGCTGCAGGTAAAGTAGGTGCCTTCTCTCCCATCCGGGTACACATGTCTCCATGCATCCGTGAGCCCATGATCAGAGAACAGGCTTTCTAATGCGCCCTGTGTTTTGGTGTAGTGATGCGGGAGCGGGTTAGACCTGTCAGCTGCAGGGCAAAGAGCAGTGTTGAAGTCCCCCCCCCGGATAACGTGTGTGGACCCTACTTTCAGGATTTGTCCCCAGAGGGTAGTGAAATAGTCTGGATCGTCAATATTCGGCCCGTAACATCAGACATGCGTAACCGATTGTGCACCCAGAGTTCCCCAGATCATGCAGCTCCTGCCAGAGGAATCATGATATGTCCCACCCAAAATGAAAGGAGTATTCATTTTGACTAGAATCACTGTACCCCTTGAATACGTGGAGTAGGAGGAGAAGACTCGGTTGGTAGCCCATCTGCTTGCAAAACAGGGGCTGCGGCATGGGTCGAAGTGTGTCTCCTGAAGCATGGCAATGTGAATTTGCTGTCGATCAAGGTATGAGAGTATTTGCCTACACTTAGGGGATCTCCCAAGCCCCTGATGTTTCAGGTAAGGAGGTTGATTTTTAACATTTCAGTTTGCGGGGTCATTACAATACCGTATGATTATACCCAGAGCATTCCGGACCTAAGACTGTAAGTGTCTCTCTCAATGCGCGCTTGTATGTCTACCAGCTGGTGAATAGAAAAAATGACAATAGGAAAAAACAGTCCCCATCCCTCCCCCACCCACAACAGCACCCCAATCGTGCTGGTAATATGCTGCCCACCCGACTCCCACGAAACACTTGACGGTTCAGTCCAAGTCAAGTAGGTCCAAGAACAAGACGAACAATAAGGGGGATCGCCCATATGGGGGGTCGCATGTGGGCAACGAGGTTCTCCCTTCTCCCAGAGCTGCAAAACAGCCTTCCAATGGTAAGAGGGTGGAGGGGGGAGATGGGGGGATGCTTGGCTTAGTCCAGAGTATTATCCCAAACATACATTAAGCCCACCGCCCAGACGTGTAGTGCGTGTGCATTGTGGTTAACACTTATCAGTCTCTGAAAAACGACCAAATAAACCAAATCATCTAGGAGGTGTGTAGTGCTTCTCTCGACAGGTGCAGGCCAGGAACCTCCTGCCATCATCGGGTCCCATACAGCACAAGATAATGCAAAGAAAGACAAGTTGTAAGGAATTGCCTCCAGAGTTTTAGCTATCTTCCTTCAGAGTCAATCAGTGGTAGGGGATGGAGACCTGGAGAGGCGGTCGCTGGAATCGCGACGTGGCGAATTTTTCTTGATGGTTTTGAGAAAGTCCTCCACCTGCTGTGGATTCGTGAAGAAGGATTGCTTACCCTGGTATGTAACCCGCAAGCGTGCCGGGTACATTAGGGAATATTCGATTTGCGCCTTACGGAGTTTTTGTTTAACCAGAAGAAATTTGCGTCTCGCCTCCTGCACCGCAACCGTGAAGTCCGGATATATGGTGAATTCATTGCTCTCATAATGCAGTGATTTTTGCTCTCTGGCCAGCTTAAGTGCTGTGTCGCAGTCCCGGTAGTTGAGGAGGCGAGCCACAATGGGGCGTGGAGCGCTCCCTGGAGGAGGTCTGGGGCCTAATGAGCGATGTGCCTTTCCACGATAAGTTGAGGGGAGAAGGCCTCCGTGCCAAAGGTGTCTCTCAACAGGCGCTCGATAAAATCGTCCATACGCCCCGTGTTAGTGCTCTCCGGGATTCCGCGGATGTTGTTGCGGCGGCTGCACGCCTCAAGATCTTCATTTTTGGCAGCGATGACTTTGAGGAGCTTGTCCATTTGTGTCACGTGCTGCTGTATCTGGGAGGTGGTGTCTTCATTATCGGAGATTCGTCGTTCCGCTTCTTTTATCTGCTCGTCATGTTTGTCAACCTTCTGGACTATAAAATTCATGCGACTGCTCATGGAGTCCATTTTACTGGAGATATCATTAAGGCTATGTTGCATGGCCACTAGCAGATTCTTGACTTCATCTTCCGGGGCCGGCGATTGTGATGGTGACTGTTCCACGGTGGGTTGGCTCGAGTCGTCCGAGTTGGAACGTGTGGAAGCTTTTTTTGTTTCAAAGATGAGTTTAGGTTGGCGGCAGTCTGTCTTCCCCATTGTCACAGGAGGGTAATGCGCTGTGGACAGAGCAACCAGCAAGACTGGGGAGCGCACCAGTAAAGTCTTTGCCTCTGGAGAGTGAAGTGGCGTCCGACCGCCAGTAGCGATAGTGTCTCTCCCACGAGCGGCGGTTAAGGAGCACAGAGGTAGGTATGTTTCAGCACAAGGCCCAGCAACTCTCTTCCGCCATACAACACAGATCTTAGGGCTGATTACGCAGTGGCGGTGTGCGCCTCTCACTGTCATTCTCCAGCCAACTGTATGCCTACCTCAAACAGCTGTCTCAGCGAAGGTAGAATAATCCAGTATGTGCACAATGAAAATAGAGCGCTCTCGTCAGGATTCGATGAGCCCGGGATGTCACGGCCGCATTACGGTCTGCGTTGCACGATGAAACCGCAGCAATCTGGACCAATGCAGGTGCAGCGCCCAGAAGCGAGGAGAGAAGCGGGCAGCTAGGTAATGTCTGAATCACAATCAGCTGAGGGAGCGTCGGGGTGAGAGCAGAGTTGCGTGGTGCCGAGGGGGCTCCTGTATCGTGCTGTGGGAGCCTGAGGGGTTGCAGAGAGTACCGGGACAGTGTGGACGTGGTCGCGCTGTAATGTCTTGTAAGGCGATACCAAAGGGGATGATGGACGGAGCGTTAGAGCAAATCAAACACTCACCCCCAGTCAACTGATCTGGGTTTAATCCATCATCATTCTTTAGCTCACTCCACCACCCCAGTTCAGACATGGCCATATGCAAATCAGTCTGACCCTGTGCCTCATGGGAACAGTCCAGCCCGAACTGCCAAGCCATGTCTTCCCTGGACTGGAAACAAGCATCCTGGGACCGGTTTCGGGTTCATAACCCTCATCAGCCAGGCTATCTTGAATCCAGTGGCAAAGTGAGCAAGGGACCCACGTCTGGGCATTCCCTGCCAACTTAGGGCAAACAAGCTGATACCAATGGGGATGATGGACGGAGCGTTAGAGCAAATCAAACACTCACTCCCCAGTCAACTGATCTGGATTTAATCCATCATCATTCTTTAGCTCACTCCACCACCCCAGTTCAGACATGGCCATATGCAAATCAGTCTGACCCTGTGCCTCATGGGAACAGTCCAGCCCGAACTGCCATGCCATGTCTTCCCTGGACTGGAAACAAGCATCCTGGGACCGGTCTCGGGTTCATAACCCTCATCAGCCAGGCTATCTTGAATCCAGTGGCAAAGTGAGCAAGGGACCCACGTCTGGGCATACCCTGCAAACTTAGGGCAAACAAGCGATACCAAAGGGGATGATGGACGGAGCGTTAGAGCAAATCAAACACTCACCCCCAGTCAACTGATCTGGGTTTAATCCATCATCATTCTTTAGCTCACTCCACCACCCCAGTTCAGACATGGCCATATGCAAATCAGTCTGACCCTGTGCCTCATGGGAACAGTCCAGCCCTGCCAAGCCATGTCTTCCCTGGACTGGAAACAAGCATCCTAGGACCGGTTTCGGGTTCATAACCCTCATCAGCCAGGCTATCTTGAATCCAGTGGCAAAGTGAGCAAGGGACCCACGTCTGGGCATACCCTGCCAACTTAGGGCAAACAAAGCGATACCAAAGGGGATGATGGACGGAGCGTTATGCAAATCAGTCTGACCCTGTGCCTCATGGTATCGCTTTGTTCGCCCTAAGTTGGCAGGGTATGCCCAGACGTGGGTCCCTTGCTCACTTTGCCACTGGATTCAAGATAGCCTGGCTGATGAGGGTTTTGAACCCGAAACCGGTCCCAGGATGCTTGTTTCCGGTCCAGGGAAGACATGGCTTGGCAGTTCGGGCTGGACTGTTCCCATGAGGCACAGGGTCAGACTGATTTGCATATGGTCATGTCTGAACTGGGGTGGTGGAGTGAGCTAAAGAATGATGATGGATTAAACCCAGATCAGTTGACTGGGGGTGAGTGTTTGATTTGGTCTAGCGCTCCGTCCATCATCCCCTTTGGTATCGCTTTGTTCGCCCTAAGTTGGCAGGGTATGCCCAGACGTTGGTCCCTTGCTCACTTTGCCACTGGATTCAAGATAGCCTGGCTGATGAGGGTTTTGAACCCGAAACCGGTCCCAGGATGCTTGTTTCCGGTCCAGGGAAGACATGGCTTGGCAGTTCGGGGTGGACTGTTCCCATGAGGCACAGGGTCAGACTGATTTACATATGGCCATGTCTGAACTGGGGTGGTGGAGTGAGCTAAAGAATGATGATGGATTAAACCCAGATCAGTTGACTGGGGGTGAGTGTTTGATTTGGTCTAGCGCTCCGTCCATCATCCCCTTTGGTATCGCTTTGTTCGCCCTAAGTTGGCAGGGTATGCCCAGACGTGGGTCCCTTGCTCACTTTGCCACTGGATTCAAGATAGCCTGGCTGATGAGGGTTTTGAACCCGAAACCGGTCCCAGGATGCTTGTTTCCGGTCCAGGGAAGACATGGCTTGGCAGTTCGGGCTGGACTGTTCCCATGAGGCACAGGGTCAGACTGATTTGCATATGGCCATGTCTGAACTGGGGTGGTGGAGTGAGCTAAAGAATGATGATGGATTAAACCCAGATCAGTTGACTGGGGGTGAGTGTTTGATTTGCTCTAGCGCTCCGTCCATCATCCCCTTTGGTATCGCTTTGTTCGCCCTAAGTTGGCAGGGTATGCCCAGACGTGGGTCCCTTGCTCACTTTGCCACTGGATTCAAGATAGCCTGGCTGATGAGGGTTTTGAACCCGAAACCGGTCCCAGGATGCTTGTTTCCGGTCCAGGGAAGACATGGCTTGGCAGTTCGCGCTGGCCTGTTCCCATGAGGCACAGGGTCAGACTGATTTGCATATGGCCATGTATGAACTGTGGTGGTGGAGTGAGCTAAAGAATGATGATGGATTAAACCCAGATCAGTTGACTGGGGGTGAGTGTTTGATTTGCTCTAGCGCTCCGTCCATCATCCCCTTTGGTATCGTAATGTCTTGTAAAGCGCTTATTGCAGCATACCACTGAGAGAAGTATTAGGGGCCAATGAGCAGCAATCGTGGGGCAGCAGATTAATCACTCTGGGGCCGTCCGGATGTTCCCGCAGCAGGAGGCAGTCTGAAGCGCAAGTCTGCCAGGGATCCCTGGGCCTAGCCGAGCAAGGCTGCGGGCGCGTACTCTCTCTCACCTCCCGCTCTGAGGAGCTCGGCCTGGGATCCCCTGCAGCGTCCGCGGGCGTGGATGCAGCAACCGGAGCCAGGAATGTTATTCAGAGATCTTCTAAACGGGTCAACTGCTCCGGGGAAGCCAAGGCGAACGGGCAAGGTGAGTGGGCATTCAGCGCGGATCCATCGGGGGCCTCCCGCCACGTGGGATCCCCCGGGCTCGTGTAGCAAAACCAGCCGGGCAGGTCCGCAGGCAAGCTCCACCGCTCACAGCGCGCCCAGGGTAGTCCGGCCCAAGGGATCGCTGGCAGTGTCAGCGGGCGTAGATTTTGGAACCGGAGTAAGAAGGGATGTTCAGGCACAAGCGGCAGGTATTTGTTTCAGCGTCTGTTAGGGAAAAACCAGGATAATTGCAAAATTATGCCACCAAGCTTCCAGAGCCTCACAGGCGTGCGGCCATCTTGGTCGTTCGCCATCTAGCGCCCCCATGCACCTCATATTTGGGCAGCGCATCCCCGCTGATATGCCCTGGGGCCCCACAGGTTCAGGCGGAGCTCCTACTGGTTTTCTGCCGGCAGGTTCACACCCGGTACCAGTCTGGCCCGTTGGTTCCATGGACGGATGCGAACCGGCGCCAGTTGAGCCACCTGGACGTTCCCCGGTCCGGGCCCCACTGCCGACGTCCCCGGCATCACCCCCATTCTTATCCCCAACTGTGACACCGAGCTGGATGGGCGTCGTCCGACGCCAACTCCAGGGCGACTGGAGCCACTCCCTCCAGGCTGGAGCCTGAGCCCTATTCCTATAGGCTATAAGACTTGGGTAAGTTTGAGAGGGACAGCTGGACCTTTATGAATATCAGGACTTAGACTCCAATGAGGACACCTGGCATGAGGATTTGGCAGATGCCAGTACCTGGACACAACCCTAGATACTGGCCTGGTCTTTCCTCCAACCATGGCTATGGAGGAGGGAGCCTCATTTGCAATGGTGGTGAGGAGGGCAGCCGAGGTCCTGGGCCTTCAGTTCCCCTCCGTGCCTTTCAAGACTAGTGTCTTGACGAAGGTGCTTCAGTCGGGAGTCACCCTTTTAGAACTACTTCTTCCATTTAATGAAGAACTCACTAACTCTGAGACTTGGTTGCGCAGGTGCTGCCTATGGTCTCAGAGCAGGTCCTAGCCATACTCTCCCAAGCTTTTGCTGATGGGAGAGATAACGCTAAGTTCACCATTCGCTGTGGGCTGGACACGACCAACTCACTAGGTATAGCGGTTACATCGTCTGTGGCCCTTAGGCACCACGCCTGGTTGAGAACCACTGGTTTCTCAGGGGATGTCCAGACTTTGCTCATGGACATGCCCTTTAATGGCTTCTGTCTCTTCGGACACAATGGGGACTCAGCGCTGGAGTGCTTCAAGGACAGCAGAGCCAGGTCCTTGGGCTTTTCCATAGCCTCTGACCAAACCCAGTCCGCCTTTCGCTCCTTTCGTGGCCACGGAAGGCACTTCCAGCTACGTCTCTACCTGTCAAGCCACCACGGCACGCAAGCTTCCCAGCTCCTGCGTGGCCGAGGATGCAGTACCCACAGACCCCGTCGGTCAGTTAGCCAGAGATCAGGCCAGTACATCTCCCCTCCACCCCCTGCAGCCACAGACTCCAGGCATCTTTAGTTTGCTCTCCAAACACCATGGGCACCCAGTGGAAGGCAGGATATGCTATCGCCTGCACCACTCGAGGTCGATAACATCCGACCGGTGGGTTCTCCAGATTGTCAAAAGGGGCTACTCCCTCCCCTTTGTGACTACTCCTCCACCCATACCACCCACTTGCGACAGGCTGACAGAGGAGCATCTCTCATTACTCTGAAAGGAAGTGGTTGCTCTCTTGGTCAAGGGAGCCATAGAGAGGATGTCTGCAGCAGGAGTAGGTCGTGGCTGTTATTCCCCGTACTTTCTGGTGCCCAAGAAGGATGGAGGCCTTTGACCTATCCTAGACCTGTGTCCTCTCAAGGAGGTACCAGTCTTCCCTATCTCAACAACTGGCTGTTGAAGGCGGGCTCGCCCCATGCCGTCATCTCCCAACTCCTGATTACGGCGGACCTCTTGCACTCACTTAGGTTCACTATGAATGAGCCAAAGTCACACCTGACCCCTTCTCAAGTGCTCCCCTTCATCAGAGCTGTTCTGGACACAGTGCAGTTTCGGGCCTATCCTCCCGAACAGCGAGTCCAGGATATTCAGGCTATAATACCGATGTTTCAACCTCTATCCTGGGTTTTGGTGAGACTGACTCTGAGGCTGCTGGGCCTCATGGCCTCCTGCATCCTGCTTGTGATGCATGCCCGCTGGCATATGGGGCCTCTGCAGTGGGACCTGAAATTCTAGTGGGTGAAGCATCAGGGGAATCTCTTTGACATGGTCCAGCTCTTGGAGGGTGCTGCAAAAGATCTGCAGTGGTGGTTAGTGATCAGCGATTGAGTCAGCGCCAGACCCCTCTCCCTTCCCCAGTCAGATCTGACAGCAGTGAGAGATGCATCACTACTGGGCTGGGACGGCCATCTGAGAGAGGTGGAGATCAGAGGACTCTGGTCTCCAGGGGAATCTGGACTCCACATCAACCTGTTTAAGCTCCGGGCAATCCGGCTGGCATTGAAAGCCTTTCTGCCCTCCATCAAGGGAAGGCTAGTGCAGGTGTTCACAGGCAAGACCACTACCATGTGGTACTGCAACAAGCAGGGCGGGTGGGGTCATGGACCCTTTGTCTAGAGGCCCTACGTCTCTGGACATGGTTGGAACATCACAGCATTTCCCTGGTGGTTCAACACCTGGCGGGCTCTCTGAACTCCAGGGCGGACAAACTCAGCCGAAGAGGCCTAGAGGATCACGAATGGCGTTGCCATTCGCCATGGTGCAAGGTCTCTTTCAGCGGTGTTGAGAGCCTTGGTGAGATCTATTTGTCACTGCAGAGAACACGTAATGTCAGCACTTCTGCGTGCTGGAGTTTCCAAGGCAGCTCTTGCTCGGAGACGCTTTTCCTCGTGAGTGGAGCTCTGGCCTCCTGTATGCCTTTTTGCACTTACCACTCCTGCCCAGTTTTCAAGATGATCAGGAACATCGAGGCCCAAGTCATCCTTGGCTGGGCTCAGAGAGTTTGGTATCCCAAGCTGTTGAGCATGGCCATCGGTCCTCCTATCAGGATGCTCCTGTGAAAGGATCTTCTGTTGCACCAGCAGGGGAGGGTTTTCCACCCGAACCTGTCAATGTTCCGCCTTCATGCGTGGAGATGGAGCCGCAACAGTTGACAGCCTTCAACCTTCTGCCCAAAGTGTACCATGTTATCTTGGTAGACCGGCGTCCCACCACCAACACAGTATACACCGGCCATTGGAACAAATTTGTGGCATGGTGTACAGCCAAACAGGTTAACCCCTTATCTGCACCCCTTTTCCGAGTTCTTCTGTTTACCCTTTCCTCGGCCCAGCAGTGTTCTGCATTGGGCACGTTGAAGGGTTATTTGTCTGACATTTCCGACTTTCTGTGGGTGCCAGATCAGCCTTCCCTCTTCAAGTTCCCTATTGTAAACAGGATCCCTAAAGGTTTGCAAAACTTGTTTCCTCCAGTTCCCTTCGTTATTCCTCAATGGGACCTTAACTTGGTCCGTACCTTCCTAATGTGTGCTCCTTTTGAGCCACTTCATAACTGCCCTCTTAGGCTTCTCACCATCAAGACAGCCTTTTTGGTGGCAATTACATTTGCCCTGAGGGTCAGTGAACTACAGGCATTGTCATCTCAGCCTCCATACATCTCCTTCTTCCCAGACAAACTGGTCCTTTGGACCCACGCATCCTTCCTGCTGAAGGTGGTAACCTCATTCCATGTAGGTCAGGCTATCACCTTGCCTAATTTTTATCTTCTGCCTCATCCCTCTAAGGAAGAGAAGCGACTCCACCGGCTGGACCCAAAAAGAGCGTTGTTCTACCTGGACCGCACAAAATCGTTCCGGGTGGACGATCAACTCTTTGTGGGATAAGTTGGGGCTAAAAAAAGGCTGTGCAGAGAAGGACTATTTCCAGATGGGTTTTGCTCTGCATTAAGATCTGCTACGCATTGGGTAAGAAGCAATCCCCAGAGGGTTTGGTTGCTCATTCCACCAGAGCACAGGTTGCAACCACTGCATTAGCACGTGGTGTTCTGATCCTTGATATCTGCAACACAGCAATGTGGGCCTTGCTGCACTTGTTCACCAAACATTATTGCCTGGGCAGTCAGGTCTGTGGGGATGGGCAATTTGCCCATTCGGTCCTGCAGGGCTTTTTGGTTTAAAAACCTGTTCACAGACCCACCTCGGGGAAGCTAATGCTTGGGTATCTATTCTAAGGTAAGGAATCTGCGGCTAGATGTTTCAAACAGATGATAAAGGTTGCTTACCTTCGGTAATGCCTTATCTCATAGAAAATCTGTCTAGCTGCAGATTCCATACATACCCACCCATCCTCCCTGCTCTGCGAGCTGATTTTTAGAGGTAAGGGCTGTACCCCTTTCCAGGGCCCTAGTTCCACACAGCAGGGGTCAGTGTTCTTCGTGGCTCTGTGCTTCTGCCATGGAAAGTCATGAAAGAAACTGACGTCAGCGCGCCAGGCTGGTGCCTATATAGGCATTGCATATGTCACTTTTGGCACAGACGATGCAGACAAGGCCACAAGGAGCCGAACGACGCCACCTACTAGCGTGCAGGGGTACTGCTCACAAGAAATTTCCGGATCCAGTCTGGCACCTGGGGATAATTCTAAGGTATGGAATCTGCGGCTAGATAGAGTCTCTACCAGATAAGGTGTTACCATAGGTAAGTAACTGGTTCTTCACTAGCTTTGCTTTGCCCACCATCACAATCTATTTCCTATCCTCATACTTCTAGAACTCTCCGTTTCATTCAGTAGTGCAGATCACTCGACTCAGCTATCTACCTTTCTCACTCTTTGTATCACTTTCAAAGTGTATCACTCACAAGGCTCCCGCCTGATTCCCCTCCTATCTTATTGATCAAACATTCTCTAGCTCTTGCTGCTTATTGCTTTCAGCCCAAATCCATTAAGAGTTGGTGGCCCTCTGCTTTCCTCTCTCTATCCCATGTATCTTGATAGAATGGCCTGCTTCTTTGTTGTTTTAATCTCTACGCAAATGTTATCTAAATCTTCTCTTTTTCATCTTCTAACCCCACCCTTCAAAATTGAGTACCCGACTGTCTCATGGCCACCCTGCACTGAATGGCTGTCTGCTCTATTATACTGAACTTTTCTAGGAAAAAGGTTCTGTTTCCCTAGCCAGGCCCCCTATCACCCCCCCCCCCTGATCCCTAAAACCCATTAATATCCTTTTTCCCTACCCATTCCTAAACTCTATAAAACCCTGAGTGCCCCTTACCCATTCCAGAAACCTAAAAACCCCTGGCTACCCCTTACCCTCTACCCATTCCTAAGCCCTACAACCCCCTTACTACCCTGTACCCTACCCATCCCTGAACCCTAAAAAACCCATACTAAAACCTTCCATCAAAGCTTACATGGGTTAAACTATGTTAGCTGCTGCTTGTGACTCTCAGATTTGTGTATTACATTGAAGCTCTGAATTAATCCTCAGTGATATTACACGGAATGGAGAGATATCCAGTAGAACTTAAGAATGCACAGCACAGAAGGTGTTTGTCCATGATTACATTTTCAGCTGTTACAGCAGCAAGGTACGTAGCTAATACAATGTTAAGAAACAGCAAAAACTAGTGCAAAGTGTAGTATAGAAATAAGTTATCTATATCATTATGAATTTTGTGGTGAGAACATGTTAGGTAATGTTTATAAGTAGGTGTAATCCATTTTTCCTCCCTTGTGCACTATAAAACCCCCTGTGGCGGCATGTCTCTGTGAGAGCCTGGTTGGTGCCTAACAGGACAGGAGTAGGCACACATCTAGTCTGTGTGGTAAGCCTACTATATGAATGTGAGATGTTACATATGAACGTGAGTGGCTCCATTCTGGTGTGTGGACTCTAAAAGCCCCAAGTGTGCATCTCCCCACAAAACCACATTTACAGGTTGGCTGAGAGCAACACTCACTACATGTATTTACAGACTCAGTTGCAGTAGGACATAATGTAAAGAAAACAGCCATGGCAGCCTTGACAGCTGGATACATTCAAACATTTGGGATATAAACACACTGATACTGTTCCTCACTGTCACGGCTTTCTTGGCATGCACATATTACAGAGGTAACCATTAACTCCATCACAGGCAGGGGCAACTCAATCCTACCTGACTGTGGCAGAGTTTTCCCAAAGTTAATCTCCATTTTCATGGGGTGTGGGTCAGCTTCCAGAGGGACATAGCTGAACGAGAATACGACTGTACCCCTGCTAATTTCCCTAAACATCACATCTGTACCACTCCAAATCAATGAGCCACATACCTTTGTGTAGGTTGGAAGAATTGGCTGCAGTTTATTAAGCATTTGATTTAAAGCATAAGTCCCCCAACGTGCTTTATTGGGGCCATAAATCCCTCGTGACAGGCATATCATAAATCATTTCTGACTGTTGACGATGAATGGTAATTTGTAGAAGTCATAAATCATTTTATGCAACATATCATGTCATAGCCTGGCAGTCATAAATCTTCATGCCGTAAATCCTTCTGACGGTTTTGGGAGGAAATGGAGACTTTGATCTGGTGTTATCCCTTTGTGTGGGGTGTACTCCTTTTACCCTCTGTAGGCTTAACTCACTACCTTTGACCGTTCGTTGTATCCTGCCCTCCGGCGAACCAGGGCTGCGCACGCTGTGTTTCATGTACCCCCCTCACTTACTGTCTTGCCCTGCCGTAAGGCATCCCAAGGTAAGCTGTCTGGTCTATCACCCCACCATGGTCGGGTGTGGCCTTTCCATCACCCTTATGCTCATGTACTTTGACCCCTTTACAGCCATCGCCTTCCACTGCAGCATTCAATGCTCTCCTGCTAGCTCGATATATGTGGTTGGGTGGGTCTTTTTTACATCATGCTGCCCGTCCGCCCCAGGGCATAAATGGGGGCTTGGCCATGGCAGCTTCTTTTAACCCCTCCAAACCCCCCCCAGCTATTTTTAAATTGCACTGGCCTCCCATTGGCCGTTTGGGGTTTGCGCCGTTTGTTCCTGCCAACATGGCACCCTCACCTTCCCCCCCCGCATCTGGGGGTGGGGGTGCCACATCCGGTCCTCTTTTTTTGCACCCTTCCAGGGCAGCGACCCTTTGTCTGGGCCTTGGTGGGGATTAAGAACCAGCCCCTTCATGCCCCTGTGAGTGCGGGCCTTTGCCCTATCAGGTCCACCCAACCTACAGGTCATTCAGGGTTGGACTGGCCTGCAGGGCAATCAGGCACTGCCCGATGGGCTGCTGTGACCGATCGGTGAGTGGGCCTATTTATGGCCAGGTGGGGTATTTTTACTGTTGATTTCCTTGATATTACCACAAATATTGCCTGCAGCAAACACAAATACGTGCCGTCTAATGTGCTTTGCAAAACACTTATACAGCGTGTCTTTAGAAGTTTAAACTTGGCCTGATTTGCAAATGTTGGACACTTTTTCAGCCATCCGGTGCCATATTACACATAGCGGCGCATTTTCCTGGTTTGCGCCGGGTATCCCCTTTAAAAAGGTGCGCCCTGCGCAAACAAGGAGAGTGCGCCGTATTACATTGAATGCGAAGTCGTGCTGCCACCAGGGCAGCCGCAAAGTCGAGCTGCCCTAGGGGCAGAGCATTCAAGTGAAATACGGAGCGGCTTTGAAGCCCAATCCCTCAGTTGTGCATAGCTGTGAGCAAGTTATTGTTCCGTGCATTGGACAACTTCTGGGTTTCAGAAAACTGAATTTTACGAATCTATCAACAGACGTTGGTAATTTGGGGCTCATTCAAGATTATTTTTTTACTATTTTTATTACACACTTGAAGAAAAACATTTGAGATTAGATATCCTCTATTCCACCTTCAGTTAAAATTTAAATTTAACAAAATAATACTTTCGGTAATTGGCAACTTCTTCGGGCGATTTTGAATAGTGATATACGCTAACTTTATTTCAAAGAGCCCCCGGGCGTCCAGCATATGTATATACACGTTGGGGCAGATTTACAAGCCCCCTTGCGCCACTTTTGCGTCATTTTTAACATGGGAAAAATGACGCAAAAGTGGCGCAAGGGGCTTGTAAATCTGCCCCGTTGTTTGCAATTTCGTTTTAGGGGCAATCTTTGGAAGTTCTGACTGCCTCGGTTAGCAGTCCGCCAAGCTCCCTGCGCCATCGCCCTGCACAAAACCTCAAGAAGCTTTCACCGAAGAGACCTTAAATTCAACCGAGGTGGCCAGGCTAGGGTAGCGCTGCTTTTCAATGGGCGCGGAAAAGAAAGGGGCCCTCGAAGCTGAGAAGACGCCCAGGAGAACCCCTTGAAAGGCTTCAAAGAATGGCTTTCCATCGCTGTTCAAGCACGAGAGCTGTGTATCTCCACAAAGGGGCATCGGGCGCTGGGGCAGGCCCACTGCTCTCTCCCGGGACAATCGGGTCACTGGAATAGGGAATTAATTACCATTGGAGAGGGGCGGCCCATTCACCGCTGGCTGAGTTTTATTAAACGCCAATATAAATAACAAAACAACTCTTGTGGGCGCACCATCTCTACACGCCAAAGGGAGGATTAGGCGGGGGATTAACATTTGAAAGTCTGTGAGACTTTCTGACTCAAGGCTCCGAGCTGGTAATCGTGTTTGTCTCCTGGTTCAGCGATTAGTGCTGTCTTTTCTCGCACTTTTCGCCTCGATAGCCAGTGACCCTTTCGCAGGCCACGGTTCTAGCACAATTGGCTGTTCTTTTGCACGCATCTATATAAAACAAGAGCCAGTCCTCAAACCCGGCACCCCCGCTCCTGGCAGTGGGCGCTTCCACAGTCTAGCGCACTGATCTCTGGGTTGTTTCAGACTCGTTCTTTTGATATCTAAATCCCCGCAGCCCTTGCACCTGCCATGCAAATAGGGGTGAGAAATAAATTAAATACGCAGGGACCTGGGCAGCCTTCTGTGGAGGCAGCATGGTTTGGGATAAGGACTTAAAGCTATGTGCAAACACGCAACGCTTTGCTGGGACGCGGACATTTTCTTTCATGCAATATATTCCTTCCCGCACACTCGTGTTGTTTGTCCATTGGTCAGAATGTAATCCTTTGACGTGTTCCTCCTTTTGCCTTTTTTAATTCTAATTCTGCAGATCCAGACATTGCTAACTCTTCCTTGACAATTAAGAAATGCTTTTATTTCCAAGCAATCAGTGTTAACCCTCGTCCATGAAGAATTACCACTTCGGAACACTTGACTGAGTTCAAGGTTCTAAGGCAAGCTCATGTTCAGCGTCTTTGGAGTTTCACATCCACACTTGCTTTTCCCCTTATTAACAAGCTAAAAATAATACTCCAAGGAAAAGATCTTGGACCTAAGCAAAGGAGCTGGTATGTTTTGAAGATTCATTTCGTAGTCTCGTATTCTTACATTCACTTCCGTTCAATTGTTAGATAATAAGAAATGTGCACCACTTTGTCAAGCTATTGGAGACTTTAAGATTTAAGACCTGATGCCATGGAACGTGCAGATCATCACGTCTGTTTGTCCCTGACCAACCCAACTCAAATTAATTTCATTATTCACTATACTAATTCACCACAAATCCTTTATGTGTTTCGGAGTAGCGTGCTACTTGCCGAAAAAGCTCTTCAACACCTCATCTGGGGGAGCAAGCGATATAAATGCAAACCTTTTTCCCTCTTCTATCCCTCTCAATCCAAATAACTGACTAACATATCCACCACTCAAATTACTTTCATATTTCACTATACTAATTCACCATTAATCCTTTATGGGTTCCGGAGTAGCGTGCTACTCGCCGAAAGAGCGCTTCAACACCCCATCAGGGGGAGCAAGCGCTATATAACTGCAAACCTTTTTCCCTCTGCTATCCGTCCACTATCCTTCTCAATCCAAATAACTGACTAACATATCCACCACTCAAATTAATTTCATATTTCACTATACTAATTCACCACTAATCCTTTATGGGTTTTGGAGTAGCGTGCTACTCGCCAAAAAAGCGATTTAACACTTCATCAGGGGTAGCAAGCGCTATATAAATGCAAACCATTTTCCCTCTTCTATCCCTCTCAATCCAAATAACTGACTAACATATCCACCACTCAAATTACTTTCATATTTCACTATACTAATTCACCACTAATCCTTTATGGGTTCCGAAGTAGCGTGCTACTCGCTGAAAGAGCGCTTCAACACCCCAGCAGGGGTAGCAAGCGCTATATAAATGCAAACCTTTTTCCCTCTGCTATCCGTCCATTTTCCTTCTCAATCCAAATAACTGACTAACATATCTCCCACTCAAATTACATTCGTTTTTCACTATACTAATTCACTACTAATCCTTTATGGGTTCTGGAGTAGCGTGCTATTCGTCAAAAAAGCGCTGCGACGCCTCGTCCGGGGTAGTAAGCGTTATAAATGCAATTACAATACAATACCTTTTGTCCCTCAGTGCATTCAAACCCTCAGTTCATTTTTTCACTTCTGGTGGGACTTGAACCCGTGCTATAACTACATAAGTACTCCAGGGAAGGAAAAGAGTTATAACATGCACACTTATAAGGGATTGCTGGAATCAAAACCGTGACCAGTAGGAAATATTGTTATACCGACTTATGCACTAGTCCACGAATAGTGTGATTGATTTTTCTTTAAAGGAGGCTGAGCCCTCATAGACCCAAAGGTAGCATGCTTTGTCATATGACCTATTTCTCAGATGTGGCAGTGGTTTCTGTTACGTGTGGGCTCAACCTCACAGCTGAGGGAGTACTTTTTGGAGTTGTGGTTGTATGAGGCTTCTGTCCTTGCCCTCAGTCTATAAGGAGGGTCAGGCAGGGATGTTAGGAATAAAATGACCTCGATGAGCTCCAAAAACTTTATTAAGGCACCCCTGTGGTATGATTAAAAGCATAATACAGGATAAGACTAGTTGACCTTGTAGATCAGGACAACTTGTTTTAGTGCCTGACAAAAAGCCCAAAAAGGGACCGGAGCTTTCATCAGGACCAAGAAAAATCCCTCAGAGGTTTGCCCTTCAGGACTTTGCTTAACATCCCTATATAGTAACTGTGATAGCATAGTGTGCTTGTGATGCATACAAATTGGGAAAAATATAGAACTGTAGGGTCATGTGTAATCAATATGTCGGTATTCTTCAAAGCTGAAAAACAGACATGAAACAAGACAGCCCAATAATTGAATATCCTTGCATGTTGCGATCCTTGCCGTCAAGTAGCCATAATCCTCACTATGTTAGGACAGCATTACTTCTCTCTTGCTGATGAAAGGTCCCTTAACAATTCTGCTTTTTCTTTGAAATTGCTATCTTCAAGTTGGTTAAAATAAAAAAGGATAACCTCCTGTTTGGTAGCAGCAATCTATGTTTCCACTAAGAGATGAGCATCTTCATAGACAAGGCACCGAAGTGCATTTCTTTCTTTGCTTCTTGGCCTTATTGAACAGTGTCTCTCCTCAATCCACCAACCTCTTTAGGGGTTTTTGCATTTAAGGTAACAATCTCCATGAAAGTGTGTATAAAGACAACCTTTTGAGGTTCTCTATTTCAAACTTTCCACACCTGTCAGCTGGCAGTGTAAGAAACAAAGCTTACTTTCTGAAGTGCATGACCAACAAGATGTATACCACCCCAATGAAGGTAGATTGTCATGCTTTGACCAGCTCTGATCCATGTCCATCCATACACCTCAGTACTCCTAGTCACCCAGCAGATTTTTAGCAGTGACTAAAGATCTACTTTATAATCTTAAAAACTCCTAGAATTCTGTGCCTTGAAAGTAGTCTCTGGAGTGTGAATAGGGCTAATTTTACCCTTTATATAAAAAGCCAGAAATTGAACAACTACTCTATTTTTTATCATTTCAAATCATTATTTTCTAATTGAGACACTGACTTCAGCACAAATCGTGGCTTTGCTCATTATGTCCACATTCAGCATCCCACCTGGAATGAGACCAGATTTACAGTGGATGGCCAGTAGTACCAGAAACAACATTGCCATTGGCCTGTCTTTGGTTGAACAGTTTTGAACATCTTATTTGTATTCATTTTGTTTATTCATTCGATACAGCGCTGCAGACCAGATACAAGAGCGTTTTGCAAGTAACAAGAAAACAACTAGGCAGCGGTTGCAAACGTATCATTGCAACTTAACTTTTGAAAAGGGGTAGAAAGTAGGAATTTACTATCTCATCCCAGTCAGACATGGATGAAAGAGTCAAATTTAGACATTCAGTTTTTTGTGGTAGAGGATATTTTTGAGTTTTTTTTTATGGAAGGCCCAAAGAGTGTGCACAATTTGTGTCTGGAAGTAGGGGGGATCAATATTAGGTTGCGGCTGCTTGAAATGTTTTTTTTTTTGCATATAGCTTCAGAGCTTGAAAGTTTACAGCCACAAGGAAGCTTTCTTTCTGAGACTTCCTTTGGCACCAAATATGAAGAACTTACTGGCCAAGTAAGGGGAATTTGAGATTGTAGACCCTGATGGCTAGTGTAGACTTGTTTGAAATTCATCTAGCCTCCAGAGGGGACACATGTAGTTCCATGAGGATTGGTTTAATATGCTTGAATTGTTTTGAACCAGTGGTGAGTCTGGTAGCAGAGTAAAAAATTACTCTTAGAGGAGGCAGAGTTGATTTGGGAAGGCATACCAATAGGGCATTTACAAAGCTGATAAGTGACATCACTATAAATTGAATAACTACAGAAAGCATCTGGTGGGGCATCATCCTGTCAGCAGTTGTAGACATCCTGCTGTGTGTAGGCATTTGTCCCTGCAGGACAACTGTGTAGCTTAGGCGTATACACTGCAGTTGGCCCTATGCCAATTTCAAATCTACCTAGACATTGCTTACATTATGGAATTTAATGAAAGACTCAAAATGCAAACTGCATCCCTCTCAAAATACCCAGGAAATTGGGGATGTCTATAATCTCTGTCAGGTCATGAATTTTGGATTCTCCATAGAGGATGCAGGTCGTAGATCTGAGTATCCCTCTGCTGATGTTTGGATTGCTGAAAGTGCAGGGACGTTTTCACCATTGATATTTGCTTTCAGGACTTTGGCTCACAGATTCTCACAACAACAGACTGCTGTAGGTTCAGCTGACGACCTTAATTTTTTTTTTTTTATTTGTTTATTTGGTTTTTTACAAAACATCGGAACAACCAGCAATGGTAGTACAATACATGGATAGAATCATGCATAGCATCACCACCTATGTCGATGGATCAACACAATATATATTCCAGAGTAATAACAGCAGCAGGAATTAACCCCCAATGAGGACATTATACTAAAGACAAACCCCTTGCACAGTGTATATAACACAGATCAGAGTAAAACATGAGACCGTTCAATGTAGCAAGTATAGATGTAATGCACGTGGGCTTCACAAAATCAAGTTGTAGAATGTGATATGCGAGGGGAGCGTGGAGTCTGTTCACTTTCGATCGGATGCTCCAGGTGATAAGACTTAAGAGGGTCCCAGATATCTCGAGGGCAGGACTTAAGGGGAAGCAATTCAGCATAGGTGTATGCTTGCTCCTGCCATAACAACATGTCGCCAATCCATTCCTTAAATTTGGGCGCTCTGCCCCGACCCCATCTACATGCCACCCGCCTTCGAGCTAGTAACAGGCTAAATGAGATGAATTTCCGGTGTGCTGCTGCTAGTTCCTCTGTGTATCCAAGGAGAGAGAGAAGAGGAGTGAAAGGGATCGTCAAAGATGTCATCAGCTCTAGTGCAGTGAGCACCTGTTGCCAATAGGCTAAAATCGAGCCACACCCCCAAGCTAGGTGAAGGAAGTCAGCTGCTTCCGCCCCGCATCTATCGCATGTGTCAGTGTCACGTAATTTGTACTTGTGCAGCTTAACCGGGGTATAGTAAATGCGGTGAAGAAACTTGTAATGAGTGATGCGTAACCGGCTGCTCGAGGTGACCTGCTCAGTCTGCTTACAGCAATACAGCCACTGTTGATCAGTGACTTCCTGTCCCAGTTCAGTAGCCCATCTATCCCGGGAAGTGCAGGGAGTGGAAGAGGGAGCAGTATACAAGCTATGGTACAGGGTAGATACCAAATGTGAGGCGCTGTCAGCACGCAATATATGGCGTAATGGAGCAACTTCAGGGGTTCTTGAGGGTATGAAGGGGTATTTTCTTTGATGCCTTGGCGAAGTCGCACATAAAGGAAAATATCCATAGGGGAGGGCGGAATTTTTGAGAAGAGTTGTTGTGACGTGCGAAATTTGCCATTGAGATAGAGGTCTCCCCAACAAGTAATGTTATATTTGGCTTTTGTTCTTTTAAAGGCACCCTCACACAGGACTGGCATCTTTGGATGATAAGTAAGGGGGAGTAAGGGCGAGTAGAGCATGGGAGCCTGTGAACGTTTAGTAATGTGGCGGCAGGCTGCGACCGTGCAGTCTATAGAGGACGGGCATCTGGCGCAAGGAGTTGGAGTAGTCAGTATTACCCCCTCCAAGGGGATGGGGTCCGCCAGCCAGTGTTCCGTCTCAACATGCGCTGTGTATCTGGGGGGGTGAAACCAGTAGTGGGCATAGTGCGCCTGAGCGCAATGATAGTACAATTCAAAATCTGGAATGTCGAAGCCGCCCTGCGAATAGGGTCGCGCAAGTGTATCCCATCGTAGACGAGGTTGTTTACTGCCCCAAACCAGTCTAGTTAATTCCGAACGTAGGGAGGAAAAGAAGTGACGGCCAGGGTCGTAAGGAATATTTAGAAATAGATATAAGAGTTTGGGGAGGATGACCATTTTTATCAGGGAGGTACGTCCCGCCATGGTGAGGGGGAGAGCATTCCATCTCGTTACGCTGCTGGTGATGTGGTCTAGTGTACGCCCACAGTTAAGTCTCATCAATTCCTCCCGATCATGGGTGACGTATACCCCCAAGTATTTTAGTTCAGTATCACACCATTCAATGCGAAAGTCGGGAATGAAGGGTTGCACTGCAGCAGTGAGTGGAAAGAGCTGGGATTTGGCCCAGTTTATGCAGATGCCCGAAAGACCGCCAAACCGTACAAATTCTCGGAGCAATGAGTTTAGGTTTTGCAGCGGCTCTTTGACGTAAAGGGTAATGTCATCTGCGTAAAGAGAGATGAGAATGGGACGAAGGAAACAGCGAAGAGCCTTATCTTGGTGGTGCTGCCTGATCTTCGCCGCCAGGGGCTCTATGGCGAGGGCAAAAAGCAGTGGGGATAGTGGGCAACCCTGCCGGGTACCGCGGGTAATGGGAAAGGGGGTGGATATATGTCCATTGATTAAGACCCTTACTTCTGGAGAGGTATAAAGAAGGCGTGTCCATGCTAGAAACCCTTTTGGAAGCCCCATGGATTGCAAAATAGCAAACAAGTAATCCCACTCCACGGAGTCGAAGGCCTTCGTGGCATCTAAGAAGACCGCCACTAGGGCCAGTTGGGGATCCACATTCTGCAATATGGAGAAAAGGGTGAGGAGGTTATGGGAAGTCGCCCTACCGGGAATAAAGCCAGCTTGATCTGGCAGAACTAATTTGTTCATGAGGAGGCTGAGGCGGTTAGCCAGTAATTTGGCAAGAATTTTAGCATCTACATTGATAAGAGAGAGAGGCCGGTAAGAATCGCAAAGATCTGCAGGTTTGCCAGGTTTCAAAAGAGAGGTGATAAGTGCCTCTCTCATGGAGCAGGGAAGTATCTGTAATTCCTGGGCTTCCATGTAAACCTCCTTCAACACAGGAAGTAGCTGTTCAAGGTAGGTTTTGTAAAAGTCGATGGGTAGGCCATCGGAGTCTTCCCGGATTGCATCTGCATAATAGCTTCCCTCAGCTCGTCATCCTCGAAGGGAGCTGCCAGGAATTCCCTTTGGTTGTCACCTAGCCAGCCAAGTGCTACATCTTCCAGATATTGAGATAGGTCGAGGGTGCAGACGTGTAATATATCAAGGCTGTTTCTGTGGCGCCCACCAGCTTTGTCAACAATGTCAAGAATGTAGTTAGAGAAGCGGGGCTGGCGAATGTCCATCGCAAGCGCCTTGCCAGGCCTCTCGCCTTCGCCATATTTGCGGGCTATGAAGTGTTTGCCACGAAAGCGCGCCTCTCTCTCCGCTGTGTCAGTGTATTCAGTGAGTTTGTCCCTGAGTGTAACACGTTGTGTTCCCAAAGTGTCACGCCAAAGGTCTTTTTCCAACTGCTTCAGCTTACTCTCCAGACGGCGTAAGCTACGTCGGAGGTCTGGGAGTACACCGAAGCTCTTGGAAATGCAACTCCACGGATTGGGACTTTAAACGCCTCCCAGATAGTGCTCATGTGCGTAACCGAGCCTCTATTCCTGCTGAAGAACTCTGTTATTTCCTCACCTAATTCCGCCTTGAAGGCGGTGTCAAGCAGCGCTTCGGGCACAAGGCGCCAACAACAGGACATGGCTGAAGAGTTAGGGGGTGAAATTGTCAGGCGGACGGGAGCGTGATCCGAGTGAGTTCTGGCCAAGTGTTCCGCTGAGAGAATCCAGGGAGCAACCCCGCGAGAGACAACCCAATAATCCAGCCTGGACCAGGAAGAGTGTGCTGACGTGTAATATGTACCTTCTCTCACATCTGGATGGACATGTCGCCATGCAGCAATGAGCCCATGATCTGGGAGCAGCTGTGCTAAGGTGTCATTTGTTTGGGTGTAGTGATGGGGGAGGGGATTGGATCTGTCGAGCGCGGGATGCAGGGCAGTGTTAGTCTCCTCCCCAGATGACATGGGTGGATCCCACTTTGAGAATCTGACCCCATAGCGTTGTGAAATAATCGGGATCATCAACGTTTGGTGCGTAGCAGCAAGCAAGCGTAACTGATTGTGTCCCCAGATTGCCCCACAGTACACAGCTCCTGCCAGAGGAGTCGCTGTACGTGCCTCCCAAGAGGAAAGGTGTGTTCTTCTTAACTAGGATCAATGTTCCCCTGGAGTACGTAGAGTAGGAGGAGAACACCCGGAACAAAGCCCACTTGGCCCCGAAGTTAGGAGGACAATGTGGGTCCATGTGTGTCTCCTGAAGCATGGCAATGTGTATTTGATGCCTATCAAGATATGTAAGGATTTGTCGGCGTTTGCGTGGATTGCCCAGGCCTCTAACATTCCATGTGAGTAGGTTTATCCGTAATGCTTCAACTTGCGAAGACGTCGTCAGAGGTTAAGTAAACGAGGTGCTGCGTCTTGTAAGGAGATTTGTGTGCGCCTATCTCGGTGTGTGCTGGCATGTCTACCCGCTGCAAAGACACTAAGGTAACAGTAGAACAAAAAACAATGTACCCTCACCAACCCCCACCCACAACGGCACCCCAATTGTGCCGGCATTGCAGAACCCACCCAAGGCCCAGCATAAACAACTTTGAACAGTATTGCCAAGTCCAGTAGTAACCAAGTGAATGCAACATATGTGGGGGATCGCCCCTATGAGGGGGTCGCTGGTGGTTCACAAAGCCCTCCCGTTTCCCAAGAGCTGCACAGCAGCCTCCCAACTGCAGGGTGATAGAGGGAGGGAGAGGGTGCTTGGCATAGTTCAATGTAAACATTTCAAAAATATATATCATGCTCACCGCTCAAACATGCAGTGCACTTGTGGTGCCATTAACACTTATCTGTCAATTTAGAGTTGTCTTCGACCCGGTCAACCTCAGAAGAGTCGTAATGTTCCTCATTGCAGCCGAACAAGGGGACCCCCTACCAACCATGGAGCTAGAAATATGAGAGGAAGGGAAGCCAAATACAGAAAAGGCAGGAGGGGACTACTATAGTGCAGAAGGAGTTTGGCGGATAACGCCATGTCCGCATTGTCTATATCCGGTGTCAATCCGTATGAGGAGACGGAGATCTGGTGGCGGGGTCATGAGAGTCTCTTCGTGGAGAACGTCGCTTGATTGACTTGAGGAAGTCCTCGGCTTGCTGCGGATTTGTGTAAATGGTGTGTTTGCCCTGGTAGGTAACTCGTAGCCTTGCCGGGTATAGAAGGGCATATATGATCTGCTCTTTTCGGAGTTTCTGCTTGACCGGCAGATATTTGCGTCGCGCCTCCTGCACAGCGACGGTGAAGTCGGGGTATATGGTGAATTCGTTCCCCTCATAATGCAGAGATTTGTTCTCGCGGGCCAGTCTGAGCGCGGTGTCCCGGTCACGATAGTTGAGGAGGCGCGCCACGATGGGGCGCGGAGCACTGCCAGGAGGAGGACGGGGACCAAGGGAGCGATGTGCCAGTTCCACTATTAACTGTGAGGAGAAAACGTCTTCTCCGAAAGTGGTCTTCAGGAGGCGCTCGATGAAGTCTTCCATGTGGCCGGTGTTGGTACTCTCCGGGACACCTATGACGCGAATGTTGTTGCGGCAACTGCGAGCTTTAAGGTCCTCATTCTTGGCCGCGATAATTTTAAAAAGTTTGTCCATTTGTAAAACTTGCTGCTGCACCTGGGATGTGGTATCTTCATTGTCCGAGATGCGTCTTTCGGCCTCCTTAATCTGCTCGTCGTGTTTATCCACCTTGTGGACCAGGAAGTCCAGGCGGCTGTTCATTGAGTCCATTTTTCCGGAAAGGTCTGAGAGGCTATATTAAACAGCTAGCAGCAGAGGTTTTACCTCGTCCTCCGGAGCCGCTGATTGTGTCTGTAGCTGCTCACTATTGGATTGGCCAGAGTCTTCCGAGCATGACCGTGTGACGGCTTTCTTAGCATCGAAAACCAGCTTGGGTTGGCGGCTGTCTGGCTTCCCCATTTCCACTGGAGGGGAGGTGAGAGCGAGGCGATAGCAAAGCTAGTGGAGGAGTGCAGATTGCCCCCAGGCTTGGAGACTCGGATATCAGCAAGAAAAATGAGGCTGGATGTGGAGGAGTGGGGAGTAGGCAATATGCAGCGTGGTATCCACTGCCACGTGGAGGAGTGCACACAACAGTAC
Organism: Calotriton arnoldi; assembly: GCA_963921515.1. Classification (NCBI taxonomy): domain Eukaryota; kingdom Metazoa; phylum Chordata; class Amphibia; order Caudata; family Salamandridae; genus Calotriton; species Calotriton arnoldi. Next base: position 2,170,652 of record CAWUFW010000577.1, on the reverse strand, counting down.
CTGCAGTCCGAAAGCGAGTTGGCAGGCTACAATTCAGTTCGGCCCTCTCCTTCCCCCTCTGAGCCCGAGGGGCCTGCGTGAGCAACCGTGTACTTGAAAGAGGGATCGGCGGGGGCACGAACAAGACTGAGAAGGGCGGGAGTTCAACAGTGCGGCCCCAGTACAACCAGCTCAATGTCCAATGAACGGATCACTCCAAGGTAGATACCTGTCAAATGGAGATCACCCTGCGGTATCTCTGCTGTCTCCGGAAGCCCCTCCGCTCTACAAGAGAATTGGTTGAGGCGCGCATCAGGCCACGGCGCGACCAGTGAGCGGAGCGGACAGTTGGTCCGGCGGTGAGTCGATTCCCATGAGGTGCAGAGTGCTATATGCACGATGGTTCGCAGATGTCACCCCCGGCGGCTCACAGCGTAACCGCCAGAGTAGGTTTCCAAGCCAGAAGCAGGCAGCCCCTCCTCAGCTGCTGATGGCAAAAGTCACCAAGGGTCAGGCACAGGAGAGGGCACAATTATGGCTCGGCAGCCTCAAAGGGGCAGTTGCAGTGCCCGGCGGAGAGGAGCGATCCGGGAGCAGCTGCGCAGCAAGCAAGATGTGGGGGAACCCCCATGAGGCTCATGAGGGACCATCCAATCCAGTCCAAGATTCGCCGGGACTCACAGGCGCGAGTAGATGAACACGCCCGCGCCACCTCTCCCAACGCGCCGGGTCTCAGCGGCAGCGCTCACCTCCACGAGTCCGCGGAACACATACAGGATCCCTTCCCCTCCGATGAGCAGGTGTCTGTTGGCAAGATCCTCGGCTGACAGGCAGGAAGAGCGCCGATACGGACCGCACCGGCGATGGGATATCGGGGCAGGCAGACAGGTACGCTCTCTCCGTGCGGCCGTCCGGGGCCCTGCACCACGTGGAAACCCCGGGGCTCGCGTGATGGCAGTGGCCGCGCTGGGCTCCGAGCACAATGCTCCACTCACCTCGAGCGCGTCCAAGCACAGTCCGGGTGCAGCCCACGGGGGTCGGGAAGCCTCAGTTATCGTACCGGAGCCGGGGTATGTGTAGAGCAGGTTGCGGCAGGCAGTGAGTGCAGGATTATGGCGGTGATGAAAGGATAATTAACGGATTATGCCACCAAGCTGCCAGAGCCTCACGGGTGTGTGGCCATCTTGGTCGTGCGCCACCTAGCGCCCCCTCTGACGACCTTAATTTGCCTCTTCATGACTCATCCACCATGGGCAGAGGAGAAAAGTAAATTATATCGTCGCATGCCTGAACTGAAGGGCAATTTTATGGCTCTGAAGTCATAATTATTTTTTTATGCATTCTTATAGAGTGCATGCAACGCAAAAGGTATCAGTGCGCTATACAGTAGAACAACACAATACATAGCGCTGTTGCATATAAACAGGGCAACTAGAATTATGCAGCAGGGGAGGGCCAAATTATCCGGTAGGGTTGAGTAAATTATGCAGCATTATGCGGCACATTTTGGGATAATATTACTTCATTATTTTGTCATATTTAAACTTGTTATGACTGTCTAGGCATTAGTTGCAACTCATTAGTACCAGTTTAACACCCAAACACAGCAATAAGCTACAGAAAGGTGACCAGTCAACATTTGCAAAGGGCCTTCCATTGCGCAGCTACACGTGTTGCTGCGGTTTTAGCTACTTTTGATCCGTTTAAGCTAGAAACAATTTGTTTTTGTTCAAATCTGCAGATTATGCAGCAGATGATGGATTATGTGGCAAATGCGACAAATTTATAATTGTGCGGAAATAGCAGCGGCCGCACAATCGCATAATGCCAGTGGCCCTATATATAACGAAAGTAAGCAACCAATTAACTGGAAACTATTATGTATTTCTAAACATCAAAACTGCACCATGACACACCAGGAGGGAGGTGAAACAGGCACAAGATCAGGAGGTGGGATTGGCTGTAGATAAGAGGACGAGAAAGTCCTCCTAAAATTTATCTCAGTGCGTCTCACAACACCCAAGTCTTGTCTGACCTAATTGAATTCGTTTTTTTTTTTTTAGATTTGGCTTCATGAATGCTGCATCACATGTGCAGTGCTCCGCAGCTTTCTAGCTACATCCAGGCTCTACAAATATCACTGCATACATTAGAGACATGTAATATGAAAATTAGAATTTATGGCTTTAACTGGCAGTGTTATGGTTTAGGAATTGATTTTTGCGTCATCCCTGTATTCTTTTAATAGCATTTCCTTTTATTTATTGGTTTGGCACCTGTGGAAAATAAATGCGCTCCTAACTGAAGTCAGTGAAGTTCTGCAGTCCATTGCCCATCAGCAATAAGATGCAGTCAGCGAGCCTTTGTTATCTTTTACACATTCCGTTGCAACCACCTATTTCATACAGTCCTTAATTTCAAAGGAGCGCTGTATCTGAACATACTTTTAAATGTTACAAACAGATTAGTGAGTTTTACAGTATAATCTCCCCATAAATTTGCTAAAAAGCCATAACAGGTTCTTAAGGGCACTCATGAAGAATCCAATAGTTCCGGGTGTGCCAATAAAGCCTATCCTTCTGGTACACCTAAAGAAAAAAACTTAGTGAAAACCGTGTCTAAATGGGGCATTTTTTGAAAGTGTCCATAAAAAATGCCTAAAAGCAGTGGTATTACAGACAGTTCAGAAAATCTAGGTTTGCACCTCCTGATTTCCTATCATTTTCACAGAACCTTTCTTCACTGATGCATTTAATTTCCATTTTTCCACCCTCCACTGTGTAAGTAGAGATTCAGTTATAGATGTGACTCAGTATCTGCTTGGACAGTTTAGGGTGGAAACATCAAAGTTTCACAAACATCTGTTGAAGCGGGAAGCTGGGCAAAAAACTTTCTTTTATACTTACATCATTTTCATCATATCTCAATCTATTTCCTCTCTGGGCCCATATCAAAACACTAAACTGCCATTGGTCCTCCAATGGATCTTTTATGTGAGCTAACAGGGACTTGGATATTTAGAGAACGTGAGGCAAATCCTTATGAGGACCTGGAATAAGGAAATGCCAAATTCATGCTAACAACAAACAGCCTTTTCTGTAGATACTATAATGATAAGACTTACGACAAGAAGGTTCACATCAAGAATGACCCAAATACGATAACGTTTGCTCCTGTAAACCATTTATCTAAGCCTCAATTTGAATGGTTAAGTACATAAATCACATTTAAAATTCAATTTAATAGAAATCATTTAGTACAATTAGTCACACAGTGTCATGCAGATTCAATAAAATAGACATTTGCTGTTTACCTAAGGAAAGATAAGAGAGAACATAGGGAAAAGTCAAGTTCAGCATTTAGGTTATAGAAACCAAATATGCAGGGTTAAAGCGTAAGGAGTCACAGGAATGAGTCCATAAACTCTTCAGCCGAAGAGTTATACCTGCACACTTTACCAGCCAGCAAAGTACAGGCTGAGTCAGTTCAGAAAGTTCAGTTCAAATGGGTTTGGCATAGGAAAGAAAATCAGAGTTCAGTCCGACAGCATGCCAGGCAGGGAAATTGAAAATGACAACCAGCCCCTCCTCCTCCTCCAAAGGGGCAATTATACTTCCAAGAGTTCTCAGTTTACGCCCACAAAGTATCCTTTCCATCATTCAATATGGTTTCCATTGGTTGTCCACAGTGGGCTGCTCATGGTGTGATCAATACCTCATTAAGAAATCCGGAAGCATTAAGTAATCCTTTTGCAAAATCATCAATTTCAACAACTTTATAATACCATCCTTTCCTCGGAAGTAAGAAAATTCACTTTGTTCACTGTCTGTCCGTTCCCAGACGCTCTCTCTGGGTTTGCAAATGTATTGATACATTTCTGTCAAAAGTGTTGCTGAATCAGAAACGGTCTATTGTTCACAAGCGTAAAAGAAACTTCATGAAAAGTTCTCATAGCATCTGAAATTACTACTTCAGCTAGATTCTGCTTTTCGACGAGGGAAAAGAAGCATTTGAGGCCTACATGAAAACTTGCTGAATGAGTATCACGTTATTATTAATATAAAACACACATTAATATGAATAATTCAGTTTTCTTAGTTAATTCTCCCATTATTCTTTTCTTCAGGAGTTACATGTCAATATTAGGTACCACTAAAAAAATATCTCGCACCTTTTCATTTTCAACACAGATTAATATGTGTCTCATTTTTGTTATTCACGTTTGTATCACATAATGCTAAAGTAAAACTGCAAATCTTCATATTGTCAAGCATTTTTAAACTAAACATTTTGATCGTTTTCAGGTGTTTCATTACGTAAGCATGAGTTTCATTTGTCACATTCAGGAATCATCAGCAGTACATTTTCTAGGTTAACTATGTTTAAATCCTTAAACACGTGATTACATCACATAAGCAAATAACTTTTTCTCTCTCTTTATTTACGTATTTCACATTTTCACTTTTCAGGACACTTCTGCATGCTTTTACGATGCAGTAGAAAATCTCATGTTTATCGTCTTCAACCATTTGGCACATTTTTATCAAAAATTATTGTCGTAAATCTCATTTAATGGTGAAAATTGATAGCAGAAACCATCATTAAACTTTTACGCTCCATCAATTCCCCCATTGATGGTGAATCAAGCCATCACAAATCTTATCTTATCTTTTATCTTATTCTGATGTCACATTAGAATGCAGTTGTCTTCATTTGTTTCAGTCTCATTTGTTCCAAATTTTTCATCTCATCATAAAAACCCCTCTTTCTATCTTCTAATTCAATTTCTGCTCTATTTCTTTTTCGCCCTTTATTTTCTTTGAAGGTTCTCTTATTCTTACAATATCGATACATTAGTATTATTATTAGTAAGCCAATAGTAATTGTTATTAACGGAGTTAGTATTTTTCCCACTAAACTTTTTCCTAGTGCTGAACACCAATTTCCCACAGAAGAAAATCCTTTCCCAATTTTCTCCCATGCACCATCTGCTTTCAATTCTGTTAGTTATTTTCCTAAATTAGTAATATTGCTTATATATCCCTTCAAATCTTTACTTTTGGTAATTGCATGCACACATAACAATCTCTCACATCCATAGTATTTACGTATTCATAAAGCAATTTAGTAGACACATTTAAAGAAAAATCGTTAATTGAACAATCATGATGTAAATCATTACTTGTTAGATCCTTAGTTATAACTACTCCTTCTTGCATTTTAGTCACTTCAGTAGTTGTGAACACATGCATATCAGTATTTTTACTTAAATAAACATGATGAGGTAGATTTAGTATTATCAACAACAGGACATGAATTAGAACGAAAGCAGTTAGAAAGCAAGCACACATACGCTTATGTTTTAGTGAAACTAGATTTCCATTTTCCATTTCAGGATTAGAGGCATTCATTTAATAATTTTTTTTTAGATATAACTTAATCTATAGCAATAGGCTTTGTGTGGTAGCTTTTGGTTAGCGTCTGGTCACACCTTTATTCCTTTGCTTCTTTTCTGGCCCTTTTTTCCCTTTCTCTTCATTTCTCCTTTTTCACAGCGGTTCTTTCATGGCGGTTTGTATGAGTTGCAGTTTTTAGAGCAAAATGCGTAGAACTCTTTTTCCCAGTCGTTTGGGGCAGCTAAATATGTCCACTCTGAAGCTGCATATCTTTGACTTGGTGTCCGTGCTCTTTTTGTTCTGTAGGCTCTTCTCCGTCTGTGTCACTTTTCTCAGTTTGACCCGAGACTAACCCTGGGTGGCAAACTCCTCTCCGCCAGCGGAGTTTGCAGATTTTTGCCAACTCCGCGCTCCGATGGGAACGTGGAGTTCCGGCAAAAACTCTGACTCCGCGGCTTAGCGGAGTTTGCCCCTGCCCGCCCACACCCAAGTCAGGAGAAAGGCAATGCGCAGTCCTCCCAAGGCGTACAACATAGGGGTTTGCGACTGGTGGCGAGGACAGCAAGGAGGAGAGGAGACCACGGCGAGGAGAGCAGCCTGGGCATGGCGGAGAGCGGAGACGCCAGACCAGGTAAGTGCTGCTTTGCCTACTTCCCATTTCCTCTTGTGGAGTGGAGCGGAGCTTTTAGGCAACCCCGTGGAACTCTGCGTAGTTGCAGTCCGCCAACTCCGCCCGGGCTTACTCGAGACTTCAATCACAGTGGAAGGTATTCTTCCTGCAGTCAGTATGTGTTTCAAACTTTCAGATTTTCTGGGCCAATGGTCTCCTTTTCGCACTTGTTTCTCTGGTACACTGTTCACATCATTTGAGTCGACATTTCTCTTAGTTGGATCTCCTTCACTTTGACCCTCGATACCAACTGGGATCAACTCTCTTTGACTCTCATTTACAACAGTGTCTCGATACCCAGTAGCTGGTGCTCTCTCTACTCTGTGCTCAGTCTGAACAGGACGTTTCTCTGTTACCACCGGTTCGTCCACCACAGACCCTACACTTTCAAGAGGACATGGGATTCGACGAGTGTGAGCTGCATGCACCCAATTAGGTAGACCACCACATTTAACAGCGGTTGTGGTTACAAGAATCACTTGATAAGGCCCATGCCAACAATGTTCCAAACAGGATTTTCGCACGTGCTTCTTAACGAGTACCCAGTCACCTGGGCACAAATCATGGCACTGCTCCTGTGGAACTGTAGTTGCGACTTCTCCAACCTGGTGAGACACAGAACGTACCACATCAGCCAATCCTTTACAATAATCGAGTACCAAGTCATCAGAAATATTCACAAGCTGATTTGCTGGGACTGTAGGCTGCCTCATAGCCCTCCCCATAATTATTTAGTGAGGGGGCAGTCCAATTCTTCTGTCTGAGATACTTCGCAAACTCATCAACACAAAAGGCAACGCATCAGGCCATTTCAGGGATGTGGACGCACACACCTTCGCTAGTCTGGACTTAATTGTTCCATTCACCTGTTCCACCACACCGGACGCCTCCGGGCGGTATGCACAGTGTAGCCTTTGCTCAATTTGTAATGCAGCACAAAGCATTCGTATCACTTCATTATTAAAGTGAATTCCTCTATCCGATTCCAGTGAGACTGGAAAACCGAATCTAGATATCAATTATTTAAGAAGTAGTTTAGCCACAGTTAAGCTGTCATTGCACTTTGTGAGGTAAGCCTCAACCCAACGAGAAAACAGACACACAATCACAAGGACATATTTCAATCCATTACAAGGGTGCATCTCAATGAAGTCCAGCTGCATGCGGGTAAAGGGACATCCTGATTTTCCAATGTGACTTGTACTAACCACTGTCTTTCTTCCTGCATTTTGTTGTTGACAAATTACACATCTTTGACACAGACTCTCTACAATGGCTCTAAATCTAGGTTAGTACCAAGTTTGACGGAACAGACATAGCATAGCATCTCTACCGACATGTGCAGGTCCATGACAAATCCTTGCCATCGGTGACAGTAGGCTATCTGGCAACACAGGTCTCCCATCCGTGTAAACCCAAACCTCATCTTCAGGTCTGCGATTACATCCTGTTTTAATCCACCCTTCTCTTTCTGCCTATGGTACTGAATCTTGTAATTCTCTAATTTCTTCGCAAGTTTTAACAACTGAAAACATCAATCTACATTCCGTGTCATCAGTGTTTCTTCATAGATTATCCAATGAATGCGGTAGAATTTAGGGTGCAATTACACGCAGTCTCATCGGCATATTGATTGCCAACTGTGACATAATCATGTCCAGTCTGGTGGGCGGAACACTTCACCACCACAATCTGGGCCGGCAGTTGTAGTGCCATTAATAGGGTTTTTACACACTCTCCGTTTCGGATAGGTGTACCCAAAGAGGTCATAAACCCATGTTGAGATCACAACTGCCCAAAGTCATGCACCACCCCGAAACCATATTGACAATCTGTGAATATGGTTACTCTCATTTGTTCGGTAATGCTGCAAGCCCTGGTAAGTGCAATCAATTCAGCCACTTGTGCTGAGTACATTCCTTTCACCATGATGCTTCCACCACACCCACCACAGTACAAATCTCATATGCAGCTCGCAAGGTACCTCCTGAATCTCTCATGCATGATCCATCCACAAACAATACATGGTCTAACTCTGGCAACGGAGTATATTGTATGTCAGGACACGGTTTGGTACACATCTCAGTCCCGTCAAGGCAATCATGATCAGCTTCTTCCATCACTTCATATCCAGGTAACAGCATCAAAGTAGCCGGATTCAAACTCGTACATCTCGTCACAGTTACATTCTCTGCACCCAAGATCACCTGTTCATATTTTTTTAACTGACTACTCGTGAGATGCTGTGTTCGAGTTCGTGTTAACAAAATCTCAACTGAATGTGGCACATACACTTTTAACAGATGTCCCATCACAATATTCTCACACTGTTCCAAACTCACACATGTTGCAGCAACAGCTTTCAAACATCCAGGTAAAGCAGCAGCCACAGGATCCAATGTAGCTGAAAAATATGCGACAGGCTTGCGTACAGTTCCATGCATTTGCATTAGAACTGATAGTGCACAACCTTCGCGCACACTGCAAAACAGAGTAAAACTCTTGTTAAAGTTGGGCTTTCCCAATGCTGATGCTCGACATAAACTGTCTCGCAGTTCAAGAAAAGAGCGCATGCATTCCTCATCCCATGGAACAGGATCTGACACGTCTTTGTGTGTCAATCTCTGAAGTGGCTTGGCTATCAAAGAAAAATTCGGTATCCACTGCCTGCAATAGCCAACCACTCCCAAGAACATTCGAACTTCCTTCTGTGTACTCGGTGGATTCATCTGCAATATAGCAGTGATTTGATCTTGTGACACTTTTCTGACTCCTTTTTCAATGTGATGTCCCAAATAGAGAACTTCTCTCTTGCAAAACTGCAGTTTTGCTGGCAACACCTTATGCCCACTCACTGCAAAATGATTCAGTAGGGCCTCAGTATCTGAAACACATGCTCCTTTAGTTCCAGATGCCACTAATAAATCATCAATGTACTGCACTAGCACAGAGTGATTCAGCATTTCTAGTGACTTCAAATTCCTCTACAAAATCTGATTGAAAATTGAGGGGCTTTCCGTATACCCTTGTGGAACTCGGCACCATGCCAAGACACGGTTTCCGAACGGGAACGCAAATAAATATTGACTATCCAGATGCAAGGGAATGGAGAAAAACGCTTGACACAAATCAAACACCGAAAACCATTCAGCTTTACATGGAATCTGATATAGAATTATAGCAGGATTTGGTACTATTGGACAACAGGGTATTACAATCTGCTTAATTTTCCTCAAATCCTGAACTATTCTATATTTTCCATTTGGTTTTCGTATGCCCATGATAGGTGAATTACATGGACTGCCCAAAATCTCCCTCAAAATTCTTTGTTCAATCAGAGTCTCGATCAATGGGGTTATTCCAGCAATTGTTTCAGGACTAAGATTATATGCTTAAATTCTCGGATATTCTGCATTTGGTTTCACTGTGATTTGAATTGGGGCTACTCCTTTCATTAATCCAATATCTTTTCCTGAAAAATCCCACAACTCAGGCAGAACCATCTCTTTCAACACAGGCGGTGAGTCATTTTCAGTGAGTAAGGGATACAAAATCTTTACTTCTGTCTAGCCATTTTAAACACTACATCTTCATCTTTGGTATCAAATTATATTCCTTCAGGTGTACAATAAATGGAGCAATTCATTTTGCATAATACACCTCGTCGCAACAAATTCACTGGACTAGTGTCACACACCACAAAATTATGCATGCCCTCAAATGTTACAGTTTGTACTTGCACTGGTACTGTCACTGGGGTTGGAATTAATTGATTCGATACTCTTACTACTTGGATTGTTTCTCCCGACAGGAGTAGGTTGGGAATTTCCACAGTTCTCACAATAGATAGGGTAGCACCAGTATCTACAAGGAATGAAATAGGTGTTCCATTTACCTTGCCGTCCACATAAGGACCATTATGATCTACCTCTAAGGATGTGCCAAGCACGCATTCCTCCTCCCCTCTCAGGCACCGTCATTGGGAAGTATCTGAGTCACTGTCATCCATCTGTAATAAATATTGTGAAGCCACTTGTACATTTGGATTTACTTGATCATTGGTATGAAAACCCATATTCACATTGTATTTCTGTACCTGTCCATTCAAATTTTACATAGGAGCTTGAGGCATATTCTGACCTCTTACTTTTAACGTTGACTGATTTAACATATCACTGGTCACCTGTGATTGAATCAATCCATCCACACCTGTCACAATTGCTTGTCCATTCATCTGATTAGCCAAATTGGACTTACACTCACGCTTCGAATGCCCGAACTTGCTGCAACTGTGACAAGGAAAAGTCTTTTTCAATGACTCTAGGTTTGATCCACGTCCCCTACCTTGTGGCATCAAATTTGGCAAGGGATTTACCATCACACCCTTCATTCCCGTGGTAGTCTGACCATTTCCCTGTATCATGCTTGTAAAATCTGAATCGAAACCCCTATATCCTTTCTTGGCTGCTCTCATCTGTGCCAAAATCAACTTATCTTTCAATGTTTTATGTCGCACCTTGATGTCATCTCCACAATATTTTGCATAACACAGTATTTCATCTACTGATTTGCTCTGCCAGCAAATTAAATGCTGCTGAATCATAGCATTAATCTCAGGCCTCAAACCATAAACAAATCGGTACACAAAATGTCCCATATCTTTCTCTGACACATTTTCAATTCCACTATACTGTTTGAATGCCTGCAGAAGTCTCTCATAATAGGCATGTACTGTTTCTTTTAGTTCCTGGGTAGTCCTATCTATTTTCACTAACCCTGGGCGTAGTTCGCGTAGTAGCGCTACGCGAAGTGTACTTCGCACTACGCGAGCTACGCATAACTACGCGAACTGGGTAGTGCACTGTGCAAAATGCTGTTCGCACTGATTGCACAGTGCCGGATGCTTGTCCGCACTGTGCAATGAGTGCAAACCGCATCTTGCACAGTGCAAGCAGTCGTTTTCTGCCGCTCGAGTAGAATTCTACTCCAGCGGCAGCTTTCTCAACGCGGACTGGTAGTTTCTCATCGCGAGCGGTCGCGAGCATACGCGACCACTCGCAATGAGAAACCTGACCTCCCGCGTTGAGAATCTCACCGGGAGGTTTATTTTCCACGCTCGCGATCGGCAACTTGATGTTGCTGATCGCGAACGAGGAAAAAGTCTCGCCGGGATGTCATTTTGCTTGCTCGCGGTCGCCAACTTGACGTTGAGGACCGCGAGCAAGCAAAAAATGACCGCTACGCTACGCGTGTTTGCACTGTGCTACGTGCAATTCGCGTAGTGCGAAGTAGCGCAAACTTCGCAAACTACGCGAGCGTAGCGTAGTACTTTGCCCAGGGTTAATTTTCACCCAATCTGTTTCTTTCGGCGAAATCTTTCCTTTCAATTACGTAATGATCTGATTGTATTTTTTCATCACTTCTGCTGACGGTGCACCTGTTTTTGGATCTCTAGCATATTCTGTTTCTGGCCAATCAACTGCAATCTTACATTCCACACACATCTGTAGGGACCACAATATCAAACAAAGCATCCAAATCCTTCAACAGAACTTTTGAAACCTTCACAAATCTTTCCACTTGCTTATACCACTTGTTGGACTTGGCCCGTTTTGCAGGGTCATCCCTGAACTTTTTGCTTTCCTCCTAGCCTTTTTTCTCACGTGGTGTTGGTGGTTTTAGGACTCGTGGCACTTTAGCACTGCTGTCCAGTGTAAAGTGCGTGTGCTCTCTGTGGTAAATTTGGTAAGATTGGTCTACACCTGTTTGGCATATTTAATTTAGCTGTCAGTCCCTTGTAAAGTGGTATCTCATATACCCGGGGTTGGTAAATTAAATGCTACTGGTGGGCTTGCAGCGCTGATTGAGCCACCCACCAAAGTAGCCTTTCAAACCTGTCTCAGGCCTCTGCCATTGCAGGGCCTGTGCGCGCAGTGTTACTGCCGCTGTAACGTGGCACCTAAAGTGTGTGCCATGTCTGTGACCCCCCTTTTACTGCATGTCAGTCACCCCTAAGGTAGGCCCTAGCTAGCCCTATGGGCAGGGTGCATTGTAGGTAAAAGGTAGGACATGTACCTTAAGTGTGGGACATGTCCTGGTAGTGACAAACAGCCATTTTGGTTTCTCACTGCTGTGAGGCTGCTCTCCCATAGAAATGCATTGGGGATTCCCTGATAAGTGTTTCAGTGGTAGTTCCTGATATGAGAGGAGCAGCGTGGTCAAGTTTGGTATGGTTGGAATAGTAATAATAAATACTGCGCAATGGTGTGCGCAGATTTATTATCACTATTCTAGAAATGCCACTTTTAGAAGTGGGCATTTCTGTGTGCTATGTGTCTGCCTGCCTGATGTGGATTGCATGTCTGGCTTTGGAGTGGCAGGGGCTGGTGAGGTGTGTGTGGCTCCAGGAGGGGCAGGGTGAGTCAGCTCTAGGCTGAATAGGGCATCTGCATTTGGAGTAGTGGGTGGAGTAGTCCCCTGACCCTGAATAGGTCTGTGCCTGCCTATGTGAATGCTGGCTCCGCCCCCTGTGGTGTGTCTGATGACAGAGCCCCAACCTGACAAAGGGAAGAGGAGCCCTGTAAACAAAGTGCTCCACACTCCCCAGAACCAGTTAGGACTGGTTCCCCCAAGCCCTGTGCCAGGGCAGACAAAGGAATTTGGGATATAAATATTGGGGCTGTGACCCCATGTGTTGTGCTGTTCCTGTGCTTCCCTGTGACGTGGGGGCTTGCTGCTGCCGGGCCCCAGGAGGAACCGCCACGAGGGACTGCCTCCCTGCTGGAGAGCTCTGTGTGCTGGCCTGCCTGGACCCAGCTCTGCCCCTTTAACTTTGAGGGCCCTAGCGCCTCGTGAGCGCTATATGTGGACTGCCAGGTGAAGAAGGAGCGCGGGTGTCTGCAGCGCTGGGCTGCGACGGGCTGTGAGGGATCCCGGCATGTGGGATTCCCCCTGCGCTGTTTGTTGGAGCGGGAGCCCACCCCGCATTGTGGTGTGCTTTTGCGGGAGCCCACCCCGCATTGTGCGCTGCTTGGTTTATGTTTACAGCGGGAGCCACCCCGCAATTGCAGCCGCGTTGATACCTTATCGGCGGGAGCCCACCCCGCACTGCGGTGTCCTGAGAGGAGCGGGAGCCCACCCCGCATGTGCAGTCTTATCGGCGGGAGCCCACCCCGCATTGGTGTGTTATTTTTCAGCGGGAGCCCACCCCACACTGCAGAGCCGCCGGGAACGAGCCGCCAAGATCGGCGACCAGGAAGTCAGGCAAGTGCCGCCTGACTGTGGGCGGGGCCTGCCGTGTTCCGTCCGGAGCCTCGCGGGCTCCACGCCGAAGTCCCGTGCCCCAGGAGAGGGACCTGGCGAAGTCAGGAGCGGGCTCCGGTGGCCACAGGAGGAGATCGAGGCACATTGTCGGTGCCTTCCCCCTGCAACCAGAGGAGTCCCAAAGAGCCCCGGTGAGTGGGGGCTGAGTGGAGAGCATTTGTAGTGCTCCCGAGGCACGGTTAGTGCCCGTGCCTTCATTGTTTTTCTCAGCTGCGCCGCCGTTGCGGACAGCTGCAACGGTTGGGGGCAAGGTCATTTTCGGAGTCTCGGAGTGGGACTCCAGAGGCACCACTGTTGCCAGTGCTCATTTTGGTTCACCACAGCTGCACCGCGAGAGAGAGCGGGCAGCTGCAACGTTTGGGCAAAGTTATTTTAGGAGTCCCAGAGTGGGGCTTCCACGGCACGTGTAGTGCCAGTGCCATTTTCCTTTGGGGGCATTTTTGTTGGTGATAAGGAGGGGGGGAGACGCTCCCCCGTGCCCCAGTGCATCTGCGCAATGTGTTTTCGCTGCAGAGGCAGTCAGGGGGCCATTCTAGAGGCCTCATTTTGCGCCCTGACTTTGCGGGACATAGGGCATTTGAGCCCCAGTAAAAGGCCTGATGGCCTGGGGTCAGTTCAGCGATTACGCTAAGGTGCTGTGTGCACTTTATGGGTGTACTGATAGGGCGCAAGGCCCTAAGGTGATGTATGCACCTAATTAGTGTTACTATGGTGCACTGCCAAATGTGTGCATAATGTGTTTATGCTGATGGATGCCAAATATGATTTATGCTCCATGATTATTGCATAATGTGTTTATGCTGGTGAGGCCTATTGCGTAATGTGTTTATGCTAATGATGTTTGGGCCTAATGTGTATGCTGAGGTCATTATTGAACCAGTAGTTACTGGTTGTGTGTTTTGTTTGCTACCGGGATTCTGATGGTTCTGACCGTGGCCCGATTGGCCTGGTCCTGTATATAATCCCCTGTGAATATTGCCCAGTGCCAGTTGGCACAGTGTACATTGTGTGATTATCATCTAATGTGTTTTGGATAATACAAAGGCTATTTTTATATAACCTTGTGTGGAGTTTCTTTTGTGGTGTGCCTAGTGTGTTACTACTGTGTGTGTGTGTTGCGCAAACGCTTTACACATTGCCTCTGGGTTAAGCCTGACTGCTCGTGCGAAGCTACCAAGGGGGTGAGCAGGGGTTATCTTCAGCGTGTAACTCCCTTGCCCTGACTAGAGTGGTGGTTTCTGCCTGGCTTAGGGGCATGCCCTAGCCAACCAGAAATCCCATTTCTAACACCACTCAACTGGTTTCTCCCTTAACCTCGGGAAATCATTTGTAAAGGACAATATGTCCTGTCTACTCCAGGGGACATGTACATACCCTCCTCCTGGGACTTCTCTCTTGGGAAAAGCCAACGCATCTGCCTCATTCTTTCACTTTTCCATCATTGGATAAAAAGGCAGTACCACTGTGGTATTTTCTTTCTTTTTAGCCTAGCTGCCTTCCCATCTTTCTATCTCTCCCCATCGCTTCAAGGTTGTTTTTAACTCTTTAGTTTGAAGTCTTTTCCCAGAGGAATTCAGACTTTCCAAATCTTTGTCACCAAAATCCAATCGATAAGTTTTCTGTAAAGCCTTAGACTTTTTTACATCCACTCCATATTTCTGTGCTACCTCAGCAAATTTCTCATGGGTATTTCTCGCCTTCGGAGTTATATCTTTACACATAAATAATAATTCCTCATCGCGATATTTTGATAGTCTCCTTGGACTAATGGTTCCCAATATCATTTCTTCTAATTCGACTTTTAATTTGCTCACATCTATATTCATGCTTCGATTTACATTTGTCAGTGCATTTCCAGTAGGGGCTATGTCTCTAATCCAATCATCAAGTTCTTCTGGGGATGGCCCTATTGAAGTACTCGTTTCCGATCTCTGTGATTCTCTACTAATCTCTCCTGGTGTCAGCAATACTCGTGAATCTGTTTTCTGACTACCCATTTGGCAAACTCTCCCAGTAATTATTTGCTGTCCTCTACTTGGCGTTTCAAGTGCCTTCTCTGAAATATTTATTAATGGGTCTATTCCCCCTTCCATGGTGGAATTCATTCTACTACACTCTTCTGCAATATTCTCATGAGTTTCTACTCTTACCAGTGTAGACATTGTTCCCTGATCTCTCATGATCTCTCTCGCTCGAGGCAAAGTATGTATTTTTCCTACAGTTTCACTTGGGACTGCTATTGCATGGATCTGTGAAACTCCTCGCCCTGTCTGATAGAGAGGAACAACCGGACCATTTGTTACAGGTACTGATAATGCATCAGGATTTTTTGTCATGACTATATTGGAAAATCCTGGTCTCTCGGGGGTCTGATTTTCATCTAACAATATTCTTTTATAAGCTGAATTTAAATCTGCAGGTGGGGCTTTTGGTCTTAAACCTACAAACGGATTGGTCTCTGAATTATTCTGTTCTTCATTATAAGGTGGGGGTCTATTCAGCAAAAGTTCATTCAATAACTCATCATCTATCTCTTCTAAATTTTCATCTGCTCCAGGGAGTACTTGAACCTTTTGCTCCTCTACATGTTTCCTTTTTTCCTTACATTTCTCTCCTTCCTTTTGTTCTGCTACCATTACCAGGTACATTCGGGCTCTCAAAGCAACATCTTGTCTCCATATCTTTTCTGGGAATCCCATTTTGCCTGTTCATATAGATTTATTGTATTTCTATATATTCCCTGACATTTTTCTTTTTCTCTCCGATGTGCTTCGTGCTCCCACTCTTCAAGGGCTTCATATTGTATAGGCCTAGGACTAGGCTTCAAATCATTCTTCTGTCTTCTCAAATTCTCTAAAATTCAAACATTAAATGTCCCATACTGTGGAAACGCTAAGGGACCATCTTTCTCGGTGTATTTTACCCAGTTCTCTAACCAAGTACAAGTGTGATATCCTTTCTCTAATGACATCTGCAGAGCAGGTGTACCTTCCGGAGCCACAGGAACTCCTTCCCTTGTTGGTATTGGCTCATATTTATGTACTAAAGCCTTTAACAACTTGAAAAATTGCATGATTTCTTTCCTCTAACTCAATCTGTTGCTTAAAACCACTAAATTCTCTTCTGTATTATGGTTTTCTACCTCCAATCACTGTTCGTTCTCTTACACCAATACCAGCGTGGCTTTACACCAACCACCAATACCAGCGCAGCACTTTATGACATCAGTCTAACTCCTCACTGTGACTGACCCTCCCTTCACAATTTGTTCGTCGTCTTTTCTTTCGTCCTTTTAAAATAGACTTCACAAAACAATGCAACATAAAACAACTTTGTCTGCTCAACTAAAAGAATTATAGATACCCACTCATTCAGAAAATCTAATTCGCTACCTGTGAAAACCTCGACCAGCGCGATTTCACTCTCATTAAGTAAAACATTTTTTAAGATCTCTCCTGGTGCGCTTCCAGAAGAAATCTCAACAATTCCAACTTGTCATGCATCAAGTTCCCTTTCCCAGTGCCGGCAATGACGTCTCATTTTAAACATCGACAATGACGTCTCATTTTAAACATCGATATATGGGTATCACAGATATTTCTGTGCAAACTGAATCACAAAAAAACTATGCAATATTTCAAACATTTAGAAGGAGCAATAATAACTCAGCCAGTATGCAACACGGTTCAGCCAAACCGAGTTTTTTCAAAACAAATATAAGTTCTAACAATCAATTACGTTGTGTACAGTGAGAGAGAAAGAAATAGCAGACCTCAGGTGTGTAGTCAACCATATTGCATTATTGTATCCATGACTGTTTGTACCTGAATTTGCTGTCTCACGTGTATCAGCCAATCACGTTTTGAGTTGATTCCCATTTTGTCAATTCTTTTTTATTTTTTTTATTTGTCTTGGTTGACTACACACCTGGGGTCTGCTATTTCTTTCTCTCTCACTGTACACAATGTAATTGATTGTTAGAATTTATATTTGTTTTGAATAAACTCGGTTCGGCTGAAGCGTGTTACATACTGGCTGAGTTATCATTGCTCCTTCTAAATGTTTGAAATATTGCATTGGTTTTTTTGTGATTCAGTCCGCACAGAAATATCTGTGATACCCATATATCAATGTTTAAAATGAGTTTCATGTGAACGTTTTCTCTCAAGGATTACTTGATACCCCTGTTCGCTTGGACATAAGGGTTGCTCTAGTTGTTTTGTTTAAATATAGTCAATGACTTCTCATGCACAGTACTCACAAAACAGCAGACAAACACACTTAGTGTATGCCACACTATGACTGCCCGTAGGCTTATCCCAGGATCTTAGGACTCGACGGACCTAATTCAATAAAACATAGACATACAATTTTCACAAAACGACAATTTCTGTGATCACAAGACCATTTTAACCTTTTCGTCAATGTCAAAACTTCATCACCTGTCAAAACCCTACTACTCTCGTACACTACTATAAAAACCCAACACTCTTTAATCGTGTCCCTTCATATCCTAGTTTAATTAGTCAAACTAACCATCTGACAAGCTACCAGAAAACTGTTGCAGCGAAAAGCTGGGCAAAAATCCTTCTTTCATACTTACATCATTTTCATCATATCTTGATCTATTTCCTCTCTGGGCCCATAACAAAACACTAAACTGCCATTGGTCCTCCAATGGATCTTTTATGTGAGCTAACAGGGACAAGGATATTTAGAGAACGTGAGGCAAATCCTTATGAGGACCTGGAATAAGGAAATGCCAAATTCATGCTAACAACAAACAGCTGTTTCTGTAGATACTATAATGATGAGACTTACGACAAGAAGGTGCACACCTAAATCTAAATCCGTATTTGTAAAGCGCAAACTACTCACCCTTACGGGTCTCAAGGCGCTGGGGGCCGTTGTGGAAATTAAGTGAGCTATTGCCCAGAGTCACATGGTGCTGAGCTGAGCTGCTGCCGGAGCCGAGGATCGAACCGTGAGCCCTGTGCTCCGAAGTCAGCTGCCCTGGCCACTGCACCACACCTCTTCACCAAGAATGATCCAAATAAGATAACGTTTGCTCATGTAAACCATTTATCTAAGCCTTAATTTGAATGGTCAAGAACATAAATCACATTTAAAATTCAATTTAATAGAAATAATTTAGTGCAATTAGTCACACAATGTCATACAGATTCAATAAAATAGACCTTTGCTGATTACCTAAGGAAAGATAAGCGAGAACATAGGGAAAAGTTAAGTTCAGCATTTAGGTTATACAAACCAAATATGCAGGGTTGAGGCATAAGGACTCACAGGAATGAGTCCATAAACTCTTCAGCCGAAGAGTTATACCTGCACACTTTAACAGCCAGCAAAGTACAGGTTGAGTCAGTTCGGAAAGTTCAGTTCAAATGGATTTGGCATAGGAAAGAAAATCGGAGTTCAGTCCGACAGCATGCCAGGCAGGGAAATTGAAAATGACCACCAGCCCCAGCTCCTCCTCCAAGGGGGCAGTTATACTTCCAAGAGTTCTCAGTTTACGCCCACAAAGTATCCTTTCCATCATTTAATATGGTTTCCATTGGTTGTCCACAGTGAGCTGTTCATAGTGTGATCAATACCTCACTAAGAAATCCGGAAGCATTAAGTAATCCTTTTGCAAAATCATCAATTTAAACAACTTTATAATACCATCCTTTCCTCGGAAGTAAGAAAATTCACTTTTGTTCATTGTCTGTCCATTCTCAGACGCTCTCTCTGGGTTTGCAAGTGTATTGATACATTTCTGTCAAAAGTGTTGCTGAATCAGAAAGAGTCTACTGTTCACAAGCGTAAAAGAAACTTCATGAAAAGTTCTCATAGCATCTGAAATGACTACTTCAGCTAGATTTTGCTTTTCGAACGAAGGAAAAGAAGCATTTGAGGCCTACATGAAAACTTGCTGAATCATTATCACGTTATGGTTAATATAAAACAAATTAATATAAATAATTCAGTTTTCTTAGCTAATTCTCCCATATTTCTTTTCTACAGGAGTTCCATGTCAATATTAGGTACCACTAAAAAAATATCTCGCACCTTTTCATTTTCAACACAGATTAATATGCGTCTCATTTTTGTTATTCACGTTTGTATCACATAATGCTAAAGTAAAACTGCAAATCTTCATATTGTCAAGCATTTTTAAACTAAACATTTTGATCGTTTTTAAGTGTTTCATTAGGTAAGCATTAGTTTCAATCGTCACATTCAGTAATCATCAGCAGTACATTTTCTAGGTTAACTATGTTTAAATCCTTAAACACGTGATTACATCACATAAGCAAATAACCTTTTCTCTCTCTTTATTTACGTATTTCACATTTTCACGTTTCAGGACACTTCTGCATGCTTTTACGATGCAGTAGAAAATCTCATGTTTTTCGTCTTCAACCATTTTGCACATTTTTATCAAAAATTATTGTTGTAAATCTCATTAAATGGTGAAAATTAATAGAGGCAACCATCATTAAACTTTTACGCTCCATCACATCATAATCTCAGCTATACAGGAGTTCCAGGACTGGTACAACAGTGCTATTGCTGGTTTAACAGACATCTTCTAGATGTTGACACCAGTGTTACAGACTAAGAACTCAGACTGCAGTAGTGATGTCATAAAAAGCTTTATCAGTGTAGATGACTAATACAAATAATATAATAACGCCAGGTACTCACTCCCTCACACTTAGGAATGTCATCATTATTTCAATCCCCGAACTCTTCCTAAATCATCTCAAATATTGACTTTAAATATATATTTGGACATGCAACAATTTCGGTCCCAACCATCAGTGTGCCAGTTTTTTAAAAACACAAATTTTCCAGCCTAGTACAATCTTTTTGTTTTGGGAAAATAAACCCATGTTGCTAAAACCAGAGTTTTTGTAACATAATTGTATCCTGAAATACCAGCTTTTCATGTTTAGTAAACATATGTTTGGTGCCCAAAGTTCAGACTAACATTTTCATCAAGTGCTCACTTATATAACTGCCACACAAATGCAGATTTCACCCTGCATGCCCACAAAGCACCATCACATGTCAGGCATGCCCATAAGATACTAGGCATTACAACATTACACCAGGAATGCTCTCCACCTTGCCACGTATGGCTACAATATGCCAAGAAATACCACCATATTGTCATGATCAGCTTTATGACAGTGGTGGGCCTGGTTAGGCCAGTCATGGTCATCGGAAGACAATGGTGGCAGCTTGGGGCCAGGTTTATGCTTGGGAGCGACACTTCTGGGAACACCACAGGCTCCAGACATGCTCTCCTTCTCAAACCTGCAGTCGCACGCTTGCATGCACACAGACGATATGCATACACGCACAGGTCTGCATCCTCACAATCAAGACTGATTCTTTTTGATTTCCATACCTGAATGCCCACCTCCCTCTCCACCTCCTGCGTCTGACCTGGATTGCGTTCCTTCCCTGACCATTTCACTTCTGGTTCCAATCACAAGGAAGGTCCTATGCATGCAATAACAGTTTGATTGACAGTGTAGGGCTTAAGCTATGTGGCTATTGGCTGTGTTATAGGCCTCACCCTGTTAAGCACACTAACTATGAGCATGGGACCTGCCATGGCATTGGAGCATGGACTTATAGCACATACCTTGAAGAGCGATGGACTGCTTGACCCTTCACACGTGCACAGTTTACTTTTTTTCCGTCACGCTAATGCGCTGGAGCTGTGCGGTGTTATCTACTCCTAAACAAGTGCCACTTCATACCTATATGTTGGTTGGTCGGATACTTGTGTATGTTTGTTGTACCTTGGGCAGTCAGAGCCTGTTAGTGTGATTCTCTGCACGTGTGTGTTGCTTATCTCTGCCTCTGCGCCCGTACAGTGGCGTAACAAATGCCCCCGAGCTCCATGGGGCCCCCTCAGCACTGTAACCTGGCCTGAGAGCTCCTGAGTGAGTCCGGAGGGGGGGCCCTCCATGTACTTTGCAGGGGGGCTCCCTCATGTTTCATTACACCACTGTACCCGTAACGCGTATGCCATGGATTTTATTTATTTATTTGTCATGCATAGTTAATTAAAACAATTACATGTCCAACTAAAAACAAATAAACACTTAAAAAACAGTACCAAATAACATATGATCAACTTCAATTTCAATTTAAACTGAACCTGACTAGCTATTAAAACTATACAATTTCAGGATGTGCTCAGCAGTAAAATTAATCAAAATAAATATTAAAAGTCCACTGGAGCCAGCTTTATTAGAGTCCCTTTACGCTTTATCTCCTTAAGGCCACATGTCTTTATACCTATTAGTAAAGTGCTTATTGTGCTTGCAGTCATCATGCAGTATGGTGCCTGCCATGCTACTATTTATAATGCCTGCAAATGCATTAAAATGAATCAAATTAAATATTATGACTTCCACAGGAGCCCGCTTTATTAGAGTCCCTTTGCGCTTTAGCTCCTGAAGGCCACATGTCTTTATACCTGTTAATAAAGTGCTTATCGTGCTTGCAGCCGTCATGCAGTAAGGTGCCTGTCATGCTACTATTGTAATACCTACAAATGATCCTACACTTTTTATACCGATGAATTATCAACATTCATAAAATACATGTTATTAAAGTATTTAGCAGTAGAAAAACTGGGCAATCTTAAGAAGATAAAATGCATAAGACAACATTTTCATTGGTGCCAAGCATTAAATATCGGCTATTGCACTGCTAGTAAAATTTGAAGTACAAGGATATTTTAAATGTCTAGATTACTTGATCTTTAAATTGCCACTGTGCTGCCGAAATCGCTCAGAACCTCCATAATTTATACTGTTCCAGAGATTAGTTTTCCATGTAGTACTAGGAATTTCAACAGCTTACAATTGATCTGGGTGCTCGAGGGATCAAAACTCTTTATGATAGCCAACTGACAGGTTCGGGTACCCCTTTGTTGAAGATGGATTACAGCAGTAAATTCTGTGGCTTCTCTGAAGCTGGGCATATGCAAACCAGATGTATAATATCTTCCTTCGGGGCACCACGTAATCTGCATGATTTAGAATCTTTGTGTTTCCATGCTTCTCACACCTCGCCGCCAAGACCTGGAACACCCTTCCACTAAGCCTACGACAGACCCAAGACCTGCTGACCTTCAGGAGGCTACTCAAGACCTGGCTGTTCGACCAGTAGCAGCACCCCCCCCCCCTTTTTTCTCCCCAGCGCCTTAAGACCCTCGCGGGTAAGTAGTGCGCTCTACAAATTCTGTGATTGATTGATTGGTTGATCAGCCAAAGATGGCAGGACCCCTAGCCTGATGGCCAACAATTTCCTCTTTATATTCGTATGTCGTGCTTAGCAGTAATGCTGGTTTTAAAATGTTATACAATTGTATTGTCATCCAGGCGAAGGACCGAGCAGTGAATTTATGGTTAACACCAATAAGAGAGTGCAGTCTAGCAAATTTATTTATAGCACGGCAGGAAGCAGAATACGGTAAGTTTAAATGCCATAAATCTGTTGTATTTGTTTCTTGTAGTAAAGACTTCAGATATTTATTATAAGTCGAGAGGGGACCGTTTTCCAAGGACTGCCATAGAGCGCTGACCAGTGGGCTACATTGATTTGTCCGTATTTTGTACCATGTTTTGATGGTGTGATATCTTCTCCCTATGATTTGCTGCTTAAGCCCGAATTCCAATTGGACTTGTGATGGAGAGGCACTCAATGGAAGCCCAAAAACTTGTTTAAAAACCTTTATTTTCAGTTTATCTAGGATTGGTGTGTTTTTCCCATGCATGACAGCACTTGCATAAGTCACTGTGGGGAGTAATTTCGCAGTAATAACAGCCAGTAATGGCATGAGAGAGGGACCTTTCAACTTCTTGGCGAGTGCACAAAAGGCATAGGTCAGTGCTTTACTTTTCTTAACCATGTGCTGTTTGTGCACCAGGAAAATCAGTTTCTTATCGATGTTGAGACCCAGATATTTGTAGTCGCTGACTTCTTCCAGACGTACATCACCTGACTTGATTTTAATGAGGGGGGCATGAGCGTTCCAAATAGACATTGTTTTCATCTTTGTCGTGTTTATTTCTAATTTGTTAGCTGTGGCAAATTCTGTTAATTCTGCAGTTGATCTCTGTTGGCCCACCAATGTATGGCTCAATAGGACGATATCATCCACATATGAGAGGTGAGTAAGGATTAATGATCATAATTTCGGTGGGTGTGAGTTAGCCTGATCGAGCCTGGGGGATAGATCGGCCATAAAAATGTTAAAGAGGTAAGAGGCCAGAACACAGCATTGTTTGAGGCTGTGGGTATTCTCCTGGACAGTATATCTCTAGCGTGTATGCCATGGATTTGAAAGAACAAACCCATTTGCTATATCAACGCCATTTTATATAGCGCTTGCACCTCTGCACAGCCTACTCAAAGCTATTCCAGGATGGAGCAGGAGGGTAGAGGTGTAAGAGTCAGGCTGCTTTCTTGGCCTTCTGCAGTTGTGATGCAGTCAAGCAAATGTTATTTTGGAGTTAAAAATCCACTAAACCACAAATCGCACACATCATTAATGCATTCAATTGGCAGTATTAATTTACACCGTTATCACTACATTCATATGACACTATTGCTTTATGAGTGGCAAAAAGCACATGTACACACTGGAGAAAAGCATGCATCTATAATAATATGTTTCAAACCATCAGTATCCGCTTCTTTTAAATGATATTGCAGAAGTAGGAAGGTATTTAGAAAATGCCTAATTGGATCCATTCCACACATAGGTGCCAGTTACATGAATGCATATTATATCCAGTTGATCAAATCCAAAAACTTGATGCCAATGCGAGGGCTGGTCGCTATATTTTAAGAAATCTGCTTTTTCTCCTCAAAGCAGATGATATGTTCCCAGAAACTCTAATGGCCATTACTATGTGACATTCAAGGTTCCTTAGGAGGAACCAAATTTTAGGCTGACAGGCAGAGGTGAGGTTTCAGCCCACATAAGAATCTTCGGAAGCAGAGGGAGAGTGTCCAGTGGGGAGCCTTGTATGTGGAGCAAACTCCATACAGTTTTTATTTGGTTATTCATATGGCAAACAGGCTAAGGGGGTCCAACCTTGGACATCTGGTCAGTAGGTAGGGTGTTGACATCTTCCTGAAGTAGTCAGGACAGGACTATAAGCAGACAGTGCCTTTTTTAACAGTGCAGCTCCTCTTGAACTGTGTTCTTTCTCTTACCAACAGCTAGTGGAAGGATTTTCAAGGTGGGGGTGTGATCTACGTAGTTAATGCTTTTTGAAGCTTGTGTATGGCACATGCTTCCAGTTCTTTTAAGTTTGTGCAGCCATTAGACTTCTTTAGAAGGCATTTCTACAATCCAAATTCGGCATTCCAATTGAGAGGAGCAGTGCTGAAGTGTGTGGTATGGTCAGCACGGGGGTGAGCACTCATTGATAATAAAATGTGACTTAGGTAATCTTACTAATATGGGTGTTTAAAGTTCTCTTTGGCTGTAAGGTTCACCCCTAAGATGTTCCAGGTGGCCAAGGATAACACTGTGATGTCCGCCGGCAGAACAGTTAGACGGTATGTTCTGCTTGGTCCTGAAGCCAGATCTCTATTTGAATGCATTGTCCATCCTTTGCTAAACATGTAACAAGCAATCAGTGATATGTTGTTAGTTCATAGAACCCTCTTAGATCTTTAGGTGTATCTGGGGGTTGTGTTCTATATAGGCCTGGACGAAGTTCGTGGAGTTCAAGTGACTAAAAAACTCAGTCGCACTACGCGGAGTTCCGCAAGCGGCGGAGTGCATTTGGTCATACCGTTCCTGTTGATTTTCAGCGCCAGGTGTTTGGCCCGAGCTGTTAAATCAACGCAAACAGCACCATGCGCAGCTCAAGAGGGCGCTACTTCATTTCTCCGCTCGAGTAGATTTTTCGCTAGATTAGCTGGAATGGAAGGTTGCTCAACGCGAGCGGTCGAGACGATCCGCGACCGTCCACATTGAGAAATCCAACCGCCCGCATTGAAAAATCTCACCGGCAGGTGGATTTTCCGCACTCGCCAACTTGACGTTGCCGAGCGTGAGTGAGGAAAAAGCTCAGCTCCGCGTAGCGCGGAAAAGTCTGCAAACTCCGTGAACGGAGCGGAGTTCACAGACCAGGCCTAGTTCTGTATACAAAGTGGAATCTGATAAGAGTGGTATTTTTTGTACCACTCTGCAAGCAATGTTGGTCATGTTGCAGACAAAGAAGTCAAGCTTTATTTGGTAGGTGCAGCTACATTGGAATGAGGTGAGCTAAGTTAAGACTGGTCCCTATGCCTGCCACCTCCTTAAAGTAGTTTAAAAGGAATTTGTGATTAAAAGTATTGAAAACCACATAGAGGTCATGTAATATTAGGGCACTTCCTTTTTCTTTGTGCTTGGTGGTGAGTAGGTCTTCCTTCCTTAGCAGTGTGGTATTAATTAGGCCTGGGCGGAGTTCTGCTACGTGGAACTCTGCGAAGTGCCGAAAAAAACCCTGTTGCATTCATGGAAGAATGAGGTAAGTCCTGCTGATTTTTAGCGACAGGAGTTTGTCCCACGCTGTAAAATCAGCACGAACTGCACCACGTACAGCCCAAGAGGGCACTGCTTCTTTCTGCCGCTCGAGTAGATGTTCTACTTGAGCGGCAGCTTCCTCAATGCGAGCTGCAGGTTTCTCAACGTGAGCAGTAGCAACCGCCTGCGTTGAGAAATCTCACCAGGAGGTGGTCTAGTATATGATTTTCCTCACTCGCGCTGGCCAACTTAACATTGGCGAGCCGCACGAGGAAAAACTCTGCGCTCTACGCAGAGCGTATAGTGGGCAAAACTCTGCAAACTCCAGGAGCGGAGTGGAATTTTACGCCCAGGCCTAGTAATCCCTCACTGGATGCAGGTAGCCAGACGTGTAATCTCTGAAGGTGTATTTACTTTCAAAATGAAGTATAATCTAATGGGTAACTATGATTTGTAGTATCTATTAAATACACATGAGACCTTAAATGGGCTGGTAGGTGGTCAACATCACTGGATGTACATTCAGGGATAAAGGATCTCCATACTGAAGATCACTTGTGCAGCAACTCATAGACATGCATGAATGATGGCATGGTCTCTGTTGATGAATGCGGCTTTGAATGAAGCCAGCTAGAGATAACCCTTCCAGTTCTGTCAATTTCAGAAAACAGCGTTGTTTTCCACTGTCATGGTTATATTCATACCAACCCAGCCTTAATTCCCAAGGTCCTAAGAATTAGAGTTTCCTGCATTATTTTTTTAGGCCAAATGCTTCTAAGAAAGAGGAAACCTTGCACAGTCTGCCTGTAAGAGATGCTCTAGGCTGTAAACTCAACAAACGAACAGGTTCAGTTGCAGCCCCCTGTTGATTGTGAATGAAGATGGAAGTGTACTTAGTAGGGACACTTTCAAAGACTCCATATCCCTGTGATTAAGTTCAGATACATCCCCAGTGTTACAGCGTACAAGTGTACTCCCCTTGCAGGGATAACAATAACAAGGGATAATAGATTATGTTGTTCGTAGCATAGCTTATGGATAATGTGTAGTCATGCTATTCATGCACAAATTTCACACCATTAAATGTTTTATATATAATATTAATAGTTTTGTTGTGTAGTTCCTAGAAATCTATATGGGATCTGTGTGCTTTAGACAACATAAACTAAGGGATTGGTGTCCAGACTGATTCCAGACACCCCAAAGGATATGTTAGTCTGTAGACCAGCTAGCTCACAGTGCCACTATAAGCCCCGCAATATTACCAAGGAGCGAATCGTTTCTGGCAACTATCGAACATGACAACCCTGACCCCTCAGGGATTCTGGAAACAGTACAGTGCTTTTCACTCAGTCACTTGTGCTCAATCGGTCTCAGAGAGATACACAGAATAAACGGAGGGGATGTTTTCAATAAGCATTTATTGAACCAGCGTCATTCTAGTATAGAATATGTGTGCTGCAACAACCATTAGACAGAAACAGATATATACAGTTATATGCACCAACAGAATAAATAAAAGATAGAATTCTACCATGGTGCTAAAACAATGAATATATGCAGGCATAGAGATACATGGCAATAATCATGAGAACTCCTACGATGCAAACCCTAACTAGATGTACCTAAGTGTACCTAGCATGTATGTAGGTGTAAAGCCAAGAATCCCCCTAGGAAAGAGCCAACCCCATTACCTGATGGGAGAGAACGAAGGATCCCATCTTGGTCTCGAATTGGACACCCTGCAAGGGATGTCAGACCACTGCGTGCTGGAGTGTCTGCGGGCAGGGACTTCAGCGTCTCGTGTCAGCATGGAAGCTTTTCTCCTCTGGTTTGCCCAGTGAAGACGTGGGACTTATAGACCCGAAAAGGTGCCCTCAGGGGGTTCTACCTAGATGTGTCAAGGTACAGTGGGTCTGTCGGCTAAGGATGACGATAGTGGTGACTTTTGTACACAGTTATTATGCTGAATATGGTAATCCTCCTGTGATACTAAGAATCCTCATGCATAATAAATGAGGCTAGTTTTCGAAGAAAACCTCACAACATTTATTCGGCACCTAACTAGGCAAAAGGTCTGCACCAGAGCTGTTATGTAGAGCAAGGTAGGACAAATGTAGGTAAAAGGTTGTGCAACTACCTAGACCTATATTGCGGTACATCGGGGCTCATAACAGTGTGATGTGTAAGAACATTTCAAGCTATAGTAGGTATGTGGTATTTATATAGCGCAAACCTATCGGAAAGGCAGCAGGGCACTGTACAGGTAGTATAGAAACAGTATGAGGGGTAGGAGCCCACTGGCTTATATCCCAGGGCCATTACCCTTTTGCATTCTGATTAGTGTAGTACAGGATTTTGCACTTGCATCAAAGTTCATCATAATTATTATCAAAGCTATTGCAGTCAATGCTGTATCTCTAGACACGTGTTTCTGGATTATTCCGTCATCAGTGCAGAATCATTCTGGGGTTGCTGGACATGCTGCCACAAATTTCCTCAGGTCAATTCCACTCCGGGCGGGCACACAGGAGCTCGGAAACTGGTCAGCTTGTAGGCTCAAGGGAGCCATTTTAAACAGTAAGAGGGGCAAGAGCACACTGCCTCACATCCCAGCGCCATTACCTCATTACATCCTGGTTAGTGTAGTACAGGATTTTGCACTTTACTCAAAGTTAATCATAAATATTACCAAAGGTGGTGCAGTCATTGCTGTATCTCTAGACGTGTGTTTCTGGATTATTTCGTCATGAGTAGAGAATTATTCTGGAGTTTCTGGACATGCTGCCACAAATTTCCTTAGGTCAATACCACTCTGGGCTCACAGGAGCTCCAAAGCTCGTCAGCTTGGTGGGTCACAGGAAATATTGTACTTCATAGACCAAGATGCAAAGGGGTAATGGCTCTGAGACGTGTAAGCAGTGTGCTCCTACCCCCCTTTCACTGTTAAAAAAGACTCCAGTGAGCCGCCATATGCGGGCGACTATGATAGCCTGGGACCAGACTAGCACTAGACATGGGCTGACCACCTTCCCGTCTCCGATGACCCCCCTGCTTGACAACCCAGACTTCTCCCCGGGGATGGGGGTGGAGGGGTTTGCGGAAGGAGACAGTCGGCCTGCCCCTCCATGGGTCACTTCTTTGACACTGAGGGTGTGATCTCCTTTCCCTGCATGCGCGAAGAATACAGGCTTCGGGAGTCGAAGAGACTCCACTATCTACAACTCATACACTGGATTGCACATCTGCAAAATAAACCTAATGCGTAACGGTACCTTTCCCAATACGAGAGATGGCTCCTTGCCAAAACATCGGATAAAGGCCTTATATCCGAATTGTACGCACTTTTGATTCAAACTAATAAGCATACACACAATGCTGGGCAGACCGGGTGGGAGGATGAACTGGGGAGGACACTGAGTGCCAAGGAATGGGGAGAGATATCACATAGGGTTCGCCACACAGCCAGTAGTAATGCCCTCACTGAAACCCTCACAAAAGTTGCCACATATTGGTATTACACCCCAATAAGACTCCACAGGATCAAGCCCACACAAAGCGCGGACTGTTGGTGGGGATGCGGGAGGCGGTGGACCTTGAAGCACATATTGTGGGATTGCCCTCAGCTCCAACAGTATTGGTCGCAGGTATTAGACGACATAGTCATTTGGATACCCAACTGGCGTGTTTTCCTGAATACATACATACTACTGGGTCTCCCAAACCCGCTCACATACCCTTTGAAATCCAGGCGCGGGCAACAGATAGGCATGGCACTGGGAGCTGCCATCCAAAACATTCTCAGCCACTGGGGCTCTCCGCAAATTCCCACTCACACTAATTGGCTTCAAAAGCTATGGCACATTTTGGGAATGGAAAAGATCACAATGTCCTTGGCCGGGAAGGGAGCCACATTTGTGGATCTATGGAGCCCCTACGTGTCATTGCTTTCACAGGAATTCCGGGAGTTGACTTGCCCAAGATATCTCAGATTACTGCGTATATCAGAGGCGACCCAGCTGTCACTTACTTCAGAACACTGAACAAACTTAAACACTGTGCATCTCTAATGTCCCTATTTGCGGGTGAGGGAGGGAGGGGGGAGGTTTGGGGAAGATGGGGAATTTGCTGCCAGCACGAAATTAGCATCTATATGTTATGCCTCACCTGGGGTCGAGTACCTACGGTGGTTTATGAATCTGCCGTTGGCACTGTTTGTTTTGTTAAAATGCTAGTAAAAGAATTGAACCATAAAAAGGCTCCTGTGAGTCGCCAAGCTGACGAGCTTTGGAGCACCTGCGTACCCTGAGTGGGATTGTGCCTGAGAAAATAGTGTGGCAACATGTCCAGCAATCCCAAAATATTTTCTCTACTGATGACGGTAGAATTCATAAACACGTGTCTAGAGATATGACATAAAGATACGGCAATAGCTGATTAACTTTGAACTGAGCGCAAAATATTGTACTCTATCGACCAAGATACAAAGGGGTAATGGCGCTGAGACATGTAAGCAGTATGCTCCTACCCACCTTTCATTGTTTAAAAAGGCTCCCGTGAGCAGCCATCCTACAGGCTTTGGAGACCTTGCGTGCCCGGAGTCGGATGGTGCCTGAGAAAATTGTGTGGCAGCATGTCAAGCAACCCCAAAATATTTTCTCTACTAATGACGGAGGAATCCAGAA
This sequence comes from Calotriton arnoldi, assembly GCA_963921515.1. NCBI lineage: Eukaryota > Metazoa > Chordata > Amphibia > Caudata > Salamandridae > Calotriton > Calotriton arnoldi. The sequence continues at coordinate 2,140,040 of CAWUFW010000577.1, read as the reverse complement.
ACACATGTACAAGGAGATATGGCAATAAATGATTAATACTTTGATGAACTTTGATCTGAGCACAAAATAATGTTCTACAGTGACCAAGATGCAAAGGGGCAATGGCGCTGAGACGTGTAAACAGTGTGCTCCTACCCCTCTTTCACTGTTTAAAAAGGGTCCTGTGAGCCACCAAGCTGACGAGCTTTGGAGCCCCTCCGTACCTGGATTGGGATTGTGCCTGAGAAAATAGTGTGGCAGCATGTCAAGCACCCTAAAAATATTTTCTCTAATGATGATGGAGGAATCCAGAAACGCATACGACATAAAGATACAGCAATAGCTAATGAATACTTTGATGAACTTTGAACTGAGTGCAAAATATTGTACTACATCGACCAAGATGTAAAGGGGTAATGGCGCTGAAACATGTAAGCAATGTGCTCCTACCACCTTTTCACAGTGTAGAAACAGTGTGACTGCACAGCTAAACCTTGATTAAAGAAGAAACGTCCTGCTTATATTGTAGTTCAAACATATTTTAGCAGCACTTCATTTACAACTTGCACAAAGGGACATGTGTAAAATATATGCAGTGACAATTTTACACTTTTTCAGATTGCTCTGAGAATTGTTTTATTAGAATCAAACAGTAGCAGTGGCGGCTGGCATGCACTGAGGGTGGTAGTGCAGGTGTCAAAAAAAATAAAAATAAAATAAAACAAACTTACCTTGATACGTGACGTCCTACTCCACCGGTCTTCTCTCTTTCAGGTAGGCTCCAATGCGGAACCCAGCCAACTCCCTTAACCAATCCTGGTGCTGCTCTCACCAGCATGAGAACAGCGCCAGCAGTGGTGTAGCTAGGGGGGGCGGTGTGGCGGACCGCCCCAGGCGGCACGAGTTTTGGGGGCGGCGGCCGGCTCCCCCGCTCTTACTTGCGGCCGTTGCGGCTGCAGGAATCGTGGCAGCGCATACCCCCGCTCTTCGATTAGGCCACCGCGGGCGACAAACGCAGGCCTAGCTACGCCCTTGAGCGCCAGGATTAGATGGAGTGGCCTCACTCAGCGATCTTACGAGCACTGGAGGCCTGCGCTTTCTCTAACCAGCTGTCTTAGATAGCTGAGTTAGAGAAGTTTAAAATGTGCATGTCTGGCTGGCCGTCGCAAGACGGCGGGCCAAAGGGACATGCACATTTTAAACTTAAGTGCACAGCTCCCTGCTGTCACTCAGCAGCAATCGCCCTGCCCCGTCCTGGCACTCAGTTCGGGACGGGTTGGTTGCTGAAAAATAAAATGGTGATAAAAAAAAAATTATTACCATCTTATTTTTCAGTTCTGGCCTGTGGCTTCTCTTTGCGGGGTGACGCTCCTCCACTCAAACGGAGGAGCCGCCCTTGAACAGTAGTAAGATGGGATTGTGAAGTGATACCCTTTTGTAGTTAATTTTTGCCTGTTGATGCATGTTTAGGGTTACTTCATGTTTTTGCTATGGGAGGTATTTTGACTGAAAATTAGGTTGTTGTAGTCTTTTCCGTCTTGTCTGTTTACTGTTGGAGGGTTGTCCTGTAGACCCAGGTGTGGGTGTTAAGGTGCTTTTACTTGTACTAAATTGGCTTCTGTGGTTTCGATTTTGCTGATAGCTTCAGGTGGGAAACAGCCAAGTTTTCACTATTTTCCTGAATTCTCATTGTTTATCGATGGATCGTATCTTTGCTGGAAATAGGTTCCATAAATAAGTGGGTTGGACAGAAAAGGATGTACCAACAATTGTGTTTTTCCTGTATGGTGGTAATGATTTATTGAGGTGTTCGTTTGGAACGCAGTGCCCTTTTCGGAGAATATCTCTTACACTTTAACTGTAGGAAAACTGGTCCTTTTCTGTTCATATCCTTAGGTGTGCTGCCTAGGATCAAAGTAGATCTTCCAGTGAAAGGAAGCCAGTGAATGGTCTTCAACACGGGGGGTGAGAGCTTGTAGTTTCACTTTCAGAAGTTGTCTGGCCACTGCATTCTGGATCCATTGGAGGTGTCTCATAACTGAAATTGATATTCCGTAGTACAAGCAATTGGCATAATCCAGTCTCGATATGATGAGGGAAGTAGTTTCCTCGACCTGAGGGAATCCAGGATGTGGGAAAATATGTTATCGTATCTGCATGCTATGAAATGTAATTTGCTTTATTTGATTTACCCAGGTGGGGTTTACAAAGAGGTTTGAGTCCATGATAATTCCTAGGTTTGTTATTTCTTTTCACGTTGCTGGTGGTGCTCCTAGTTCTTTGAGCCAGATTACAATCTCCACACTAGAATCCCAGTTTTTGAGGCATTAAATTCATGGTAGATTTTATCATCCATTGATAAGAATCTAAGGCAGTCACCTAGTTTTGAAACTTTAGGATCATTAGGTTTTTCTGATTTAAGGATTTTCTGGGTATTATTCAAGTAGTTATAGCATTTGAAGTGAAAAGATTTGATGAGTTGTGAGAGTGGACTATTTAAACAATGAAAGGAAGTGCTAAAATGATTGACACTTGAGGTACACTTGCACTGATGCAGAACCGTGTACAGGAGTAGGGAGGTATGGATGCTTAATCTGTCCGTTAGATAGGAGGAGATCCAGTCAATGCCAGTTTCTTTAAGTCTCTATAGTAATATTTCCTTATGCACCATGGTCCAACATCATTCCTAGGTTGCAGTAGAGGGATGGTAAGTCTGTCAAAGCTCTCAATGATTCAGCAAGGCAAGTGCATAATACGATTGGTAAGTTGTTCATGTCAGGCAGGGTGTCGTCCATACCTCATGGTTGCTTAAAGGGTGATCGTTTGTTCTTACAGGTCGGGGTTCACTTGTCACAGGCAGGCAATGAGATATTCTTGGAGAACAATAATGGCTTGGTTAAATCATCGCCCACTGTAGGGTGGGTGGGGTGGTGTGGCCAAATAGTAGGTGAACTGTGCTGGCAGGTGGTGGGTGAGGTCATGATTGGTGGGACAGTTCGGGTCCATATAGAGCATCCTTATTAACCTTTCAGTCAAGGATAACAGCGGTGTCACAGGACCCTCCAAGGGGTGCTGGCAGTGAGTTCAATTGAGGTCAAAGGGGCGCGGGGGTTGGGAGTGGTCGCCGGTAGGAAGTCCTTACCGGCCAACCACTCGCTAGGCCCAATGGACGCCAAGCTGGCACACACCCTGGGGTGGCAGGAGGACGAAGGGTGTAGTGGGGTGCCAGTGCTTAGTTTGTAAAATATTAAGTGCAGGTGCTCAAATTTTTTTAGGAGGCCACACCCACTTCCCCAGCTCCACCCACTTCTTCCACTGGCTCCACCCACTTACTCTGTTGCCTCTACCCACATCCTTAACTGGCACTTCTGAAAGCTAGATGAAGTACCCCGTGATTCCATGATATATAGTGGGTCATGTCTTTAAAAAATAAACATACTGGGTCATGTCCGTCAACTATCCAGGTGCATTAGGCTTACACAGTCATCATATGCACTCTAACATCTCCAAATTCACCACCCACGCACTGTCCCTAGTGCCCAAGCATAGCCCAAATGTCTACTAACAACCACCTTGTATAATCTAATTGCAGCCACATGAACTCTGATACCACCTTAAATATCCAACGCAGCTCCGTAATGCACATGACTGCGAAATAATCTATCCTGCAAACGTAGGTAGTGTACGGTGGTAGTTGGTGTTCACCACAGAGCTGAAGGTGGGATAGTGGTGCGTGTACTCCACTGCTTTAATAATAGGGTTTCTCTTCAGTGGTTGTGATAGGCACCCTCAAGCAAAGGGGATAGAGGGACTCCTGCTTTGACTGAGGCGCAGTGTGCTGTGAGTGAGGGAGGGCTGAGTGAGTTGCTTTCAGGGCTGGAAAGGCAAACCCTTCCTGAAAGCAACATCCCAGCCACCATTGGAACAGGGTAACTAACCCCTTCCAATCTAGTGGCTCAGCCCCTCCTAGATTCTTATTATGCACGGAGCTTACGGTTAGTGTATTCAATCAAACCAAATAGATTTTTTTGTACAGCAGGAATGCTGAACTCACAAATTAGAACGTGCTCTCATATGTGATAAAGAAGAAAAAAGTGGCGCTGCAAAATAAAATATTTGCATAGGATGACATAATGAGACCAGTTGATTGGCCATGCACATAACAGTTTGGTCAAATGGATTCTTCAAGTTACCATACCTGGAGGTTAAGATTTTCGAGGTCTGCAGAGGTATCAATATGTGGTTGGAGCCTGAGCCCCTGTCTCAGTAGGGCTCTGAAAGCTCTTTTTGGTTGATCACATAAGGTCAAGCACCCTTTGAACTGTGAAGGAAGACAAAAAAATCCATGTAGACTAGTGTGTATCCCTGGGCTCTTAAACACAAAACTGCACTCTAAAGTCTGAAGTTAATGATTGCCTTCCTCCCATCTGTGCTGCTGCCAGAGTAAAAAATAAAACCTTGTAAATTATCACTTATCTAAGACCAGCTGGATAAAAAAAACTCAATGATCTCAGCTGCTTGGAGTGCAAGACTTTTATGTGGAAGAAGACAAATTCTGCACAATCAAAACATGTATGCCAGCTACCACCATATGGGCTGAGCCAAAGCCCCTCACTTGGTAGTGACACTTAAAGCCCTTTTCTTATCTGATCACATATTGTCTGGCGATAGCTTTGTTGTCAAGCCAGGCCTAAAAACAGTTCAAGTTGTCTGAGACTACAGCAGGAACAGTACAATCTTAAAAATTGCTCCAGTTGTAATAACCTGATGCCACCTCCGATGTATGGGCAAAATGTGTGAGTAATCGCTGATTCAAATAGGATGAAGTGAGTCATTGTCTTCACCACAATCATATATAACAAGTTTTTACTATGACCCCCGACCACCGCTGGAAATTGCTCATTAACATATGGAGACATTTAGTCCATTTTCTCAACATTTAACCTCAAACACTGCATGTATGCTACATGTGCCAAGTTGCACTTTCAGCAGCTGGTTGCTCTTACCTCCTGCTCTGCGATCAGTGCCAGCCTCTGCAGGGCGTTGCTGCCGGGCTCTCTCTGGCAGGTGGCATTCTCATTTACCCCGGAGTTGGTAAAGCTGTTGTAGCCACCGTGTAATGAGAAGGTGCATACGCTGTGGCCCCAGTACATGCAATAAAAGAGGTGGCAGCTCAGGGTGTGGGCATGCTGGTGTCTTGAAGAGGTGGACAGCTCCATCACAGCCACAGAGCAACATGGCTCTTCACAGCATGCCAGTACTTAAGCCAAAGAACACATTCCTTGGACCCCGCGAGCACAACAGAATGAATCTATCAACCAATATTGAACTCTGTTCATAAAATGATCAAACCAGAATTGTTGACATATTTTATCATATGTATTTCACAAAAACATTATACTATGTTGTAACAATCTAATACATGACATCTGACAATATAGTAATGTCACATATATGTTCATTTTCATAAAACTTTGCACAATAAATCACTGTATTGCACAATAATGTTGATAACAAAAATTCAGTAGCCCATAGCCTAATGCATTTAGGGATGCACTTCCTTCTTCAGGGGGTGGAGAATCTTGACTGAAAAAAATAAATGAATAAGGCAAACATAAGCATTTCTAACAGATGGCAAATTGATTCTTTTTATGCGCAACATACAATTGTCCTGGAATCCTGACCCCGTGCTCAGTAATAGAAATGCAAGCCAATAATGCAAAATGTGAAGTTCATTAAAAAGGTCTAAGTATCTCCCGAAGAATGATGAAAAGCGAAAATACACCACAGTGTTCACCCGACTCACTATCTGAGTATCCACGAAAATATTCCAAAATCTAAATTGAACTCAATAAAAACTGCAACTCAGAAAAGGAAAGCCAGATACCCGTGTATTGGTGCTTACAAACATGCTGTGTGTTTTATCCCCAAATGGGTGCTCATGTGAATAACTGTGTCAGTACTGCGTGAGATAAACACTTACTGGCTCCTGAATAGTCGCCCAATGCGAATATCTAGCAAATTGAAAGATAAAGAAGCCTAATTAATACCTAAAAGACGTCCAGATATGTACGATGTTAAAAAGTCTTCAATTTTCTGACGTACCGATTCACAGCAAAATGCTGACCCTTAAAATGCCCAATGGCGCCCTTAGTCAGAAACGAGGAAACCCTCCGTTCAGCTGAATTGGTAATCTGTAAAAATATGCATATACACTGAATCAACCATCAAACAGTGGAACCCCAATGATACTGGCTCTGTTCAATATTCAAATCTTATCTACTCACCTCTCTTCCTGGCAAAAGCTGACGCTCTCAGTTAATCGCGTGTCCTCGAGTTTACCAGGACTCGCGTTCAGGAACTCGTTATGAATGTCTAACATGAAAAAAGGACTAAAAACTGCCTCGCTCGTGAATGACAATTATAATGTGGTTCCGTGGTCGCCATCTTTAAAGAGGCATCCTCTGCTCTATAATCCCATTTGAGCAATTATATAAAAAGAGACGATTTCCATCCACTGAATGCACATCTGCTGTGGTTTTATAAGTGTACACCTACGATCCTCTGTGTTGAACAAATCCAATGACTGACCAATGAAACTGATCATTATGGACTGCGACTTCCACTGCTGACTCTGTCTATTTCCCTCTATTTAGGGGCTGATTACGATCTAGCTCGGAAGGGCTCCTGACGGCATTTGTCAGGAGCGAGTCAGAGTTGTAAGTGCGATTTTCGGACGACTCGTACCACTGTACGAGCGAGCAAGTACTATGCGAATATAGCCTCGCGCTCCGAGCGACTCGTACCCGTCAGCGAGGCCCTCCGGACGACTCTGACATGGCAGACGCGCACAGTGCAATGGGGCCGATTCCCGAGCGACCAAGTACGATGCGCGCGTTGAGCAGCAGGATCGAGCCGGAGCCTCCGACTAGGGATAGCGTTGGGAAGCAGACTTCGGGGGGCCGTAGCGGGCCCCCCTTCACCCGTAGCCCTACGACTTGGTCACTGGGGGGGACCCAAGTGCACATGCATGCATGGGGCGGCTGGCACCGAGGCGTCCCCGCGACAGGGGGCGCCCTTTTCCGCGACCTACCTTTATTCTCTATGGGAGTCTAGGTAGGCTCCCATAGACTTTAATGGGACTCTGAGCGACCCGAGTCCGTCAGGGCTCAATTGCATCATACTCGGTCACTCGGAGCCTCGGAGCGTGAGTCGCTCGGAAAGCTCTACGGGACCGAGTCGGCCGTAGGGCTTTCTGAGCGAGATCGTAATCGGCCCCTATGTCTGTATCACTCTACCTAACTACTCAAAGAAGCAATTGAATAGTGGAAGTATGCAAGTGAAAATTAGTGAAATCAGAGGAATAAAAAAGTGCTCAAATCAGAATAAAATGTGCTCCTGTGCTGAAAGGTCTATAACCCAAAGGCTGAAGAAAATGCTCACCACTCAAAGAACACCCAAAATAATATTAACTGGATGAAGAAAAAGAGGTCTATCTCCATGTTATGGTAATTTTTGTCTTGCTGTACCATACTGAACACGTGGGTTTAACAATGCACATTAACCTGTAGTTGGGTGTTGTGTTTACAAGAAACATGACATGTCTACTTGTCATTCAGACCCCTAGGTAGGGTCTCTAAACGTTTAATCCAACAGATTTCACTTTGAGAAAGAATTTGAGCATTATGGAAACCTGAGCGTGTCTCTACTTTTTCAATGATTTGAAAACTCAACTGTGATATCAAATGATGAAATTTTGTCCAATGCACTGCTAGATTGGAATTTTTATTCTGATTCTGAATAGTGCTCTTATGTTCTGTGATGCAAATTTTCACCTTACGCTCTGTTTTACCTATGTATAGTAAACCACAGGGACATTTGATACTGTATATTACATTTTTTGAATCACAGGCAGTTGAATGTCGTAATGTAATAATTTCCCCTGATCTAGGATGTGAAATTCTGTCCCCAACAATCACAATATTGCAATGTATGCAATTGTGGCAGCGGTTCATACCAGTCGAGTTGGTTGTAAAGATTTCTCTTGGTGGTTTCAGTCTTTCTTTGATGTTCTTCGATCGGGTGTATGCAAATAAAGGTTTTTCGGCAAATAAACCATTGAAGTCTGGTTCATTTTGTATGAGCTCCCATTTCTGATGAATTATTCTTTTTATGTTCTTTGATTGTGTCGAGTATTTTGATACAAAAACGTGTCTTTTTTGTACCTTCTATTTTTGTTATTTTAAAAGTGTCTGTCTGTCCATTGCCATGCCCTTCTCTTCTGCTTCATCTAATAGTTTAATGGGATAATTTCTTTGTCTGTATTTTTCTTTTTGTTGTTTGATTGTTTCTAAAGATGTAGCTGATACTGACGTTATACGTTTAATTCTTAAGAATTGTGAAAATGGAAGGTTTTTTAATAGATTAACAGGATGAAATCTTTGAAATAGTAGTGCGTTGTTTCTATCTGTGGGTTTCATGTGCACACTTGTGCTTGATCCCATTTCTTTCTTTTCAATCTTCACATCCAGAAATGTAATGTCTGTTTGACTGATCTGGCTGGTAAATTGTATCCTAATGTCTATCCTGTTTAGTGTGGTCATTTGAAAAGACAATGCTTCTAGACTGTATTTCCAAATCAAGAAGATATCATCTATAAATCGATTATATGTCACCAAATTTTGTTGCCATGCAGGGTTATCAAGAATGTTCTCTTTCTCGAATTTCGCCATGAAAATATTGGCGTATGACGGGGCCCCAGCAAAGCCCATAGATGTCCCTCGTAGTTGGAGAAAGAGACGATATTGCCATTGAAAATAACTATGATAAAGGCAAAAATGTAAAAGTTCAAGTAGAAATACACGATGAGCCTTTACTTCCAGCTGTTACAAAAGAGCCCACTCAACTGCTTCTAAGCCACCTGATGTGGAATTGATGTATATAATGCAGTTACATCAATGGTATTTAGTACCCAATTTTCAAAATTCTCTGTTGGTAAAGCATCAAGTTTGTTGAGAAAATGCGTAGTATCCTTAGTGTATGTCATCCAAGATTGCACAAAAGGTTGAAAAAATGTGTCTAAATATTTCCCTATTGGTTCAAAGATGGAATTGCATCCAGACACTATGGGTCTGAATGGTGGATCAAGTAGATTTTTATGAATCTTAGGCAACATGTATAACGTTGGTGTTCTGGGAAATGCTGTAGTCAAAAAAGATTTGGTGGAAGATGAAATCCACCCAAGTTCCTCTGCTTTTGATAGGATGGTTTTTAGAACGTCTGAGATTTCTGTCATCGGATCTTTGTCTAACAACATGTACATTGAGGTGTCATTGACATGTTCCTCCACCTTTCTCGTATAAAACACACAGTCCATCAACACTAATCCGCCTCCTTTATCTGCACTTTAGAATGTTATGTCTGGATTAGTTGCCAAAGTTGTAGTATGTTTAATTCTGCTTTAGTTAGGTTCCGTCTCCGCTTAGGATGAAATTGAAGTTTGTTGAATTCTCCTTTAACTAAAAGTTCAAAGGTATCAAGTAATTTATGTGACACGGGAGCTTGAAACGTGCTCCTTTGTTTAAACTCCAGAAATTCTGTGGGATTAAGAGTTCCTTGAGGTGGCAGTATATTAGTGAAAAAGTGTCGCAATCTTAGGGTGCGCATGAACATAAAGAGAGCGACCTCGCTTTTCAAAATATTAGTGTTGTACGTATTGACAAATTATGTCCCTTTTTCTAGAACTCTTAATTGGTTGTTTGTTAATGTAATTGATGAAATGTTAATAACTAGGCTTTTTCCTAGCTCCTGAGGTTCTGCCTTTTTCCTTTACTGGTTTTCCTTTTCCACTTACTGATTTTATGTTCCCTATCATATTCGGCTGTTGTCTGGAATCGTGGCCTGAGGCCAAAAAAGAAGTGGTGTCTGCCTCCTTAGATAATTCCACAGCTTCCCTTGTTATATAAATTCCAATATAACAAGGACTTCATGGACAAGTGGTATTCAATTTTAAATAAGTGCTCATTGGATCGAATTTTGTTAATAGTGGAAGAATTATCACGCACTATTAAAGATTTGGATGAAGAAATCCACATGATTAAAACAGAGCTAGAAAGACGAATGGAGGATAACATTTGGACAAAAACATTAGAAGAGATAAACCTAAAATTGGAAATTTACGCTAAGGAAATCGTGGCCTGAGGCCAAAAAAGACAAAGTGGCTGACTCCTTAGATAAAGCCACAGCTTCCCTTGTTTGTGCTCTTTCTTGTTGTAGGGTTTGAGTAATAGGAACTCTTGAAGGGTCAATGTCTCTATCTGATGAAAAACTTTCCTCTGACGATGTTTGAGTCGTTGTTTTCCTGAAATTCCTCCTTTGGGCGTATACCTCTGCCCTTGTGTACGTTTCATTAAGTTTGCAATCAATCGTGTCCCTCTTAAACTTTCGTAATTTAGTTCTTGAGTTTCCTTAGCGTAAACGTCCAATTTTTGGTTTATCTCTTCTAATGTTTTTGTGCAAACGTTATCCTTCATTCATCTTTCTAGCTCTGCTTAGAAGCAGTTGAGTGGGCTCTTTTGCAACAGCTGGAAGTAAAGGCTCATCGTGTATTTCTACTTGAACTTTTACATTTTTGCCTTTATCATAGTTATTTTCAATGGCAAGATCGTTTCTTTCTCCAACTACGAGGGACTTCTATGGGCTTTGTTGGGGCCCCATCATACGCCAATATTTTCATGGCGAAATTCGAGAAAGAGAACATACTTGATAACCCTGCATGGCAACAAAATTTGGTGACATATAATCGATTTATAGATGATATCTTCTTGATTTGGAAAGGCAGTCTAGAAGCATTGTCTTTTCAAATTACCACACTAAACATGATAGACTTTAGGATACAATTTACCAGCCAGATCAGTCAAACAGACATTACATTTCTGGATGTGAAGATTGAAAAGAAAGAAATGGGATTAAGCACAAGTGTGCACGTGAAACCCACAGATAGAAATAACGCACTACTATTTCAAAGTTTTCATCCTGATAATCTATTAAGAAACCTTCCATTTTCACAATTCTTAAGAATTAAACGTATAACGTCAGAATCAGCTACAGCTTTAGAAACAATCAAACAACAGAAAGAAAAATACAGACAATGGAACTATCCCATTAAACTATTAGATGAAGCAGAAGAGAAGGTCATGGCAATGGACAGACAGACACTTCTACAACAACAAAAAAGAAGGAACAAAAAAGACACATTTTTGTATCAAAATACTCAACACAATCAAAGAACATAAAAAGAATAATTCATCAGAAATGGGAGCTTATACAACACGAACCAGACTTCAATGGTTTATTTACCGAAAAACCTTTATTTGCATACACCCGATCGAAGAACATCAAAGAAAGACTGAAACTACCACGAGAAATCTTTACAACCAACTCGACTGGTATGAACTGCTGCCACAATTGCATACATTGCAATAATGTGATTGTTGGAGACAGAATTTCACATCCTAGATCAGGGGAAATTATTAAATGACAAAATTCAACTGCCTGTTATTCAAAAAATGTAATATACAGTATCAAATGTCCCTGTGGTTTACTATACATAGGTAAAACAGAGCGTAAGGTGAAAATTCACATCACAGAACATAAGAGCACTATTCGGAATCAGAATAAAAATTCCAATCTAGCAGTGCATTGGACAGAATTTCATCATTTGATATCACAGTTGAGGTGTCAAATCATTAAAAAAGTAGAGACACGCTCAGGTTTCAATAATGCTCAAATTCTTTCTCAACGTGAAACCTATTGGATTAAACGTTTAGATACCCTAACACCTAGGGGTCTGAATGATCAAGTAGACATGTTATGTTTCTTGTAAACAACACAACACCCAACTACAGGTTAATGTGCTTTGTTAAACCCACGTGTTCAGTATGGTACAGCAAGACAAAAATGACCATAACATGGAGATAGACCCCTTTTTCTTCATCCTGTTAATATTATTTTGGGTGTTCTTTGAGTGGTGCGCATTTTCTTCAGCCTTTGGGTTATAGACCTTTCAGCACAGGAGCACATTTTATTCTGATTTGAGCACTTTTTTATTCCTCTGATTTCACAAATTTTCACTTGCATACTTCCACTGTTCAATTGCTTCTTTGAGTAGTTAGGTAGAGTGATACAGACTAAATAGAGGGAAATAGATTGTCAGCAGTGGAATTCGCAGTCCATAATGATCAGTTTCATTGGTCAGCCATTGGATTTGTTTAACACAGAGGATCATAGGTGTACACTTATAAAACCACAGCAGATGTGCATTCAGTGGATGGAAATCTTCTCTTTTATATAATTGCTCAAACAGGATTATAGAGCAGAGGATACCTCTTTAAAGATGGCGACCACGGAACCACATTATAATTGTCATTCATGAGCGTGGCAGTTTTTAGTCCTTTTTTCATGTTAGACATTCATAACGAGTTCCTGAACGCGAGTCGCGGTCAACTTGAGGACACACGATTAACTGAGAGCGTCAGCTTTTGCCAGGAAGAGAGGTGAGAAGATAAGATTTGAATATTGAACAGAGCCAGTATCATTGGGTTTCACCGTTTGATGGTTGATTCAGTGTATATGCATATTTTTACGCCATCGGGCATTTTAAGGATCAACATTTTGCTCTGAATCGGTACGTCAGAAAATAGAAGACATTTTAACATCATACATATCTGGAAGTCTTTTAGGTATTAATTAGGCTTCTTTATCTTTCAATTTGATAGATATTCACATTAGGCGACTATTCAGGAGCCAGTAAGTGTTTATCTCACGTAGTACTGACACAGTTATTCACATGAGCACCCTTTTGGGGATAGAACACACAGCATGTTTTTTAAGCACCAATACACAGGTATCTGGCTTTCCTTTTCTGAGTTGCAGTTTTTATTGAGTTCAATTTTGATTTTGGAATATTTTCGTGGATACTCAGATAGTGAGTCGGGTGAACACATCCAACACTGTGGTCTATTTTCACTTTTCAACATTCTTCAGGAGATATTCAGACCTTTTTAATTTTGTAATGAACTTCACATTTTGCATTATTGGCTTGCTTTTCTATTACTGAGCATGGGGTCAGGATTCCAAGACAATTGTATGTTGCGCATAAAAAGAATCAATTTGCCGTCTGTTAGAAATGCTTATGTTTGCCTTATTCATTTATTTTTTTCAGTCCAGATTCTCCAGTTCCTGAAGAAGGGAGTGCATCCCGAAATGCATTGGGCTGTGGGCTACTGAATTTTTCTTATCAACATTATTGTACAATAGAGTGATTTATTGTGCAAAGTTTTATGAAAATGAACATATATGTGACATTACTATATTGTAAGATGTCATGGATTAGATTGTTACAACATATGTTTTTTGTGAAATACATATGATAAAATATGTCAAAAATTCTGGTTTGATCATTTTATGAACAGAGTTCAATATTGATTGATAGATTCATTCTGTTGTGCTCATGGGTCAAGGAATGTGTTCTTTGGCTTTATTACTGGTTTAGGTCGTGCAGTATAGACAACACACACATCTGCAGATGCACACATTTGTGTAAAAAGTTAGAAGTAAAAAACCACACAGGAGTGCACTATATTCCTTTAAACTTCTTCACTGCATGCCCCCATGAACTGATACCAGGTCAACACCCCCACTGGGGCAGCCAGAAACTTGGCTCAGGCAGCAAGCAAGTCTTTGTTGCAGATGATATGGTCCTGTAGGGTGGTAAAGAGGCCCTCGCAGCCTTCCTCCTGCAGCTGCTGTCGTCCCTCTTCCTGGATGTGTTACAGATGGCTCAGGCCCTGCTTGCCCCCTGGCACCTGCAGGTTATTTTTGGTGTCCACGGTGGACCCACCCCTCTGCTGTGCATCGACTGGCCTACGTGCCTCCCCTTGCACACAATGGATTGCCCTTGCATCATTTGGGGTCTGTGGCTCTTCCTGCAGTGGGTGCACGTGCACCCCTTGCGCCTCGCCTATCTCCAGAGGTTCCCCGTGCAGGTGGTGCAAATCTGGAGCCTCCTCCGGGCTCAGCAGCTCTCCTTGCTAACAACATAGAGGTTCTCTCTGCCGCTGTTGATGGAACTCCTCCAATAGATCCTCAATGCCGGACACCTGCGTCTGGAACTGGGAGAGCGGGCCGCCTCGTCCTCAGAGGCCCTGCCCTGCACTCGCAGGGTCCCTAGTAGCAGCAGATCAGAAACAAAAGCTGACCTGGCCGGTGACTGGCCAGGCTGAATGCCGGCCCCTGCATGTTACATTCTTGGCTGTCAGACACACCTGCTATTATGAGCCCCTACCTGAAAAATTGAACATTCACTAGCTGTGCCACACCCGGTGCTGCTAGTATTCCTGACCTTTGTATTTCTGTCCACCTTTCCTTTCCGTCCGAGGCAGAGAAACCCTTCACTGCATTGGTCGCATCTCTCTCTCTCTTTACTGTGAGTAGTTCTGTCTTCCATGACACGGAAATAGAATCAAGCTAGAAGTGAAATTAAATATTGTTGTGGAAAACCTCAGCTTAGCAACATCTGCACAGCTTTCAGTGTGATCTAATCAAATGGGAAAAGAACGACCATGACACATTGCATTACTGGAACATTAAATTTAAATTTGGTTAAAAAAAACATGTGGCAGCCTGTCATAAGTAGGCCTGGGCGGTGAACTTCGCTCTGTTTGCGGAGTTTGCGGAGTTTTCTGCACTCCGCACTCCACGGAGCTCGCGGAGTGCAGAAAACTCCGCTTTGCGATGTGCAGCAGGGTTTTTTCCCCGCTCGCGATGCTGGTGCTAGCAATTAAGTGCCGGTGCTAAGCACTGGATACCACTAGCTCAAATTAAGCACTGGGGGTGCCAAAGGAAAGTATCCTGGCAGGCAAGCAGGCTCCCTGCACAGGCATGCCCCAGTATGGGAGGTGATGTAGGTGGGTGGGGTCTTTCCTTAAGGAGGCACCGAACCAGGTCTATTTTTTGACTGGGCAAGGGAGGTTCAGACCAAGGGACACCGGGACCAGTCATGACCTCACTCGAAGCAAATCTTCTGGATGCGCAGGAACAAGTTCAAGTTGTTAGATATGGTTAGGAAAATGACTGTATTAGCGTCTCTGTTGAGGTTAGGCATCAAATCTTTGTAAATAAACTGTAAGCGTTATGGGTTACTGTGCATTAATATTTGAAATATGTTTTGTGAAATTTGTGTGAGAATAAATACTGGTGGGGGGGTTACGACCCCTAACCCCAAAGAGAAAATGTGTGTCTTGCCTGTGACTTTGGTCAGTCCTGAGTACCTTGCACAGTGAGGAGGTATGGGTGGTAAAGAATCCTGAGGCATTTGTGATACCTGGCCATATGGCCAAATTTGCAGTTACACGTTCCTGCTCTTTCCTGCTGTGGCACAAATTGATAAAATGAGAGTGTACTTTTTCCAAGGGAGACTGTGGACTGGGAGAATCGGATTCCTGGAGGTGAGCAATTAGAACTGTCTCTAAAAAGTCGTGTTTTTCCTGATTAATTTATCATACTTCTTAGTTTTAATCAAAGGCTTCCCAACTGAATATTAGCGGCCGAACATTTCATTATAAAGTTGTAACTGCTATTTTATGTTTTGCTTGCCATAGTTATTTTATTTGTAAACATTAATAGCAAATGATTTTACTAACCTATTCCTAATTTTTGTTAAAGATCATTGCAAAATTTCCCACCTTTTGCTGTTTCGGAATTCCGTTTGGGACCATTCACAACGTTTTGGGTCCAATTCAGAATGATTTTGCTGTGATTTACTCTTGTATTACTCCTATATTCTGGGAGTAAGCCAGGAGTACGCCTGGCCTACTTCTGAGACAGTTCCGGATTACCAAATAGGCAAAGTAGGCACCGGCCTATGGGCCTCACTCCTCTTCGGGGCCCACGACAACGGATCAAAATAATATTGATTTGATCTTGAA
Organism: Calotriton arnoldi; assembly: GCA_963921515.1. Taxonomy (NCBI): domain Eukaryota; kingdom Metazoa; phylum Chordata; class Amphibia; order Caudata; family Salamandridae; genus Calotriton; species Calotriton arnoldi. The sequence goes on along the minus strand of CAWUFW010000577.1, from coordinate 2,124,075 downwards.
AGAAAATTACAATCAAGCTTTCTTAAATATTGTTTCCAAAAGATAAAAAAAATGGAATCAACTCAAAGAAACAAAATCTTTACATTAAAGACTCTATAGAAAAAATACTGTATTAATGTATTGTACCCATTAACAATTTAAAGTGCATAAACCAGACACATCAGATTCACATAACAGTTTGGGGGAGATTTACAAAAAATTTGACGCAACGCAGTGCAGCTCCCGCGAGGCTGCGTTGCACGACAGGGAGTGAGCAGGAGAGCGCCATATCTCCCCTTTCCCTTACGCCAGTGCTGATTGTAGCTGCCGACAGTGGCAGCTGGTGGATTTTGAAAGTGGTGGGGCGAAAAATGTTGTACCCTAATGCAATAAGCGAGCGAGCGAAGCGCGCAAGCCCGTACTGCAAAAGGAGGGTGCGGGGGGGTTCTCCCCCCGCAAGAAAACTTTGAAAAAAATGGATTAAAATGGTGGGTTTTACACCACATATTTACTGCAAATTGTTGAAAAAAGGGGGATCCAAATATAGCATTTTGAAGCACAAGTGTGAAGAAAACAGAATCAAATCAAAAATGTGCCCAATCCTCAAACTGGTCTGCTTGCAAAATGACCCCCAAGCCAAGCACATACAACCAACGGAAACAGGCCCTCTAAGTGTTTCCCACCTGTAACACATCTCTGAACCACCTATGTTTTCATTGTATATAATAATGAAAATGCTGCAGTTTGTTCTTATTTATCTTATGCAACTTACAACCATTGACAATGGGAACCACTGACATCCCATAACGTTGCCAATCACAGAGTACAAACTACTCTGAGCACCCTAACAACAAACTGCACTGTGTATCATACTCATTACTAACGTTGTGTATCAAAGAGTACACACACAACACGGTCCATCACACATCACTCACAGCACTATTCAGCAGATACCACAGCTACCAATGCACGTCACAACACAAACAGTAGACATTTTATTGTACTTTGTATCATATAATTTTAAAAAAACACTGTTCACTATAGACTACACATCACACTGAGCATCACACAATAAAAGCAAACTGCATCACACTACAGAGTCAGCCCTGTATATAAAACAGCACCAATACCACAGTGCATCACAACACACAAACATCAGTGCGCATCACAAAGCACTGACGGTGTCATCCATCACAATTACTAACAACATTTGGACTCACAGCACGACCAGCACTGTGCAACACACAGCACAAATGGCACCGAACATTAAAACTTCGCTCATAACAAAAAAGACAACATTGTGTGGCACAACACACAAAGATCAGTGTGCACCACATACACCTGTGTATCGCACTGTTCGCACAGGAGAAAAGACACTGTGGAACACACAGCATAGGCAGACCTATATATAAAACAGCAGACATACCAATGTGCGTCACAGTCCACAAAAATCAGTGAGCATCACAAAGCACTGGCAGTGCAGTCCATTACATTTACAAACAGCATTCAGAATCATAGCACTGTTCAGCACATTCGCACACAGCACTGAGCATAAACTACATCGCTCATAGCAAGAGACAACATTGTGCATCACAAAGCACAAACAGCACTCCACACAACAAACCAATGAGCATCGCACCGGCGAAAATACATTGTGTGACACACAGCACAGGCAGCTCTCGAGCCTTTCTTATTGCCTGCATCCTGAGGTCTCAGCCTCGAGACTGTAAATCTAGCAGGTGATTAATTCTATCCCCTCTAGAAGCTAGCAATTAGCACTTGCAACCAGTAAAAAAAATAATAATTTCGAAACCTTGTTTACTGTGCTCAGGAATTTTCTCTGATCTAGGCTTTGCCTCTGAATAAATATATATGGCAGTCATCTTTCTATTAAATATCACGCTGCACAGCTAAGCACATGTTAAACACACTAACTTTTAACTCATTGTCATACATTACGTCTCTTGCACAATTTATATGCTAAATGGGGTGTCGGCTCCGTTCGTGTTCAGGTTCTTACACCTAAAGCTAGCCCCTGGTTTCGGCTGCCCCTGTGAATGTTCAGGCTCACCCACCTCTACGGACTTCAACCACTGAAACGCACAAGAAAACTGAGGACTTGATGAGCTACTCATGTCGAGACGAGAATGAAGCTTGGTTGCGTCAAAATTCGAATTAGGCTTTCGGCACTTTCTCAACACTGACCGAGTTTGATAAACCAGAAACAGCCGAGCCGCCCGCCTTCCCCACTTGACCAAACTGTGTGATGCTAGGCAAATATTTTATTTACCAAGCCCCACCGTTCTTCATTATCACAAATGAGTGCACCTTAAAATACACAAGTTCAGGATATGCTCTGTACAAAGACATCTTATGGTTGATTTCACAGAATATAATGTTGCTTAAGATAGCGTAAGAAACTAGGCCACATATATTGGGTACAACAACTTACTAATAGCATTGTTGTTAGGGTGGGGACACAGGAATGTTTCTAAATTCATATTTTGTAAAATTATTTTTAAAAGACAGCAGGGATTCATACTCTCTCATTCAGACGTTTACACAGTTACAACCATCAGCACAAGTCAGCAACTCGTTATTGTGTAGTAAGGCAGCCAACAGCGGGAGTGAATCTGCTGTGTTAATCACTGCGAGTCACAGAGCAGTGTAACCCGCGCAGCAGTCAATAAGAGGGAAGGGAGCTTGCCGTGCAGAGCATTGGTGGACTTACTGGGATGAATCACCATAATACGGACAGCCTAATAGCAGTGCAGATGTAAATGTTCCCCCTGATCCCTAAGCCAAGACTTTGAAAAATAATGGAGCCGGCATATAGGCAGAAGAGAAAACACTCATCAGCAGTGCATGACTGTGTCATCCTGTCCAGTGATTAAAGTATACCAGCACCTCGTGGTGTTCACGTAGAAGTGCATTTTCAGTCACTGACTTACATGAAATTGTCATCAAAGGTACCAAGAATTCAGATGGCCGACACTCAAAATGGAAAGAAACGTGCAGGGCCCTGAACAGAGATATCTGTGTTCGAAAAATAATCAGTGAACCTAGACATCTGTTCCTCCGTGTCCGATATTTCTACAGAGTGGCTCACGGTTTAGATACGGTACAGCGAGTGGCGTAATATTGTCTCCTGTTTAGTGCGGAGGCCGATTTTCAGCCGTGTGAGAAAGCACGCTGCATTCCTATCTAAATACTCCCCACATTTTATTTTGAACGCTAGGTACTGCCCTCGGGTCAGAAGGGAAACTACAGACTGTCACACAGGCTGGAGACAAAACATTTCATATAATCGCGAGCAGAAACAACGCAGCACATGTGCACAGCAGAAATGTAAAACGTCCTGAGCAGCAGTAAATCCTCCCGAGCGCCTCGCAATACCAATGAGCGACATGTACAGAATTAAGGGAGGACACAACATCTACATGCAGCCTACGAATGTCACCCCTCTCACCTTAAATGTTTATGCATTCCATTTAAACTAATGCAGCCCGCCAGCCCCTACTCTATATGGTCGCTCATGGCGATTTGCATGCCTTGCACACCGCATGCCACCGGCATGCCCGTCAGCCCTTCAGTGTGGATCTGGCGAAGTTTGATACTTCAGGAATGTGCCTCGGTCATTGGCAGGGAGATACCCTTAGTAGTTTGATATCTGTTAGCCCCTTCTACCATTACATCCCCTCCCAGCAGTGACTTGCCACAGTCAGGCAAGGAGATGGAAAGATGCTTTACTGATGCCCACAAAAGTAGCTGATTCCGTGATTGTGCTCTGTCATGTTAGGTCCTCTCATTTCATGTCTTGTTATGCTATTTCATGTGATTTTATGTCATTTTATTTTGTTATGCTGCGTCATGCTGTTTTTTTTTTTATATATTGCAACATCCACCGTTTTCAATAGCATTTTATAAGCCCCGAAATCAGAGGGTGCTTCTCTCAGGGATTACATTTTGTAATCTTAAACCTCAGCCTGTCTTTGCCGCCATACTCTCAATTTAATTGTGCTGTTGTAACCTAAAAGCACTTGTCCCTACCAAACGTGTGTGTATCGGACGCGCCACTTCCGTGAGGCATTATGGTCCTTGTGGTTTGTTTCATGTTCTTTGTGCTCTCGCTCACTGGCCACCTCACTGCTAATTTCTAATAGTGATTAATCACTGCAGAGGTTTTTCACTTAGAAGCTAGCCACCAACCTTGCTACCAACCTGAGCAGGAATGCCAAGATGAGGGTGGCATGTTGTGGCAAATGCACTATTTTTGGAATGTGATGATTCATCACATTCCAAAAATAGTGCATTTGCATCTGTGAAGGGTGTGTTTGTCAGTCACTCACTGTTACATGCTCCCTTGATGGCCTCTTTATGAAATGGTGAAGTTTGGGCTGACCGCTGACTAGATCTCTACGCCCTGGGCTGTAGGCCACGGAGTCAGCGTCCGGGGGCAGACAAAAGTAAAAGCATGGAAAAATGGACCACGCCGTGCTACGATGTTGCTGGCGGCTGGCAGCCGCTTACCTCTGGCGTAGGAAAGCGATAAGCAGTCACGGCCAGAGGGGGTCGGGAGAGGGGTGGGGGGTTAATTTAATTAAAAATAAAGAAAAACTTACCTTTGCAGCAGGCACTGAACACGAGGTGTGTGTGGCGCGGTCGGGTCTACTGCGACGACGTCACCGTGCAGTGAATGCGCGCCTCTCAGCCAATCCAGACGCTGCTCCAGCAGCGCCAGGATTGGCTTGAGCAGGGACTGTCCCCGCCCATAGGAGACCGGGGGCTGTGGCCACTGGCCAGTAGCAGCCCTCGCTCGCTCTGCTAATGTGCAGGGCACTGCAGGCTACTAGTGCGCATGTTCGGGCTGGTCCGAAAAATGACCAGCCCAAACCCGAACATGCGCACTATTGCTGCTGGGCCTGCTGCGCTAGTAGCACTGCTGTCAGTCACAACAAACCCTGCAGTGATGCCCCACCCCCTTCAGCGTCCTGACTGACTCGGGGGTGGCCCGGCGACCGGCCGGCCCGATTTCGAGTCAGGACTACTAGTGAAGTGTAGGAAGAATGTGGCCATGCTGTGGCCATGTGGCATTAGTGGGGCAACGCCCCAATGCCCCAATGGACGCACCGCCACTGGCTGCCGTGCGCCAAGCACACACCTTGGCGCCATAGCGCTAGGGTGTGTGCATTAGTCTAGCATAGGTTTTGTACAGGAAGGATAACCTTCCTGTACAAAATACGATGCCCAGACACAATGCAAAGTGTTTCCCACACGCACAGTGCAGCACGCATGCAAAGCCGGAAAAGGAAGGAGAAATGAAAGCATTTCTCCTTCCATGCGCCTACTTGAAAAGGACGCAGTTTTCTCATACTAAAGCTAATCTACTTTATTTAGTAAATTTGGTTTAGCGTGAGAAACCTTGGGCAGTTGCATGGGAACGCCCATGCTCCACCCTGTGAACGCCCCCATGGCGCAAAGTAATGCGAAGCAGCGTTAAGCGCTGCTTTGCGTTACTTTACCGTTATTTCCAGCGCTAAACAAGTTCAGCGCTGGAAAGTAAATAGGGAAAATAAAATTTTGCCGATTTGTGGCACTTTTGTGACGCAAACACGGCGCAAAAGCTTAGTAAATCTCCCCCTTTGTCTCTTAAAAGCTCATCTACGGGCAGCTGTCAGTTTGTAAAAAAAATCCGGTGCATTGGGTATTAGGAAATAATTTGCGAGGGTGCCCCAAAATTTCGACTGCCTATGGGCCTCCACATTCGGCACTTTTCTGAGTAAGCCTGGAGTATTAAAAGAGTAAGACACACTCGTACATCATAGGGGCATTCATGGTATCAGGTTCTGCCCGAGTGTCGTTCGTGGAACCTACACCAGCAACACCTGTACCGAAATGTCTGAGAGTTCCTCTACCGAAATGTCCGACCCGCCTCAGAGTTCCAAGTACTTAAGACCACAATGGAATTCTATAGGTCCCTCGGCCACACTTGGGCACAGTTTCCTTTCTTCGTGTGGATTGTCAGATGAGCTTAAGTCCTTGTGCTCCGGTTTCTTGAGGACTGCAGGGTCTAGTTTGTTCTTTTGTTCTTGTGAAGCAGAGTTACTGCTGCAAGAGGGCTGGAGCTGAACAATTTGACCTCTGGGAACAGGTCACGCAGTGGACACTTGTGACACTTCTTCACCCCTGCCTGTTGTTGTTCTGCCTTTTTTTGCATAACAGTTCAGCTTCTCTTCATCCGGGCAATCGTAAGACCACACAAGTGCCTCTTGAAGTCTTGCTACATAAAGGAGTGCTTAGTATGAAGTGTCGCACCCTGATTTTTTTGTTCATGCTGGCTACAATTTAAATGAAAATAGTTACCTTTTACATAAAAAAGCTTGGAAAATGTAATTGTGTTACTAACTTGACCAAAATCAGTTTGAGATGTGAATCATTTACCCAGAGACCTCTTATTTCAACGTGTAATGTATTACACACAAGTTTCAGCACTTAATTTCAATTTCTTTTAAGGCTTTTCTCTTTCGAAAATTGCCAAATCAGTATAATTGTACATAGATTTTAAAACACTGCATTCCTTTTTTCATTCAGAAGCTATTTGTCTATTTACGAACGTTTCTTGGAAGCACTTAATACTTTATCAGCAAGGTTTGATTAACACCTTAATGATACATTACATACCCTATACTACAAACATCCTTTACCTCATAATCTATACTCTGCACATTAAACATAGTCAATAAAGCGAAACACCTCGGAAACACGAGGCAGAATCCCATGAAACTCTGCATTACCAATTTAAATTACGTGACACTTTGAAAACTTCTCAGACGTCCGTAATATATATACAAGAGAGATGACAAGATATTTGCAGATTTGTGAAAAACTATCTTTGCTTTAAAAGCAACTAATTATTTAATTTCCACAAACACACACACGCATATCACCACTGGGTAGTTATAGGTCAGCATTTCCATAGGAAATGACTTTTTTCTTTTGCTTATCATTTTGGCAGTGTTTGACGAATTGTCACAAAACTTTCGAAAATGTGCTCTTCTTTGCCTAGTTTGTGCATGGAAAGTTTCGGGGTGATCTGCCTAGCGGGGACCAAGAAAAAAGAGGGTTCCCAAAATTCAAAATCCCCATGCATTTTCCATGGACTTTTGTTTTCGCAAAAACTGCTGAACAGAATTACACTAAATTTGGCGGGAAGCTAGATCTTGGTTCGCAGATTGTACTTTTTGTGATTTGATGTACATCCGTTCAGTAGCTTTCGAGAAATTATGGTTAAAAAATAAATGTATATCTAGATGGTTGGATTAGAGGGACTCTCGCAAGAGTCCCTCGAACCCAGTTAGAAAAAAAGAGCGTTTCGATTGGCCCAGGGAGCTTTTTTCCCTTGGGCTACTTTGCTCCCACGAGAGGCACGCTCCCAGGGGAGCGAGCAATCTGATTGGCTACCAGCAACATGAAAAAAATGTTCCTAGTAGCCATTACAGGCCCTGCCCCCCGGGGCCTTTGAGGGGGTTCCAGAGGGACCCCCCTCACCACCCCAGGACCACGATTTTTAAAAAATCTGCAATTTTTACTGCGATCCAGCGGGACTCCTGCAGGATCGCAGCAAAAGCAAAAAAATGTTGATCCATTATTTTATATTAAATATATGGGGAGAGGGGCATCAGTAGGGCCCCCATCCCCTGGGCTGAGTATATTTAATTAAGGGGAATTTGAAGTAAGACATAATTACAATTCCTAACTATTACATCACTTAACCTTTGTTTTTTTCAGTGAATTTCTAAGGTTTTATGAATTCCTAACTATAGCTCTCACTTTACCCTTTGATGTTTGCAGTGAAATTGAGTATATAAGAGGCAAGCCTATTGGTTTTGTCAATAGACAATATAGTATTTACAGGAAAAAAAAACATTATACCTCTGCCAGTTTTTTTCACACTTCTCAGGCCACATAATGCAGTCATAGAAGCAACTACAAGGGGTCGCTGCATTCCCTAGCTGAATGAAGAGCAAAAGTTCCAGCCCTGGGAATGCTTAAAAATACCACTAACGTTTCCTGGGATCATATTCTATAGACCCCAGGAAAATAGGGTTTTTGAATTTTTTTCCTCACTAACTTCAGCCCCCCACAATACCTAAAAACATGGTGGTGGTGCCCCTGCCCAGATTTGGGTACCACCAGCACCAAAATATATGTAAATAAGCCCATGAAGGGCATTATGGAGCCCTCCTTGCTGATGTCATTTAACATGTCACAAGTGATGTAATATGTGAGGTCTTTGCATGGCAGCGGCGCAAGTTATAGTTAGCTCAGTAAATTATAACTGGTAAATATTTTGTTTTAAAACAATAGTTTTTATATTATTATCAGGTCTAACCATAACGTCACTTTAACCTTTGTTTTTTTAGTGAATGTCTAGTTTTTTTTTTTTTAAACCTAAACTAAGATCTTAATACCTTACCTAACCATAAGGTCACTTTAACCTTTGTTTTTGTTCAGTAAATGTCTTTTCTTGTTTATCATATCCACCTAACTCCCTCACTGAGCAAAGCTTTTGATCATCCGCAGTAGAGTTTGGATGTTGAACCTGGCGCAGGCCAGGCCCTGTGCCCAACTCCTAACGAGCGGCCACCCTATGCCATGCATGGTCTTCGAACACGGATGGCATGGGGGGTTGGCTGCAGGACATGGCCCTGCATCCAACCCCTTGCCTTCTCTCTGTGCGGGCAAGCCCCCACGTTCATGCAACCCAATAAAGACACTGACTGGATTTTTCGATGTAATTTTTTTGGGGTTGCTGTACTGCTGTACCTCCATTGAACTGTTGCACAAACCACAAATGGCACACTGAGGTATTGTGAGACAGTGCAAACTTCACTTTTTAGTGCTGGTATGGGCTCTTGGGACTCCAGCAGGACCACACCAGACACTTCTCTAGGTCCCACGGGAATACAACGGGATCTGTGGCATGTTTTTTTTTTATTTTGGCCCCACAGGGGAAGGGGTTTAGGGTGTGAGGGGGGTCCAGGGCCTGGGAGTCAGGGTACCCCACCCCTGCCCCCTTGTACCCTATTGTTTTTAAAACTCAGGATAAGGATACCGAGTCCTTGAGTCCTAAAATGGCAGGCACAACATTTTTGTTGCAGCCAGCCAATCAGAATGATAAGTAGCAATGGACTAGTACCAGGTCCACAATACCGAGACAACCAACTGGGAAAAAAGCCATCTCAGCCAATTAGAATGTTCTATTTTTTAATTTGTTGTACCGCAGGAGTACTGCAGTACTCCCGCTGGATGAATTGTCCCAATATCAAAATATTTTTAAGCTTAATTTTTCAAGAACTGTTAAACAGATTTACACCAAATCACAAAAAGCATGCTTTGAGTAAAGATCTAGCTTCCTGCCAAATTTGGTGTTATTCTGTTTAGCCGTTTTTCTATATAATTTCCCCAAATTCCTATGGGAAATAGTATGGGCCAAAAACGATTTTTGGGACCCACCTCCCCCCTCATTTTCTCGGCCCCTGCTTCACAAATCCCATTCACCCCAAAACTTTCTAGGAAGGACCTGAAGTGGATAAACTTTTTGGGGGGGAAAGTGTCGTGATTATTCATCTAACAGCGTCAAAGTTATTAACAAAACAATAAACACTCTTCCTATGGAAATGTAGAAACTGAAATAGAAATATAGAAATAGTACCACAGATACAACTCTCTGTCAGCACAGAAGATAGCAGAATTTATTGGAGACCAATAGATAATGCAAATACGTGCAGCAGGGAGACAGCCAGCATAGTCACTGAGTGTCCAAAGGTGCGACGCCCTTAGACAGCTTTTATTGTCACAAACCACATAGGGAGCATCGTCATAATACACGTAACACAAGTTAAGCAGAGTGTACCTGTCCAATCAGCAAGGGCCTAGACTATGCTATACCATGTATGGTCCGAACTATACTGTTGCTAACCACGTGTCTGAAGTACGTGACAGTTTGGGACTTTCCATTGTAATGCATTTGTATTAGCCTTGGTACTTTTCCACTGAGATGATTGCAATATCATACCACGTACAAGAAATATTGCTAAATGTGATATGCTGAAATACTTGCGGCTAAGCTAGCATCCTGCTCATGTTCTCAAATGTTCCTTAGGCAAGCCTTGCGTTACAGCAGCAATTTTATCTAAATAGAATGGAAAAGTACAAGCGTGTATATGCTGGTTCTCATGTCAACTTAACAGGGCCTGCAGCTTGTAGCATTTGGTATCACATATAAAAGATGGCTTCAACATTTTCCCCATCTGATACCAAATCATTAATTCTCATTCTTCCTGTACACCATCTCCTGTCCTTCATCACTTGGGTCACAGTCATAATCGTGACGTCCGTGCCTTCTGTGTTGTGGCACACAGTGTGCACAGCTGGAAGCGAAGGCTGCGCAGAATGCGGGACAAACCTGGATCATTATGCACATGGTGACCAATGCTGTTATAATTATAATGATCACCTCCAATATCCATGATCCCCAGTTTCCCAGCCATAGCATCAAATTTTCCCACATGCTTCCTGTGTGTATGTTATGTGCCTCGCCTTTAATTTTGTTTATTTTATGTATCGCATTGTCTATATTGCGGCTGTTGTCAGGTATGTATGAACAGCACACCTGGTGGATGACGTGGCATACTCCACCCTCCTTGGCCAGGATGATGTCTAATGCAACCCTGTTCTGTATCACTACAGCTCTCTTGGCAGTGAGTTCTTCAGTGATGTTTCCTAGGGCAGCTGCTGTTGAATCCGCTAGATCCTCAATCATCCTTGCTAGCTGGTATATCCTTATTGAGGTATATATTATTCCTGCACCAGGCACCATTACCCCTAATCCTCTCATTAGGTCATCCCCCCATTCTGCTGCCCTCCTAACTCTTCCTGGCCGATGTCCTTGGCGCTCAACCTGTACTAGGTCAGTGAAATGGGTCATTCGGGGCAGGATGGAGGCAAGGTAGCAACTACCATACCATCCCGGTGGCAAATAGAAGTATGCCCTTTGGCCACAGACAAAGAACAGTCCCTTGTAACCCACTAGTCCAGGTGAAGACCGCTGATCACCTTTCCTAATCCGTGACAGCCTTGTTATTTTTGTGCAGTTAGTTTCACCAATGAAAATTTGTGCAATTTCTTTTTTTTCTCCTTCGTCTGAAAGTCCTAGGGCTTTATCATTCCTTTTGTCGCATTCCCTTAATCCTTGCTCACCCTTTGCTAATTCTGCAATAGTACACCCGAAGCTGCATTTCTTCCATTCTTCCCTTCCTTTGACTAGTTGTGATATTGTGCATGGTGGTTTAAGGGGGCGCATCTGCGCGGCTGGCTGATTAGGGGCCGTCTTTTTATCATTCTGAATGCACGATGGTGCTGTAAGCTGTTGTTTTATCTTAAATCTTGGTATTTTTATCTCACTTCCTTTTGTCTTTTCCCCTTTGTCCCAACCAGCCCTGTCTGTCCATTCCTTATTCCTAGATGTTTTGTCAAATGTGTTGAGCATTGCCTGATCCTTTTTGTTGGTTGCATATTCATGCATGGCACTCTCTGTGTCTTAGGCCTTGCTGTTGCCTGCCCTGTAACTGTCCCGCCCTTCCTAGGAAGTGCAACGGCTATGGACATGTTATGCTGCCTGAAAAACATGTCTCATATCAGGACACATCCTACATATTTTGAAAAGGGTATCATATTGTAACTCATGCTCTGTTCAGTGTCTGTTGGTAAGTGTTTGCAAACATAACATCCTGGTATGTTCATAATGCGTACATACCTTTTTAGCATTTCCACATATTTATTTCCCTGGTACTCATCCCATAGCTCCCGTTCTCCTTCTCCTTTAATGTCAACCTCCCCCAAAATGTCTTGCTCAGTCATGTTCATTTTTCTCTCCCCGTAAGTTACATTTGAGTCGCTCCCATCCCCCACCCGGCTATTAAGGAACGGTATTTCAAGATCTTTTGCATATATTATTATCAATGCAGTCACTATTATTCCTGGAACTGGCGATAATATTGCCAGTAGCACCGCTGGCCAATTTCTTTCCTCTTTCCTTGTGCTTGGCATTGTTCTGGATATTATATAGGTGTTCTATAAGTCAAAGAATGCTTCCCTAACTCTGTTCTCTTCTTCTTGGGAATGGTCCCTAATTTTATTCTTCTCCCACTTGGACCTATGCTACCTTTTTCCTACAGACCTGCATGCATTTCACTGTTCAGTTGACATCCCTTATAAGGCCAGATCCAATGTCCTCTATTGCGTAAATCGCACACTCTAAAATGTCAAGGCGTATTGCCGCAATGTTTTGTGCTGGTGGCTGATATCCGAAAGTGGGGAATGAAAGATCTTGCAAAATCAGGTGTTTTAGGCCACTCAATAGCGGAGGGTTTGGCACAGTCAATTGCAGTACTCCATTTATTTCCAGCCCTGGGACCAATAGTTCTACACGAATCACTAGCTCTGACTCTCCTTCTGCCACTTCTAGAGATCTAAGCCTTCCTGATCTTATTACTGGCATTTGTGATTCAATGAGCCTACTGATGTCTTGGGTGTAGCCCTGGCAATGTTCATTTGAGAGTTAAATATTTGGTAGTCTCTGTGCCGAAATCTTTTGTTTCTTGTCACTAACTAGCAGGTCCTGCACCCCTATTGACGTATTGGTGCAGGCTCCAGCAACACTCTAACTAGCAGGTCCTGCACCCCTATTGATGTATTGGTGCAAGCGCCAGCAACACTTTTAAAGGAAATCGTTGGTGCCTTTATTGCGTACCGTCAGAGGTTTACCAGCACATGATGGCACTGGCACATTGAAGAAAACAGGTGTCCTTGGAAAGCTGAGATCCGGAGCAGCAGGCAGTTGTCTCTTTGAAGGTGTACTTTCCGTTGGAGGCCTGGCCTGCAACTAGCAGGGATCTGCCTCGTCTTTAACGCTTGTCTGTCGTTGCTTGTGTGGTGGAGCGAAGGTTGTACCTGCTGGGGGCCTCAGATGCCACTGGTGGTGTTGGTGGAACTTGCTGTCCTTGATCAGGCCCTGTTGCTTTCTTGGTGTGGGAGCTGTGGATCCAGGATGTCAGCCCCTTGCACTTGACGGCTGATGCTGTTGTCAGCAGGACCTGGAAGGGGCCCTTCCACCTTGGGTGGAGGCAGTGTCGTCTGGTGTGAACTTTGACCCAGATCCAATCACCAGGCTGCAGGTCATGTGACGGCGGAGTTGCTGCTTCTGGAAGAGCCTGCAGAACCTGGCGATGAAGATAACGTAATGTCTCTGTTAATTTTTTACAATAGCACAAAAGCAAATCCTCTGCTATTGAGAGTGGAGCAGTGGACATATGGCCTGCAATGTTCATTGGGCGGCCAAACAGAATCTCGTGAGGGCTTGGCTTTGTCACCCTATCTGGCGTGCTTCTCACAGTTATAGTTGTTTGATGACAATGTGTGGTCCTAATAGTGTCAGCTCATACCTGGTGAGGCGTGCATTTGTCAGATGCTGAGTCTAGTGGATGTTGTTTGATGACAATGTGTGGTGCTAATAGTGTCAGCTCATACCTGGTGAGGCGTGCATTTGTCAGATGCTAAGTCTTAGTGGATGTCTTTTAATATTCCAGCCCATCCACAATGGACTGGCTGGCTAACCTATTAATATTTGCCCTATTCTGTATGTTACCTCCCATTTGCGTGCTCTTTCTTCTAACCTTCGAAGTACCAATAATATTGTTCCTATTTCCCCTATTATCATTATGGGATTAGCAGAGCCACACCGCACCTATTCGCAGCACATTTCATACTACAGCGCTGCAGCGCAGGGTTGCTAAATATTGCTTCTATGTTTTATGTGTATGTATCAACTGCGTGAAGAGTTCACCATCTCTGCTCTGTTTTTATGCATGCCGGAACCCTCACGGCACAGTCCTAAGGGTCTTCAATTCCGTCTAGCCGCACCTCCCACCCGTTTGGGAACTCTGGGAGAACGCAAGGAGGCGGAATTCCTACTCTTTCTTCCAAATACTTTCCTGTCATCTTCTTTTTCTGTCCATGGAGCGCCAGTAAGCTACCAGCACCCAGGACGCTTTCCTTCCTTTCCCACTTGTGGATGCTTTGGTGAACTAGTACCGATTGAACTGTCTTTTGACTGACGAACGGCTTCCTCTGCTGCTGCAAAAGCTGGAGACTGGCTGAAGGCGCATGATAACGTTCGTTTACCCATTGTGTCGTCTGTTCGCATTATAGCGCGATGCCCCACCCTCCCTGTGTCTGGTATATTTGAATTGTCATCGCAAAGCAACAAGGGTTAGTACTTGCCCTTCACACCACCACACAATGGGCAATCCTCTGAGTAAAAACGATTTAAATAGCAGTCCGCCAGCTCCGCCAAAAGACTCCCCAGCATATTATGTGGCCCTACGCCAAGGACTAGGTTCCATTCTTTTTATACATAAATGGCATGACCTGATAGCAAAGAGACCTGACTTACAATTTCCGTGTCACGGGACTTACGACGTGAATAAATTGACATATTTGAGGCAAATGTTAAAGTTGAAAGGGAAAAACATAAGGCCGGCTGAGTGGGAATCGTTTTATCAGTGGGATTTGGTTCTGCGCGAGATGCGCGCAACGAGTAATATAAAAAGTGAGGTACACAAAGAATTGTTAGACGTTAAGAATAAGTTGTTGAATGAGATGGCGAAGAAACAGATAAGTGAAAATTGGAGAAAGACGCAACTAGATGTGGTGGGAGTTTTCCCATGCATTCGGGTCGTAAAAGACAAGGAAGAGAAAAAGGAGAGGGAGGGTGAAGGGGATTCATTCCTCGAAGATCTATTAATGGGGAGAATGCACCGACCTCCTCCCATCACAAAAACAGATAAAAAAGACGACACTGTCTCACCCTCCGCTCCCACGCAACAACACACTGAGCTATACGAGGCACAGCAAGCAGCTTGCATAACCCTCATACGCCAGTTGCTGAACGAAGACGTTACGAAAATAGACTTGGACGCAGTCAAGATATCGCCTTCCTAGAACTAATGAGGCAGGAAGCTGTCCACGCAGCTTCGAAATACAGCGATAAGAAACAACAGTTGTTAGCCACATGCGCAAAAAGGCAGATAACTATGTCGCGTTTAATAGACAATACATGGAAGCAGCTATTTAATGATACATCAGTGGATAACACACTTTCCACCGCACAGGGGCGGAATTTAGTATGGGACATCTATACGTATGTACACCAGACAACGCATGACATCACCACACTAGAACAGGCTATAGACGGAGCACAGACCGCTCCAACACAGGCCAGGCGGCAAAGTCTAATTCTCACACATAGTGCCACCCCGTCCCCACGTGCATCACCAGTACTGGACAGGAAAATAATGCTGAAAGCAGACACCACTAAATGCCAGAATTTATTACACCAGATGGTAGAAGGGACACTATCAGTAGACACATTCACTGCACAACAGTGTAGGCAATATCTGGATAAAGTGTTGTCACTGGCCAGAGCGGAAATGATGGATAAAGGACCACAAGTGCATAACGCATATATACAACAAGCCAAGAAACAATGCCAAGGTGACACAAGTGACCACCTATCCCTGCCCACACAGTATGCCTGGGATATATCAAAATTTAGTTTTACAGATTCGGACCTGCAAACCTGGGACGAGACCAGGCTAAAAGAGGCACTGAAATATGCAATAGAGTGTCGTGTAGCTCCTATAGTACCCCTGCAGGACCTGCGCATTTGGATAACATATACTGCGGGCTTGGTGGCAGACTGACTCCGTGCACCCCCACCGTATATGTTAGCCTGGTTTGCATTAGCTAGCTCGCAGTGCCACTAGTGTCTCCTCTTATCGGGGAGAGATTAGTTTCTGGCAACCTTAGATCATGACAACCCTGATTCCCTCAGAATCGTGGAAACAATGTACTACCTTTCCCTCACTCACTCGTGCTGACCTATTCGGTTTGTCTCAGAGTTACACAGAATAAACAGTCGGGCGTTTCAATAAGTATTTATTGAACAGTTGTTATTCTAGTGTAAAATATATGTGCTGCGGTAACCAGCAGACAATAGCAGAGATATATTATCAGCAGTACAATAAAAGCAAATGGATAGAACAGTTCTACAATATTGCGATAGTCATGAGTACATACATGAGTATAAAAGTATTATGCAAGTGCGCGTACTCCTACGATGCCTACCTAGATGTACCTGTGTGTACCTAGCATATGTGTGTGTAGGTCTTAGAAGCTAAGAGCCAAGAATCCTTCTAGGATTTTGTCGAACCCCCATACCTGAATAGAGAGAGTGTGGGACACCATCCTGGTCTCGAGTTGGACACCCCGTCCGGGTTGTGTCAGACCACTGTCAGCTTGGGTGACTGCATGCAGGAGCCTCAGCGTCTCTGGTCAGTGTGTCAGCATGGAAGTCTTGGTTCCCTCTATCTTACCGGGGCAAGATGTGGTGTATTTATACCCTAAAGAGTCTCGGTCCTCAGTATGGTTTGTATTGGACATGAGGAAGACGTCAGGGGTGAACTTTGTACATACATATTATGCCGGTGGTGTATTCTTAGAAAGCCATACATAATTAATGAGTACAGTGTGGGCCTGTGTTTGGAAGAACCCTGCTGCATTCAAAACCACAGGATAGATAACATTCAGCCCTCAGAGCTCGTTGTGTACTAGCTGGGACCAATGTAGGTGAAAGATCATGCCTATATAAGGAATCATACTATAATAGGACATGTACAGTTGTGACCATAATTGGGCATATGCGGCCATGACCATAATTGGGCAAGTACGAATATGACCATATTAGGGTAAATATGAATACGTCCATTTTAGGGCATGTACGAACGGGTCTACATTAGGGCATCTATGCGTGATATAACACCCACTCCTCTTCCGAACTGGATAATAAATGACCATACTTAAAATCTGGACAATTTAAAAACATTTTTTAAAAGCAAGTAAAAACATGGTTCTAAAAAATCGTTAAAGATTTTTGGTTCTTAAAAAAAAAAAATGTTTATATTTAGCTTTTTCTAGTTGCCACTTAAAAGTCAATATCATCTCTCTATAGAAGTTGTATTACCATAAGCAGGAGAAGGCCATGCTTTTCTCAAGCGAAGGTGTCAATGTAAGAAAATGTTCCAAATTTAGATCGTTTATTTTGAAACGAGTGAAGAAGTCGAATTCTTTCCCAGGACACGATGAGCCAATTCAAGATTACGCGTCCTGGCTGGGAAGCTCAATATTATCGGTGTCAGCTGCTGTAGATGACAAATCCAACGCCTCACAGAGAACGTCAATCGCACATAGATGGAATGTAGTACTGCCAACAGTCGGTGCTGCAGCAGCTTGTGCAGCAGTTGGAACCTGGGTGCCTGTGGAGGAGTCACCTAACCCAGCAGGAGCGAACGGCACCTGTGGATTCTCCAGGATTGTATTAATCAGAATCGGAAGCCGTTGAGGACAACGCAGAGCGTGGGCCTTTATGGGGTCCAGCATTGCATCCGTGTCCGGAGGCGCATCTGATGGAAAAGTTAGACAAAGATCCAACGTGCATTCTTCTCCGCAGAACAGGCATCGAAGCACAGGTAAGATGCAGTCTATCCAGACTGGTCTAAATGATAGAAACCAGGAGGCATTGAGTTCTCGCAGGCAAGAAATGCCCAGAAGTTGTACCATGCGTTCACGGTATTTCCGCTCCAGGAGCGTGTTCACCATTCCCTCGGGAAGTGGGCCGTCCATTGCGTAGCAGCAATATTACAATCAGGATTCCCGTGATTAGGAACAGGATAAGTGGGAATCCTCCAAATACGCTTCCCAATACGGAGTGTATACAATTTGGGATTACTCCGAGGACTGTCTGAAAGGTGCTTAACAGTCCTGACCCTATGGTCTTAAATAGGTGTACAATTCCGCTCGTATCAGACATATTGAAGATACGTCCCACCATTTCTGCGAAATGAATGGGGCAGTTTGTACGTATGAGTGCCTGTATCTCAGTCGAGGTCCTTGCAACTTGAAGTTCATAGGTTTCTCGAGCGGAGGTTAAGGGCATGGGTTGCTGTAAAAGCATGGCTTTCAATCTGCTCAGAGTATCAAACTGTATAAAAGAAACATTCAGTGAAGGCCATAACGGCGCCTCCCTGATTGTGTTCAGTGGCGGAAACAATACTTGCATACAGCAAGTAACCCTGGAGTTAACAGTTACTAGATAAGCGACGCCCGGAAGCATCCCACAACAACCTTGATCATTTAGCATTAAGTAACTCCCATTTGAGAGCAGCTGGAAAACCGGCGTGATCATGGACGCTGGGGTCCCTGACATGTGACAAGATAAGTTCGCCACTGAACCACTCAGGCTCCGTGTAGAGAAATATCCTGACACATGAGAGAACCGCTCAAAGCGTTCTTGCAGTTAGTAGCACTCAGATACACTTCTCGATCCCCATTCCGGCATCGGTATCTATATGGTAACTCCCAAGTTTCCTTGATGTATCCCTTACCCATTTTCTCATTTTTGCCTGCCTGCCTCTGCTCAAGGCAATATTGAAATTGAAACGTAGTGACCGGCAGAGTGATTTGGCCATGTATTAGCCATTCTGTTGATGGTGATTCGGCTACAGTGAAAGGTAGCCTTTCCAGTTTCTCAATACGCAACATTGTATATTTGGCTCCCCTTTGTGCCATTTCTGTCTGTTTATCAGTTAGATTATATTCTGAAAACAGAGACGTGGTGTTTATAAAATGCCATGGCACATAGCCTGCATGCAAAGATTGCAGCGTCCAGCTTAACATCATAATAGAACGTAGCTGAGATTGCCCGTGTTGTAACAAGGCCAGATCTTGTTCTAATATGTCGATTGCCGAGGACACAATATTGCCTAAGGAGTAAATCCTGGAGGTCAAAGTAGTTAACCCATTATCCACCACTGCCAATGCTTTTTCTAAGTTAATATGGTTTATCTCTCGTATTCTTTCTGCGGCCTCTTGTTGGGATATTTTCCAGTTTTCATTATAGTAGGCATAAAGGCCTGCATATATGAAACGTTTCTGACGTTGTTTCCTGGGACCTAGTAGAAAATCTCTAAGATCCATGTCAGGTGTGAGTAAGGTCAAGTGGTGCTTTACTTCTGTGAGTGTCGAGGTCTCTAGCCAATCAAGGCACAACTTCCCAACACTATACGATGTCACTACCCCTGGGTGTTGTCTTTGTACATAGCGTGGATCTGGCATATGGATACTAAACCCTTCGGTTGTATTCATAAATCTCTGTTGACATTTGTTTGTGTCAATGGGCCAAACCAGCCATTCTGTCCAATCAGGATCTGATCTGTTGTACTGGAAAATGTCATCTAATCTCACCCCATGTGTAGTAGAATTCTGCCCCCACCCATCTGAGATGGTGTTGGAAACCCCGGTGTGTTCATTTCCTTGCCTTTGGCTAAACCAAGAGAGGTTGTTTGTTGCACAGTTTCATTCAGAAATAAAATCTGCTGCGGAATGATGCATGCTCTAAAAGTGCTTCTATTCCCTGGACTTGCCAGTCCCTCGAACCCCAGATTGATTTGGAATCTATTGTGTCTTTCCATAGATCGAAACCCTGTTTAGACAACTGGTTCAGAAAGGATGCGGAGTAAATATGTTTGGTGTTTGTTAACATAATTTTCTGAGCTGAATTTTTCGTCACTTTATAATAAAATGACTTCGAGTCGGATGTGTTAAACCCTGAGAAGTATGTACATTTCTGTGCAAATGCTTGTGAACTACCTTTTGGAGGTGTTGGGCAGTGTTCCCACTGGTGGTACTCAAATACATTTCTAGGTGTTATAGATTTGTGCAGAAATTATGACCATAATGTTGGTAACAGTACAATGTATCATAGTCTGAAGTACCTTCTAACATTTCATTATTCGGAAATGCTGCAGTTTTTTCTAAATCAGACATCATAGCATTTACAGTTTCAGTGTCCCAATCATCAGAAAATGTACTGGAGGTAATGATATCACTTAAAGAAATTTTAAATTCATGTTTTAGCTTTAAAAGTTCAGTCGGACCGAATACATCATAATCAATCTTGTCCCATACTATACCGTCCGGTATAGGAACTGCTGTGATGTTCACTGAAGACAAGTCTCTTGGTTCACGATGTGAAGACTGGTGTGGTTTTAAAATCAAATTGACTCTTTGGGCTGTAGAGCTTGGTTGGAGGTATCGTCCATTAATAAGCATACTAAAAGTTATTATTAAACCTAGCCAGAAGATGAAAAATAAAATCCCAGTGATATACCATAGTTCTATCCAAAGTGACACCAGGTAAGTCTTTCTAAAAAAGTTCAAAAAGTCATTGAGTTTCTGTTGGAGTGAATTTTTGGCTGGCGTCGTTTCTGGTTCGCTTGGATCCAGTGAAAACGTATCAAAGTTCATGAAATAGCCAGAAGCAGTTCGATCAATTGTTGGAATTGCATCGGGATTTGTTGAAATCGGATTTTGCTCTTGACGAGGCATGTTGACATAGATGTCTGTAGTCGGTCTGATTGCAACTTGGTTGTTAAGTTGATTTTCATTTTCAAGATAAATTTCTTGTTGAAGTGGAACGAGTTCCATAGCATTGTTGCTTAGTCCTTCATTCCGTACAGGTGGCTCTTCAAACGTGATGAGTCTTTCTGTTTGAACTTCTTGGATTGTAGCGAGAGGAGGGCGTCTGCTACTGTGGAGTCCACGTGGCCTACTGTTTAGTATCGGCCACATAGTGTGGTTTGATTAAGTCAATTGAGACGAATCTTTTCTCCTTTTTTCCGGCAAGAGGCGGCAGAAGTACAGTTCTTGTGCCGTGGATTGCTAGGACCGGTACAGGCTTTCTGTAGGATGGCCCAAATTCTTTCTTGTCAGCAATCTTTTCTCTGACTAGATCCCCGATTTTTGGGATCCAGATAGGTCTTGCCGTTACTGCCTTGACTTCCTCAGTGGCGGCCTGTTTCTGGAGCACGTTACTTTGTTGTGTCCTGGATTCATTTAGATCCTGTAAAACAGCCAAACGATCATGGATATCAAATGGTTTTTCATCCGCCACTGTGCCTTCACAATCAAGATCAGGTACCCACATTCTTGTCCCAAATAGGACCTCGTAAGGAGTGACACCTCCTAGAGAGCTTCTTGGCTGATTATTGAGCGCGCGCTGTACCCCATAAAGGTAATCGACCCATCTACCGCCCTTGCCTAATACCCTAGCTGTTAAAGATTGCTTTAAGTCTCGGTTTTTCCTCTCCACAACAGAATTTCCCTCTGGGTGATACGGAGAGGAGTACTGCAATGCTACGCCCATTCCTTCCATGGCCTCTTTGTAAGCCCGAGAGCTAAACGCCGGACCATGGTCAGAATGTAACGTGCCAACTGCGTATGTGCCGATAAAGACTCGCAAATCTTTTATAACAGTTCGAGCGTCAGCCGAGCACTGAGGCCAAACCCATAGGAATGTAGAGCAGGAATCCACTGCAACCATGATATATTTCTTGGACCCATCAGATTGTAAGGGTCCGCAGTGGTCCACATACACACATGCGAGAGGTTTGTCTGATTTCAGTAATGGTGTCTGCGCTGGACGTGTTACGGTGGAGCCTTTTATCTGCTGACAAATGTCGCATTTCAAGACATAGACTTTAGTCTGCTTCGTTAACCCTGGCCACCAGTAGCGCTGTTTCAATAAAGAAATAGTCGCTGTAACGCCTGTATGCGCAGAACCCAAACCCTCGTGTGCCTCTAAAATCAAGCCTAGCCTACAATCCATATTTGGTATTACTCTATCCCCCACTCCAGGAATCTGAGCATATGGAATGTTTTGTGCATCTAACTTGTAGGAGTACTTGAGTGGAAATTTCTTTGGTACTGCTGTGCTGCCTTTGCGCGAAGCATTGACAGCTACCATTATCTCACCATCTATTCTCGTCTTTGAACGAGTAACTGCAGCTACGGAAGCCGTGCGAACAGCCCCCTTTGCGGCTTCATCAGCCAATGAATTCCCTTTAACGTGAACGCCATCACGCTGATGACTCAGTGTATGTATCACGTGAGCCCTTGGTAGTTCGTTTCTCAACTCCACTACCTGTTCCCATAGCATTTTATGCTTAATTGTGCCACCTTTTTTCGTCTTTGAACCCGTTTTGTTCCCAATGATGTAGATATTCATTGTACGACTGTACACAGTAAAAGGAATCACACACAATAAGTGTGGGGAATTCGTGATCCGTATTTATAAGTGCCAGTATCAAGTGCTTTGAGTTCTGCCAACTGAGCCATGCAGTCTCCTAGAGATTGCGTTTTAGTGCAACTCAGATGGAACTTTCCATCATGCATGCGACCTTTAACAATCGCACACGCCGCGCTGTAAGCTTGCTTACTTCCTGTGGCTGGTTGAGCAGATCCGTCAGTGTAAATAATGTATTCATACTGATCTAGAGGCAAAATTTCATTTGGTAGAGGGTATTCTTGTTCGTATTGCAGGAATGCCTGTGTTTTTAAACTTGGATCAAATCTGTATTCAACATCTGTTGCAGTAAGAGAATTAGCCCATTGTATCCATCTTGGATGTAAGGCTTTAGCATTTGGAATGCTAGCTTTTGTAACAGCTTCTAAAGCTGGTACCGGGGTCACAACAATTATGCGTTTTCCCTGAGCCAGAGCTCTTTCTCTTGCTACAGCGGTCTGAACTGCTGTCAGGATTTTTCTGTTGAAGTGAAACGCATCTCTGCGTTTGTGTACAGGTGTGATTTGCATGCGATTGGTACTGTTTCACCTTCATTAAAAGTTAAATAAGTGTACCCGCATTGACCCGCTATGACTCGGATCACTAAGTTCTGTGCGTTAACGCGTGTCTGTAAATGTTTAGAAGCTATCATGTCTTCCTGTAGGGAACGCAGGATATTTGTGTGTTCCTGTGTCCATTGTCCAACTGAAAAGTCAGGTTTTATTAAGTCGTAGAAAGGTTTTACTCTTTCTGCGTAATCCAAAATGTATGTTCGACCAAACTTTAGGAATCCCAGAATTGATTGTAAATTCTTTAATGATTTTGGAGGTTGGAGCAGCGCACACTTTTCTAAAAAGTTAGCTGCCAGGCTTTTTCCCTCACTTGACAGCTCGTATCCTAAAAATAGGACATTGAGGTGGGCAATTTTTGATTTTTTGAAATTAAATTTATAGCCCTCAGAGGCGAATCCCATAATAATGGTGCTCACCCTGGTCAAGTGCCTCTTTAAGTCATCGTCCGTCAGATAAATATCATCCACATAGGACAATGCTTCTTCATCCAAATTTTGGAGTAACTCTGTTACCCTTGCTGAAAACAACCCCGGGCTATTCTTATACCCTTGGGGGAGTCGTCAAAATTGCCGTTGAGACCCTAAAGCACTGAATGCGGTTAGATACCTGCTTTCAGGCGCTATATTTTGGCAGAAAAATCCATTTGAGATATCAAGTGTTGTTTTGTATTTTTTGCGCACAATGTTATTCATTAATGCGGCACTGTGTGCATTTTGAACTGCAAATGTCTTTGTGCAAGTCTTTAAATGTCTGTAATCTAAAACTAGACGATATGTGTTGTCAGGTTTCATTACGGGAAACAAAGGATTGTTCATAGGTGAAGTGCAATTTTCTATCACCCCCGGTATTCTAGTTGGTCTAGAATCTCCCTGATTTGTTTTTTAGCTTCCTGCTTTATAGGGTATTACCTTTGAGCATTTGGGGAAACTTTTAACGGGATCACGTGGTGGGTTGAATCCTCATCCCAACCAGCATGATTTTTGTACAATGCTGGAGCTAGGGCAACCGCCCACTCCTGCGCATATGCATGTTTTAGGTGAATGGGAACGAGGTCGGAAAAGGCTGGAAAAATTATCGTTTCTCCCCTAGGGCACTCCATGACGAATGCTGGCGGCCAGTCTCGTTCTGCTAATAGAATGTCATAGCCAGATGACAGATTTTTCCAAAAGAGAACTTTAACTTTTCTGGGCTTGTCCCCTTCCATCCGGAGTGTTATCTCATGTAACTTATGTGGGACACTTACCCGAGTATCAGGTGTTTCCACCGTGATATACTCACTCAACTCCGCTGTCACCAGAAATTCCTTCAGGTTCTGGTGAGCTATCGTTACTTCTGCCGCGCTGTCTAGCATCGTCAGAGCCCATTCCCCGTTCAGAAGCTGTGTCCTCAGAATTCTGGGCATGTCTGATCTTGAGACCTGCTACCTTCTTCTTTTTGAACTGAGGTTTTGATTTTTGTTTATCCTCTTTTTTAGGTGCGTAGTCCGCAGCGCGTTGCGTGTCTCTGGACTTTGTACGCTCCTCTTGTCTGTGTTCTGAACGTCCTTCCCTCTCGGAGTTTCTTGATGAACCCTGAAAGGAACGAGTATCAGTATCCTGATACCTGTCAGGTTTTTTAATATTATCCCTATTCCTGAGGTTATACCTCCTTCCAGAGGGCTCCTGTTGAGGAGACCTACCTCTGGACTGAGATCTGGTGTCTTTAGACTTTTGTTGTTTTTTACTTTCCCACTTCTTTTTAGAAGAAGTAGGCGTCTGCTTTGTAGTGTCCTTTTCAGGACTGCCCACTAGTTGTGGTTTTAATGCTTTCCCACCCAAACTGTCTCTGCCTAATTCTTCGTATGCAGTTTCAATTATTTTGGGTAGTTCGTGTTGTTGATCTACTGGACTGAACTCCCTTAGACGTTGGAGGATCGCCACTGAAGCTGCTTCCCCCTTAATGTTAGCTAGTATTATGGCTGAGACCTGTTCAAAGTTGTTTAGCAACTTCATCCCTAAATTAAGGGCAGGTTCTGCTCCGTACTCATTTTGTATCTGTCTCAATACGTCAGGTACTACTGCTAAGGACGGGATACTGTGTGTTCTGGTATATATGGCAGCAAAGACTGAACCCCAAGAGGTACAGTCCTCTACTTGTGGTGTGAGACCCATGGGCAAGCAGATTGTTAGTATTCTGTGTTTATCACAGGTGGTAGTTTTCGGGAATACTGCCTCAAGCGGAGTTATTTTCTGAGCTATCCAGAATGGGATTTGTTCGCGTTTTGCTGGCATCTTGCCCATTACCGCGTGTAATGTTTGTGGAGTTATTTTATTAACTGTGCCTTGGACTGGAGTGTCTTGTGCTGCAGCTGGTGCAGGCTGAACTGTTAAAGTCCTCATCACAAATTGTGTGAAGTTTCTGTAGATTTTAATTAAATCTTTGTGTTGTACAAGTAATTCTGGCTGTGGCAATGTGTCAATGTCAGGATGCGGTGTGTATGCCGCTAATATGGGCCATGTGGCTCCTGCTCCACCGAGCGGGCCTAATCTTGCTCTTCCTCGTACGTGGGGTAGGGCGCCTTTAAACCAGTAATTATGCTCCTGGTAAGTGAGCGGAATATCTAACTCCTCAAAAGGAGTATAGTCCTCTGGTGTTTCTTCTCTTAGGTAGTAGTGAAATACATCTGTTATTGCATTTGCTGCTGGGAATGTAACCCATGAATAGAACACCTCTGTTTTGTTTGATTTGTGTGCCTCAATCACGGAAATTACTTTACCACCCTTGGTTCTTAAGCCATGTTCTAGAAGTTTTATGGTGACTGCCCTTCTGAAATTTGGTGCAATTTGTATTGCATCTTCAGGGTCTTCTTCTCCTAAACCGAAGAGATCTGTTACAACTCTCCCTGTTGCTTCTGTTTGTTCAACCATTTTTTAAGTGGAAGAAGGGTGTTTAAGGAACTTTTAAGATAAGGTGTAAAATGCACAATTGTAGGAACTATATGTCCTTCAAGCTTGATTAACCAACAGCCAATAAATAGTATTTCTCGTACTACTCAGCTGCGGCGGATTTTGTGCCCACCCACTCCAGACGTCTCTGGGGTTTTGTGAGTAGGTTCTCTGAGAATAGCATGACTGAACTACTCAGATTCTACTGTTAAATAAGTACCAATACCAACGTTGGTGGCGCCATGTCGTGTAGCTCCTATAGTACCCCTGCAGGACCTGCGCGTTTGGATAACATATACTGCGGGCTTGGTGGCAGACTGACTCCGTGCACCCCCACCGTATATGTTAGCCTGGTTTGCATTAGCTAGCTCGCAGTGCCACTAGTGTCTCCTCTTATCGGGGAGAGATTCGTTTCTGGCATCCTTAGATCATGACAACCCTGATTCCCTCAGAATCGTGAAAACAATGTACTACCTTTCGCTCAGTCACTTGTGCTCACTTATTCGGTTTGTCTCAGAGAGTTACACAGAATCAACAGTCGGGCGTTTCAATAAGTATTTATTGAACAGTTGTTATTCTAGTGTAAAATATATGTGCTGCGGTAACCAGCAGACAATAGCAGAGCTATATTATCAGCAGTACGATAAAAGCAAAGGGATAGAACAGTTCTACCATATTGCGATAGTCATGAGTACATACATGAGTATAAAAGTATTATGCAAGTGCGCGTACTCCTATGATGCCTACCTAGATGTACCTGTGTGTACCTAGCATATGTGTGTAGGTCTTAGAAGCTAAGAGCCAAGAATCCTTCTAGGATTTCGTCGAACCCCCATACCTGAATAGAGAGAGTGTGGGACACCGTCCTGGTCTCGAGTTGGACACCCCGTCCGGGTTGTGTCAGACCACTGTCAGCTTGGCCGACTGCATGCAGGAGCCTCAGCGTCTCTGGTCAGTGTGTCAGCATGGAAGTCTCGGTTCCCTCTATCTTACCGAGGCAAGATGTGGTGTATTTATACCCTAAAGAGTCTCGGGCCTCAGTATGGTTTGTATTGGACGTGAGGAAGATGTCAGGGGTGAACTTTGTACATACATATTATGCCGGTGGTGTATTCGTAGAAAGCCATACATAATTAATGAGTACAGTGTGGGCCTGTGTTTGGAAGAACCCTGCTGCATTCAAAACCACAGGATAGATAACGTTCAGCCCTCAGAGCTCGTTGTGTACTAGCTGGGACCAATGTAGGTGAAAGATCATGCCTATATAAGGAATCATACTATAATAGGACATGTACAGTTGTGACCATAATTGGGCATATGCGGCCATGACCATAATTGGGCAAGTACGAATATGACCATATTAGGGTAAATATGAATACGTCCATTTTAGGGCATGTACGAACGGGTCTACATTAGGGCATCTATGCGGGATATAACAGAGAAACTACAGCAATGGAAGCAACTAATACAAACATTTGCAGTAATAGAAATAGCCCAGACCCTTACACCTCGCACTAGGGACACAGCCCCTACAACAACAGCACCAACGTTAATTATGCCCCTGCGAGAAGTGCCCCCTACACCAGGCAGTGAAGACAACGAATTAGCATATGTCCATGTCCCGTGGTCCAGACAAGACATTATGTGCTTCACTAAAGATTTCCCAAAATTAAGGGAAGAACCAAGGAAGTCGTACACTGAGTTAGACAGAATGGCAGCCCTGGGGGGGCTGTTATGGAAGGACTTTGATACCCTGTTCAATATAATTGTGCCCAAAGACCTGTGGGAAGACTGCAAATGACAAGTAGAATGGCCAAAAAGGAAGCCAGACAGGGGAAAGGGAGGACTTCCAGAAGACATAGTAGATCAAAAATACCTGGAAGTAGTGAAATATTTGAAAGAGAAAGTGCCGGAAGACAAAGTAGATTGGAACAAGATAACACATACTAAGCAGGAGAAAGAGGAGAGTGTGAACTCGTATTTTGACCGCCTTCTGCAGGTCTATCAGCAGAACAGCGGGTTAAAAATTTCAATGGGAGAGGCTATGCCAGCATTTGTAACGACATTTGTCCAAGGGCTATGGCCACAAATTAAAGCACACCTACAAACTTCATTTGTTTGCTGGCAACAGGAACCACTTGAAAAGGTATTGGCAGCAGCCAGATACTGCGCTGACTACCAGCACAATGCACACGCAATGGAGGCAGACAAAATAAAGAAGGAGAAAGTAAGACTGATGGTTGCACAAGAGAGCTTTTACACAAACCAGCAAGGAAGAGCCAGAGGTAGGGGAAGAGGAAGGGGTGCAGGCAGACAGCAAAATAGTAGGTCTGTTTCCCTGCCACCACCAAGAACAGCATGTTTCTACTGTAAAGACCCCAACCACTGGACGGCCGACTGCCCAATATTAAAAAATAAAAATCAGGAAAATAGGCCAAAACACAATGGAGGACAGGGCCAACAACAATACCAACATAACCCCCAGCGCTCAGACTAGAGAAATAATGATCAGCAAGGGTATGCACCAACTGACATGCCTGCGCCCCCGCAACAGCATAGAAGGAACATGGATAAATGGTCAGGAAGGGACAAGTAGGTGCAAGAGGACGGTTCTCTCCCACCACCGCCTCAAGGCACATTCCAGGGATGCCTGAGAGTGGAAGACTGCCTAATAGCTCCAGCAATAGCAGTGGACCAATCTGGCCCATATGTGGAAGGAACAGTTTTTGGCAAAACTGTACCATTTCTAATAGACACAGGAGCTCAAAGATCAATGCTAAAGGCATCTGAGATGCCCGAGGCACCACTTTCGGGAACACAGGTAACGGCAGTCGGAATGACAGGACAACCTATAGATGAATACCTCACACAGCCACTAAAATTAGTAGTAGGCACCATCGCTGTCAACCATCAGTTCATCCTTAGCAGGTTCTGCCCCATGAATTTACTAGGAAGGGACCTGCTATGTAAGTTACGATGCACCATACACTGCTCACCAACAGGGGACTTCCTAGAAAGCAGACCAAACGGGTTGATGCTGCAGGCCTTTATGACATGCACGGACCCCGTCATACCTCCAGAGTTGCGCGATTCCGTGCCACCTCAGGTCTGGGCTCGAAGTGCCAATGACGTAGGACAAGTGTTAAACTACCCACCAGTGCAGATCAAGTTATAGCCAGGAGCCCCCCTCCCAAGAGTGCCACAGTACAAGATTTCAAAAGAAGGGGAGGAAGGCATAGCATCAGTCATACAAGACTTCCTGAAGCAGGGAATTATAAAAGAGATACGCTCTAGCCAGTGCAACACACCGATACTTCCTGTTAAGAAGGCCTCTAAGGGCCCGGATCGGGCCCCTGTATATCGTTTTACCCAAGACCTAAGAGAATTGAACAAAATAGTGGTACCTTCCTTTTGAGTGGTACCAAACACAGCAACCATATTGTCCAATATCCCGGTAACAGCCACACACTTCACAGTGCTGGATCTTAGTTCTGCCTTCTTCACTATCCCACTACACCCTGACAGCCTGTATCTCTTTGCGTTCTCCTTCAGATCCAAGCGATTTTCTTGGTGCCGACTCCCTCAAGGGTATACAGAGTCCCCCTCCATCTTCACGAATGCATTAAAGACAGATTTGGACTCCCTAGTACTAAAGGAAGGTTCCACACTTATCCAGTACATAGATGATTTGTTACTGGCCTCACCTTCAAGGGATGCTTGTGCAAAGGACACTGTTACCCTCCTGCGCCACCTAGCGCTGAAGGGTTACATGGTCTCCCCAAAGAAAGTACAGTTCTGCCTCACTGCTGTGAAGTATTTAGGCCATGAACTGTCCGAAGGAACAAGAAAATTACTGCCTGACAGGATATCCACCATCACCCATTTTCCCCAATCAAGCACACAAAAAGAGGTTCGAGCCTTCTTGGGGGTGGCGGGATACTGTCGGCACTGGATCCCAAACTTCTCCCTGATTGCTAAACCTTTGCAGGCCTTAACACACAAAGACGTTCCAGACATTGTGCCCTGGTCACAGGACTGTGACAAGGCGTTCAACAAGTTAAAATTTGAACTAAGTGGGGCACCAGCCTTAGGCCTCCCAGATTACAGCAAGGACTTCCACCTGTTCTGCCATGAGAAGGGAGGGTGCTCATTGGGGGTGTTAACTCAAAAGCACGGATCCTTTTACCACCCAGTGGCATACTATTCCGCTACACTAGACCCAGTAGCATCAGCGCTCCCGCCTTGCCTCCGAGCAGTGGCGGCAGCAGCACTGGCGGTAGAACAGTCAGAAAATATAGTGTTGGGACACACCATAGTTCTGCACGTTCCCCATGCAGTGGACACACTTCTCACATTCACTAAGACTCAGCATCTGACAAATGCACGCCTCACCAGGTATGAGCTGACACTATTAGCACCACACATTGTCATCAAAAGATGCACAACCTTAAACCCAGCCTGCCTTTTGCCTACAGAGCATGACTTAGATGATTTGAAGGCAGGTGATGCATTCCATGACTGTGCACTGGCTATAGACAGACATACAAAGGTGCGCCCAGACCTGAAAGACACACCCCTGCCAGACGCCCAAGGGGATTTATTTGTAGATGGGTCATGTATCAGGGACAACAAAGGGACACTGCAGGCCTCCTATGCAGTGGGCACAGCCAACAAGTTGCTGGAAGGCTTTCAGCAGCCAAAAGTGCACATGCGGCTGAGCTCGTGGCACTGACGAGGGCATGCACATTGGCCAAAGAAAAAAGAGCAAACATATACACAGACAGCCAATATGCCTTCGGAGTAATCCATGACTTCGGCCAACTGTGGTCAATGAGAGGATTCCTCACATCAGCAGACCAACAAATACAACACGCAAAATTGATCAGTGACCTTCTCCAAGCATCAAAAGTAGCTATAATAAAATGTGCAGCACACACTTCATCAGAAGATTGTGTCAAAAGGCAACGCCTTTATTGATGGGGAAGCTAAGAGGATAGTGCTAACAGGCTGCCAGCTAGCAAAGGTACAAATGATTAGCAAGAACA
The DNA here is from genome assembly GCA_963921515.1 of Calotriton arnoldi. Taxonomy (NCBI): domain Eukaryota; kingdom Metazoa; phylum Chordata; class Amphibia; order Caudata; family Salamandridae; genus Calotriton; species Calotriton arnoldi. Next base: position 2,093,255 of record CAWUFW010000577.1, on the reverse strand, counting down.
AGGACATTGATGTTCACAATGATTCGCTACATTTTGACCCTATACGCATTCAGGAAAAGGTTGAGGAACATGAAAAGGAGGAATGGGCAAAAGGAGGGTGTGTGCAAACAAAGGAGGGGTTGTGGACCGGACCGAATGGAAAAATATGCTACAACTCTCTGTCAGCACAGAAGATAGCAGAATGTATTGGAGACCAATAGATAATGCAAATACGTGCAGCACGGAGACAGCCAGCATAGTCACTGAGTGTCCAAAGGGGCGACGCCCTTACACAGCTTTTATTGTCACAAACCACATAGGAAACATCGTCATAATACACGTAACACAAGTTAAGCAGAGTGTACCTGTCCAATCAGCAAGGGCCTAAGCTATGCTATACCATGTATGGTCCGAACTATACTGTTGCTGACCACGTGTCTGAAGTACGTGACAGTTTGGGACTTTCCACTGTAATGCATTTGTATTAGCCTTCAATCCAATCCAATACATCTATTTGTAAAGCGCGCTACTTACCCGTGAGGGTTTCAAGGCGCTGAGGGGAGGGGGGGAGCTGCTACTGTTCGAATAGCCAGGTCTTGAGCAGTCTCCTGAAGGTCAGTAGGTCCTGTGCCTGCCGTAGGTGGAGGGGGAAGGTGTTCCATGTCTTGGCGGCTAGGTGGGAGAAGGATCTACCGCCGGTGGTTGTTCTTCGGATGCGGGGAACGGTGGCGGGCGTGGTCGGCGGAGCGGAGCTGGCGGGTGGGGGTGTAGAAGTTGAGGCAGCAGTTGAGGTACGCTGGTCCGGTGTTGTGGAGTGCTTTGTGTGCGTGGGTGAGGAGCTTGAAGGTTATCCTCTTGTTGACGGGGAGCCAATGCAGGTCTTTCAGGCGGGTGTGATGTGGCTGCGGCGCGGGATGCCTTGGTACTTTTCCACTGAGATGATTGCAATATCATAGCACGTACGAGAAATATTGCTAAATGTGATATGCTGAAATACTTGCGGCTAAGCTAGCATCCTGCTCATGTTCTCAAATGTTCCTTAGGCAAGCCTTGCGTTACAGCAGCAATTTTATCTAAATAGAATGGAAAAGTACAAGCGTATATATGCTGGTTCTCATGTCAACTTAACAGGGCCTGCAGCTTGTAGCATTTGGTATCACATATAAAAGATGGCTTCAACAGAAACTCTGACCTAACTATAACTACAGAGTGGTGACCGCTTTGTAATATATATAGATACCAACTTATAAATACCAACACTTACAAACCTTTAGAAACAGATCCCACAGAAGACTTGAACAAAGAATTAAGAAAATGGTTGTAAAGTACAAGAGCTTAAATTTAATTGATGAAACAATAGCAGAACTACTTGTTCATCCTAAGCCAAGACATTGGAGAATTTATATGCTTCCCAAAATTCACAAAATGAACAATCTTGACTGCCTCATCATCTCTGGCAATGATACAGCCACTGAGAGACTATCTTTATTTGTTGACTTGAACCTCCAGCCAATTGCCCAGAACTTCCATCATTTGTTAATGATACCAGTCACTTCTTTCAGATTATTGAAAAGTTAAACCAAACCTACACATTTGATGATGACACTCTTCTGGCTACATTTGACGTTACATCGTTATACACCAACATACCACATAAGGATGGTCTTATGGAATTATTTGAAGCTCTTAATAAAATAACTGAGAAAAGGCCATCATCCAAAGTGCTACCAACTTTGCAAGAGTTATCCTTAAATCCCAAATTTTTCCTCCAATGGTAGACACAATCTGCAGATATAAGGGACTTGCATGGGCACTTGGATGGCTCCATCCTATGCCAATATGTTGGGGGGCGTGGCCAAGATGGCGGCCGTATCGGATGCTTGCTGAGAAGCTCCGTGCCAGGCCCAACCAACATCCTGATCCATAAGTGGAGTTAGCCTACTGTTGTGTCAACTAATTGTCTGCCGAGCACCCAGCACACACTGGGGCACACCATATCCAGCCCCGGGTTCATTTGGAGCCCTGTGATGGCGACAACCGGTGGGCCCTGCTGGGGGAGGCCTCCGTTGCGCTAGTGCTCCAGGCCTGCTGGATGGCGCTGGAGCGGGACAGAGGGCCAGCGGAGGAGGAGCTGGCACTCAGCCTGCCATCCTGGTGAGCGAAACGCTCCTGACTGCTTGCTCCATCATCTGCGGGGTGCCTGGGGCATCTCACTGGGGGCTGCAGTGATGGGAGCAGCCCGCATCCTGCACTGCAACTTGCAGACTTCTGCGCCACCTGTAGAGCGGACCAGTCCAGACTGGCTGAGGGGGACCGCTGCCATTGCTCTGGGCCTTGAGAGGTAGGACATTTGGGCAGGACCTAGGCCACGGAGGGCTGCCATTTTCTGACCAGTAACCGCTGAGGGTGGGTGAGCACTGGAGAGGCACGTGGTGGCGCAAACTGCTACCTACTGGGCCCCGCAACCTGGGCCTCTTGCCGCGTGCCCACTCATTCCCCCCCCCCCCGGGGCTGACAGAGACCTGGCGGAGGCCACAGCTGGATTCGGAGGCCCCGCGAAGATGCCGATGTTTTGGGCAGGCCTTGCTCCTGCCCAGCTGTGTAAAATGTGTCTCCTGCATGGGGGAGTAGCTGCCCTGCAACCGCTGACCATCCTGGAGGCCTGAAGATTGCGGTGCCTGCCCTGCTGATCTGCTGCGGGGCGCAGCTGGAGAGCAACATTAGCGGGGAGCTGCTGGAGCTCCACCGAGGCCCCTAGTATGGGGGTAACGGCAAGACCGTGTGGGCCTGTGTGGTTGCCTGATTGCTTTGGGGCCCATTAGTCATTGTTGGGGGGGGCCCCCCTCAGCACGAGGCTGAATATTGCCATGAGTAGGGTGCTGCAGTGAACCTCCTGCTGTTGCAGGGATTCTGTGGAGTCACAGAACTATGCTTGGGACCATGGAACCTTAGTAGGCAGGGACCTAGTCATCCTACCACCTGAGTACCCATGAGCTCAGGAACGGCTAGCTATAGTGTCTCACTTGCCCTCCTACTCACTGACAGAGGAACAAGTGATTATACACTCCAGAACACAGCACTCCAGACCCTCTCAGGAATCGTGGTTACAGCACACACCCTTTCACTCTCACACCCCTACTAGTCCGCAATAAGTTCTGACAGAGACACAAGGAAAGTTTAAAATGTTTATTTCAACTATCGTGCTGTAGTATGCAGTATACGTGCAACAACAAGTAGGAAATGCCTAAGATAAATACGGTCAGCATAGCAAGTAGTCTGTAAATCATAAAAGGAGCTGTCATTATATACGACAGTGTAGCCTAACCTCCCTCCTTTTCTACAGAAGAAAAATGATTATATATAAGAGGATCTCTGGGTGTTAGCAGCAGATGCCGTACCTTAGCCTACACAGATGAAAGTTCTACATCTCAGGTGCTGTAACGCTCTCTTCCCTGGAAAGATCCCTCTCCAAGTGTGTGTGTTACCTATCTGTGCATATCTATATGACCAAAGTACGTGTTCCCAAACAGCTGCATCTGCATGTTTTGTCTAGGTGCTAGAGCCTGTCTAGAACACAATAACAAGGGGCAGCATTGTTGTTTGACCATGTCTGCGGTGTTCAGACTAAATCCCAGAAAAGAACAGAATGCAAAAACAACAGCATGTTCTGTATGAAAGTACAGCGTGGCCAAAGCAAAATTAGTTTGTGTAGTAATGTGCGCAAAGCAGAGGACAGTCTGTAACGTGCTCATGCTAACATAACGAAAACGACAATGGCCTGCAGAGGACATATGACACCCTTCCCTTGGTCAGAATGGTAGCACGAAATGACGACAGAAGTCAGATGGTAAGCAGAACCAAAGCGTATAACCAATTGCATTCGGAGAGTGTCTGAAAAGTTGTATTGCTAAATAAGAAGGAAAGTTCTGTACGCAAACATATATATCCAATTACAGCGTATCACTAGGACCCAGGATGTAGGATGCCAAGTGAAACGACATTAATTCCTGTAATATATCTGAACCTTCCAAAGTGAAAATAGCAGCCATCCAATTAAGCAGGTCAAAGGAACAAACATGCTCCTCGTTTCCAGTTGTCGATAGGACCATTAAAGGAGAACCTGTGTTGACTGTAAGAGACACTGTGCATGTGCACAGGGATCAACTACGGCCACTGGTCCCAACGATGGATTGTACACAAGCCGCATGCCCAAGGAACAGTCCTGGTTATGGGCCACTAAGAGACCCATCAACAGTTCGAAATCCAGGGCAGCGTGTGATGGTGTAGCCAGGCAGATATCCAGGGCCCACTGAAAGGGGCACCGGATGCAATGAAACACGGGTTGCACACAGGTGAAGTACGCATATCGGAAGGTCAAACAAAAGTCGGGATCTAGAACGTCTAAGGGCACCATTACAAAAAGTTATCGAACTCGCTCACAGTACAGCTGCAGCCATTCCTGTCCAGGCAGGACTGCAGATGGAGCAGCCATTGTGGAATAGAAGGAATAGCACGATGATGCCGCAAATCAAGATGAGCAACAGCGGGAACCCACCGATTACGGTGGAAAAAATAGAATGTATAAAAGCTGGCATTACTCCAAAAATAGTTTGAAAAGAAGTAATGAGGCCGTAACCCACGAGTTTAAAAAAGTGTACAAGGCCCGTGGTATCAGACGCATTAAATATTTGATGTATCAATTCCCCGAAATGTAGGGGCAGATTTGTGTTTCACAATGATTGTATTTCACTAGACGTTCTCGCCACCTCAATTCGAAGGTCTCGCATGCGAAGAGAGCTACTTCTTGTTCGAAACAATAGGGCTTTGAGTCTGCTTAGCTTATTGAAATCTGTTTTCAGGGTTGGAATGGAAGGCCACAACAAACTATCTACACTCCCATGTGGAGGGGACAACAGGAAGGTATTACAACAAGTAACTAACTGGGAAACAGACACCACACACAGAATTCTTGCCTGCAGACTGCAACAGTCTTAATTATTAATAACAAGATAATTGTCATTTGAAAGCAATGTCAGGGTGGGAATAATTGCTGGAACAGGCGTTCCTTTAAAAAAACAAGCCAAATTGGGGGCAGAAACTTTACAGGCTCTGTGGATTTTTACTTGTTGACACACAAGGGAATGACCGGCAGTGCAGTCGCATTCTTCCCCTGTAAGAAAAACTTCTCTGTCAGCCCGTTGACAACGATATGTAAAAGGCAGGGACCATAACTCATGTATATAACTTCTCCCAAGGGGTTCATATCTACCTACTGGGAAGTGTTTCATGCAGGCAGTGAACTGAAACATCGAGATGGGCAACAAGATAACCCTGTGTATTAACCATACCGGAGAATGAGTTTCCGCTACAGTGAAGGGAAGTTGTTCAAGTTTTTCTATATGTAGCATAATGTAACTAGCATCTTTCATAGCCATTAATTGCTGTTTGCATGTTAAATTGAAGGGTAAGAACAATGCGCTACAATTTAGGCAATGCCAAGGAACGTGTTTGCAGTGTCCAACCAAATTTCATAACTAATCTAAGTTGATTTTGACAATGATACAAGGTAGACACCTCATTTTGTACATTATCTATAACAGTAGATACAATAATATCTAAAGTATAAATACGAGATGATAACGTATTAATACAGTTATCGACAACAGCAAGCACTTTATCTAAATATCCTCATCAATTTGGCATAAGCATAAAGCAGCCTCCATTTGCGACAATTTCCAAAATTTATTATATGCAGCATCAACAAATTTCTTCAAACGAGGGGATTTTGGACCCAAAAGGAACCCAGAAAGTTTTATGTCTTCTGATAGGAGAGAAAGATGTTGTTTCAAAACAGACAATGTGGGATGTTCTAACCATTGTTGACATAATTTACCTACAGAATAAGTAGGGAATGCGGTGTTTGTGGATAACGTGGTTCAGGTCTATTTAATGTGAACCCTGAAGTAGTGTTCCTGAAACGAGAATGACAAACATTCGTGTCTGTTGGACACAAAGTCCACCCAATTGGAACTATCATAGAAGAATTAAATGTACCATTTCTTATCATACAGTTTAGTTGATCTTCAGTATAATTTGTAGAAGATTGCCAATTATTAAAAAGGGCCAAGGATGGAATAGTGGGAGTATTTAATTATTTAATCTTAGCCAACCCAAACAAGTAGTTTGTTGTACTGTGTCATTAAGAAAAATGATTTAAATAGGTATCAAACATGCGCAGAATAAAGATTCTGTACCTTGGACTTGCCAGGACTTAGTGCCCTTACAGATTTCAAATCAATGTTGTCTTTCCAATAATCATATCCTTTCAGGGCTAAAATGTCAATAAAAAGAGATGCATAGATTAACTTGGTCTGAGTAAGCGTATATTTTTTCGAAAGAGTGGAAACCAATTAAAAATAATATGATACCAGGTCCGAAAGGTTATAACCGGTAAAATAAGTGTACTTCATCTTTTGTGTGTTGGAACTACCCTGAGATGGAATGGGGCAATGTTCCCATTGAGTATAATTAAAGTGGGGACCCTGTCCATTTGCTCTATGCAGGAAATGATGTCCATAATGTTGATAACAGAACAAATCGGCATAGTTAGCAGAATTCAAATATAAATCCACCGTATCAAAGACAGTGTAATATTGCAATTCGGAAAACATTCAATTCACAGCATTGACATCCCAATCATCTGATTGCAACCCAAGTATTTTCACATCACCCATAGAAACACGGAATACATATGGTATCTGTAGTGTCTCCGTAGGACTAAATACATCGAATGGTACGTTATCCCATACAATTCCATCAGTGACTTGGACCGCTGAAATGTTAAAAAGGGACTGGTCTCTTTTCATTTTATGCGGGGAGGAATGTGGGGCCAACACCCCGTCGACAAGTTCTGCAGCAGAATGTTCCAGAAGGTAGTGGCCACTAATCAAAAAGAAAAAAAGTCACAAATCCAATCCCCATGAACAGAAATACCATGGAAAACACAATCCAGACATACGTCCAAGGTGGAACCAGATAAGTGTGTTTTAACCAGGAGATGAAAACACAAATCCGTGCTGGTGGTGGGGAGAAACTGAAGACAATGAAGAACTGTCCGAGGAAAAATTATCTTGATCGAGATAGTAACCAGAAGAACTCAGCTGGAATAATGAAGGCTGGGATTCTGGATGTAGACCTGAAGCTTGCACCCGCGAAGGGGCCTCGAGGGGTGGATCAGAATAAATGATTTCCATTGAGGAGTGTGAAGAAGGTAAAATAGATACCAGGTCAACTCAAGACTCAACATCTCCCTCCGGCAGCCGGGGAGAATCAGAAGGAACGGAGCTCACAGGCTGTAAAGGAATATCCCATCATGGGACACCCCGAGGCATACTATTGAGTATTGGCCATATGGTGTAACTTGACATGTTCAATGCAAACAAAGTGATTATCTTTGTATCCAGGAAGTGGAGGTAAAATTACAGTTCGGGTACCCTGAAGACCAAGCACAGGAACAGGAGCATGGTAGGAGGGACCGAATTCTTTCTTGATTGCCACCTTTTCACGAACCAGATCACCAACGTTTGGGAGCCAGCCAGAAACAGGAATCAGAACTGCTGCATTTTCTGTGGAAGTCGAGGGCAAATGGGTTTTAGCCAGAGTGTCACAACACTTATGTAGATCCTGGAAGACAACACAGTGATTATCTATGTCAAATGTTACAGCAGCAGCCACAACGTCTAGACCATCAAGCTCTGGAACAAATCCACTTGATGCCAAAGAGCATTTCGTATGGGGTCCGCCCGCCCAGAGATCTTCTTGGGAGATTATTAAGAGCACGTTGAACCACATAAAGGTTAGTTAACCAACCACGGCCTGTGCCTAATATCCTTGCTGTTAAAGATTGCTTTAAGTCACGGTTCAACAGGTCCACAACAGAACTGCCCTTGGGCCTATATGGAGACGAGAAATGCACCTGCACTTCCAGGGATGTCATTCAATCACGGTAAGCCTTAGAGGCAAAAAGCTGGACCCTGGTCTGAATCGAAAGCGCCAGAGGCATATGTCCCGACAAAGACATGCAAATCCTTAATAACAGTGCGAGCGTCAGCAGAACGCTGCGGTCAAACCCAGATGAACCTAGTGCAAGAATCCACCAAATTGTATTTGAATGCATCATCGGACATAAGAGGACCAAAATAATAAAGATAAATGCATCCAGAAGGATGATTGGAAATGAAAAGATGCGTTTGAGGCGGACGCGACACAGTAGGCACCTTAATTTGTTGACAAATGTCACAACAAAGCACATATCTGTGAGTCTGCTGGTCTAAACCGCGCCACCAATAACGTTGTTGTAAAAGATAAACAGTAGCCGCTACTCCTGTGTGAGCAGAAGCCATGCCTTCATTGGTGGCCACAATAAGAGAATGTCTGCGGTCAAGGTTGGTAATCAAGCGATCGCCAACCGAAGGAATGGACACAAAAGGAACTTTGTCAGTAGTCAACTGATAAGTATATCGAGAAGGGAAACCTTGTGGAAAAGGAGTACCCTTCCTAGTTGCACCAGAGCATATTCAAGAGCCACGATCAAGACGCCGGTAAGACGAGTGAGGAGTACTCTCTGCCACTCGGGTTAGAGAAATCGTATTGTGATTATTGAATATCCTGGATGGAGGACTATAGAAGACTAGTGACTGTACAGAAGTCTATCTCAAGCAGTAGATGTCTGGAATAGAGAGATATTGTATAAGCCCTGATGAAGTCAGAGTTGCGGACGCATCAGATCTGACGAAACACGTGTTGGCTATTTTGCTACCTGGAGAAAATTGTACGCGTAAAGGAAGGATGAATAGTGATCTGTGATGGGAATATCTCAGGAATAAACATCGGAGTTGCAAGAAGACGGACTGGACTTTGATTTCATAATACACACGGAGTAGTGCTCAGGATAACTTGTTTTTAACATATGAAAAAGCATCAGGATCAATTTAATTCAAAAGAGTCACAATGCGTACCGCAAAAACCCCAGGGCTATTCTTACACCTCATGGGCAGTCTCGCATAGCGCCTCTGGAAGCAGAGGGTGCTGAATGTGGATAAGTCCCGGCTCTCAGGAGCCAGGTTATGACTGAAAAAGCCATTTGAAATATCCAAAGTAGTTTTAAACTTCTTACGTATGATATTATTGATCAATGCTGTACTATTAATGTTTTGTACTGCAAAAGTACGGGTATGACTATTCAAATGTCTATAATCCAAAACTATGTGATATGAATGTGAGAGGGACGGGAGGAAAAATAATCGAGGAGGCTTAACGTGCTTCTCAATCTTGGTGTACTTTATTTGGGGGGTGAACAGATGTAGTTTGTCACCAAGAGCCTAGGTATTCTTCCCTTAGGTTACTTCTTCTTTTCTTCTAGGTTGTCTTCTTCTTCCAGGAGGGTGTTCCCAGGAGGCTCGGGAAAAAGAAGAAGGTGGCGGTAAGTATCTCGGTTTTATGACAGAAAGGTTTAGGATAGTATCCTTCACCACACCCCGGAGTGATGGAAGGGGGCAAAAAACCTGAGCTTAGGCTTTGTGAGATAGAGATGTGAGGTCTCCAACAGTTGGGTTGGCAACTTTACTACCATGGGTTTATTAGATCTCTCCCCTTTACCCACCCCCCTTTCCCTCAAGGGAAGCGAAAAAACAAAAATAAAGTGAAAGTATAAAGATGGAGATCAAAACATAAGAGTGACCAGACTTTTCATTGTTTTTTTTATTCCTCTGTTCGCTATTGTGTATATATAATTCTTTAGTCACCCGTCAAAGTTGGTGTATTACCCTGTTCTCTGGGCTCTAGCGAATAGGCATACCAACTTAAAAAATCACCATATAGCACGTAAGAATAGCACGCAAAAAGGAAAAAAATACACTTCTTTAAAGATACCGTACGGCGCTCTTGCCGCACTCCTCTTGTGGCCTGCACTGTTTAATTAGACCCAGGGTCGCTGTGACTCTCCCTTGGACTCCCACCCCTGTCCCTCTCCTGAGTTGCGGCGGCATGTAGGCCTCCCCATGGGTTGTCCACCACTCCTCACTCCAGTCCTCTGGAGCTTTGTCATCTTGCTCCGTTTCCTTTGGGCAGGCTTCTCCAGTCTCCTTTTCTTCTCTGTCTGCCAGTGCTTCCCTCCATCCGCTGTTCTCAGCGTATTCTGGGATTCCCCAACTCTGCCCTCCGTCCTCGTGCGTCCCTCGTGGGTTGATGACTTACTTTTCTCTTCCGTTTGGACTCCCTGATTGGTCCCCGGTCCGGGTGGGCCCACCTTCTTCCTGCGCAGGAGAGTCTGTTTCTGTAGAATTAACCCTTTGTTTTTCTTCTTTCCAGGGATGGTGTTCCGGCGTTCAGAGCCGGAGCAGGGGTATTGTGGTGAAAAAGGTAAGACAGGGGATGCCTCTTGCGGTGTACCTAGATCCTTCTTACAATGAACCATCAGTTTTTCAAAATCATAAAGAGAGGAATATTCATCGCAGAGACACAGGGTTCAATTACACCCTGATATTCTAATTGAGTTAGAATTTCTTTAACAGATGCCTTAGCGTCACGTTTAATTGGATATTGAGGCTGCGGTTGAGGAGTAGAATGAATGGGAACAACATGCAAAGGAGAATCCTTATCTCAACCAGCTTGGTTGCGGTAGAAGGCAGGGGCTAAGGCAAGAGCCCACTCAGAAGGTACATGTCATCAGGTACATATTGTGAAAAGGAAGGTAAGATCACATCCTTGCCTCGAGGACAACCAAGAACAAATAAGGGAGGCCAATCGACCTCCGCCAGTAAAATGCCATAAGAAGATGTCAAGTTGTCCCAAAAAATAGCATTTATGGGGTGCTTAATGTCACCTTCAATTTGAATGTCCACATGATAAAGTCTATCAGGGGGAGCTACGCAGGTGTCCGCGGTTTCAACAGTTACAAAGGTGTCAGTTGCTTTCGCCTCCAGAAACTGGTGGAGTGTCTGGCGCACTACGGTAATTTCCTCCGCGCTGTCGAGGAGAGTCACAGCCCAACTCCTGTCCAGAAGGAGAGTTCTCACCATCTGGGGCATATTTTGCTGTTAAAGCGGCAGCTTTCTTCTTCTGGAATGGGGCTCTATGTGGAGGTGGTTCCTCTCTCTTGACTTTCACATCAAAAGAGTGCTGCGGGTCCTGCTTAGGTTGCACGGACTCGCCTTGTCTGCGATCCTGACGCCCTCCTCTGTCATACTGTTGATCAGATGAATCCTGAAAGGAACGAGGATCAGAAACCTGAAACCTCTCAGGAGTTTTAGTTTTAGAGTGATCACGTACATCATATCTACGTTCAGAAGCATGACCTAGGCTTCTGTTGCTGCTTATTTTTGTCTCATGTCTTTTTAGGAAAGACAGTACAACCTTCCTTTTCAGGAGGGAGCTTACCTTGAGACTGAGTAGAAGGTCTAACTCCCAGAATTATTGCGGCCTAAGGATGTATAAACATCAGCAATAATGATCGGCATCTCATGTTCCCAGATAATGTCAGCCACTGCTGAAAGACGTTGATGAACCATCAAGGACGCTGCTTCACCTTTTATATTAGAAAGAATCATTTCAGAGACTACGGGAAAAATACCCATCAACTTCATCCCCAAATCTAGGGCAGGACCTGCCCCATGTTCATTCTGTACTTGTTTGAGAACGCTCGGCAGAACGCTCATCGAGGGGGTGCCATAACAGAGTATATACACTGAGGCAAACACCATCCCCCAGGAGTTTGTCGGCCAAAGGAGGAATTAGACCACTAGGTAAGCACATAGTAAGGATCCTGTGTTTCTCCAAAGGACCGGTAAGAGAGAAAACTGCATCAAGCTGATCAATTTTCTAAGCAATCCACAACGGATTTTGAGGACGTTTGCCCATCACCGAATTAATAATAACGGGGCTTATTACAAGACACCCACCATGCCCAGCCTGCACAGGTGGCGCAGCCGCCAAAAAAGCACAGGCAACGAATTGGATCCGGCGTCTATAAAGGAGAACAACCTGAGCATACAATAAACGAACATCCGCCAAATTAGCGGTCAGATAATTAGGATACGGAGTAAAACTGGCCAAAACAGGCCATGTGGCCCCATAAATACTTAAGGGGCCCATACGAACAATAGTAATTGCATGGGGTAGGGTGCCATTAAACCAAATCTGGTGCTCCCAGGCCGTAGGAGGAACTTCAACAACCGCATAAGGGCGATAAGATGCCAGAACTGCAGCAGCAGTATAAGCATGAAAAGAATTATCATTCGCATCCACAGCGGGAAATGTAACCCAGGAGTAAAATACTTTGAAACGGTATGCAGGATCCACTTTGTCCACAAAAACAACTGGGGACCCTGCATTGGGGACTCCATGCTGCAGCAAATGTTCAGTAACTGCCGCGCAGCAATGAGCCTGAATCGCAATTGGTTGGGCCATTATTCAAAGAAAAGGGAATGAGACGGTAGCACAAAACAGGTTAAAAACCTTTTAAAATCCAAGCTTGAAAAAAGCTACAGCAATAGGTGATCCCTACAAACTGAGGAGGCAAAGCCCTCCCACCGTGGACATCTCCAGAAAACGGTGTGTGGGTATTGTGGACAGGCCAAGCGCTACTCAGGGGTCCCGTGAATAAGTACCAGACCAAACTTTGGCATGTTGCAGGCATTCTGCGGAGTCACAGAACTATGCTTGGGACCATGGAACCTTAGTAGGCAGGGGCTGAGTCATCCTAACACCTGAGTACCCATGAGCCCGGGACCGACTAGCAATAGTGTCTCACTTGCCCTCCTACTCACTCACAGAGGAACAAGGGATTAGACACCACAGAAGACAACACTCCCGACCCTCTCAGGAATTGAGGTTACAGGACACACACTTTCGCTCTCACACTCGTACTAGTCCACAATAAGTTCTGACAGAGACATGGGGAGAGTTTAAAATGTTTATTTTAACTATTGTGTTCTAGTATGGAGTATACGTGCCATAACAAATAGGAAAATGCCTAATTCAAATACGGTTAGCATAGCAAGTAGACCGTAAATTATTAAAGGAGCTGGCATTATATACAACAGTTTAGCCTAACCTCCCTCCCCTTCTACAGAAGCAAAATTATTATATATCAGAAGATCTATGGGTGTTAGCTGCAGACTCCGTACCTTAGCATACACAGATGAAAATTCTACATCTCAGGTGCTGTTACGCTCTCTTCCCTGGAAAGATCCCTCTCCAAGTGTGTGTGTTACCTATCTGTGCATACCTACATGACAAAAGTATGTGTTCCCAAACAACAGCTGCATCTGCATGTTTTGTCTAGGTGCTAGAGCCTGACCAGAACACAATAACAAGGGGCAGCATTGTTGTTTGACCTTGTCTGCGGTGTTCAGACTAAATCCCAGGAAAGAACAGAGTGCAAAAACAACAGCATGTTCTGTGTGAAAGTACAGTGTGGCACAAAGCAAAATTAGTTTGAGTAGTAACGTGCGCAAAGCAGAGGACAGTCTGTAACATGCTCATGCTAACATAAGGAAAACATTTTTTAAAACTATACACCTGGGGTAATCCAGGGTGGGTGACTTGCATGGCTCTCACCAGGTCTTATTAACCATAAGCCCTTGCAAACCTCAAACTTTGATTAAAAAACACACATTTTCCACACATTGCTGTGATGAAGTGTTCTGGCATCTGAACGGAGCCACAAAATTCCTACCACCCAGCATTCCAAATTATTCAGCACTCTGCAGATTGCCTTTTCCTTGATCTCCCTTCTACTACTTCTGTCTTGACCCATCTTATCGATCTCCATTCACTTCCTATCACCCAACATTCTAAAATCGAAGTCCTTTGCCTTGAGTATAGGGCTATTTACAACTCTAGCCCTATTTATTTAAGGTACAAATGTAAGCCTTATTTGCTCTCTCGTAGCCTCTGTTCTAACAGAGACAAACTTTGCACAGCTTTGATCATTAAAAGGGTTCACAAAGGGTGTGCTCCTTTTCTTATACTGCCTCCAACACTTGGAATACAGAACCTCTGTCTCTTAAATCCATCTCACCTCATTCGGTCTTCTGAAAAACAGCTTTCTATTAAACCAAGCATCCTCCATGTACTGATAAGTTCATAATTTTTACCCCAGCTCCAGGACACAATCATCACGCTTTACAAATTCTATAATAAACATCATAATGGGTACACTTTGTTATCTCTTCATGATCATCTTGTGATAAAAGGTAAACTGTACCCTACGTACTGAAGATAGCCATGATACAGTAGTACATTAAATGTTTTGAAATGTAACATTCTGCATTATTCTACTCAGTACAAATTATGTAGTTAGACTATGTCAGACTCCATTTGGGGGGCATGGGGCAAGCAGAGGCTACTGGGCCTCAGCTGTAGAGGCTTGGGGATTGTTTGCTCCTGATGTCCCAGGATCTGTCATACTATGACTCTGCAATTGAGCAAAGTACAGCCCCTTCAAGACTTGACCCTCAATGGTACTATTGGACCAGCCACAGGCTTCTCAGGGAGGTACTATGGGGATGTGCACACTCAATATTCAACAGTCCCCCAGCAGCTCAATAACTAAAAGCTCAACCCAGTTCTTTACTTTGGTAAAAGGAAAGTATTTTGATCTACATGTTTAAAACATATTAGAACATTGGAATGTTGGGAGCTCCACTGAAAACAATGGAGTTGCTCTGGGCTTATAATGACTGGTATAAGCCCAGCGCTCCAACATTCCAATGTTTGTCTTTTTGTTTCTCCATTTTTAATTTAGAACATTCTACCCTTAGTGGGTGGAATGTTCTAATAGCCTTATAGCCCTTCTGCCTCAGGCTATACCGGTTGTTAAAGGCCCTCTCCCTCGTTATAGGCCCTCGCCTGCGGCTCGGGCCTATAACTCGGGATCAGGGCCTTTAACAGACGGTATAGCCCTCGGCAGCGGGCTATAAGGCTATAATACTTCACAGCATATTAAATAGTCACAATTATCATACTAGTGCTTGGGTGACTGTGCCTTGTATTCCATTCCACCTAACCACTCTCTTGGATGTCCCCCTCTCTGTGGTAGGCCTAGGTAAGTCTCCCCCACAGTTTGAGTATCCTTTGGACATGTGTAAACACTTAGATGCAAATTAACATAGAGTTGAGTTTTAGTGCTCAGTTCTCAAGCAAGTCTCTTCCACTTTACAGTTTCATCACAGATGAAGGAAATGGCCCAAAAATGGGTCATTCGGGTCATAAGGACCACCTCTATGCCTTCCCAAATAATGAAGAGTCAGTCAGACAGTAGAGAATACAAACCAAAGATATTTATTAATAATCACAGCTGTGGAGCCCGGTCTGACCAGCCTCATGAGAAGACCGTCGAGGGACTGCCTTTTTCAAGCATAGAGGGAAAGATTATAGGTCCTAGCGTGAGTACAAGACACACCCACCCAGTAACTTTCCACAGAGAGCAGCGTAGAACAAAGGGGCACACAGAGATGAGCCAAGAGTCTGAGACCAGGCACACATTATCTGTGTGCCAAGGTCATTGTGTCTGCCTTCACAGCAGAGTCGGGGGAGCAAGCTTCTATTTCATGAGAGAGATGTGCAGAAATACAAAACAATGTATTCATTAGTTCAGTGAGGCCCAACCTTGAGAGACACAGAAAATTCAGCATGGCTACTACTTGCAGAGCCGGGGAACAATTAATTGCAAACATGGCCTAGAATTGGCGGCTAAGTATAAAATGGCGCAGCAAAGGCTAACTTAACCATCATTACATATGGTAGCACAGATCAGACTTTTAATTTAATTCTAACACAGAGCAGGCCTCAGAGTCCAATTTCCGTGATTTGACGGTGACACCCAGCACGTCTTACTTCATTACTGCTTCTGAGAGGAGATGTGCTGACTGATGGCTTGACCCACAATCGGGGGTAGAGCAACAGCAGGAGAGGCTGTCAGGCATCCTCTCAGGTAAGCGACTGGCAATAGTGAACCCTCTTCTGGTAATAGGTGGGCTGTCAAGGTCAAAGGTCATAGTCAAACGAGGGCAACCACAGCAGGGTCTCTGTTGCCACACCACGGCAGACCTTGGGCACAGTCTTGGATGTTGGCAGCATGTTCTGCCAAGGGACAACATCTGGGTGGGGTGCCTGATCACTACATCTAAGCACACACATCTTGGTGGTGCACTGTGCCTCAGGTACAAATGTCTTGCCTGTGCACTTCTCCTCAAACACAAACTTCTTGACGGTGGCATGCTCTGCCTTGGGCACAAACTTCTCATTAGCAGTGGCAATGACTGTGTTTCTCTCTCAGAAGCACTTTCATGGAGAGATTACTGCACACAATCCTCAGGGCATGCATGACACCCTTCCCAGCCTTCGTTCGGCCAGCGCACTAACACAGCACTGGGGTCAAGCTGCTCTGGAGCTTCAGGGCAGTCATCTCTGCAGGGTTGACAGACTACTTCTCTTTCTTAGTCAGAGGTTGGCTTCAAAATTCTTCAGGCCAGAGACTCTGCTTCTTTCAGCAAGGCCAGAATCCAGGTGATGTCCCCTCACTGCTGCTGTCAGGCAGACACAAGCTCTGATTGTGCAGGAGTCCTCTGAGTACTCTGTGAAACACTCCCTTCCTTGATGGGCGAGAACTTGGAACTGGAACAAAGGGGTTAGTGGCCCTCACTTTTATATGGGTTAAGCAGGAAGGGGATGTGTATTGTCTATCTGCATTTTCAGAATTAGTTTGGGTTGGTCCTCTTTCATCTGTCCTCTCCAGGCTGTTCTCCAAACAGCCTTTGTGCAGAGCAATGCTCCTCACTCACAGTAGGATATTCTCCAGCCTGGAGGACCCACAATAGAGACACAAAGAGGCATGAGCTTTCTGTACCTAGCTTATCAGCAGCCACACCAACAGTGATCAAGAAAAAAAAGGACTCTTCTCACCATGAACAACAGAAACTGCAGTCTTACCCTTCACCCCCACCATCTACCAAATGGCAGTGCTAGATGAAGGCTAATCAGCAGCCTCTCTCTGCAAAGGGACCTTATTGAATTTGTAAAGGAGCCCCGTCTCCTCTTTCCGCACTTCACTGTCCACATCTCTTCCACCAGCTTCAGGACTGTCTGGAAAAACAAACTCATCTCCATTTTGTGCACACGAACAAGCAAGGGGCCTCAAAAATACAACACACAGGCCTCTAGAACTCTTTGTTACTCGTACACTCATTTTATGTACTCCTCAGGCCTTTGAAAAAACACATGCATAACACACACTTGGGATATTAGCACAAGGATGTGGGTTATTCATAGAGTAGGCCATTGGGCTTCCACTCCAGTGGCACAGATTCAGGGCCTCATTCATGAGGCCCCTTGCGCCAGCAGGACGTCACTTTTTGTGATGTTCCGTGGCGCAGGAGCCTGTTCCATATTTACGAGACAGTACTATGCCACTTTTTTTTCTTAATGCTGCCTCGTAAATATCATTCCCTTTAACAAAGTTTTCTGCATTAAAGGGGCGTGCACTGGGTGTTGCTGGGGGCGTTCCCAGCAACATCCATGGCTTTTTGACACTAGCCCAGATTTTCGAGAAATCGTAAATCTGAGGCAGCGCCAAAAACTTACGCCTCCCCAGGGCAGGCATAAGGGAGGCACAACAAGGAGAAATAGCTTTATTTATCCTCGTTTTTCCTTTTTCTATGTGTGCTGCATTCTGTCCATAAATCGTTACGTTGATCTAAAACATGCCCAACCACTCACTTAACATCAGGATAGTTCACCTAGACATGTGGGATTGGCAAATCAAAGCAAGTAAGTGAAAATGGCAATCTGGCATAACACCAAGACAGAAGGAAAGATGAGTGTGATTGACAGCTTAATCCTTGTTTGAAAAAAAACATATAAGCTCCTCCACTAACTCTCCTAGCCCAATTATGTCTATCAAAAAAACCAACTTTCAAAACATATAATCAATGTTAGGTTTACATCTTAGTTTAAAAGGGGAATACATCAACTTCGTCACAATTGCATCAAACCCATTCGTCAAAAAAGACTTGGCAAACACGTTCTAAAATTTATAGTGAAAAAACTTTGAGACTGGTTGTTTTTATAAACAGGAGAGGACACGTGCATACATGTAAAGAAAATTAGTAACATCCCAACATTGCAAAATATAGGAGATTGGTAGAAATGTCTCTGCTTGATACTTTGATGGGCCAGATCCAACCAGAATACTTCTGATGCTGAGTCTCTTCCACTTGAAGGCATACAACTTCTTTGTGGGAGACCTCATTACATTTATCGGGATTTGCAAACCATCTGGATGTAGATCAAGATCATACTAATGGAAGACTTAATATTCCAAGCTGCATAAGTCAACATTGTGAGGTTGTGCTGAAAAATCTTGCACCGCTTCCTGGAGAGCCCGAACCCAACATAGTGCTCTAGGGAATTAAGGTTGAAATAGAACTACTGAGATTGAAAATGACCCTTTACATCTTGGGCCCGCAGGGACGTAGTCAGTAAATGGGTTGGCAACAAAATACCAGACTTGGACGGTTGACAAAGGAATATGGACTGGTGCATAGCAGCATCGAAAACCAGATGTGAGGCGCGTGGATGTCCCAAAAGAATGGGGGGAAGTCTGGGTTACTTGAGAAATGTGTAAGAAAATTCTGCAGCAGAGAAAACTTTGTTAATACTCAATGATGCTATAAATGTTTTGTAGGTTAGGTCAAATTATTGTATTGTATTGTTTCATTTTGTCACATGCTTATATAAATCATGGATTCACTGGATTACTGGCTTGACTATTATGTCACAAAACAATTACATTTAAATAAAACAACCTGAAATGCCAATCCTTTCTCCATGGCGACCTGTGTGCCTGTTGTAGAAGTTCCAGCTACAACTGGTGGCAAGGGCAGATAGAGGTGATAAGCATCTTGTTGGCCCTGTATTTCTCAAACTCCTTTATCAGCCTGTGGATTAGGAAAATAGGAAAATCATAGATGGATTACCCTGTGCTGTGATTCAATATGCCATTTCTCAGTGTTGCAGCAAACAACGCAAAAATAAATCTTGGTCCTTTGTTTGGGTCATCAAGTGGGACTATGATCGTATTCATACTTGTTTCCTGATGTAATGCTTTGTAGTTGTGTTGTCTGTCTGAATAAACACCAACTCTTACTTACTCAAAGGAAGAAACACCTTTAGAGTCAGATAGACTGTTTCCAACAGGTGTGTATATAGCATCGTTTTTTGTAGATGAACATGGGATTGGAATGGGGTCTCACACAGATGGGCCCCCAAACCTTAAGGATATACATCTGAGATAATAGTTCTGAATATTGTTCCTTGAAAGGCATACTCTACATGTCTTACTTCTGGTGTATCACCACATCAAGTATTATAGGGATTTTGGTATAATCACAATTACACCCAGTCTACAGAAACAGTCTTGTAAGGGTGTCATGCAAAATCTGACATTAAGCCCTTGATTGTATTGGTGATTGTATTAGAAAATGATGTTTAAAAAACAGTTGTCTCACCTGAAGGAAATATACAACTTGTCTGTGGGACATCAAGGCTAAGTTGGTGTCTATGTCAATCGGAGGGCGACAAGCTATTTGGTGGAATGATTTCATCATGCAGAGACATCTGCAGACCACTTTCCAACATCCCTCCCCACTATTCTGGCCACAGGGAATCAAGGAGGTCACAGTGATGGGTGATTCATGTCCTTGATTTAATATGGCTGGGTAAAGATCATTCTCATATTAAGGGCCTCTATTTGTACTGTGTTATATTTGGGAGCTTGAATATCAGCTGAAGGAAGGCAAGATCGATGGATGCTTTTTCTAATCTAAAACCCTCAGTGAGCAATTATAAAAAGACTATGTTTCCAGAAACAATAAGATACCTTAATAAGAGGGAATCACTCAAAAGAACTTTCTAATACCATCTTTCATCAGTCTATCCTGTATGTATCCATGTTCACTTCCATCCAAAGCTAGCATAGACAAGTTTAATAATGCTTCATAAAAAAAGAAATCACAACTTAGAGCGCCCTATAGCTGAAAACGTTGTAGTAGGGAGTGCAAAGGAAGAATGCCAAATATAAGCCTACCTAACCAAATTAGGCGTGAGGAAGACTCAGAGACTGCAATTATCAATCAATCAGGGGATTATAAAGCGCGCTACTCACCCATTAGGGTCTCAAGGTGCTGGGGGTGGGGGGGCGCAACTCAGGGTTGGCCGAAAAGCCAGGTCTTGAGGCCTTCCTGAAGGTGTGCAGGGTGGGGGAGCATCTGATGTTGACTGGGAGTTTGTTCCAGGCTTTGGCTGCGACGTGGGAGAAGGCTCCTCCCCCAGCTCTGGTTCTGCGGATGCATGGGGTCGTTGCTAAGGCGAGGTCGGTGGAGCGGAGGTTTCTTTTGGGTGCGTGGAAGGAGATTCTTTCGTTGAGGTATTTGGGTCCGATGTTGTGGAGGGATTTGTAGGCGTAAGTGAGTAGCTTGAAGGTTACTCTTTTTCCGGCGGGGAGCCAGTGGAGGTCTTGCAGGTGTTGGGTCATGTGCTCCTGTCGAGGGGTGCCTCTTAAACAAAATAAACCTCACATGTGTTCGTTATGGCACTCGATCTGAAGTAGTAGCAAGTTAAATGTCATTTTGTATAGCATGAACTTTTCCTAAATATTATTCAGTCTCTGGATCTGGTTTTAGTCCCTGCAGGGTAAAAGAAAAATCAGTCTTGATAACTCTGATGAAAATGCATACTTGGAGCTTTAGTACCTAAAATCTATTAGAATGGAATGTTGAGTGCTCCATTGAAGACAATGGGGTGCTCTGGGCTTCTAATGGCTGGAGCATCAACATTCCAATGTTTGTTCACAGCAACAGCTGTGAACAAAGGCCTCACGGAGCCAGAGGGGATTTCAACCCCCTTGGGCTCCTGAGGCCTTTGTTTTACAAATTAGAACAATCTGCCCTCTAGGGGTGGAATGTTCTAATATTCCTCTGCACTCTATGTCAATACACTCTACGCCAATGCACTCTACTCTGTACCACTTCACTCTATGCCCCTGCACTGTATGTCAATCCACTGTACGCCACTCTAATCTACTCTGCACAACTTCACTCTATGTCACTGCACTCTACACCAGTTTATGCTATTACTCTACACCACTCTTCTCTACGCCACTGCACTCTACCCTGCACCACTCCACTCTATGTGACCTCACTCTACCCTGCACCACTCCACTCTACGCTACTTAATCCTACTCTGAAACAATCTTATTGGAAAATGCCCCCCTCTGAAGGGTCACCCCAAACTCTTTGCCTTCCTCCTCCTCTTTTTGCTGAATTCTTTTTGTTGGACTTAGAACTCTGAGCACTTAACCACTGGTGACTAGTGCTAAAGTACATGTGCTTCTCCCTTAAACATGGTGACATTGGTGTATACATGATTGGCATATTTAGTTTACTTATAAGTCCCTTGTAAAGTGGTTTACCATATACCCGGGGCATGTAATCTAAATGCTACTAGTGGGCCAGAAACACTGGCTGTGCCACCCACACAAGTAGTCTTTTAAAACTGTCTCAGGCCTGCCATTGCAAGGCCTGTGTATGCAGTTTACTGCCACATCATGTTGGCATTTAAAACCACTTGCCAAGCATTAAACTCCCCTTTTATTACACATAAGACGCCCCAAAGTTAGGCCATAGGTAGCCCTAAAGGCAGGGTGTTGTGTAAGTAAAAAGTAGGACATGTACTTTTAAGTTTAACATGTCCTGGTAGTGACAAACAGCTAAATTAATTTTTCACTACTGTGAGGCCTACTCCTCCTGGTAATGATAAATCCTCTATACTGGTAAAGTTGGATTTAATATTATTATTTTAGAAATGGCACTTTTAGAAAGTGGACATTTCTCTGCTCTTACTGCTCTGTGTGCCTTGCAGCCTGTCTCCAATACACATCTGGGGGGGGGGGGGGGTGACAGCTACACTTTGTGCATTCTCTTTAGACAGCCACAAACACAGGAAGTGTTGGTGTGACAGAGTACTCATCTGCATTCATCTACATTCTGTTATGTTATGTTATTAAAATTTAAAAGAGCGCTCGAATGCCCATAGGCGTCTTGGCGCTTGCTTTGACACTATCAACAAGAACCAAGAGGGGGAATGAAGCTATTCTGCATTGAACAACCAGGTTTTCAAAGCCTTCCTAAACATCAGTAAATTGGGCATGGCTCTAATTTGCAGGGGGAGGGAGTTCCAAGCCTTTGCTGCTCCAATTGTAAAACTTCTTCCACCCCAGGAAGATCTTTAAACCTGGGGACTACCACACATTTGACTGTTGCAGACCGTAACGTTCTACCTGGAATGTACCAACTGAAGATCTTTTTAAGAAAAAGTGGACCTTGGTCATGTAATGTTTTATAGGCGGCACATAGAGCCTTGAAAATGATCCTCTGTCTTACTCGCAACCAGTGTAACTTTCTGATCGCTTTAGACACTGATTGATATTTTGGGATTTTCAACAGTTGTCATGCTGAGGCATTGTGGAGGATTTGCAGCCTGTTCTCTAGGTGTGTTAAAGATTGCAGGAATCGCTGTTAGCATGAGCTGAAAGCCATTTTGTACTTGGCAGCCATTTTAGTTAGCCATGTGCTCGCCATGTGCTTTCTCCCTCTTCCAGAGTCTTGCACATGCTCAGAAAGGCCTAGCTGGTAGAATGCACCTGCTCCTAGTATAGAACTGTCAGGTTATTCTTACTGATGTAAGCAGTTTAGTCTCCCCTCCCACTTTGTGGAGCAAGCAAATTGTGTATACCCATATTAGTCAATAAGCATGCTTGTATGTGCTAGGACCTCCCCTTGATTTTATGCTGACTATGTAACAAATGCATATATAAGGACCCTGTTCTCTGCACTCATTAGAATGCCTCCTACAGTGGCCTGCGGGTACCGTAAGACGCAATGTCCCTCATCTGAGGTTATTAAAACATGTTTTTTTGATATTACAGCTTCCGTGCCATTTCTCTTCTTTGTTGGTCTTAAGGACCAGGTGTATCAGTGAACCCCTAAGAAGGTTTTTATTTCTACAAATGGCGCCCGAAAGTGGACCTCATCGGTGAAGCGGCTATCCAAGGGAGTGGTCTTGAAGGGAGACAGGAATCTACTGAGGAGTACAGGACAGGAATCTACTGAGGAGGTACCCTGCGCACGGAGATTGTTTGTCTTCCAGCCCAGTATATTTCTGGTCTTCCTGATCTGATCCTCCAAGTGTTTGCCGCTCCCGACTGAGAACTTCTTTGGCGTGAGTATTTTAAAACGACCGTTAGGTCACTCAGAACTTGGCAGTTGGAAGCTGGAGACTTTGGTTTGGTAAGGTTGCTGTAGCAACACTTTTGTTTGGAATGACTTGGCCAAGATTTTGGTTTGTTTGTTTGTTTGCTGCAGCAAATGAAGGCAGGTAATGAGGAGATTTTTCTCTAACTTTGAAAACTTGAACGGCACACATTGTGTTAAGTGTCACTTGGAGTATAATATTATATATGCTATAATATTCTTGACATGCCTGCTTCTAGCACACTTCGTAGAAAGTGTTGCTGTCTTGGAGGTACCAATATGGATTTAGGAAGTACTCAGCTGACTCCCCTCAGAGGGGATACCTAAATAGGTTTAGGTATAGTAAAAAGATATTTCTTCCTTGGTGACTAAGTACCCCATGGAACTAAATATGTACATAAAACGGATCCGGATCTGCGCACTTAGTAACATTCATAAGTGGTGATATGCAGAGCGCTTTTTGAGTGTTCTACCAGCCAAAACTGGCGAATTTGGTGTATTTTGGCTTCTTGAACATGGAACAGTCTTTTGGGCTACTTTTGAGAGCTCTTCTTGTAAATATGACTTACAATTAGTATTTACAAATAGTTTGGTTTTGCGTACAGTTTGTAAGCTGTCCTAAGTGTTGATTTGTGGGTTAAAAGTGTGTTTAAATGTCTATGTGGTTTGTGGTTTGACATTGGTGATACTTGTGTGAGTAAATAGCGATTGCGCTCTTTGTGTCAGAATGGCTAGCTGTAAGCGCGCTGTATTGTGTGTTCTGAGTGTATGACCCCCTTCTGTAAATGTCTGGAATGAGCTCAATGAGTTTGTTTATATTTTTTTGCTGTCATCATTCTGTTATGCAAAATGTCATTTAGTTACTTACATATTAAATAAAAATCCAGAAATGAATTATATAACATATGCTAAACAGCTGCATGTTACTATTAAATTGACAGAGTAAGACACTATACATGTGTGCAAATTGCCACAATGCTAAAGATAAAATTAGAATTCGTATTCAATAGGATTAAAATACGCCTCATACAGAGGAAGAAAAACGAAATTGTGTGTTTTGCAATAAATAGACTAAAATACAAAATGTTACAGCATTTTCCTTAGATACATTGTATTAGACATTAAAAGGCATTCACATAATTTGAGTGAATTTGGTCGTTGCTGAACTAAATACACATTATAGAAAGATAGATTTGACTGCATTGAAATGCCTCAGTTTTTAAATAGACTGTGACATGCTTTCTTTCAGCACCAGAGAAAAAAGCTTTCCATCAGCTGTGTTTAAACTGACTAACTGAAAAGAAGCTGTTTGACACAGCAAATGGGGATTTAACTCTGTCAGGGTATTACAAATAACAAAGGGGTTTTTTCCTGAGAAAGGCGTGAAAATTCGACGCCTGCTGACAAACAACAGCTGCATAAATAGCATATGGCTATTCCTGATCACGGCCACAGACAGGAATGCTGAGTCAGCGAAATTTTAAGTCAGTGTAAAACTGGTATAAAGGCCTGCATTATTTTAAAAGTTTCAAAAACCAGTTTCATTATTTTGGATAACAGAGAACAAAATTGAAAGTAGGGATTTCCTTTCTTAATGCCTTTTTACATAAGTACATCTGTGGTTCTGCTGTTAAATAATAACTGTCCTTTAAAAAGTGGCGCAGACTTTTCATGTTTCAAGTAAGGCTTCTGTGCTTAGGGTTATAAATGAATGCGTTTAAATATGATAGGCTACGAATGAAGCTTGCTTTTCAAATGTGGAATCATCAAAATGGTTGGTTTTATTAAAAAAAAAAAAATTATATGAAAAAATATATATTATTAAAAATAAATGCTTTAAATTCGTTTTTTCATCTTTATAAAGCCTAATCATCATACTGTGAATTCCTAGCATCAAAGTTGAATTTAAGCAGTGCTGTACCGCAATAAGTGGAAACTTAAATGTGAAATGTCACTTTACCCAGCCGTACAAAACTCATTTTTATAAGGGTATACCTTATACATTTCTGATTTCCCATTCCTGGGCTATCTAGAGAACACTCTGGGGGTTCCTATTATGCAAAAATATTGTAGGATATTCATTTTTAAGTGCCCCTAACACCAAAGTCGAAATTGAGCAAAATTCACAATTTTAAAAGCAGTTCTACCACTCAGGGCAGGTTTCAAACTGATCTCAAGCTAGAGCTGGTACACATGCCAGTATAGAACAAACAGCTGACCTCTGTATTACTAGACTGCACACCACACACTGTACACAAATGAAAATAAGTATACAGAAACCAGCAGACGTTATTATCCTACCTTTAAATTACTGGCAAACAGACCGGACAGGACTGCCTTTCAGCCGTGATTCTCCAGAGTTGCTTTGAATTGCAAAAACCGCATGGAAAGCCTTGCACAAAAAAAAAATGGACAGCTGCTGAACGGGTCAAAGGTCGGAATTCTGCATTTAGCAACTTAGCAGATGAAGGGTAAGGTTTGCTTGGACACTTCGACCTCTGAAAAGTTTTTGAAAGACGAGATGACAGCGCAGAGAGAGGAAGAGAAGCTTTGCTTCCTATTTTTGGCAAACACACGTTTTGCGCAGTCATATGAAACGAAGGAAAAGCAGCCCTGAGTTGAGCATTGATCTGCCATGTATATAAAAATAATGGTTTTAGTTTAAAGATTACTGTGTAGGGGCTAAGATAAGGAGGAAATGGATTTTAGTTTGCATTCATGTGCCCTCATGTTAATCTAGTACAATTGCTGAAGGAATTGGTACATTGGTTACTAACGCTTTCCACAGTACTCAATGTGCTTGTGTTAGGCTGAATCAGAGAATAGCCACTTTCTAAGATATCTCCTACAAGTTTGTTTGTGCCCAGTTGCTACAAATAGGGGTTGAAAGTGTTGACAGAAGTGAAACCTGTTTCAGTTTCCTACTGTCAAAATGGGGTAAGGAGGCTAGCTCCTCTACAAATTGAGGGTAGGCAAAATTATGTTTTCTCTCTTCTTTTTCTCACTCTTTCTTGAGTCTGTCTAAGCTGTCTAGGAAATGGACATGAGACAGTTATTGGCTATTCAGTAATACTGTTTTAAAATTGTTAGAATTAATAAAATGATGAAAATATATGCTATGTTACTGCCCATCCTGTATGAAAGAATGAGTAGAACTAGATTGCTGTTCCCTTATTTGATCTTTAAGGGGAACTGTATAGTGGGGGTTTCTGTTCAAAAATCTCAGGTGGCAACACTATTATTGTTTATGTTATTCTCATGTTCTATACAGTTTTGCAAGGGCATTGCTAGTCTTTTATTAGCTAGCCTGTGTAAATAAGCTGACAGCCCTTATTAGAGCTGGAGATAGGGTTTTTTCCTTTTGCAAATGATGTTGCATAGTCCGGATGGTGAAAAGTAGAATGCAGGAAAGACGCCCATGTGATCCTTAGCAAACATTTTGAAGGACAATATTGTTTTATAGGAGTTTGTTTGTCATAACATGTTCTGCTGGAGAAAATGTACCCACTATGTTAAAGTTTAGTTCTTTTTGCAATAAGAATCCCTGTTAAATTAGCAGTTTTAGATTTTCCTGCTGCGCCTATAACATGAGAGCATGGTCCTAAGCATAACATGTAAGAGAAATTATTTTACAAGTGTCTGCAGTCCTGTACAAGTAATGTAAAATCTATGAGTAAAAGTGTAGAACATTTCCTTTTTCTTGAGGGTTCTTCAGATTAGTAATATAGGAATACACCAATGTAAGTATTTGGAGTATGTCTGTATTGTTTTTCTCTTTTCCTCAGAATTTAGTAAATGAACACAGACTTCCTTGGCTGTTTGGGATTGGGTGATGTATTACTCTTGTCAGTTCACCAAAACGTTCCTTTTATACTTGCCAATAGGTCCAGGGTTTTCTACTCTCAGATAGATGAAGTGGTTCTTGGGTGCCTTGCTAATGTATGGGGCGCCCCAAGACTAAGGAAGTATTCCTGTTGTTAGATTATTTCTGTGCCTTGTCTAAAGACCTCTTGTTCTGTCCACCAATAGATATTTGCTGCCTTACAACCATTGCCAGAGGGGCCCGGACATCAGATCCAGCCTGGGAGTCAGCGCCAGTCCAGCTTGGAGTCAAAACAAAAGGAACCAGCACAGGCGTTGCTGGCAACTAGGACCTCAGTGAAGGCGGAAGCACTGGGACGTGAAGTGTGTACCCCTGCCACTGTCTTGGGCGAAAGACGGGGTCACAAATCAGGATGGAGAAATCTTTGTGTGGATCCAGTTTTTGATGCCCAGCTGAGAGAGTCACAGACCGACAAGGACGGCAAGGAGGCTTTTGCTTGAGGTGACCCCCTTTGAAACAAGGGTTGCTTCACATATCCCAGCATCAGGCCTTTTGAGTCCTGGTCCCAAGTGAATGCAAGTCTGCGCCTTTGTTTGTTGATCAAGGGATGCCTGAGCATATTGGCTACAATTTGTGGCCCCAACAAAAGAGCAGTGCGCCATCGGAACAATATAGGAGTTAGGGAAGGACTTGAGTTTAGGGTACAGGTGCTGTGCCCTTGGTGCCTGTTAGATTAAAGTGAAGAAAACTGATGCACTGCCTGAGACACTGGACAGGATCATTGAGGGTATTTGCCCTGGGGGGGTGATTGCCCTATCCTGAAAGAAAGACTTTTTCTTCTCAAACTGGGCCGTGATTCTTGAGTTGCGAGTTGTGCAGCTCCACCGTGGGAACAACAAGAGCCTGCCTGTGAGGCTCAAACGGACACAGGGAGAAGACTCCCCTCTGGCTGGTTGTACTACAATTTCCCAAGGACTCTTTTTTTTGTTAGTAATGTACCCCTTTGGTCGTCCCATTTTTGAGGAGGAGCAGCCCTTTGCGGCTCCTCGTCCTAATTCCTATGGCCCTGTGTGGTCCTCCTGGTCCCCCGGAGCCAGGATTGTTTTTGTAATAATCTGTCTGACTTCCTTGATATCTGCATTACTTATCATGTTTATTCTACACGAAAAACATTTTCCTGAACAGTTGACAAATGTTACTTTACTCTTTCCTTGAGTATATTAATTGATACTTTAGCCCTCATAAAAGAAATACTGAAAAAGTCTATTGAAAATGTTTTTATTAGGTATGTGCTGTTGGCTATTCTGAAATTGAAATAGATAGTCACTGAAATACATCAGAGCCCTGAAACTTAGAATTAGACTAGATGGTTTTGGTATTTGCTTTCTGCTTAGGGTTGGAAAAATATTGAGATTTCTGTTTGAGATAATAGTCATTATTCTCTCCTGCTACCTGTATGACCCAATGCTCTGTTCCCTTTGTACTCCTGCTTATACCTTATATATACCCGCTTAATGAAATGTTTAGAATGTAAATGCCCACCTAGCATAGGATATTGATGAATTTATGAGAAGAAAATGTGCAAAATATTTTCTATGTCTCTACTAGATCATGGGAATGTCTTTAGCTCATGCTAAAAGGATCATCTGTTAAAGATTGCAGGAATCGCTGTTAGCATGAGCTGAAAGCCATTTTGTACTTGGCAGCCATTTTAGTTAGCCATGTGCTCGCCATGTGCTTTCTCCCTCTTCCAGAGTCTTGCACATGCTCAGAAAGGCCTAGCTGGTAGAATGCACCTGCTCCTAGTATAGAACTGTCAGGTTATTCTTACTGATGTAAGCAGTTTAGTCTCCCCTCCCACTTTGTGGAGCAAGCAAATTGTGTATACCCATATTAGTCAATAAGCATGCTTGTATGTGCTAGGACCTCTCCTTGATTTTATGCTGACTATGTAACAAATGCATATATAAGGACCCTGTTCTCTGCACTCATTAGAATGCCTCCTACAGTGGCCTGCGGGTACCGTAAGACGCAATCTCCCTCATCTGAGGTTATTAAAACATGTTTTTTTGATATTACAGCTTCTGTGCCAATCTCTTCTTTGTTGGTCTTAAGGACCAGGTGTATCAGTGAACCCCTAAGAAGGTTTTTATTTCTACAGGTGCTGATGCACATTTAGATACAGTCCATTACAGTAGTCTATTTTATTAAGTACTAGCAAGCTGACTACTGTATTTTGGAGATCTAAAGAGAAAAAAAGGTAGGATCTTTTTTATTTTCCTTAATGTATAAAATGAAGAAGATGTCACTGCATTGACTTGATCAGTAAAGGTGAGTTTATTATCAACTACTACCCCTAAATTCCGGGCCTTGGTAATCGGTGACGGCAGTACACCTAAATCCTGCGGCCACCAATTAGGGTTCCAAAAGGATGAGTGAGAGCCAAATAGCAAAACCTCTGTTTTTCCAGAGTTTAGTTTCAAACAGTTCCTACTCATCCAGGTACTCACAGCCACCATACAGTCCTGAAATCTGGATCCTGTGTCATTTTCATCCCTAGCCAAAGAGACGACGATTTGAGTGTCATCAGCATAAGATGTGAGAGAGAAGCCATGTGATCTAATTACTTCTGCTAAGGGGGTGACGGACATTGAACAGAGCTGGGCTAAGCGAGGACCCCTGGGGGACCCCGCAGGGAAGTGAGAAAGGCTGGGACACGAACTCTCCTACTGCCACTGTTCTCTATCCTGGAGAAACGATCTTAGCAAGTACCGGGATGCCCCAGTGACACCAATTGCAGCCAGCCAAGCTGTCCGCAGCCCATGATTAACGGTATCAAAGGCTGCTGATAGATCTAAGAGGATGAGAGCTGCTCTGCTCCCTGATCCAGGGGCCATCTAATCTTCTCTGTGTCTTTGATCAGTGATGTCTCTGTACTATGTCTTAAACGAAATCAAAATTGGGTACAATCTAGTGAGTTATTATGCAAAATGTGGTAAGACAGCTGTTTGCTGATGATTTTTTCTACCATTTGGGCTGGTAGATATAGCCACGATATGGGAGGGTAACTATTTGGGTCTGAAGGGTTAAGTGACAACTTTTTAATTAATGGAAGCAGCAATGCTCTCTTCCAGGTGATAGGAAAGAAACTTGTCTTAAACATCAATTGGAAAATTTCAATTAATTTGGAGGCAATAATATCCGGGGCCTATTTAGTCACCTTGGGGTGA
The DNA here is from genome assembly GCA_963921515.1 of Calotriton arnoldi. NCBI lineage: Eukaryota > Metazoa > Chordata > Amphibia > Caudata > Salamandridae > Calotriton > Calotriton arnoldi. The sequence goes on along the minus strand of CAWUFW010000577.1, from coordinate 2,062,854 downwards.
CAGGGGTCATAAGGGGAGCCAGATTTAGTAGCTTTGATCAAGGTCACTGCTTCCTCCAAGGTGGGAGGGGTGAATTCTTTCAAGAGTGACTCGCGCTGTGTGTGACTTAGAGAGTAGACCAACTCGTTTGAGGAAGGGGTAAGATTGGTGGGGGAAGAGGGAACAGATTCTGAGAATCTGTTATACACCTCTTCTACTTTATGCTGAAAGAATTCAGCTAGAGTGTTACAGAACACTTGACTTGTGTTGACCAGTTTATTAGATGTTTCTGTTGTCATTTTTTTTACAGTCTGGAATAATTCTTAAGCCAGATATTTTGCAGCTTCTATGGTTCCTGTAAAATAGAGCATTTTTTCCTTTTTATGGAACCAATCTTTTTATTAAGCGATCCAAGCCACAGTACACAGCTATAAGCCTACAACGTCACGGCCGGCAGCATAAAGCAGTAAGTAACGGGCAAGTCTACACAGTTTCGTCGCCTACAACCCGGAGGCTGGCAGCGTTAGTCGGATCATGTATTTTTCCTTTTTAATCATGATCTTATAGTCCAGCAAACATTTTTTGTATTTACTGTTTTCTAACTTATTATAATCTTTCCGCCATCTTTTTTCTTGCCTCCTATACCTTTGTTTTTGAGTTTTTAGATCCTCTGAAAACCAGGGGCAGCAGGAATGCTCCTCCTAGATTTAGACGCTCTGACTGGGGCTAGCAGATTAACTGCTCCTTCTATCCAACCTGTATAGTTAGCTACTGCTATATCTATATCCTGTGAATTTTCCGGTACTGACTCCTGTAGGATCGAAAAAAGGGCTCTGGTTGGATTTTATGCCAAGCCTGGGTGGTTGTCATTCGATGAGACCCTATTGCTCTGAGATCTGATGATTTACAGTCTAGACCAAATAAAATGGCGCTATGGTCTGTCCAGGTGGGAGGAAGAACACTAATACTGCCTAAGGCAGTGTTATTACTGAAAATACCATCTAATGTGTGTCCTGCGTGGTGAGTGGGACCCTTGAAATCACAAAAAGTACTCCCCTAATGCCACATGCATATAGATTAGTAGATGGAAACGACCTCAACAAAAAGAGTACACCACCTGATGGTGGGCAAGGAAGCAATCCTTTTTGTTTTTTATACCCTCACACACCCTAGTGGTGTCATGCTTCATCATCGGGTCATCCTGACGCCTAAAAGTCAGGATGGGCTCGACTCAATCTTTCAGGGAGCTCTTAATAATATGTTTTTTGGCCAGGGGAAATAAAGATTAAAAATCTCAGAGAGATCCCGGTGTCCCTTTATTTTGGATCTCACTGAAATATTAAAAGAAAGTAAAACTAGGGTCTTTGGGATATTATGGTCCTAGGACCCTAATGCCAACATGTTTCAGTCCATAAAAAGTCCCACTACGGGTACTGGACTTTCTTCAGGGCAGAGGAATAACACCCCTGGAATATGAAAGAACGGGAGAGGGAATTTCCCTACCCTATTTACAATAAGGGCAGATAGCTGCTCCTTAAACTATTCCTGTTTCGGACACAGAGTTAATCGCTCCATCTGTAAAGAGAAAACAAAGAAACAGAGAAACATAGTATAAGAATCTTTCTAAATGAATATGCCTTCTTAATTCAGAGAAACTAATCCTCACCTTCATGCCACGTTGGATGATGAGGAAACGACTCACTCACTAGCCATTATTTGGCGTGTTTGATACCACTTTAATTCATAGATTCATTCCATTGCGTGATCTAGAGAAAATAGAAGTGCAGTGGCGGACTATTTCCGCAAACTGACATTAACTGCAATCGTGTGTCTGTGATTCAAAGTGTGTTCCGCAAAACACTCATTCTGTAATTCAACATACGCCAATACTTCCTCGTAATTAGACTCGCATTCACAACCACCCATCTTACCCCTATTATGGTGGAGTAATGCTTCGCGTCGAGCTTCGCAACAGAGGGGTAGTCTTGTAGTCACACACTAGTGTGATAGAAGCCCCGAGTCATGTTGTTACCATTAGTTGATTTTGCAGAAAAATAGAAAAGACGTGAAAGAAAAGGAAGAAATTTGGAAAAAGATTAACCAATCTCAATGTAAATAAACTCAGATACCATATCATGAAGTATTGCGCTTATGTCTCAGTCGATTCAATCCATTCATCCTTACTCACGATTCCAAAGATCCTTCCCACGATAAACCTACTCGGTCTTGGTCCCGCGGCTCTGTACTTCATGTGTTCTGACAGCCACATTTAAAATGGTAAAGATGACACGCAAACCCGGGAAATGGAGACCCAGTTTACTTCCGGGTTGCGCTGTGATGATTACCGGAGGCTCGTCGGGGCCGCTAAGGACGTTGGGGATTGTAGTGCCAAATAGGAGACAAACCCGAAAATTCACGATAAAAATAGACAACAAGGAAAAAGAGGACTTTACCTAGGTAAAGCAAGATAATTTATCTTTTAAAGGTGAGAAAATTAAGGACTGGATGTTATAATGGTTGTTAAAGCCCGTAGGACCACGGAAGGGCAATGGAGATGGATACTGCCCATTGTCTGTATTAAATAGGCTGATGGAAGAAATGTCTATATAGGAGGACCGCCCAAAACGATGATAAAGGGAGGTAATAAAACCACTTGAAATTTTAAAGCTAAATTGGCACAGAAGGGAGTCGTAGCCCAATCGAAACATTATATACACACATAGAGGGAGATAAAGGAATTACGATGATAACTCCAAACTATTTCATTTCGTCAGATACAAAGATACTATGGGTACTGACCTGAGTATTCCTAATGTTTACCAATGCCACATGGAACTTAAGAAGGACATAATCCCAGAAGGGGATATATATGACTACTCTTGATTTAATTGGTTCCAAGGTATAGAATCATTCAGTCCTGTGATGTGAGTCTTAAGTCTATAGACCCATCTTTGTTCTCTTTCTAAAAGGGTCTTGGTCATATTGCCTGTACCTCTTACTCTTTCAATAACTGTCCAACTGATATCTTTGTCAGTGTGTTGTTTCTCCAAATAGTGGGATGTCAGTCTTGTCGCTGTAATAGCCCTACGTATGGTACTCCTATGTTCGCTAATGCGCACCTTGACCTTCCTTCCTGTCATGCCAATGTACATCAATTGGCATGGACATTTGATCATGTAAACAACGTTGTCGCTATTGCAATTAGTATGCGACCGCTGTTCCCATGCGTGGTGCATACCTAGATCAATCTCTTTCGTATGTTCAGTAAAGGCACAAGCTACACATGAACCACACGGGAAATGACCAATTACTGGAGGATTATTCCAAAGTGTGGTCTGTTGGGTAGATCTTACAGTGCCAAATTTAGTATGTATTAGAGCATCTCTGATACTCCTATTCCTGCGAAAAGAAAACAATGGTTTGTCAAAGGTAAGTCTATTAGATGTTAAAATAGACCATCTTTTATTGATTATTTTCTTAATGGTATTTGAAGAGGTATTATATGTTGTAACACATATAAGTGTGTCTTTCGTTTGCTTTTCGTTGTTTTCAAGGAGTGCTTCTCTAGGAGTGTTCCTTGATCTCTTTTAGCCTTGTCAATGATCCTTTTCGGGTAAGCTCTTTCTGTCAATTTTTTTGACAGAATTTCAGCCTCAGTTTTATAGTCTTTTAACTCTCTGCAATTCCTGCGGATTCGCAAAAACTGTCCGATGGGTAAATTCTCACGTAGAGCACGTGGATGTGCACTATTAAAATGGAGGAGACTGTTTTTATCAGTGGGCTTGGTATATAGGGAGGTGACCAATCTTCCCTCTCTGGCATTGATTTTAACATCTAAAAAAGCCACTTGTTCATTGTTACTAGTTATAGTGAATTTCAAATGGGGATTGAGCTGGTTAATCCACATATAGAAGTCATTGAGAGAGGAAGAATCTCCCTCCCAAATGACCAAAATATCATCTATGTACCGTAGCCACTTCTTAATGTGGCTCGAATAAGGAATTGCAGAGAGTTAAAAGACTATAAAACTGAGGCTGAAATTCTGTCAAAAAAATTGACAGAAAGAGCTTACCCGAAAAGGATCATTGACAAGGCTAAAAAGAGATCAAGGAACACTCCTAGAGAAGCACTCCTTGAAAACAACGAAAAGCAAACGAAAGACACACTTATATGTGTTACAACATATAATACCTCTTCAAATACCATTAAGAAAATAATCAATAAAAGATGGTCTATTTTAACATCTAATAGACTTACCTTTGACAAACCATTGTTTTCTTTTCGCAGGAATAGGAGTATCAGAGATGCTCTAATACATACTAAATTTGGCACTGTAAGATCTACCCAACAGACCACACTTTGGAATAATCCTCCAGTAATTGGTCATTTCCCGTGTGGTTCATGTGTAGCTTGTGCCTTTACTGAACATACGAAAGAGATTGATCTAGGTATGCACCACGCATGGGAACAGCGGTCGCATACTAATTGCAATAGCGACAACGTTGTTTACATGATCAAATGTCCATGCCAATTGATGTACATTGGCATGACAGGAAGGAAGGTCAAGGTGCGCATTAGCGAACATAGGAGTACCATACGTAGGGCTATTACAGCGACAAGACTGACATCCCACTATTTGGAGAAACAACACACTGACAAAGATATCAGTTGGACAGTTATTGAAAGAGTAAGAGGTACAGGCAATATGACCAAGACCCTTTTAGAAAGAGAACAAAGATGGGTCTATAGACTTAAGACTCACATCACAGGACTGAATGATTCTATACCTTGGAACCAATTAAATCAAGAGTAGTCATATATATCCCCTTCTGGGATTATGTCCTTCTTAAGTTCCATGTGGCATTGGTAAACATTAGGAATACTCAGGTCAGTACCCATAGTATCTTTGTATCTGACGAAATGAAATAGTTTGGAGTTATCATCGTAATTCCTTTATCTCCCTCTATGTGTGTATATAATGTTTCGATTGGGCTACGACTCCCTTCTGTGCCAATTTAGCTTTAAAATTTCAAGTGGTTTTATTACCTCCCTTTTATCATCGTTTTGGGCGGTCCTCCTATATAGACATTTCTTCCATCAGCCTATTTAATACAGACAATGGGCAGTATCCATCTCCATTGCCCTTCCGTGGTCCTACGGGCTTTAACAACCATTATAACATCCAGTCCTTAATTTTCTCACCTTTTAAAAGATAAATTATCTTGCTTTACCTAGGTAAAGTCCTCTTTTTCCTTGTTGTCTATTTTTATCGTGAATTTTCGAGTTTGTCTCCTATTTGGCACTACAATCCCCAACGTCCTTAGCGGCCCCGACGAGCCTCCGGTAATCATCACAGCGCAACCCGGAAGTAAACTGGGTCTCCATTTCCCGGGTTTGCGTGTCATCTTTACCATTTTAAATGTGGCTGTCAGAACACATGAAGTACAGAGCCGACGTGGACCAAGACCGAGTAGGTTTATCGTGGGGAAGGATCTTTGGAATCGTGAGTAAGGATGAATGGATTGAATCGACTGAGACATAAGCGCAATACTTCATGATATGGTATCTGAGTTTATTTACATTGAGATTGGTTAATCTTTTTTCCAAATTTCTTCCTTTTCTTTCACGTCTTTTCTATTTTTCTGCAAAATCAACTAATGGTAACAACATGACTCGGGGCTTCTATCACACTAGTGTGTGACTACAAGACTACCCCTCTGTTGCGAAGCCCGACGCGAAGCATTACTCCACCATAATAGGGGTAAGATGGGTGGTTGTGAATGCGAGTCTAATTACGAGGAAGTATTGGCGTATGTTGAATTACAGAATGAGTGTTTTACGGAACACACTTTGAATCACAGACACACGATTGCAGTTAATGTCAGTTTGCGGAAATAGTCCGCCACTGCACTTCTATTTTCTCTAGATCACGCAATGGAATGAATCTATGAATTAAAGTGGTATCAAACACGCCAAATAATGGCTAGTGAGTGAGTCGTTTCCTCATCATCCAACGTGGCATGAAGGTGAGGATTAGTTTCTCTGAATTAAAAAGGCATATTCATTTAGAAAGATTCTTATACTATGTTTCTCTGTTTCTTTGTTTTCTCTTTACAGATGGAGCGATTAACTCTGTGTCCGAAACAGGAATAGTTTAAGGAGCAGCTATCTGCCCTTATTGTAAATAGGGTAGGGAAATTCCCTCTCCCGTTCTTTCATATTCCAGGGGGTGTTATTCCTCTGCCCTGAAGAAAGTCCAGTACCCGTAGTGGGACTTTTTATGGACTGAAACATGTTGGCATTAGGGTCCTAGGACCATAATATCCCAAAGACCCTAGTTTTACTTTCTTTTAATATTTCAGTGAGATCCAAAATAAAGGGACACCGGGATCTCTCTGAGATTTTTAATCTTTATTTCCCCTGGCCAAAAACATATTATTAAGAGCTCCCTGAAAGATTGGTCGAGCCCATCCTGACTTTTAGGCGTCAGGATGACCCGATGATGAAGCATGACACCACTAGGGTGTGTGAGGGTATAAAAACAAAAAGGATTGCTTCCTTGCCCACCATCAGGTGGTGTACTCTTTTGTTGAGGTCGTTTCCATCTACTAATCTATATGCATGTGGCATTAGGGAGTACTTTTTGTGATTTCAGTGTTGTTACACGGGAGATGTACTCTCCATAATATTTTCCTCTTACCCCCTTTCGATAACACGTGTTATCTTTGTGTATAAAGAGTGGGACCCTTGACCATCTGTTTGAGGCCGATATCTGACATAGCCTGTAGCAGTACCATTGTGTCATTGTCTTCTGGTGCCTCTAGATGAAAGTTAAATTCTCCAAGGATTTTGAAATCATTAGGTAAAATATTGGATCCAAGAAGACTGCCTATTTCCTGAGCAAATGCATGTCTAGGGCCTGTTGTGCGATATAATAACATACCTTTAAACGTCTGGGTTTTTGAGACTTCAAAACTGAAAGCGACAGCCTCGCAGAGTGGAGAAGGTAAGGGATTTCAGTTCACTGAGAATTCAGCTTTGTAAATTATAGCCATACCACCCCCTTGTTTGTTAGGTCTATCATGTCTAAATATAGAGTATCCCTCTGGGATGGCTGCTATCAAAACAGGATTGGATGCAGGGTCTGCCCATGTTTCTGTCACAAATACAAAGGAAGGTTTGTGCACATCCATAAAGACAGAAAATTCAATACAGTGCTTTACCAGAGACCTGGCAATTAAAAGGGTGCAGGTGATTTCTCTTTTTGTCATTTTGGCTCCAGTCAGAAGCTGATCTGGAGTGCCAGTTAGTATATTTGCCTGAAACAAAAAAACACAACCTGGAGTCCAACAACCCCTGAGTCCTGCCCCATGCTCCCCTGAAGTCAGGACTCTACTGGTAACAGAAAGAAAGCTAAAATAAAGTTGAGAACCAACACATAAAAACAATTTTAAAAATTGGATAAAACCCTTCCAATATGGCGCCCGTGGTCCTAAGGGAGCCAGGCCCCTCCCCAAAATATGGCAGCAAAGCTGCCTACAAGGAAAAGAATTGGGCTTCTCTCAAGCAGCAAAGTTGCACGGACGCGTTCTCCTGCACTGTTTGTAGCCCGCCATGCAAGGGGGCATGGCAGGGGGTGTGGTTCCAGCACTCTACAGCGTGTTGCTGCCAGCAAAAGAAGCGGGGAAACAAAAAGACCAACCTGCAGTCCAGCAACTTCTGAGTCTTGACCCAGGCTCCCCTGAAGTCAGGACTCTACTGGTAACAGAAAAAACTAAAATAAAGGCGAGAATCAACACATAAAAACAATTTTAAAAATGGGATAAAACTCTTCTAATATGGTGCCCATGATCCTAAGGGAGCCAGGCACCTCCCCAAAATATGGCAGCAAAGCTGCCAACAAGGAAAAGAATTGGGCTTCTCTCAAGCAGCTAAGCTGCTTCTGGTGAATATATACCTTTAGTACGCATGCTTTACATCGCATGCCATTACAACGCGGTCGTTACAACGACCACGTTGTAACAACGCAAACCATTACATCGCAAGTCATTCCAACGACTTGCTGTAGGGGGCGCGTTGGACTTAGGAATAGTATAATTTACTATTCCTACTCCAGTTTGTGCAACAGCTGGGATGGTGTTGGATTGTAAATCCAACACCTTCTGCCCCCTACAGCAAGTCGTTGTAACGACTTGCGATGTAATGGTTCGCGTTGTAACAACGCGGTCGTTGTAACAAACGCGTTGTAATGGCATGCAATGTAAAGCATGCAATCTAAAGGCTGTTTCCCCTTCTGGTAGCTCTTGAATAGGCAGTGTCATGTGTCCCACATAAAAGAGCTGATTGCCCCCCACAGATAGCCTGGCTGACAGGACTGGGATGAAAAGGGACCTGTGCACTTCAAGGGCCTGCTTTGAAGTCACCCTCACTTCGAAGCCCATTTGGGTATAAGTACTGGGCCTCTGACCCTACCAAGACAGTACACTACTGGACCTGTGAAGCACTCTGCCAGAAGTAAAGACTGCTGTGCTACAAGGATTGCCACTTTGCCTGACTGAAGTGAGTTCTGCAGCTGTTTTGCTTCAAAATCGACGCAGTGGGGGCTTTGCGTCAATTGGAACCGGCGCAGTACCCTTCGACGCTGACGCAATCCGAGGACATCCCTGAGCAGCTCGTCGCTGGCGTGGGACCCGACTGCGAGGTTCGATGACATCGCAGTACTTGCATCGTAAGGGGTTCGATGCCGAAGCTTTCCCTGACTGTGTGAATTGGAACCGATGCATCGCCTACATCCACGAGATCGACGAAGACGCCTCTCCTCCTTTGCTCCTCGCATTGAATCTTTGACATTGACGCTTGCTCCATCCAACGTACTTTGTGACTGGGACCTGTGTGAGTCCTATAGCTGGCTGGCTCTACATTGCAGTCGGCCTGAACTTTGGATTTACCCCGGTCTAGTGTGACCTCAAGTAACCCCCATAGCGCTATTGACTTCTAAGCACTACTTTTTGATTTATTCTTTAAAAATTCATAACTCCGGTTCTACTCATTGGATTTTTTGTCGTTTTCGTTTTGATTTTCTCATAAAAATGTTCTCTATTTTTCTAAACATGCATGGAGTATTTTTGTGGTGTTTACATTGTGCTACTCTGTGTGTGTGTGTGTTGCACAAATACTTTACACATTGCCTTATTAGATAAGTCTGATTGCTCTGTGCCAACTTACCAGAGGTAGAGCACAGGCTATCTTTTAGTTTGTATCTAGCTCACCCTGACTAGGATTGTGGTCCCTACTTGGACAGGGTGCATACCTCTGCCAACTAGAGACCTAATTTCTGACAAATCTATTCTACACCACTGCACTCTATCACACTTTGCGCCACTCCACTCTATGCCACTGCACTCTATGCCACTGCACTCTGCCCCACTGCACTCTGCCCCACTGCACTCTACTTTGCACCACTGTAGTCTATGCCACTCTACTTTATGCCACTATACACCACTGCACTTTGAGATTCTACTCTGCAACACTGCACTCTCCGCCACTGAACTCTATGCCACTTTACTCTGCACTACTGCACTCTGTGCTACTGCATTCTGCAGCATTCCATTCTATGCCACTACACTACTCCACTCCACTCTAAGCCACTATACTCTACTATGCACCACTCTACGCCACTCTACTCTGCACCACTCTAGGCCACTGCACTCTATGCCACTCTGCTCTGCACCACTCTACGCCACTGCACTCTATGCCACTCTACTCTGCACTACTGCACTCTTCGCCACTGTACTCTACACCACTCTCCTCTGCACCACTCTACTCTACGTCACTGCACTCTATGCAACGCTCTTATCTACGCCATTGTGTTCTACATCGCTGCATTTTACAGCACTGAATTTTATGCTGCTGCATTCTACACACCTGCACTCTGCAACACTTTATGCCAATGCACTTTACACCAGTCTACTCTACGCCACTCCACTGTCTGCCATGCTACGCGACTCCACTCTATGCCACTCCACTCTCTAACACTGTACTCCACTCCTCACTATTCCACTCTACGACACTCCATGCCACTCTCCTCTACGCTCTATGCAGAACAGCAGCCACACCGGTGTATAACATGGCTAAAAACATTACATTGGCAAATCCAATAGCTCTTGCATAGGCGAGACTTATTGGCTTTTCCATTGCTTGTTTGTCTTAAGCAGCTCAAACAGACCTCTTGTTCATAAGAAACACCCTAGTACAAATGTCTGAATGCTCATACTCTCCAAACTTGACTATGTTAATGGTCGATAGAGGGATCCAGAATATCAAATTGTTAGGCTAAAAGACGTCCAGAATGCCATTACGCAGCCTGTTTGATTTTGAATATCTAGAAAACACATGGCATTTCAGATGGAGTCAGATCCTTGCATTTGGGATTATCTTTTAAATTTTGAAATGCCTTAACAATTCCAATCCACTTTATCTCCAGGAGAAACTTAATAAACACTGTCTCATTCAGTCTCTCAAACCTGGCAATCTAGGACTTGTGACAATTCAAAGTGCTCAGTTACATTAAAAGCGGATTTGCACTCCCCCTCAAATACTGAGACTCCTATTTGGTGGAGTTATGCTGTTTGTGCTGCACAGTGTACCTTGGGCATGGTCCTTATAAACAGCCCCTATTATACCTTTCACTCTCATTGTAGATGGCCATTGCACCGGCTTCCATGGCTGTCTGTTGTCTATTGGCATGCCCTTAGTTCACCACCATCCATTGACTCTGTGACTAACACAGTAGTTTCATTCAAGATTCTTTGCAGTCCAGAGGAGCCTCGTGGATCCCACGTCATATCACACACTAAAAGAAGGGAAGGAGAGGAATTTATAGAGGTCCTAAAAACATACTCCCTTGAAGATCAAAGTGCAAAGAACATAAAGGTATGGAAAACCTAGTTATAAAAAAGGATTTCAAGAAGTCAGTCCACAAAAAAGTAATCCATATTGGATGTGGAGCTTTCACCCCCCAATGGTGGGATGCTTCCTCATCGAGCTACTTCCTAATTCAGGGTATGCATGGGCTCCCGCTGGTTGGGACTCTTATGTGGATTTTTTTTATATATATGATGCCTTCAAAGAAGTGATTGGATCCAATCAGTTTTTCAAATAAGCTAAGATTACCTGGAAATCAACCGATCTGATATTTTAAAAGAGTTATCCCCGGTAACGCTAAAAAAGGAAAGTTGGATGTATAGGAATATTATTAATCGCTACATTCAATACTTAACATCTTTAAGCCGTATCGGAGCCGAACTGGGTCTATGGCCTTCATCTGGGCCTAACTATTGTCCCTTCTCTGAATTAAAAATTCACAGCGGGTATCATGTAGGGTACATAGAATTGTTCCCACAATTATAATAAAAAGAAGACATTACTCACGGTTGGATTTTCTGACTGCAACAGTTACACTGAAGTAACAAGTGTCAAGACCCTACAAAGGAGAGGCAGAAAGAGGAGACTTAGGTGCACTGGCAGGTTCTCGCCCTGACATATGTCTCTGGCAAGCACCTGAAGATCTGTCTCTGTCTCCGCAGGTGGAGGCAGACACAGGTGTAGTGGCAGACACCTTTCATTCACCCCGCCTTCTACAAATGTTTCACTACAGAAGGGTGCCCTTACTGTCTCCCCTTCAAAGGACCTTGACCCTTGTTACTGCAGGATAGCTTTTGCAGTCGAAAAATTCAACCTCGAATAGTGTTTCCTTTTTCATTCGTTTTGCTGTTGCTTACTCTCTATGTATCACTTTCTTCAAAACAAATAAATGATTACTGAAAAAAAGGGGACTGCAGATTTTTTAGAATCAGCCAAGGAAGTGGAATTACATTCCAGCTGAAATAAATCAATCCTATCCCTTAAGTTTCTGGAAAGTGATAGCAACTCTTCTTTAAAAACTCTTCTGTGACTAGGACATGGCTTACCTTAGTTCAGTTTGCAGATATGTTTGCTATCTTTCATCGTGTGATATTATTATGGAAATTTAATGTAAAAGCAGCTGATTCAATAAATATGTACCTACTCTGATATCTGGGTGCACCATTGGAAGCTCCACAGCCATGGCACCTTGAAAGAACCCCAGTGTATAACTACTGTGTATTCGCTAAAAGAAGATTTCTGGAGGAAAGGCAATAGATGCAGAGTTGTGAAGTAAGGCAACTAGTGTCCTTGGTTGCAAGTGCCTTATTGTCAACCTGCTTCTTGACATTGAATGCTTCATTGTCAATGTTGGTGACAGTTGCCTTAAGGTCTTTATGATATTGCTACCAAAAGCTTTCCTGGTGTTGAGTATCCTGTTGATAAGGGTCTTGACTTCAAATAGTCTCGCAGCATATTTACGATGATAGTGTCTTTGACATAAGTGAATCTCCTTCACACAAGCATAGACTTTGCAGATGCCACATGCATCATTTAGGTATCCCCTTCAAATGGACTTTGAATGGTGTTTAAAGTAGGCTTAGCAGAAGCAGTAATAGATGTCTCAATAGCTTGGGGTTCTTTCCCATCCTCTTTTCTGTAGTTCGAGTTGATATGGAGCTTCAGGACAAGTAGGGCCTGATTTACGAAGAAAACTTACACTTTGGAGCAAGTTTACACTTTTGAGTACGCTTACTATTTTTCAATATTCAACAACTGTGAGTGCAAATTACTACATAAAAAACAGTAGTAAGTTCGGCACTGGTACTGGAACACCCTCCCATAGAAAATAATGCAGGTAGGGATTTAAAATAAAGCCACATAGGAAAATATGTTAAATTATTTACAATAGTTAAAAATATAAATAAATATAAATTAATGTTAAAAATATATAAAAATAGTACATATTTATTTAACTATAAAATATTTTATAAGCTAGTTTAAATGTAAAAAACAATGCAACAACAAATCTTATTACAAAATATTTAAATTAATTGTAATTAATTCTATACATCACTTGTAATAATTATTAATGCACATTAAAAATGGTTTTGTTTTCTATGGGTGAGAATTTATTTTTTAATTTAAACTTTGGAAAAATAATTTAAATTTAATATATTTCCATTAATTAAAGATTTAATTCAAAATTAAACTAATAGTGCTATTTTTTTATTTTGTTCCACATTAAAGTAAATATATAAAATGTATTCACATTAATACTTAACATGAAAATTGTTCTAATATTTATTTTCAAGCTAAATAAACGTTTTTATTTTTGCCTATACTTTACCATGCTATGATCCCCACCCTGACTGTGGAATCTTACTCTATTAAAGTACAGGGTACATTTTAAAAACTTCACTCCACCTAAATTCAGTGGTCAAGGGAACTACTTTCCAGCTCTTCATCTTGTGTTAAATTCTCTTGATCGTTCAAACCGCGCGCCATATACAGATTACACATGCGCTGGCCATGTCTGTTCTGGACTACTGTAATATAGTCTACTCTCTACTGACTCACAATTGCGTTGAAGATCAACTTGAAAACACTATGCATTATGCATAGAACTAATTGGGAGAAAGGTCCTGGTTATGTTCTAAAAATGGTACACCATTAATCTCCATCATGGAATCTGTGTTCCCCCTTAACTTATTATATTTTTAGGGTCATGGGTCCAAAACATTGGTACAGCCTCCACCCTTGACCCCAAATGGAAAGCTGTTACCTTCAGTTCATGAAGCTTGTGAAAAACTAATTTCTGAAACAGGGTTTTAGGTAAGTCACCCAAGAATGTTAAATCAAGGTCTATCCTACACATCTAGGTGAACTCTTTAAGAGACCGTGATCTGATTTAGAGTTTGATGGATGGGACATCCATCACAAATGTGATGGCTGTCCCATCTGCATTATTACAAGTGCTTTGTAGCCTATGACACTTGTAATGTAGTGGGCGGGATATCAGTAGTCACGTTTGTGATGGAGTATCCGTACACCAAACTCTAAATCAGACTCTGAATTATTTATTTGCTAGATATGTCACACCAGATTAGTGATACAGTGCCTTGTTAGGTGAAAGCAGGCTTCTACGAGGAACCCTGGACTTGCCCCTTGAGCTTAAAGTTAAAGCATCAAGCCTACATCAAAGAAAGCATATAAAGTATGTTAGCACCAGAAAACTAACAGTAATACAGCAAATTCAACCAGTAAAATTAAAAAAACAGTGAAATGATGCACAAATGGTCACAATTTCATAAAGGGATCTTGAGATATGAATTTTCTAAAATTTAACAGTTAAAAAAGCAGCAAAGGGGGGGCGTGGCCAACTGTCGACGGGAATGGCTGCATGGTAGCTGAGCTCTGTCGTGCCACTCCCGATAAATCCGTTGTTTGACATCCGCCCTGGCCAGATCTGCGACCTGAGGGACTCTCTGACCGCCGATGGTATCACTCGAGCTGCGGTGTGAAATTGGGACCCGTCGAGATTAGTTGCCGACAGAGGCTCCGGACATCGGCTTCACTGGATGCGGCTCGGCTGACAGGAAGTGCGACCTGCCGGCTACGAGGAGCTGCGTGATGCCGTGGATGAGGCCTGGTCCGAGACGGTGCCTGAAATTTGACGTGAGCGGCTCTGTGCCCGGACTTTAAAAACAGGTACCTGGCCTCTCCTCCGGTGTTCCGTAGCTGTCTCGCGGATGCCGCGGGAGGGGGAGAACTCGGCCTGCACTCACTTTTGGCTGCCAGGCCGGAGCCGCCGCATCTTCGACGGGCAGCGAGACCGCGGATCTCGGCGAGACTCACGCCGACCTCCCCGTCCAACAGGCAGAGGCGCTGATGGGGACAACAGTGTCGCCAATCGCTGTCCGCATCTAGAGAACCCGCACCACCGCTGCTGAGGGCCCGGATGTCTCCGGGGCCACCTTGACCCTATCACAAATCGAAGCCAGTGGCTGCTTGAGTATATCGGCTTGACTGTGGCCCATTAATACCTTATTGCTGTGTCTATGGCACATGTCCTCGCTTGGATAAATGCGTGTGCTCCAGAGTTGACCTGTAGTGTGCGCAAGGTGGGAACTGCGTGGCACACTGTGGGCCGGTGAGCTACTTTACACCCGAGACGTCTGTGGATCCCTTTGGGCCGGCCGGCCAGAGTACTATCGGCTCGGTGGGGCGCGCGGAGTATCAGAGTCCCTCCCCACCATAACTTACTGCCTGTGGTTGACTGACCTGTACCTGAGTGGAGACTGGGGGGCGTTTTGCTGGTGCTGAACTCCTGAGGGGTGACGGAGGCTCGGGTCAAAGCCGACAGGCCGCGTGGGGTGCCCCACGACAGGCGGCGGTGAGTAACTCCGGCTTCCTTGCCCTGTATAGCTCCCCGCCCGTGAACTCAGCATGGGCCAGGCCGCAGTGGGCGTAATGCGACACAAGCCAAACTGGAGAAATTTGCATGGCAGAAGAGCCATGAGGACAAATCAGGCACTGCGGCGACACATGGAGTCGACCCGGAGCCCACGAACAAAGATCTCCTGGCGGCTATCACCAATGTGCGGACTTCTCTTGTGAACAGCATTGACACAGTCGCAACGGAAGTGGCCCTCATAAGGGAGGATATGAGAAAAATGGCTGATCGAGTGACTACCGTCGAGACCACCACAACGGAGCTGGTAACTGATACCACCCTCCTTAAGAAGCAAGTGACTGAGCTGCGTTCTTCTCACGAGGCGATGGTGGTTCAGCTGGATGCATATGAGGGTAGAATGCGGCGCAACAACATCCGAATTCTTGGCGTTCCGGGGCATGCGGAGGGGCCGGCTCCCGATCTATATGTTGAAGAACTGATCCTAAAGCGTCTGCAGCCAAGGGGCCTATCCAAATGCTTCTCTATCAAATGAGCTCATCGTGTGCCTGGTGGTAGGCCCAAGCCGGGGGCCCCCCCGCCCGCTCCTTGCCCGTGTGTTTAACTATCGCGACCGTGATCTGATCCTGCAAACGGCAAGGGTAGCACCCCCACTGACTGTCGAAAACAGTAGAGTATCGTTCTTTCTGGACTTCACCCTGAGAGTCCAGAAACAGCGCCGGAGCTTTCTGGAAGTGAAACGGGCTCTCAGGGATCAAGGGCTTAAGTATGCCATGTTATTCCCAGCGAAACTTAGAATTAAGTCAAATGGCAAATTGTGGTTTTTCACTAGTCCTGAGGAAGCCTGGGACTGACTCGACGCTGGCGTAAGGGTGGGCAAGAAACAGCACAAGCCGCCACCAAATGCCGGGGAACTCACGGAATGGCGCCAGCAACCTCGATCCCCGCCTCCTTCTGAAGCAGATTCCCAAAGCCCCACGGGGTGATCACGTAAGACTGACCTCTCGGAGGCCTATTTGCTAGTTCCTTTGTCTGTAACGACCTGCCGGGGCCATTGTTTGACTTTTTGGCTACGAACTTCTTTAGGCCCAAGGGTTGTTAAATTTAATCGTGAGTGGGGACTGCTTGCCTTGATGTTCATCGGGATTTTAATGCTCAGGTCTCTGTAGTCATTTATCCTCTCTATGTCCAATTGGGTTGAGGTATGTTGTATTCTAGGGGCGTTTGGGCCGGGGATGGTGCTATGTTCTGCTGACTAATGCTTTAGGGAGTGGGGTTGTACACGTCCCTGAAGTTGTTGAGGGTGGGTGACAGGCACTCTGCAAGTTGGGGGGGGGGCGGGTGGTTCCAGGCCCGTTCAGCAGGGAGGAGGGAGGGGGGGTCCTAGTGGATTGACGGGGGGTTTGTTCATAATGTTTTTTTCGGGTTGGGTCCTGGTACATTTTAATGCTGATCTCTCCAATCTCACAGTCCATGCAATTGTTAATGGCATATGTGACATCCACTTTGGCCGCTTTCGGCCATGTTTGATAACCTGGAACTATTTGATTTTTATGGACTTGACGTGATGACCCAAGGTATAACACTTAACGTGGCCACGTGGAACGTTAACGGTTTGGGTGACAAAATCAAGAGGGGCGTAGTGTTGCAGTACATCAAGCGGGTAGAGCTAGATCTCGTGTTGCTTCAGGAAACGCATCTGGTGGGGAACTCCTGTAGGGCCCTGAATAGGAAAGGCTATAGACTAGTGGTTCATTCCGGCTTCACCTCAGGTTCCAGAGGGGTGGGGATCTGGCTCAGAAAGGGTTGTCCCTATATCGTCCATACCACCAGGACCGACCCTCAGGGCAGATATGCTGCAGTGATGGGCTCTTGGGAGGGCCGAATAATCCATGTCGTTTCTGTCTATGCCCCCCCCGGACTGCAGCGTCAGACGCTGAGTGACGTGGGTACCCTACTGCTGGAATTGCCTTTGGGGGTGTTAATACTGGGAGGGGACTTCAATCTTACGATGGATGGTTCTCTGGACCGTCTTCCACCCTGGGGGGATCCACCTAGAGGCTCACACTTGTTGGAGTTTGCGAATGCCCTGGGGGTTGTAGATATTTGGAGATGGTTCAATCCGCTGCACACACGCTTTACGTTCCAATCGGGAGTACACGGTAGACAATCGAGGATTGATTACATGTTCACACATGCCCAAGATGTTCACGTATTCACGGGCTCCAGTTGTTTGGCCCGTGGGATTTCCGACCATTCTCCTGTTCTGGCGACCTTGGGCTTTCACTGTACGGGTCGTCCTTATTCCATCACCATACAGCCCTGGGCACTCAAAATCCCGCATATCAAAGATACTCTCCGTAAGGACACTGAATATTACTTTGCTGAGAATGTGGGCTCTGTCGACTCGGCAGTGACACTATGGGGGGCTTATGGGACAGTCATAAAGGGCAGGGCATTGTCATTAGTGGTGGGGCACAGGGCGGAAAGGTCTAGGAGGGTGATTGAATTGGAGGCAGATATTTCTGCTCTGGAGGAGTCGATTGCGCGAGATCCTAATCACACATCCCAACACAGCCTCGCGATCAAGAGACAGGATTATAGACAGCTCCTTCTAGAGGGCATCATGGTGAGCTCCCTGGCTTCACGCCATAGGATTTATGAACAGGGCGAGCGAACGGGCAAGCTTTTGGCGTGGCTTGAACGGAGCGAACAAGCTGCTAGATGGGTACACGCAATAGCCGATCCGGCGGGCACGCTGCTCACTGACCCTCAACTGATAGCTGACGCTTTCGCGATCCATTATGAGGAGGTCTATACCAGCTCGCCTATATCTCAGGCCCCGCTGTCGGCTGACCTCCTAGTCACCATTGATGTTCCTACCATCTCCCCGCAAGATAAGGATACCCTGGAGGCAGACATTGCAGTAGAGGAGGTTCGGAAGGCAATACGAGATGTCCGATCCAGTAAGGCCATGGGTCCCAACGGGCTCCCCATTGAGCTTTTTAAACCCATGTCTACGCTCCTAGCGCCACATCTGTTGAATCTATACACTGAATGTTTCGAGTCGGGTCTCCTCCCCGCAGATATCCGAACCGCAGCCATTGTGGTCATTCACAAACCAAACAAGCCTGCCCAGGATTGTATGACATACCGCCCCATCTCCCTACTGACGGTCGAGGGCAAGATCCTGGCTAAACTCCTGGCAAATCGACTTCTCCCTTATGTCACGGACTTGGTTCATCCAGCTCGAAATCTGAAATGGGTACATGGAATTCTTGGCAGGATTCCCACTTTAGAAGAAGACGCGATCCTGTTATCAACGGATGCCTCCATGGCATTTGATACAATAGAATGGGATTTCCTTTTCGCCGTCTTGGCCCGCATGGGGTTCGGTCCCAAATTGATACGCTGGATCCAACTCTTGTATACGCAACCCACCACACATGTCGTCGTCAATAATCACCGCTCTGCCTCTTTTACACTTCATCGGGGCACGAGACAGGGGTGCCCCCTGTCTCCATTACTCTTTGCGTTAGTATTAGAGCCGCTTGCGGTCTGGGTTCGGGGTGACCCGGGGATACGAGGGCTTAAATGGACGGCATCTCATGAAGATCGGATCTCGCTCTACGCAGATGATATCCTTTTGTATCTGGCCTCCCCAGCGCGCTCACTGTGACGGGTGCTCCATATCTTCCACATCTTCGGTGCCCACTCTGGATATCGGATAAACTGGTCCAAGTCCCAGATGCTTGCGTTGTGGGGTGCCCCCCCGGCGAGTCCTCGAGGCTACGAGATTTCGGTGGCTCCTCGGGATTTCCAGTATCTTGGCATCTTTGTCACTACAGAGGTCGACCTCTTCTTTGAAAAAAACCTACTCGGACCGCTTCAGCGCTTTAGGTCGGATGCCCTCCATTGGCGCTCTCTCCCTCTAACTCTCCTGGGGCGAGCATCCTTATTCAAAATGCTTGCACTTCCGCGTTTCCTTTATGCCTTGCAAAATACCCCGAACCCGGTTCCAGATTCTTATTTTTCCCAAATAGATAGTGTATTACGGGGCTTGCTGTGGGAGGACCGCACGCCGCGAATAGCGATGAACAAGCTTATTATGGGATGGTATGACGGGGGCATCGGTTTACCGGACCTAAGACTCTATTATCAGGCGTCCCAGTTGATCGCAATCAACAAATGGGTGTTTGGCCCACACGATGACCCTAATTTCCAAACAGACCATTGGTTGATGGGTCGGGCGGTTATAATAGAGCGCTATATACCAACCCTCGCAAACTTAACTTAACTGGGCCCACGGCACGGACGGTCGAGACTTGGCACAGCGTCACCAGAAAGTTGGGATGGCATAATCGTCTGACAAAAGCGACTCCTCTATGGGAACCCGATATTCTCGGTCACCTCAGTACATGCTCAGGGTTTGACAAATGGGATACAATTGGGATTTCTGTGATCGGAGATATCTGCATGAAGGGGCGGCTGGGTACATTCACAGAACTTCAGGCGAAATACCAATTGGCTCCATCCGAGACCTTTCGATATTTGCAGATCAGGCATGCTGTATCTTCTGCCCTGTCGAAGGAGGTCCCCCTCCCCGACTCTTCCCCCTTAGAGGACCGGTTGGTGTTGGGTCCTATGGAGCGCAAAGCCATCTCACTCACCTATAGGAAACTAGTTAACAACCGCGCAGACCCGATGCAAAAATTGAGAGCGGGCTGGGAAAGAGACCTGGGAGAGATGGAGGACGACTTGTGGCGGGACGCACTGGCCTCCCTGGCGAAGTTGCTATTCCCATGCGCATGCGACTCCTCCAGCTCAAGATCCTCCACCGGGTCTACTTTGATGCCACCCTATTGTTCAAACTAGGTAGACGCCCTGACCCACTCTGCCTCCGTCACTGAAACCAAGTATGTACCTTCTATCACATTCTATGGGAATGCCCTCGAATTCAGGGATACTGGGGAAACATTGCCCGCCAACTTGCGAGGGCGTGTGATAGGCCCATTGAGTTATCTCCCCAACTATGCCTACTTAATATTTGGGGGGCGACTGACCTATCTCAAGCTGAACAGACTTGGGCCTCGATGGGCTTTGTCATTGCAAAACGAAACATTGCGCGAAAATGGGGGGTGGAGGCAGTCCCGCTCCTGGTTGATTGGGCTAAGGATATGGACACCGCAATGATTGCCGAAAAGTCTGTGTTTAAGGGTCGGGGTTGCCCCAGGAAATGGGATCAAAAATGGGGAAAATGGAACAAATATAGGGGGGACATCTGCATCTCCCCGACGGTGGAGCTCCAGAGGGACAGGCGAATATTAATGGCCCAGCTGACGGCAGAGGTGATGGCTTCTCCCCCTTAGACGTATTGTTTTTGTTATTTTCTAGCCCCTAATACCTAGTACACTATGATCTGAGCTCTTTGAGATGCATTGTCTCTTTTGGGGGATTAGGTACTGTATGGATGTAAAAACCTGTACTGTTTTTTCATTTTGTCTATATGTGGATGTCACAAACGCTGATATTAGTATTGGAAGAGAAAAGTCCTATAGCAAATGTGTACTGCTTGTGCCGACACCCGGTTTTTGTTGTAAATCAATAAAAAGTTTTTTTTTTAAAAAAGCACCAAAGAACATCAGAGCACCAATGGAAATTTGTGGGCTCAGGTAACTCGGGTGCCTTTTCAGGTCAACCGCGATGAGTGGTGGTCAGGTAAGCCTAATAGTTTCAGACTGTCAATAACATTGCTTTGTCTCTTAGGGCCTGATTATAATCCGACCACCATTGAGGCGGGATTGGAACCACCCGACAAGTAGTCGGCGGTCCCACCGCCAAATTATGATGTGACTGCTGTGGAGGTGGTGGAAACATCCCTTTCACTATTGGGCTTGTGCTGCGGCTTGGAAAAAGGCAGCAGCACAAGCCGCAATAGTCAAAGGGATGTTTTCAAATATCCATGCACCATGTGCCAGGCACCATTTAGTGCCTGGCACACAGTGGCTCGTTGGCTCTTGGGACCGGTTTACTTAATAGAAAATCACCAAAAGAAAAGAAGAGAAAAGAAAAGAAGTTATAAAGGTAATAATTCATCTCCATAAAATCGGCCATAAAATTAGGCCATACATAATAAAACTTATCTTTGCATGCTGCTCCGTTTCTGGGGATCTGCCTTGTTCTTTTTGTTGAAATCTCCTAGAAAAAAAGAATTTCACTTCTGTTAGTTGTCCTGAAGAAAGGAATCACAAGGCCAATCCAAGACAACATTGGTAGTCTAATTTCCTTTGTGAATGGATGTTCCTAGATTAGGTGAGTGATATATGTCCTTTCCTTTTCATTGTTAACAAAGTTATTCTTTTGGGGTATTTAATTTAAAGAGAACCTTTCTTTATGCAGATAAGCACCTTCATATAATTCCTGGGCTAGCGTTTAAAAGACGGAAGAGGGAAGATGTTCAGGTACCTATATTACAGCTTTTACCTTTTGTACAATTCCTTAAAGGATAGGACCCAAAACTCACTTTTTTCCTTGTTGCTACATATAGGTATTTTCCTGTGTGCTCGGTTGGACATCCAACCAGGGGTCATCGTGGGACATTCTTCCTCTTTCTCTTCCCTTCCCCTCTTACCCTACTTTACCTTTGGGCTTTGACGTAGTTGGGTTCACTGGTGAATGGGGGACGGTGGGATTTATTCATCTTGCATGTTGTTCCTGTGGAAATCTAGGTAAGAGCTTGACAGGTATGGCCTGAGAAGAACTGACTGAGACTGTGAACTTAAGAAAGAACAAAACTAGGCCTGTGTGGAACTCGCGGGTTTCACTCTGCGGAATTCCGAGAAGTTACAAAGAAAACTCCACGAGATTCTGCAGAATTCCACGAACAGGCGGAAATAGGCACGTCGAGCTGCTCAAGCTGTGATTTAGCACCGGGAGCTCGTTCCGCGCTGCATGCCAGATGGAGCAGCTTCTTGAGTTGATTTTGCTACCACTCAAGTACATTTTCTACCTGAGCTGCAGCTTTCTGACCGCAAATGGTAGCAACCGTCGTGCTGGAGAAATCTGGCCGGGGGCCCTCCTAGTGACTGTAAATCATGCTAGGGGATGCCAAATCTTTCTTGTGCTTGCCAGCTTACCATTTTCAAGCCGCGTGTGAGATAAGAATACGCCACACAGCGGTTAGCAGAATTTGGCCGGAACTCAGCTTTACAGAGTAGCCAAAATTCCGCCAATTTCACCGATGGAGCAGAATATATCGCCCACCCCCTAATCGGAACCAGTCCAAAACAGCACCCCATAGCTCTGTGACCCACAGTCTGTCCAGCAGGATATTACGGAGACCATGTCAAAAGCCACAGATAGATCTAATCGGAAAAGGGCCTCAGAACCTTACTCGTCCATGATCATGTGGATGTTGTTACTGGTTGCAATCAACATGGTCTTCATGCTCAGGGATGGTCTAAACACAGATTGCAAAGAGTTGAGCAAATTATGCTTTTTAATGGGCTGAGAGAGTTGCATATTGACCAAAATTGGACAAGATGTCCGGATCCGAGGTAGGCTTCTTCAGCAGAGGGACTGTTGTTGTTTTGAAGACCGAAGGAACTGTGCCAGAGATTAGGGATTGCTTGCACATAGATGTAATCACCAGCTTGGCAACATCAGGGCTGAGAATTTTAGCTGGAACAGGATCTAGAGGGGATTAAGACTTAATAGCAAGCAGTTTAGTATGGATGTATAAAGTAGACCACAAAGTAAGAGGGGGTCATACCCAGAGGCCAGTGAAGGGACAGGAGAAGTAACCAGAGAGAGGTACGAGAGAATAAGAGAAACTTTATTCTGAAAGAAGGCTACCTAGTCCAAACATACTTGTTGGTTTAGGGAGTATGCGCCTCTGCAGAGGCCAGGGCATTAAAAACTGCAAAGAGTTCCTTAGTAGGATTAGATGCAGAAAGGATACACTTTTGATAGAAGTTGGTTCGAGTAGTAGAAACCACTTACTTATAGTGCTTCAGTTCTAATCTGAAATTGCTTTTCGCATCAGGACTATAAATGAGCTTCCAGATCTTTATGAATTGTTTACATTTATGTTTAGCTAAGTATACCACGGTGAGAAGGGCGTTAAACAAAAGGAGTTCCCCAATTTCTTAGTGAGAGTTTTAGCCAAAGCATCTGTGACAGAATTGCTGAAAAAGTCTATTAATGCGCTAACTTCGTGAGATAACTCCACTTGGCCACCTTTCAGAGCATCTTTAAGTTTCTGATTATCTGACCTAGACCTCTGTCGATACTCATCTCTATGCAAATTAAAGGTTATAGCTTTATGATCTGTCCAAGGGAGGTCACAACAAACTGTGGAATTGTCAAGATTACATCTAGCATTGATGGGATCTAGAGTGTGCTCAGCTGAGTGGGTAGGGACATAGACATGTTGAAACATGTTAAAGGTAAAATCACCAAAACTTTCCTGTTGTTAGTATCCAAGTAGGCAGATGATAAGAAATCCTTAGTCGACCCTGGGAATCTGTAGATTAGTAAAAATCTTACTGTAAACTTTGGCATGCAGGTTAGAGTGATTGCAAGTGATTCTGCTTGTGCTAACTGCTGTATACTCCAGGAGGAGATTGTGAATATATTTTTGTGTAGCGTAGCAACTCCTCCACCGATTCAGGAGGGACGATTCAAATTGCGCATAATACATCAGTGTGGCATAGCAATGTCCAAAATGTCCTTGGCAGCTTTTAGCCAAGTTTCTGTTACAAACATAATATCAATACTTTGATATTCAAGGAGATTATAGATCTCATGAGCATACTTACTAAGAGAGTGCACATTGGCTAGTAAACACATATAGTTGTTAACGTCTTTGGAGGTGCAGTTATTGTAGGAACGATTAACAGGCACAAAGTGCAAGGAGAGCAGCATGGGGATGCGGGAGGTGCGTGAGAGACTTCTGGCTGGATAAAGTCTGTGGCATCCGTATGATTAACTAGACTAGTGGGCAGAGTGTTACCAAGAGGAGCAACTCTTAACTCCAGAAGAAAGTCCCTACTTACCCCATAGGTATCCAAATCACCAGGGTTTTGGGCCCTGGGCATGGAGTGAGCAGGGTTGGCCCTAGGGCGGGGCGCCTACACTGGGCGCTGACTTCGGGTGGGGGCGTCTGCTTGCAAGTATATTATGGTTTTAAAAGCACCTGCTGTCATGCTCCTGGCCTCCAGCAATTTTCAGGCAACAATAAAAATGTCAAGATAACTCCGGTGATTAATGTTCTTCCTAGAGAGAGATCAGAAGTTTGTCTAGTAGAAGTTTTGACTCAAGGTAAAGTTTCGGAGAGTGTTAATATGCCTGCTGCAAAGAAGGTGTACCATGCAGATAACAAAGTGCATATAATGTTAATAGGTCAGTTGGTTCCTGCTTTTGTCAGAGAGATCCTTTTGTTACTTGCAGTTTATAATTTAAAATCCAAACATACAACAGTGAGCTATTAACAGTCATTAAAGAGCTGCATGCAAACTGCAAGGTATAGATTAGAGCGTTGTACTTTTTTCCCCAGTCTTTCATTATCCTAATGTTGGAAAAATGGTTCATTTGGATAGAAATCAATTATGATTATTAAAGAGACCCCCCCCCCAACAATGGTGTTAAGTTTTAAATTCTGAGTTTGTGCTTCTCCACCCCAAGCACTCTTAAACTATACTGCCTACCCGTATGGATGACACGTGCCTCCTACGCCTTGTAATCCTCTTTCTTATGTAACATTTCCTATACACGGATTTACACACTTATGACTGATTGTCTCTGTGTAGTGTGTGTGTAATATAAAGTGCTCTGACAACCTACACTGGTATGAGTGGCACTATAAAAATAATTAAATGCATCTAAGAGAAAGTGGTTATGGAGACTTGAGGGTCACTGTGAAAGGGTGGTAGTGAGGGAATCCGTGGCAGAGGTGGTCATTGGGTGGCGCTGACAAACATTGTCGCAACGGGCGCCAACAGCGATAAAGCCGGCCATGGGAGTGAGTGTAGATGGGCTTGCCTTTGGCACGTGGGAGCACACCCGCTGCACGAATGAAAGGCAGCTGTCTTTAAAAGGGGGTGGACCGTCTGGTAATGGAGATGCTTCCACACAATTAGAGCGAGTACTTTAAAAATGACCGCCGTAGTGTGGGAGCACTCTGAAGAGGAGAGATGGAGGCAGAATTAAGGGAAAAGGTGTTCTCTCAGAAAAGCAGACTGGAGAGATTCAAGTAGAAAACTCGTCCGACACAAAACAATAAAACAACATTGAATCACAAAAAGTAAAAAGGGCTTGAAATTCTCTACTTAAAAGTGTAAAATGTAGCATGCAAAGAAACTGATACAAATCAATCTCACATTACAATGTGCAAATGTGAGATAGTCATTGTTAAATAGGATGGACGGTTTACAAATGGATTTGCTTCCCAACAACTAGAGCGAGTACTTTAAAAATGGCCGCTCTAGTGTGCAAGCTCTCTGAAGAAGGGAAATGCCGGCATAATTAAGGAAAAAATGCTATCTTCGTGAAGCAGACGGAGAGCTTGAAGTAGAAAACTCATCCAAAACACGAAAACACAGCACATTAAGACAATATTGAATCACAGCAAGTAAAAAGGCCCCCAATTAAAAGCATAAAGTGCATAGAAACTGATACAAGTCAATATTACATTACAAATGGCCACAAGAGCGCCATTCCACAGGGCCCAACACAAGTATGGTGTTCGAAGGACCCTATCCCCTGAGACACCAAAGATGGTTCTTGTTTTTTTCCATTACCAGCGCATGCAGGGGACACTGGAGGGCTACCGCCCGGTAGAGCGGAAAGAAATATTGCTCCTGCGGGTGGGAGCACATAGAAGTATGTCTGACTTCCACACTGGCACCTGAGGATTGGGTGCTGACTGGGGAGCCAGCGGGCCACAGGGGCCTTGGGCCTACTCCTGCGGCCCACAATGAGCCACAGTGTTCTGGTGATTGGGACACCCATATATTAAAGAAGAGAAAAAAAGTATGGCCGCTCCCTGGGGAGCAGGATGAGGTGCGGGGGCCTTTGGGCTCCCCCTGTGGGCCACCAAAAATATATACAGCTGTGGGCGTCCTGAGTGGGACCCGGATACTCAAACAAAATAAAGAATGAGGCCCTGAGCTGCTAAAAGCAACAATAAACAAGGGGCCAGAGCCGCTTATTTATTATTCATTGCTACCGGCAACGAGCGCCCCATAATGCCCTTTGTGTGCTAATTTACATATTTTGTCTTGTTACAAAAATAGCGTGGGTGGCTACAGGGAGTGCAGCAACCCCCAAGAAATCATTTTTAAAAGTAACCCTATGTTTTCTGGCGTGTGTACAACATGACCCCAGGAAAGGTTTTTAGTGTTTTACGCATTTCCAGAGCTGGAGTGTTTGCTCTTGAAGTGAGGATTGCACAGACCATTTATGATTGGTCTTATGGCTGCATTATGTGGTCTGAGGAATGTAAAAGAAAGCCTATGACACGTTTAAGGTTGTTTTGAATGCATGTGCTTTATTTAAAGATTTATTGACAAACATTGCAATGCTTGTCATGAATGCCTTTGAATATGGTTTTGGATGTTATTGCTTTTAATGTTTAATCATAATATGATTGCTGTTCTATTAAGGTGGTGACCCCTTGACAAAGCCAACTGTAACAAGCCACTCACCTGAATCCCAGGTGGTTCTGATGGGGCGACGCTAAATCCCCGGATTCCTCCTAGGGGTCTGTGCTCGAAACCAGGGTGTAATGCTTTATTGATAATAGGCCCCATGGGGAAAGGGGGTTGGGGTTGGGAAAGACATGGCATGCTGTGGTTCTCCCCCACAGTGATTGCAGTGAAACTCACAAGGACCTGCCTCAGATCTTATGATACACCCGGTCAGGGAGTACCTGCAAGGCACAAGGGTATAGGTAAGTGCACAATGCTGAGGTCATTTTTCTTACTTTCTATTATATAGCCCATTTGTAATAACCCATACCTTACACAGGCATCTACAAAGTACTGTCTTTCCGATGACTAAGTCTTCTGAACTCTCCCTTGACTGGAGATTGGAATCTCAGCAAGGTTCACGGAGGATGGTACAGTTGAACACTCAAGATTTCCCAGCACAGCATTCTAAAATACTTCTGTGACTTGCTGTGTCACAAGCAGTAGTACTCTTGACAAGTTACATCCTTGAGAACAGCCAGCTTAAAAACTAGACGAAAAGCACTCGAGGAGGCCCCAGGAATAACTGGAGTCTGACAGAGCCTTGTCAGGCATGGTTAATGAGTGCTTACAAAATTGTGTCTCAAGAAAAAGATTTATTCAAGAAGGCTACTGAGCTCAGAGCATATACGTATATATCAATTATAACAAGAGTACCTTGAAGCTGGAACTGTATTCTTGTTTTATTTAATCTCTTCTCTTCTTTTCAGAATTCCCGATTCAGCCAGAATCTACTAAGTGCAGCAGGATGCAGGAGAAGCTGTAGCGGTGTTCTGGAGAAGCCTTGAAGAGGATCCGGCGACAGGAAACAGGAGAGTGAATAGCAGGGAGACCAAGCAAAACTAATGGGCTAAGGTGGTCTATTTATAGAAACTGTCAGCTTCCTATTAGAGCACATGACCAGGAAAATACTAGAATTTGCTAGCAGCTGAGTTGTGTTTGTAAGTGGTGTTTTTTTGCATCATGAAATGTTCAGAACAGCTCCAGGAAATGTTTGAGACTAATTGACAGGAACTTCCAGCAACTGCCATAACCGCAAAAGCAATTAACTTTAATTGAAATCAGGTGCACCCACTAGGTTAATGGAAGGTTGGAGCCTTCTAGAGGGTTCTGCTGCTCACTAAGTTTCCAGACAGTTAAGCATCAATTTTGAGAAGGCCAATGATTGTTACTATATTACCCGAATGAAAAGAACACACAGCAACCCATACTTGAGAATATATATGCCTATCAGGAAGGAGGATAATTATCACATAGAAGGTCTGGCTGTTGCTAGGACTGTGACACCAACAGGTTTGCTTTGCTATATTGTTGTAGGTACCACTTGACAAAGCCATTAGGTCTGCCTTTGATATATTGATGTGGTGATCCCTTGGCTTCAGAAAGTCACTGAAGAAACCAAAGATTAAAGTGACTTTATAGTTAGACCTAGTAATAATCTCTCACTTTACATTTAAAAACCCCCTAGAAATTCACTAAAAAACAAAGGTTAAAGTGACGTTATTGTTAGTTGAAAATGTCAGAAAAAATATTGCAATTCTAAACTTAAAAAACACTGAAATTTACCAGTTAGAGTTTACTGAGCTAATAAGAACTTGCACCCCCGCCATGCACTGCTTATGACCTCGCATAGTACATAACTCATTGCATGTTCGATTACATCATTGATGGCATCTCAAATTACATCATTGATGACTTCACAGATGACACCATCCACCATACTGCTGTTCAATTCACTCTACAAATCAGTATAGCCTTTGAAATATGGAAACAACTACTAAATGGCACAGAATCATGTAAAGCATAAACTTACAAAAACATAGGTGTGTATATAAAATAATTGGAATGTAGCCAACTGCATCAAGACACAGAGGCCCATTAGTTGGCCAAGCCCATACTACACACACCCTTCGCAATGTGCACAAATTTTCACAGAATATCCACTGCCTCCAGTCACCCAAGCCGCATTAAGTGCTTAAGCCCTTACTACGCACTACCTTCACCATATGCAAACTCTTTATGCAGAGCCTACTCTCTCCAGACATCCAAGACCCATTACGTGGCCAAGACCCTACAAGGCACAGCCTCCACCATGTGCACCACTCTTCATGGAGAGGGCACTCCCTCCATACATCCAAGCCCTATTAGGTCGCCAAGCTCTTACTATTCATTGTCATCACCCTGTGCATAACTTTTCGCAGACAGCCCACTGCCTACAGATTCTCAAATCTTGTTAGGTGGTGAAGCCCCTACTATGCATAATCTTTGTCCTGTAGACAAATCTTCAGAAAGAGCCCACCCGAACCAGAAATGCAAGTCCCCTTAGGAGTCCAAGCATTGTGCAAAAGGTTACACTTCTTAGCAGTACAGAAGCTATTAAAATTTGCTCTACATGTAGCTCACTAAATACCTTTTAGTGTCAGAAGTCTGTAGTAAACTGTCATATTCATTGGATAATGTCATCAGTGATGTTATCAATGATGACATTTGAGAAGTCATCAGTGATGTCATCAATGATGTCATTGAACATGTCATGAGTAAGGTAACATGTGAGACTGCTGAACAGATTTACACCAAATCAAAAAATACATACTTTCTGAGTAAAGTTCTAACTTTTAGCAAACTTTGGTGTAATTCTGTTCTGCCATTTTTTCTTTATCGGAGAGCAAAGTTTCCTATGGGACTTTACATTAGAAATAGCACTTTTGGGACCCCCCCCCTTTTTCTTGGCCCATGTGATGGTTCAATGTGAATCTTTCCATGAAAGAGCCAAGGTAGATGAACTTTTTTTGGAACGTTTTGTGTAGGTCCATCCAGTGGTGTCAGAGTTGTTAATGAAACAAAAAACCCAGGGGCCACTGGACTCTCACAGGTCTCACCCCGGCCATCCCTTGTGGTCTTGCGGTACAGCAGACAAAAAAATGGAAAATGTGGGGTAGGTATCCGTGGGGGGATGCATGACCGTGGGTGGTTGCCCAGCAATAAGGCATTGGCTGCCTGTGGAGGGCTAGGCTCATGCAAGGGGTTGAGTGCAACCCCACACCACATAATGAAAGGCTGTGCGCAACAGTGGGTCAGTTGCCAGCGGGGGCGCAGTGAGTGGCTTCCCACAGGGGTTAGCCACAGGCAGTGCATCCAACCTCTACTGTGCATGGTTAAAAGGTATGCTCAGTGACGGAGCTGGTGAATATGATTAAAAAAAATTGAAATTCACTGAAAAAAACAAAGGTTATAGTGACTGTATAGTTATTTATGGTAATAAGATCTTACTTTAGGTTAATAAAGCCTTAGAAATTCACTGAAAAAACATTTAACATGTCATGAGTGATGTAATATCTGAGGTCATAAGCAGTGCACGGAGGGGGCACAAGTTATGCTTAGCTCAGTAAACTATAATTGGTGAATTTCAGCGTTTTTTTGTTTTAAAACAATAGTTTTTATAGTATTATACGGTCTAACTATAACGTCACTTTAAACTTTGGTTTTTTCAGTGAATTTCTAGAGGCTTTTTCACATAAAGTTACATATTATTAACATACCTAATTATAATGTCACTTTAACCTTTGTTTTCCTAATATATAAATATATATAAATCCCACAGTAGCAGGTGCCGATGTGTATTTATAGTTAGCACTGTGTTTTTATAGGAAATTGATATTTTGGCTTACTAGGACCTTTGGTGCCGTTTAACGAATCTTCACAAAACTTCCCAAAAAAGTTTCATACACCTCAGTTCCTTCCTGGAAAGTTTCGGGGTGATCCATGAAAAATCAGGGGGGTCCCAAAACTCGTTATCCCCATGCAATTTCCCAAGGGAAATTTTAGACAGCTCTACATCCAAAGAGATTAACAGAATTATCCAAATTTGGCAGAAAGCTAGATCCTTACACAGAAAGGGTGCTTTTGTGATTTGGGTGCAAATCTGTTCAGTAGTTTTTGAGAAAATAAGGTTCAAAATTTATAGATATATAAGGCCACTAGTACCATGAGACTGGCAGATCTAAAGATAAGATCTGATTGGCTACCTTACATCAAGAAAGCTGTTTCTCAGCCATTTTAGTAATCGGGGACTTAGGGCCATATGTAGGTAGTTTTTATTTACCGATTCCTAAATACCGAATTTTACCGATTCGGTATTTAAGAATCGGTAAATAGTATGTAGGTAAACATTCGGTAAATATTACCGAATCGGTAATATTCGGTATTACCGATTCGGTATTTACCGAATCGGTAATAAGGAATACCTTCCCATTCATTCCTATGGGCCTGGAGGCCCATAGGAATGATTGGGAAGCTATTCACTATTACCGATTCGGTAAATACCGAATCGGTAATAGGGGAGCATATTCAAGGGTGGCAGGGTGTCAAATTGACACCCTGTTGCACCCCTGAATCGTGCATGTGTGCACATGTGGCGCACATACATGCCCTAAGGGCATGGATGTGTGCCACATGGCACTTTAAACATTATTCAAAATTGAATTTTTAAAGGAATACGTTAATTAGCACCAACTTGAAGTTGGTGGTAATTAACGAATTCTTAAACCACATAAGCACTCTTTTATGTGCTTCCTACATTGCATTTACCGATTCGGTAAATAGCGAATCGGTAGATACTGATTCGGTAAATACTGATTCGGTATTTACCGAATCATCACCTACATTAGGAATGGCTAAATACCGGTCGGTAACCCTGAAATTTACCGAATTTCAGGGTTACCGACCGGTATTTAGGCCACCTACATATGGCCCTTAGTCCTCTGTCCTGGGGAAAAAAAAACATAGATTGGCAGGGTAGGACCCTCCCCCCTCCCCAGAGTGACGCACTGGGGGCAAACTTTTTTTGCTGATACCACTGTAAAAAGTGCCAAAAAAGGGCAGGCACCCCAGGGTTGGCCAGGGCCAGGGGGATACCACATTTCTTATTTTTTAATGAAATTTGGGGAGTGTGCTTTTCAAAATGTCAAAACGGTTTTACTTTGATATTTGCTCAATGTAGATTTTGGCTATAGCAGTACAGGGCTGCAATGTGAGTCCTGAAGGCATGCTTTTAAATTCACTGTATAGAGAGGACCACATGTGACGTTCTGATTTTTACACTCCTAGTGTAATTTCTTGCAACATTACTGTAGCCTTTCCTAAAAGTCAGTTATGCCTATTTGGGTTAACCTATTATTCATCATGTTGGGGTGAGAGCCCATCATGTGGTGGGTGACTGGTGAGCAGTCTCCTAGTTACCAGGAATCTAGACATAAAAATGCAGGGATCGTGCAAAAGCATGGACTTTTCTATGGACTCTCACTCGTATATTTTTTCAGAAATGTTGTCATGTTTTTTCTATTATGGTGCATTGAAGTGGGCTTGGTGAAATGTAGTTATTGAAAAGTGTAAACATCGTAATTCTTTGCATGATTCACCTCCTACCATGACTGCAGCGCACATTCTTCTAAAGCCAAAATGACTACAGGTGCATTCTCCCAGCATATGCCCATCAGAGATATTTAAAATGATGCCTTGTGGGCTGCACTATATTTGGGATTAGTAGAAATTACAAGTGAACAATTTGCAACTACTGTGCTCATTTTCATCTTGAATCAATTAGCAAACTGGCCAATAAGTCTTGCAAAGCCTGCCTATCTACATAAATATTAGCTTAAAGCTGTCTTTTCTCCTTATTTTGTCTTGGTCTTGCAGTGGAATCAGCCAATGTTTGGGAACAGGAGAGAGCCAAGACACAGGAGTTGGGTAAATATGCTGTTATGGTGACTATTGCTCCTTGTCTAAGACACTCTCCTATTCGCAACACTGTGCCTACCTCTCTACCCTGTGTCCGTGGCATTATGTGGTAAATGAAGATGCAGGGTAGCCAGTAGTATAGGCGAAACAAAGGATAAGGTTTATTCTTAAGATAGGAGTCTCAGTTTACAGGTAAAAATGGTAATAAGGAAGCCCCACTGGGAGCAGCATCCAACTGACATTCACTCAACCAGGCAAACACAGCATTCTATTACCTCACAGTCACCCGGGCTGAGCAGCAGGGGACATAACACTAAAGGGCCGATTACGATCTCGTTAGGAAAGCATTCCTACCGACTCGGTTCCGGAATGCTTTCCAAACGAGTCGACCGCGAGCTGCCCGAACGACGGAGTACGATGCATTGCATGTTAACTCCCACCAACTCGTATGGAGTTCAAGTCGTCTGACCGATCAGTCTGGAAACCAGACCGAAGCAACCGACTCGTACGTAAACGCTGAAACATAGCATTCCGTGCATGAATCAGACTTGGTTCACCCCGCGAACAGATGACGATGCGTACGACGCGGTCTTTGAAATGTGTGGGTTTGTGAAAAAAAGGCAACTGGGAAATGTCAAATATTAGGAAAACAAGCATTGGCCACGACAAAAAAAATCTAAATCATTAGCCACACCCACTAATCCACCTATATAAAGGGCAAATCAGATGACCATGATCCTTTGCAACAACAGAACTGCCCAGAAGACACCAAAATAACCACTGCTCCCTGCCACACACACACACACACATCAACCACCACACAACTTGCACACATTTTCCTTTAGAGAAAGGACACCCTCAAACACACACTCCTTTACCCATTCACACTCACCACAACCTTCATCTTCACCCTCACCATGCCCCCAAAGAAGCAGCCATGTTTCACAGAGAAGGAGTTGGAAGTACTTATAGATGAAATTGTTATAGTAGAGCCACAGTTATTTGGGAACCTAGTCCAACAGACTCCCCTGTCCCAGAGAAATAGGATGTGGGAGAGGATAGTCAACAAGGTGAACGCTCAAGCACCTTGCCTGCGCACAATGGATGACATCAGGAGCAGGTACTATGATGTGCGAAGGAGGGTCAAGAAGCTGATTGGCAGAGAACACACCTTAAGTCAGCGGACTTGTGGTGGCCCTCCTGCACCACCCATGCACTTCACTTCCTGGGAGGAGATGGTACATGCCATCCTTCCGCCGGAGGGCGTCTATGGAATACCAGGATTTAATGTCAGAATTTCTCGTGTACAGGCATGTTTAATTCTAAAGTCCTGAGGATGATCCCATGAATTTTCGCACAGGGATCGAAACGTCGTCGACACCCCATATACCATATGCATGTAAACACTGTAAATTCTATTGTGCAATGGTATCACTATGTGATTGAAGTCTGTTAATTTTGTTATTCTCATGATTTACAGACACACCACTCTTGCCTGAAAACTCTTTCCTACTCTTATGTTGTTTGTCTATGTTTCTGAGTTGGACGCCGGCTGGGTCCCACTTGTAAATATACATGTATTTTTTCTATGAATGTATTTAAAAATATTAAATATCTGTCCGGCTGGACAAGGAACATATAATCTATTTAGTATATGTTTATTTCTTGATTTATATTACAACTGTTCAGGGACCATTGTCTTTTGAAATAATATGGAATACCAGGAGCACCAGAGTGAGTACCTACTCAACTGTCCAGAAATGTTAACAATTACACATCCACAGACAGCACTGTCAAGGATACAGTGAGAAAATCACTGTTAGCAAAGCCATAACAATTTGGAGCAAATGAGCATGTGATGTGTATCCCAGTTTGACAAACAAAATACCTGCAATGTCAGAGTAAATTTAACTATTTCCTAACATGTACAAACTTCTAACAAACTCACAGCAAGGCTTTGTGCTCCAAACAACAGTCACCAGCGTTAGCCATCTTGCCAGCACAGTTTCACTCACTCACAGGGAAGCTGAGTCACAGGAAGGATGGTTGGGATGGCTGGAAAGGTGGGTGTGGGCACAGGCCTCATGGGAGTTGTAGTCACAGCTCCCACATAGCCCAAGCCCACCTAGAAGTATGCTTTCCTCACAGTGAGTGGAAAAGTACTGGCAAGATGGCTGACACTGGGGACTGGTGTGAGGAGCACAAAGCCGTGATGGGAGCTGTGTGCAAATCAAACAGCAGGCCCCAGTGTCAGCCATCTTGCTAGTACTTTTCCATCTCACTGTGAGGTAAGCACAGTTCCAGGTGGGCTTGTTGGGCTATGTGGGAGGAAGAGTATTTACACTGACTTCAACTCCCATCAGGCCCTGCCCCACACACACTCCTCCCACCCAGCCCAAACAGCACACCTGTGACTATGCAGTCCCTGAGAGTGAATGAAAATGTACTGGCAAGACGGCTGACACTGGGACCTGTTGTTTGCTTTTGCCCACAACTCCTACCAAGGCCTTGTGCTCCTCAAACCAGTCCCCAGTGTCAGACATCTTGCCAGTACTTTTCCACTCACCATCAGGGACAGCATGGTCACAGGTATGCTATCTGGGCTGGCTGGGAAGGTGTGTGGAGGACAGGGCATGATAAGAGATCTGGCCATTGACAACACTCCTCCACCTTGCTGGGAGAGGGCAAACTATGTACATCAAGTCATCCTTAGCTTCAGTAGACAATGTCATGGTAATGATTTGAGGGGCTGTGGACATTCACATCAATCATTGTGTCTTTCATGTCTTTCATGTACCCACAGGGCATGCTGGGAGCACCTCAGCCACAAACCAGGACAGCCAGTCCCAGACTCTGGTCGACCCTGAGCTCCCCGGCGTTGGTGTCTATCCACACCCTTCGGACGACGATGAACTACCTGGCCCATCAGGTGTGGGTCAGACCACAGCACCAGCAGTAGTAACATCAGCATCCTCTGCGACCCCTTCCGCCTCAGCAGCCAACACCCAGCTGACCCCTACCCTTACAGACACGCCAGCCTAAGCCAACACCGAAAGCACAGCAGCACGGGGCACTCTGGAGTTGGCGGACAACACCACCACTGTCAACGAGGAAGGAGGCTCTGTGGTGACTGTGCCAGCACAAACTGGTCCTGCTCGGGTAGGTAGGGGTGGTGGGAGGGGCCGTGGGGACATGTGCTGATATGCAGTTGGTTCTGATGCTGCAGATGACCCACACCTATCCAGAATCATCAATGCATATGAGGGTTGCATGGGAGATTTTGGTCAGGTAGTTGGGATCCTCCGGACCATGCAAGAACAGTAGGCAGCCCATTATGCAAAAATGGACAACTACATGTCCAAAATTGATGACCCGACGGCGGTGCAAAGGGACATCCTCACCTGCCTCTGCCAGATTGCCACCAACATGTCCACACCTCCCTGTGCCCACAACATCAGGTGTATCAACATCTGCACCTGCCACAGGGAGTGATGTGGACTCTGGCGGAGAGGCCCCTGCACCGCGGCTGTCTGCACCTGAGGGTCACCGCCCCAAGCATGGGAGGGGTCGTCCGAAGAAGGATCACTGAGAGACCAATGGCTACGCATCACCCCCAGGAAGTGACAACCTGCTCCTGATACCCTCAATTGTGTGCCAAGCGATCACTTTCTTGACTCTCATTGAACTCTCCCACATTCTCTGGAGGGTCTTAGTTGGACTTTGGACTTAAATAACTGTGGATTAACTTCTGACAACTTCATCTACAAACACTGCCAACTCCTTTCTGCACTTTGTTGTCCCAGTTTTGTTTGATCACTCCCCCATCAGCTCATTTGTTATCAACCAATTATGCACTAAAATAAATCAATTTGTACTAAAGACTTGCTCATGTCATGACTTTGAAAGACAGATGTACATATTGAAATGATGCACTGAACAACAAAGATGAAAGTGTCCACAAAATTGGATAAGTAATCAAATCAGTAATGTCAACTACTGGCTTAGCAGTAGATGTAACCTGTTATAGCATGATAGACAGACACAACCAGGCCATCACACAACCCATAGTACATGGTACTGATGCTATTGTAGTCTACTGTCAGCAAACATGTTCCCATTTGCAAGCACAAAAAACATTCATTGTTATGTTACCAAAACAGATCATCATGGAATATGTTTTGTATCAGGATAACCTTTGGATGTGTGCAAACAGACAAGGCACACCTCAATGTAGAGCACAGGTTTATTCAAATGATACAACCTTGCACCTTGACAGAAACTGCAATCACATCACACAGTAACAAAAGGCTCACAAGTTAAAACAAATGACTATCAGTACAGAAGGTGTTGAGGCCCAGGTATGTCCACAACTGTTCACTGTTGGAGTATGGCACAGGATCATGGGTCTGGTGTGGCTACAACTCAGCAGTTGACATGGTGAATGATCCTGGGAAGGAGAAACATAGAATTGAGTCAGAAACTCCGGAATGATGTAGCTTATTGTTGAAAACTGTCTCAGCTAAAGCATACCAATGTCAGGGTGAACACAAGCT
Organism: Calotriton arnoldi; assembly: GCA_963921515.1. Lineage (NCBI taxonomy): Eukaryota > Metazoa > Chordata > Amphibia > Caudata > Salamandridae > Calotriton > Calotriton arnoldi. The sequence continues at coordinate 2,025,523 of CAWUFW010000577.1, read as the reverse complement.
ATTACTGAGTGTAGCATTGTACATGTCACATGCAAAAATGGATTAGGCAATTCGGTCCAAACCCATTGAAGAATAACATACACTCAGCAGCATACATACACATAGGACTACACCAACACACAAATGAACTTTTTGGGGCTGACTCCTCTCATTGAATACTCATATTTAGGTGAAGAAGTTGCAGATAAGTTGTCGCAAATCCCCCTCATCGGCCTCATCATCACTGGCATCATGTCCCAAGTCTGGATCCTCCCTTGCTGGTGGCTGCTGGTCTCCGTTATCCAGTATAAGTGGGATTTCCTTCCGGATTGCAAGGTTGTGGAGCATGCATGCAGCCGTGATAATCTTGCACACCTTCAGGGGGCCATATTGTAGTGCTCCTCCTGTGCGATCTAGACAACGGAACCTTGTCTTCAGGAGCCCAAATGTCCGCTCAACCACTCGCCTGGTCCTCCCATGTGCCTCATTAAAAAGAACTTCAGCAGGGGTGACAGGGTTCCGGAGTGGTGTCAGCAACTAAGGCAGGTTTGGGTATCCAGAGTCTCCTACATTGAACACAGTAAAGACTTCAGTTGTCTGAAAACAGAGCACAATCTGACATACAAGCAACACACAACATAAACATACAACATAACCTACCAACAAGCCAGGCATGCTCAGGTTGCAGCTGAGATATCAACTGGGAGATGGTACTATTCCTCATGATGTAGGCCTCATGTGCTGTTCCAGGGAAACATGCAAAGACATGGGAGATCACCATGTCAGCCAGACACACCACCAGGACATTAATTGAGTGGTAATGTTTGCGATTTCTGTAGGTCTGCTCATTGGCTTGTGGTGGGATCAAACCTACACGTATCCCTTCAATTGAGCCAATGACATGTGGCATCAGCCCTAATGCATAGAACTCCCCCTTGATGTCTGTCAACTCTGTCAACTGTCCAGGTGTCGGGAACTTAATGTAGAGGTCCAGGAAATGTAGCAATGCCTCCAACACATCCCGAAGCACATGGCTGAACATGGTCTGGGACATGCCACCAGATGTTGCCACAGTATACTGGAATGACCCTGTGGCGAAGAAATGTAGGGCCGCCATCATCTTCACCTTGGGGGTCAGCGTAGTGGTATATGGGCGTCCAGGCTGCAAATGCGCGGCCAACTGGTCAGCCAATTCCACAATAAGTGGCCTGGTAAAGAGGTATCTTCGGATGCAATCCCGTTGTTCAGGAGGTCGAAGAAGGGCCTGAAGAGTGGAGGTCTTCTGAGATACCTATGTGTCGAGTGTAAACACAGTTGATGTCACTTTAAAATGTACGAAGCAATATGCATTGAAACACACAGAACATAAAATCTGGACACAATGAAGTTACAGAACATTGGAAATGAACCTTGATAAGAAAAATGTTGAGCCTAGATCCAAAGCACAGCATTAGTTCCCTTTCCAGACATGTCACCAAGCTATGGTTACACAGCAATTTGAGTGCTGTACTGTGAATAGTCACTAGTGTCTGTCACCGTACATGTGAGCAACCATCACATACTCCACAACCTCCAAACAAATTAGCCAAGATATGGGTTCATGACAACTATCACATGCTTGAAAGGTACACACAATAGGATCATGTAATGCCAGAGATGTGGGACACATCATACATACAGCGGGTCACCATAAGAACCCTGCACACCACTGTCACAGGTTGGACACTGTCATTATGTCATGTCTGACAAACATGTACAATCACATACACAGAACATTAACAATGTAGGGGTGGCATTTAGTTAGCAATCATCCATGTAAGCCTGGGACACAAAGACACAACAGCAACTCACATAACATACACAAGCTGCTGTGTCTGCTAAATGTCACGCTACAATAATTGAAAAGTGACTGCGTTGTACATGACTCAGACACAGAAGATTTACAGTCAGAAACTTAACCAATTGCACAGTGGGTCACACAGTCCAACAAAGCAGTGAATATGTGTAGACAAAACATGTGTATCCCCAATGAATCATTGGCACTGTGACCAAGCCTAGGAGGGTGGTAGGAGAAGTGTATTCTCAATATTGTTATGAGCCTCACAAACAGTGTGTTGTGTGACAGGGTTAGCTCCTCATGGGAGTATGAGCTCTCAATTCACAGGTCCAATATATCACAAAAACACTGTCCCCACACATGTTATGCACAAAAACATCATCAATTGCATAAGTGTCTGTTCTGCTGACCGATCAGTGGAAGTACGCGGTAGCCGCATCCAGACCGATTCGGTCACAGCCATTGGCTGTTGTTCGTTGTTGTGAACGACGTGGGTGAGTATTCAAAGGACGCTGTAGCCGCAACCGGACCGATCCGGTCACAGCTGTTAGATTAAGTCCGTTGATGCTTACGCAGTGCCTTGTATAAGTTAGCATTCGCTACACCATTTGCTTTTCTGTCGTCCATTTTGTATGATGATCAAAACTAATTCTTATTTATTCCAAGAAATGCCTCTTGCTAAGTTTTGTTTTTGCAATAATGAGCAGTTAGTGCCAGGGCATAGCTTTCATCCTAGATAGAGGCCCTCTCCCACTTGTCTGGTAGTCTTACCGCAGTACCAGGTGCACCGGCCTTGGACTGTGCTGAGTTGCGAGAACAGAAACTGTTTCTTTTTGTATTTTACTGTTCTGTTTTGTGAGCCTGGAAAATTCCACTGTGGGTGTGTTCTTAATTAACCACGAAATGTACATAATGTATCTCTTTGCTTGTGAACCTTTAGTTCCCTCTGTACCACTCCTAGAGACTTTGCAGACGGGGCTCTGCTCTGAGTGTATACGAATAAACAGTTATTGGTTTATATTCTTCACTGACTCTCTGGCTCTTCATTTTGTATGGAAGGCTGAGAGGTGGTCTACAGTGACCTGGGTGGCCCCAAGTGGGTCACTTCCTTCAGTTGGCACCCGAACAGGGACTCCTTCGGGTTGTTGACCCATCCCCTGTCCGTAGGGGAGGACGAGGACATTGTCAGGTCGGACTCACGGCTCAGGGATCCCTGCACGAAGAGTTTCTGTTACTCGCAGCTGCTGCCTCTGTCTCACCTGATGGTGCCTCACCCAGGGGTCATCCCGACTGGGGTCCTAAACGGCGAACCCTGATATAACTGTTTGGTCTGAAGAGTCGGCGGTGGAGAACTGGTTTCCTTGTACTTCGGATATCAGGTGAGTCTGTTTTGGTTCTATATGGATGTGGTACCACTGTGATTTGGTTTTGTTTTGGTATTTGGATTGTTTTGGGAAAAAGTGTTTGCAAATACTTTGCCAGGTAATGTAACAATTTGTTTCCTTATTCTTTTGTGATGCCTGGTTTCAGCAAAGTTCGGAGCTTGTTTTGTGGTTGTTGTTCTAGTGATGCGCGGTTGGCAGAATCCCAGCCTGAACCTCCTGAGGGTAGTCCTAATTATGACATGTATGTGAAACATGGCCTTGGCTCTATTATGTTTAGTACATTATGGCACAAATATACGAGGGACAATGTCGAATTGCAGTGGCCTTTTATGGGCTCCTTTGATGAACAAAAGATAGGATTTCTACAGAAATAGTTGTTTTAAAAACGTAGTAGACAATCTATGTTTGATTCCCTTCGCACTTGGCAGAAAGAGGCCCGACAGAGGCGATTGAAATCAGAGAGAGATGCTAGAAAAGGAAAGATGCAAACACTTACACAAAAGGCTGTAGCTTATGATAAAGAAAAGCAGAAGGCAGGGATAGAACGTGAAGATAGGAGATTCCGGCTGCACATTGATAAATCTTATGTGGCTAAGGAGGGTGAGGATACTTTCATGGATGCTCTGTTAGATACTCGACCTCCGCCTCCATATGCCCCCGAAAGGGTCTATCCCGTTATTCCCCATCAGCAGCCACAGGCACTAGGTGCATCTGCCCCTACAGCTGTTACACCCACTGCTCCAGTTAGTGTGCCCCCTGCTACTCCTCTTCCGTTACACTCTTTAACTGTTGCGATACCTACTACTCCTTCCCCAGTAATCCATCCCCCATCGACCTTAATTACTGACACGCCAGTGCGCGGCTCGGGAGATAGAGATCCCATTGGATTAAGAGAACGGTCAGGTCCGTTAATGCGATCAGGGGTGGGAGATAGAGAGAAGAAGGAAGTAGCGGATCAGGCGATAAAATGGGCTTGTAACCCAGTCTATAGTCTCACAGATATTTGGCAGGTGATGCAGGACTATAACCCCTTCTTGCAACAACATGCCCTCAAACATTTGTCTTCCACCTTGATCGACCTCTGGCGCATACATATTGAAATGAAAGCACCCCAGATACTATTTGATATCAATGAAGGTGCTTATGTACATAGTTTGGAACCAATGTCCTTGTATAGAAACATTTCCACATTGTTGCATTATAGAGACAAAGTGCATAATAAGAGTCCCACTAAAATAACACAATTCCCAATGCGCGAAGTTCATCCAATTTACCATCCGTAAATTCCTGCAATAACAGATCAGCATGGGGCGGTTACCAGACAGGCTGTGCCTGCTCGCTTTCAGGAACAATGGGTTTATAGCCCATGGAAGAGAAGTGAGGTTTTGGCCCTTAAGGCTACGTTGCCTGACCCTAGGAAAAATCCTACTGCTTATTATAAAGAATTGACAGAGGCTGCTTCTTCTACTGTGATGACCCTTGCTGACATTGAGATGTTTTTTGGTTTACTAGTCCCGGTTGATATTTGGCGGCAGGTACATACCCAAGATCATGTTGCTGAGTTGGGTGGAAGGTGGGATGCGATTAAGGGTTGGGATAGAGACAGGAAGCCTGGAGATAAACGATGCGCTGAGTTACTTGTTTTACCTGGCCGTATAATAGCATATATGCATACTCTTATTCCGCCTAAGAAAGTTAGTTGGGATAGATTGACTGCCTGCCGGCAAAAGAAAGACAAGAGTGTGTCTGATTTTTTCACTAGGTTTGAGGAAACATTTTTGGATTATAGTGGACAGGATATGTCTACAGAAGGAGGAGTTCGTCTATTTGTTGATAGGTTTGTCATTAATCTCCTCCCCGAAATAATGTCCCAACTTCGGGCATCTGAGAGTACTTGGTCTACGTCTTCTTCTGTGATTTTAAATATGGCCCAATATTATGAGCATAGGGATAATGAAGAGAAAGACAGGAACGATAAAAAACATAAAGATTTGGTAACACCAGTGGACGGGGACCCCAACAACAGCTTCCTCGTACCAGACAGTCTCCGGTTACACTTTTAGGGCAGAATCAGTGTGCGTACTGTAAGGAAAAGGGTCATTGGCATAGCCATTGCCCTGTACTTTTGCTAAGAGTTTCGTCCATTCGAGGACGAGGTTCCGGACATAGGGGCAGCAGGACTGATAGGCAGTAACGTACTTCTGCCCCTGCAGATCACTCTGACATTTATTTAGATAACGCTGGAGACAGGCAGTACTACAATGATGACTATGACGTTGATGACGTGACAGGGACGTCTTTCAGCTAGGACAGCCAGGGACAGTGTACGGGACCAGTTCAGATACCTGTAGATCACCGTGGCCCTTATGTCAAGATAAATATGCGAGGCTCCCCTAAGGAGTTCCTGGTTGATACAGGTGCCACGAAAAGTTCTATTGCCCAACACCTGGTCCCTGGGGCACCCCTGCCTGGCCAGAGTAATGTTTCAGTGGGTTTTCCAGGAGCACCGGTTGTAAGCCCCATCTCACGCCCCCTTGCTCTTACTATTGGTCCTTTTACTGTGGATTCTTCATTTATTTTAACATCTAATTGTGGTGAGAATTTGTTGGGTTTGGATTTGCTAAAGAAATTGCATGCTACTATTTATGGTTCCCCAGATGGAGTCTATATGACTATGGGCCCGGATGTAGGTATTAGACAGTGTCTATCTAAAGATGCACCCCTTCCTCCTGAATTTGATCAAGTACCCCCTACGTTGTGGGCCACCGGTGATACTGATGTGGGTCTCTTGCATATACCACCAGTTTCTATACACGTTAAGGACAATGCCATACTGCCCCCCGTATCCCACAGTATAAAATACCACAGGCAGGAGAGCGAGCCCTTCTTCAAATAGTTCAGGATTTGATACATAAAGGAGTTGTTGAAGAGACCATGGGTAATGTATGTAATAGTCCCATCCTTCCTGTTTTAAAAAGGGTGCTTTCTGCCTCCTCTGATAAAGATGATGAGGTATATCATTTTGTGATTGATTTGCGAGGTCAATAAAATAGTAGTTCCGCAATTCCCAGTGGTATCTGATAGTACTACCCTTTTGACAATGATTCCATCCACCGCACAGTTTTTCTCCGTTATTGATCTGAAAAATGCATTCTTTAGCATCCCTATACACCCAGATAGCAGGTATTTGTTCCGGTTTACACTAGCTGGCAAAATATTTTGCTTCTGTCGCGCTCCTCAATGCTATACGAAGGTCCTAGTATTTATAGTCAAGCATTGAAAGGTCAGTTGGATTCACTATCACTTTCTCCAGGTAATGTATTGGTTCAATATCTCGATGTCTTGTTAATTGCTTCTGACACAGAACAAGGTTGTAGGGATAGTACAGTGAAATTATTGTTACCTCTGGGCCATTATGGACACAAGGTATCCCTTTTGAAGTTTCAGTATTGTCGACAGGAGGTCACCTATTTAGGTCACCTACTGTCGACAGAGGGTAGAAGGTTAACACCAGAACGCATTAGTACCATTGTTAAAATGCCCCTTCCGAAAACTCAAAAAGATGTGCGTGCTTTCATAGGCATTACTTCTTACTGTCGTCAGTGGATCCCTACCTACTCTCTATTAATCAAACCTTTGCTTGCACTAACAATGAAAGACGTGCATGAGCCTTTACCCTGGACGCCTGATTGTCAACATTCTTTTGAGCAACTAAAAACTGTGCTTTGCTCTGCTCCAGTGCTTGGCACACCTGATTATAGAAAGCCTTTTGTCCTCTACATCCACAAGATGGCTGGTTGTGCCCTCTCTGTCTTGACTCAAAGATTTGGAGATAGACAGAGACCGTGCGCTTATTTTTCTGCTGTGCTTGATCTTGTCGCAAGAGCCCTCCCGAGCTGTCTGCGAGCGGTCGCGGCTGTGGCCACTTCGATCAGACAATCGGCTAGACTCGTACTTGATACTGACCTCACAGTTATGGAACCCCATGCTGTGGATACACTTTTGAATAAAACAAGGACACAGCACCTTACCAGTGCACGTCTTATTGGTTATGAATTGACATTGTTTGCTAAGCATATTACGATTAAACGATGTGCCACTCTGAATCCAGCCACGTTACTACCCCTCCCTTCTGAAAGTGATGCAGTTGATAAACGTGACTGTATTTTACGAACGGTTGAAGACACGAAAGGACGGGTAGACCTGACTGATGTTTTCTTATCTGACCCCCAAGGAGAACTATATGTTGATGGCTCTTGTTTTAAATTACCAGATGGCACAACTACTGCAGCTTATGCTATTACTACTTTGCGCACAGTGGTGAAAACATCACGAGTTTCCTATCAGTCTGCTCAAGCAGCAGAGCTTGTGGCTCTAATACGAGCTTGTGAACTGAATGAGGGTTTGGTTGTCAATATCTCCACAGACAGCCAGTACGCATTCAAGGTCGCGCAGAACTTTGGGCGACTGTGGGCAGAGAGAGAGTTCCTTACCTCACATGGCATCAAAATCCAACATGGACACCTTATAATACGGCTGTTGTACGCTTTAATAGTCCCCAAGAAGATGGCGATTGTCACGTGCAGCACCCACAGAAAGGTGACAGACGATATAGGTAGAGGAAATGCATTTGCAGATCAGACAGCAAAAGAGACTGCTCGAAGTAAGATGAAGAGAATTTTTGTTGCAGGTCCAGCTAGATAGGTTCCTGAGAGCACTATGTTTGAAAATACGGTTGAGGGTGTGAAAGAGATACAAAGTGGGGCAACGGTGGAAGAACTAGCGCTATGGCAGGAAAGTACAATGCAGTTAAATGACGAAGGGTGTTGGATTGACAAGTCTGGAGAACAGAAATTGATGTTACCCGATGCATTTGTGCTCCCTGTGGTTACTATGGCACATGGTCCAGCCCACATTAGTGCAAAAGGCATTTGTAAATTATTGGCTCCGGTTTGGTGCAACAGTAACATTTCTAGGACGGCTATGCAGTTAGTAAAAAGCTACATGGTCTGCATGATGCACAATCCAGGAAAGGGTACCTCCACACCATCCGGTAATTTTGCACCACCTATGTACCCATTTGAAGTCCTCCAAATGGACTTTATTGAATTAGAATGTTGCAACAATCTCAAGTACGTCAGAGTAGTCATATGTGTGTTCAGTAAATGGGTTGAGGCGTACCCTACTAAAGACAATACAGCCATCATGACAGCGAAGGTACTCCTTAAAGAGTACTTTCCTCATTTTGGTATGCCCCGAATTATCTGGAGTGACAACAGAAGTCATTTTAATGGGAAAGTGATTAAATTAGTATGTGAAGGCTTGCACATCAAACAGAAATTTCATGCAGCCAATCACCCACAGTCAGCAGGACTTGTTGAGAAGTACAACGGTACTCTCAAACTGAAACTGGCAAAAATTCAAGAGACGACAGGGTTGAAATGGCCAGATGCTTTACCGTTAGCTCTTTTGTCAACTAGAACTACAGCACATTCTAGAACAGGCTTGTCACCTTACGAGGTCGTGTTTGGATGCCTGGCAAATGTCTGGGGTGTCCCACGTCCCCGTAAATATTCTGATATTGAATATCCTGTGTTGCTTGATTATCTTGGACAATTGACCGAAAGTTTGCGTTCTATTCACCAGCAGGTATGTGACTACCTACCTCCTATACCAGAGGGACCCGGCCACAACATCCAGCCTGGGGATTTTGTCCTCGTGAGAAATTTCCAGAGTAGGAAAAGTTTGGAGCCCCGCTGGAAAGGTCCTGAGCAAGTTCTGTTGGTGACACGGATGGCTGTAAAGGTTGCTGGCCGAAAGAATTGGGTGCATGCCACTCATTGCCGGAGGGTCCCTTTGCCATTGCCATACGATCAGTGGGTCAAGGAGGGAGTCGGAGACACTGAATGTGAGCAAGTGCCCATATTTGTCCCATTCAGCGATGCCCAGCTGACCTGGGCACAACCAGAGAAGGAGAACGACGGCATTCTGAACGAGGCTGTCCCGCCAGAAATACGAGCTATCCAGGAGCCTCTGTTCAGTGATCATACAGTGCCTGGGGCTGCCTGGTACAATTTGCATCCTCGGCTGAGGGCTACTGAACATAAAGAGAAGAAAGATTAGGGATGGACTGTGCAAGATAGGTAGTACTGAATAGCAGTACCAACGAAAATTGAAATAAGTGAAAATTCTGCACTTGCTTTGTTTTCGTTGTATGAACATTAGTAAGGGAAAAAAGTATACTCTGAAAGTATACCACCTTTATCAACGTGGGATAGATTAGGAGAAGAGCTTAGGACAGAGCAAGCTCCTTCGCCAGTGCTCAAGGGCGCCAACTAATTGATGGACAATAGGAGCCTGTACCAGTGAGGCTCTGACAGACACTGGGAACTTTTGTATTTTCTTGCGTTTTCCTCTTTTGAGTTTACTATGCATCCCTTCGGCAGAAAAGTTACCGAGGAGGTGCAGCCAATTGTTACTGTACAACATAATGTGATGTGGTCGAAGAAAAGTAAAATAACATGTGTTGTTCTTTTGATACTGGTGATAATAATACTTTGTGGGGTGTCATGGGTTTTGGAAGATGCTCAGTGTGCCTCTGCGCAATAAGGGTAAGACCATTTCCCCGAGACGAAATAAAAGAACTGCCCCAAGTAATGTATTTCTGGACACACATAAGAGGTTCTTTGATGAAGGGACTGCCTGCTACCCCACCTAATCTGTCACCAGTCTGTGGACTGCATACCCATTGTCACTAGTTAATTACACATATACTCAGCCACCCCAGTATTCAGAAGTAAAAGGAGTGTTCGGTTTTGGTTATCCGGGGCCATGTTTATACCATAGAAAGCCACTGAGGGTGGGTTTTTCAGGTTGTGACAACAATACATATTGTGATAATTTTTACATGGAAGAACAGAACATAACACTAGTGGGTTAGCATTACAAGGAATTGATAGTCCCTCGAGAGGCCGGTTATTACCCTGCTAGTTGCCCCATTGTGAACAGTACGGACACCTCATTGTATATAAATTGTTCAGGGATTAGTATTGTACAAACATACGTTCCCCTTAGTGAATAAAGAGGATCCAAGTGCCTTTGGGATGAATTCCAGGTATGCTGCTGTGGATTATGACGGGCCGATTTATGCACACCCAGGGTTTTTCTTCTTGTCAAATGGGACTTATTCCAATGTCCATAATGGTACTGACGATGTGGCCCTTGGAATGGTATTGCCGTTGGGTGTGCCCTGTAAACATGCAAAACCTAAAATAAGATGGGTCAAAAGGACACTAACAAAAGAATTCTGTGAGGGAGTGACCGATATAGAGGTCAATAATTACAGCAATGGTATCACCTTTGGATACATCCTTTCTTCTATTTTCACATTGGGTGGTACTTCCATGGCCAGGGGTGAGAAGGCTAGAGAATACTTTGGATGCAAGCTGCAAATTCTGTCTAATACTACAGTAGCAGCTTTGCGCGACATCACCACTCAGTTGGAAAGTATGCGGATATATTCGGAACAGACTAGATATGCTGTGGATTTTATTCTAGCTAAGTGTGGTGGTGTATGCGCGATAGTGGGCGATCAGTGTGTGGTCGGGATTAAGAATTTGAAAAAGAATATTACCAAACACATAATGGATATCCTTGAAAATGTTAAGGGAATGGAAAGTTGCAATTGGAGTTGGTCCCTTTTTGGCGGTTGGGGTTGGGTTCTTGAGAAAATGATTTATCTTATAGTGGTGTTGGTGCTCTGTTGTATTCTCATACAACGTCTGTCCCCTATGTTGTTCATATTGTACAACTATTTTCCCACTGAAGCAGAAAATATCAGCTTGTTACTAATGCTGCTATGATGATTCAGTCAGACATTGATGACCTTATGAACATAGATGAAGGGATATTTGAGGAGTCATCTCTCCCTGCTCTTTCTCTGCCTGATGTTGAATGTAAAGAATGTTCATAATTACTGTACCTTGATGCTTCAGTCTCGGATGCTCTATTGATATTTACTTTGACCATATTGTTATACTTATATACGTATATCTTATTTACCTTGTTTGTTAGCAACTGTTTTAGCTCATGCTAAAAGGAGGGTTTGTTAGATTAAGTCCTTGTATAAGTTAGCATTCGCGACACCATTTGCTTTTCTGTCGTCCATTTTGTATGATGATCAAAACTAATTCTTATTTATTCCAAGAAATACCTCTTGCTAAGTTTCGTTTCTGCAATAATGAGCAGTTAGTGCCAGTGCATAGTTTTCATTCTAGATAGAAGCCCTCTCCCACTTGTCTGGTAGTCTTATCGCAGTACCAGGTGCACCGGCCTTGGACTGTGCTGAGTTGCGAGAACAGAAACTGTTTATTTTTGTATTTTACTGTTCTGTTTTGTGAGCCTGGAAAATTCCACTGTGGGCGTGTTCTTAATCAACCACGAAATGTACATAATGTATCTCTTTGCTTGTGAACCTTTAGTTCCCTCTGTACCACTCCTAGAGACTGTGCAGATGGGGCTCCGCTCTGAGTGTATACGAATAAACAGTTATTGGTTTATATTCTCCACTGACTCTCCGACTCATCATTTTGTATGGAAGGCTGAGAGGTGGTCTACAGTGACCCGGGTGGCCCCAAGCGGGTCACTTCCTTCACAGTCATTGGCTGTTGGTTGTTATGGTGACAGACGCATGTTTCGTGTCCTAATCGCGTGGAAACCGACTCGGTAACCTCCCATCACCAATGTATCAAAGTCACTTGCGGTTCGATGATGAATTTTTGAACATTGTTCGCAAGTTTGTGTCATTTGCAAGCAATGTAATGCATTGGACTGATTCGGATAATGCGACCGACGCAAACCTATCACTTTTGCAGCATGTTACCGAGACCGCCTCTGCTGTTTAGATATGTCTGTCTGTTCCCTAAAGATTCACTTGCCTGCTCTACCTGCATCATTCCTGCATCTCCCCATCTCTCTGCTGCTGTTTCCACATCCTCTGGGAGCTACCAACCATGGCACGTACAGTGGACAGGGCCCCAGCTTTCAGCCAGGAGGAGAACCAGGCTCTGTTGGACACCCTCCTCTCACTGTACAGCCAGATGTATGGCAAACCAGAGGAGCAGGTGAGTGATGATCATACTGCATTTTCATTGGACATTGATCAGCATGCTATGCTACCATTAGGAACTTCATTTGCAAGCATGTAAAATGTCATCTGTGACTTTTGAAGTGTTTAGATAACTGTTGTGGACAGGTACAATGCTGTGGAAGTGTGTGTACTGGGCTGAACATCTTATCACTGTTCTCATGGGATAGAGTCATCATTGAATCCAGGACAACTGCAGGAAATGCCATATGCCTAGCCCTAGACATTGTTGCCAAACTGAGCATTAACAGTGTGTATAGGTGTCTGACTCAGAAACATGTTGCATGTGAACTAAGGTTCTGTCACCATGTCATCCTTACAGGTCGACCCCCATGAGAAGGCCAGGATGTGGAGGACCATCGCCAGGAAGGTACGCTCCGTGAGGTTGGAGCTTCGGCGCGTCCGTCATTGCCGCAAGAGGTGGCAGGACCTTCGTGGCTGGGCCAAGAAGATCGCTGAGGTCCAGCTGGGCCTGTCATGTCCTGGCAAGAGGGGCAGGCACCGAAAACTGACCCCCCACATGCTCCGCATCCTAGAGGTGGTCTTCCCTGACCTGGATGGGCAGTTGAAGGCCAGACAGCAGCAAGGAGGGGGTGGGTATGTGCCTTTTTGCACACCTTTGTTAGACATGCATATTGCAGTTCCTTAGACTGCTGCCCCTTTTACTGGTTATAAGTCAGCCAAACGCACAGATCCGTTTTGTAAGATGCATATGCACATGGATCAACTGATGCTCCCCTATGCCCCTTTCATCAGGGAGATGTGAGTCAGTGATGTTCAAGGAAGTGACTGTAGTGCCATGCTCATGTGATCACCACAAATCATGGTGGCATGTGCATGGAGGTAAGCTTCTGGAGTAATGCAAATGCCCAACATGTGCCAGCACGTTGACTGATGTATGACCTATTCTCAGTGTGGTTTCCCCAAATGTGTGAGGCATGTTGTAATTGGAGCAAACAAGTGTCAATGGGCCATGTTATACATCCCTGCAACAGGTGACATCAATATTGAGCCCTTGGTAAGTTTAGCGTGCTCATTGTGCCACTGTTAGGTCCCCGCCATGCTGCTCTGTGTTATCAAACATTTCCCATGGGCCAATTCCAGGTATGCTAACTCTGGTCATCTGTCACACTGGCCTGTCACATGATTGTGTGGAAGAATTCTTTCTTTTGATTCAAAAGAGTGAGTCCATGTGTCTGACTCTGTAACAGTGACAACACATGCCATTCACAGACAAACACAGGTGGTCACTGCTTGAAAAATGGCCGGAATAGTGAGGTCTGATGTTCGATACACATTCACAACAGTAGCCATGTGATGATCTGCTGTTGTTAAGCATGTGTATGAGGCATCACTGTCAGCCTGATAGGAGTGAGATATGCATCGTTCTGAAGAGAGTCCACAAAATGAGGTGAGAAAGAAGAGCAATGTAACCTGTAGGAAGTATGCTATATGTCTAATGAGCGTTTGGGACATTGAGACTTGGGCCATACAAATGGGGACCTCTGCAGTCTAGCAAAAGAAGATCCATAAATAATGGATCAGGGAACCTAGCTAATAGGGAAGAGGAGGGGTCTACTAAATGAGTAAGACACACCTCAATAAAGGAAAAGAAAATTATTTTCTTGAGTCCCCTCACTCACCAAAGGTTTCCCCTAGGTGACATGCTTCATCATTGGGGCCATCCCAAGCATCTACTGCTTGGGGCGTGCTGCGACTTGCGATAGTTACGTAGGAGCACTAATTTTTAAGATATGACTATGTGTGGTGCAGTGAAGGGGAGTGGTGTGAGTGATTGTTAAAAATTACCTAACTAGTGAACGTAAACGATTTTATTCTTGCTCCTAGTTGGCAAAAGATAAAAAGGGGTTAATAAAAGGGAAAAGAATTAAATGTCCCTGATATTGTAAGTCAACATGTTTCGAGGTGTCCCCTAACCTCTTCTTCAGGACAACATGGGGGCCAGCCCCATGTGTACCACTCCGTGCAAACCTGTAATAAAGTGAAAAATAAGAAAAACAATGGGGCGCGCACTTATTGTGTCAGCGCTAGATATAATACATACGGTTAAACTGAACACGTAGTATCTAATGAAGAAGTAAAAAACAGACAAGTTAGTATACACTGCCTGCCCATCTGTCTCGTGGGCAGGTAAAAACAAAGTCTTTTAGCGATCAAATCAATCCAATAGTGATGGTGCTCTTGACTGTAACTTTAAACATGTACTTAGTTCTGTTCAGTCTACTAGTCTTGTGTCTCTGTAATTAAAAACACATGTTAAAGGAATAAAAAACACTCGTGAAAAAAACATCAAACAAAACAAACATTACATGAAACATATAATTGCGTGTTGCCTCATGGACCTACTTAATAACTGGCAAAAGTAAGCCCCATGGTCAGCCCGGGTGGAGGAGCCTGAATAGACCCTAGAGAAAGAGAAGTAAAAGTCTTAAGTCAACGACTCGAAAGAGAGAAAATGAAAAAGGAAAACCTCATTAGTAACTTAGGAATGGGCTCCCAATGAAGAGAATCTTACTTGTCTCGGCTAGCCTCCGTCAATATGACCTACTCGTTCCCATAAGCGGACCGCATCTTAGCGTGTCTGGCTTCCGAGAGGTCTAAAGTAGGAAACCAGGAAACTGCCTAGTCAAGAACGCGTTTAGGAAGACTATACCGCGTATCGTTGAAAGTGATGGGGGCCATTTTGGGTGTACTTATGTTGCGTGTATCGTGCCTAAAATGGGCAAGGAATCCTCGGTTCAAACAGAAATTTGTTCATGAGGGCTAATTGGTTCAAAGATAAGGAAAACACTCTGTAGTTGTAATAAAGGTAAAAAATAGGAAACTAAGAAACTGAGAAAACGGGTCTCGAACCCTGCAGTATAAAGCGATTCCCTTTTGAAAAACAGAGCTTCTCTATTGCGAGAGTGCCACAATAAGGCGGCGGCCATCTTGAACTGGTGAAATCAGGTCCTGATAGGGACTGAATCCTATGTGTGCTATATCTAGTAAAGGTAAAAATTAGAAAATATGGGAAATTAAGAAACTGAGAAAGCGGGTCTCGAACCCTGCGGTATTAAGCGATTCCCTTAGAAAAACAGAGCTTCTCTATTGCGAAAAGGGTCATAATAAGACGGCGGCCATCTTGAACTGGTGAAAACAGGTCCTGATAGGGACTGAATCCTATGTGTACTATATCTAGTAAAGTGGGGGTTTATATTGACAAGACATTGAAATAGAGTTTTAGAAAAAATAGAGTTTTAGAAAAAATAGTAAAAGGATTTTTAGGGCAGAAGGGTGGAGGTACAATACTTCATGTATAGTTGGAATACAATTATCTAGAAAAATGACCCCACGGAATATTTTCGTTTAACCCTTTAGTATCAGAGCGTAGTTTGAACACCCACCTCTGTTCTTTTTCCAACAACCTTTGCTCAAGGTTGTCACATGGTTTGATATGTTCCAACACCACCCACTTCATGTCGTTGGGTGTGTGTTGCATATCATTAAAGTGTGCTGTCATCCTGGTACTCGCTCTGTGGCACCGGATGTTGCTACGGTGTTCACAGATCCTTGTACCCACCTTCCTGGTTGTCATGCCCACATAGTGGAGATTACAGGGACATGTAATCAAATATACTACACCTACTGTGCTGCATGTTGTAAAATTTCTGAGCTCCCATGATGTGCCTGTATTAAAACAGACCCTTTTTGTGGTGGAAGTTAGGTGGCACACGCTGCAATTCCCACACGGGTGGTGACCCGTTGGTAAAGTACTTATGGTCTGTTGGTTGTTTCTCTGATTAGGTTTCGGGCGTGTGTGTACTAGAAGGTCACGTAGATTCTTCCCTCTCCTATGTGAAAACATTGGAATGGGGATATTTAAATTACCACTGTTTAGGATATTCCAATGTTTTTTCACCATTTTTGTGATCTTGTCTGACGCTGTGCTAAAGGTAGTGATGCAGATGGGTCTCTTATCTTTTCCTGTTTCTTGTTTTACGTAAGTCTCCAGGAGAGCATCTCTATTATTATTTTTTGCTCTTTTCTTGGCTTTATTGATGATGCGAGCAGGGTATTTACGGTTTTTCAGTTTTTCTGCCAGGTCTTTAGCCTGTTCCTCATAGTCATTTATTTCTGTGCAGTTTCTCCTCAACCTGAGGAATTGTCCAAAAGGAAGATTTTCTTTGAGATGTCTAGGATGAAAACTGTCGTAAAGCAAAAGACAATTCTTGGCAGTTGGTTTAAAGTGAGTTGTGGTCTTCAGATGACCCTCTGCTGCATAGATATTCAGGTCTAGAAAAATGAGATCAGACCTACTCATTGTATGGGTAAATTTTAAGAAAGGGTCCTGTGAATTTAGTCATTCCAAAAACAGGTTAGCTTCTATTTCATTCCCATTCCATATCACCAGAATATCGTCTATGTACCTTTTCCATTCGATGATCTTGGATCGGTGAGTGTTGTTGTCAGAGAGGATCTTATGTTCCTCCATGTGGTAGACATATAATCCAGCTACACTCGGGGCGAAGGTGCTGCCCATACTGGTCCCATGTTGTTGTTGGAAAATGGTGTCTTCGAAACTGAAGTAATTCTCAGTAAGGGCCCATTTGCAACATTCCAAAACCAAATGTCGAGGTGTGTGATAGGGCCATATTGCTCCATACAGAATATCCTCCAGGATATCCAAGGTCGCCTTATGTGGTAGGCTAGTGTAGATACTTTCTACATCTAAACCAATAAGAATGTTATTAGTTGGATTGAAAGGGAGGTCTTTTAGAAGGGAAAGGACTGCTTTTGTGTCCTTAAGGTAAGTGCTGGTATTTTGTATGAGCGGTCGTAAGAAAGCATCCGCAAATTTTGACAAAGGTTCAAGAATAGATCCGATACCTGAGACGATTGGACGTCCCGGAGGATTCTCTAACCTCTTATGGATCTTTGGTAGTGTGTAGAAGTATGGTACTGTAGGGTGTTTATTAATCAGAAAATCACCCTCTTTTCTGGTTACCCAGTCATGGGCAAGGGCTTCTTCTACCATGCTAGTTATGCCAATCCTTATTCGTTCCGTTGGATCCTCTGCGATGCGTTTGTAATTTCTCTCTTCAGATAGTAGTCTGAGGCATTCTGAGCGATACGCCTCTGTACTTTGTATGACAATGCCTCCTCCTTTATCCGCTGGTTTTATGACAATTGCTACGTTGTTGGCCATAGATTTTATGGCATCTTGTTCCATTTTCGTTGTATTATGGAATATCTTGAGGGTTCTTGGATCCAGATCTCCTGCTTCTTTAAGAACCGCTTTCTCAAAGGCCATTAGTTCAACTGGTAAAACGGTCGAGGGTGGTGTAAATGTGGACTTCACGTGTAGATTCGTATCTCCTCTTTGGTAATCTGTTGGCGGTTTATTTTCAAAGAAGACCCGTAATTTCAGTTTCCTTATAAGCTCGCTTAATTCACAGCTGAGTAGGAACTTGTCCAGGGATGGGGTGGGTACAAAACCTAAACCCTTCTCAAGGACAGTGAGTTGGATTTTAGATAGGGTAGTTCCTGATAAATTAACCACTAAACTAGATTGTTGCTGGTGCTCGGTAGGTTCGGAGGACCCATGCTCCTCGTATGGCTCCGTGTAGGCTCCAAAGGTTGTGCCCAATGTACTTGTTGACCTCTTCTTGTTTTTCTTCGCTGTGGTCCCTGGCCTCGTCCTAAAAAAGGACCCTGTATTCCTGGGTAGACGGTTTGGGTACTTGGTTCCCAATATGGGTATTGTTGTTGTTGGTATTGTTGTGGACCATTATAGAAAGGCGTTATTGGAAAAAGTGGTGGTTGGAACTGGGGCCACCCATAGTTTCCTTGGTTGCCCCTGTTTCTCATCCTACGCCCTTGGTAACCCTGTCTCCTCACGTTGGTCTTCCATCCCACGCTGTTATCTGAACTATTGGAGCTGGTGTCTGATCCATCAGTATCTGTATTGTAGCCCGGATTTCTCCCGGTGAGATGGTAATCGTCTCTGATGTAGGGGTAGATTGTGTCATGGTTAAAGTTTTTTGAATCTTTTTTAAATTTTTGATACTTTGTATCTTTTAATGTCATTTCAAATTCCGTCATGGTTTTGTTCAGTTCCTCTAGGCGTTTCTTCAATTCGGCTGGTGTCTGAAAAGTTTTGAGTTTTACCTCTAGCGTATGGATTTCCTCCTTCATCTCATGTGCTAGGCGTGTTGCAGTCTTTATGATAAGTACAAGCCAATCCCTTGTGCAATGCCAGGAGATTAGCGACCAATCTTTTTAAACAATTTGTCCTGCTGAAAGATGAATGGTTCATTGCGTACAATGAGTCCTCTAGGGGCAGCGTTTACTCTGAGATATTCTGTCATCATTATCCCATGGATGATTGTTTTCACATGGTTCCTTTTAAGCTCAGTAAGCTCATCCCAACACTGTGCAGTCTCATTACTGTTTCCAGGTGTCGAATCTACAAAAGGGATCATGGAAGATATGATACTCTCTACTTCTTCCTCAGTGTATGTCAGGCCTGTTATTCCAGCCATATTCTTAAGTGTTGTTGTAATATGATGTCACAAGACACGAGTGTATGGAAGGGAAAGGGGCTCCCGCAGCTTGCGCTGTATAAATATCAAAACAAAAAGAGGGGGAGAGGAGGATATGGCTAGGTTCTTCCTCCTGGGTACTTGTAAAGCAAAAGAAGATCCGTAAATAATGGATCAGGGAACCTAGCTAATAGGGAAGAGGAGGGGTCTACTAAATGAGTAAGACACACCTCAATAAAGGAAAAGAAAATTCTTTTCTTGAGTCCCCTCACTCACCAAAGGCATGTCACCTAGGGGAAACCTAGCCATATCCTCCTCTTTTTGTTTTGACCTCTGCAGTCTAGACAGGATTGGGACAGTGTTAACTGGAATGATGGAGGATGAATGGTCAGTACTGATAGTCTGTACAGACAGTGTACCCAGACAGACCATTGGCATGGTGTCACACCAGAAGGATCGTGAAGACGCAGTTATCTGACTTGGAAGTGTGTAGACCATTGTTCACATCTGTTTTTGGTGTGCTTATTACAATGTGCACAACATTCTGATTTATCCTCATGGCACTGTACATAGATGACACAAGACAGTGGGCCACGTGCCTGTCAACCTAGCTATGCCTACTACCTTGCTGAATCCTCAATCAGTCAGATGTGTGACCTGACAGTAGAGTCCCTAAGTTTCAGGAGATATGAGCCCAATCACTGTTATCTGTGTGACATGACTCATGCAGTGAGTATGCAAGCTTAGAGTTTGACAAGGATGTCATTTGACTGGTGACATAGGACCCAATGTTTTCCAAGTATATGAGTGGGAATTGCAGATTGGATACCATGTCTCAAATCAATTGTGTGAATCCTATTCCTATTGTGAGCTCTATACTCCCTTGCAGGAGATGAGACAGGTATGATAGGACACAAGACCATCAGGTGTAAAAGACAAAACATCGCCTGCTACATATTAGAGTAGTCGCCAATGTGGTTGTGTAATATTCATGTTGATTAACACAATGTTGCAGATAACCACATGTGTGAGGGAGCAATGTTTAACTTGCAAATTGACAAGTGACATGTATGTAAATGTGTGACAAGTAGATAGCACGAACCAAAATGATGTAGTCGGTTGCACTGTGATGTTTTGCAATGTTACCTATGTGTCAAGTACATACAGATGACTTATGTGTATCTTTTGCATTTTTGTTTACAGGATCAGCAACGGCCAGCGGAGGAGAGAGGGCCACGGCTGTGGAGGGAGCAGTTTGCCAGTCTGAGTCCAGTGCCGAATCAGACGTGGAGCCATCGACTGGCGGGGGGATGAGGGGAGCCACACTGAGGGAATGTCTTCAACTACATCTGCTACATCCGAGGACCAGTCAAGCTTCAGTGATGACTCCCTGGTGGTGGAGGACAAAGGAAAGGATTCCGTAACATCACAGTCCACCCCCTCCACCACTCCCATCTCCATCCTACCAACTGCTCCCAGTGTCTGTGGCCGGTCCCGTGGCAGGGGACAGCTCTCCTTTGCGCCAGGCACCTCACCCCCTGCCCCCATCTCCCCTGATGCCCTCAGTGGGGAGGCAGTTGACATCCTGAGGCAGATCTCTGTGGGGCAGACATCTGTGCTGAATGTCCCCCATGCGCATACCACTCTTTTGAAACAAATGGTGTCATACATGGAGGGCATTCACTATGAAATGTCTGCCCTCCAGAGATCCAATCAGGCACAGGCCTCCACACTGATGGCAGCAGTGTCCCAGCTCCAGCAGTCCCTCACCCCTCCAGCCTCTTCCCCATCCACAGTCCCGACTTCCTTACCTGACCCAAGCACACGCAAACATGCACATACCTCAACAGCCACACGCAGCACACAACCACAGTCACAAGCACAAACCCATACACACGCACATGCAGGAGACACACAGCACACACACCGCCAGGGACATGCCAGCAAAAGACACACATGCATCCACTGACACTCTGCAGACATAAAAACCCTCTGCCTCCACAACCCCTTCCCTTGACTCTCCTGTTCCCCCCACTGCCCAGGGACTCTTCCTCTTTGACCATGGCCTCTTCCCTTCTGACCCATCCAAACCCTCCCCCATACCAAGAAGAGGAAGAGCCCCAAGCCCCCACCCGCAAATCCCCCATTCTCCCCAGACAAAACCCCTTTCAGCAACCCATACTTCCCCAGCCCAGACCAGTGCCTCCCGCACCAAAAAAGCCCCTCTCAAAGAGCCAGACCCCATCCCCATCCCTGTTTATCCCATCCACCACTATACCAGCCCAAAGAAGCTCAGGCCCAGCCCCCCCCCCATCGAGCACTCCCACTACAAATGCCCCCACCAGTCTGTTCCTACCACAGCAGTGGACCAACCATCCTCTCCATCTGTCCCATCAACTGTAGTGGACCAACCATCCCCTCCATCTGGCCAATCCACTGCAGTGGACCAACCATCCCCTCCATCTGTTCCTACCACTGCAGAGGACCAACCATACCCTCCATCTGTTCAATCCACTGTAGTGGACCAACCATCCCCTCCATCTGGTCCATCCACTGTAGTGGACCAACCATCCCCTCCATCTGTTCCTACCACTGCAGTGGACAAGCCATTCCCTCAATTTGTCCAATCCACTGTAGTGGACCAACCATCCCCTCCATCTGGCCCATCCACTGCAGTGGACCAACCATCCTCTCCTTCTGTCCCATCCTCTGCAGTGGACCAACCATCCCCTCCATCTGTCCCATCCACTGCAGTGGACCAACCATCCCCTCCATCTGCCCCATCCACTGCAGTGGACCAACCATCCCCTCCATCTGGCCCGTCCACTGCAGTGGACCAACCATCCCCTCCATCTGGCCCATCCACTGTAGTGGACCCACCCAACACTCCTGATCTCATCCCTCCCAAATCCCAAACCGATACTCCCTAGTCCTGTCCCTCTGGTGCCTGGCATGCCCCCTAGATGCCCCTCCCAGGGGAGGTGACCCCTTGCAGTCACAGTGCAGGCAAGAGTTGATGGGGATGTTTCGTAACCCCATCTACATTTGGATTTTATGGACTGGCCATTGGCCTTGCTTTAGTTCTGAAGGACTTTTTCTGAACTTGCTGAATAAAGTATGTTAAAAGTTTTTGAATGCTGATTTCTGTGTCCGACAAATTGATCATAAGTCAACTGTCATTCATGTACAATTATTGGTGTGAGTACACGATGATGTTGGTATGTCATGGATTGCATGTGGTCCATGGGGTATGTGAGCACTTACAGTATGTATTCCAGGTTTAGCTGTCAACATTTGATGGGTGTAATCACCCACATCAGTTTTGGCTATGAGGGTGACATGCATTCACCATGCTTTTCTCTTGTTGCGTCACAATTGCACATAGGTCATGCTTCCATATGTCAACATAGTGCAAGGTTTGCAAAGTGATAAAGTTTCTTAGGAGCACGCTGAATATGTTTGTGATGTGCAGAGAGTCACCTGTCTCATCAATACATCTGGGTACATATGGAGTCTGAATACGTGGTGGTGACTTTGGACACACTTTTGTACACAAGGTGAAGGTGCAATACTTGTATGTGAGTTGATAGTGGTTGAGCCATGTCTGTGTCTCCTTTTCGTGTGGTAGACCAGTGGCAATGACAAGCTTGACACAGGAGCCATTCCACTGTAGACAATTTCCAATCATGGCTGTGGCTTAATCTGATACATTTCCTGAGCCCATGGTGAGTGCCAGCTGAGCTGTATTCTCACAGTCCGCACACCCAGTTGCATCAAATTAGTTAAGTATCTGCAGATGTTGCAGTTCGGCAGGGTGTGTGTGGTCTTACAAGTCCAGGGATTTCTAATTCTCATGTGAGTCATGCCAGCCTGCTTCTGTCTGGCTACATCATGTTGATGTTGTGTTTGGTCTGTCCAAGATGGAATTTCATGATTACAGCCACACACCATCCGTAGTTGAGCATGAGATTAGTGTGTATGTAGTCATTTGTGCATGACTGATTATGGTGGTCTTTTGAGCTATGCGTGATGCTGTGACAGGTCACACATAGCTGACCTAGGGGTGCTGTAATGTCTGTTGGATTGGCCTGTGCTACATGCGGTTAGCTGAGAGGAGAGTGGGTGCACAGAAGTGTGGTGGGTCTGTCTGCCGTGCCGATGCCACTGGAGCCAGTGTCACATCCATGCTCTTAGTTGCCACACAGGGGAGTATGTGGAAATTTGATTTTGAGGCCTAACTGCAGGTGTGATTAGCAAGGTTCATGTTGCATGTGAAGAGATGGCACACACAAAGGTAGAGGTGAGCAAGACTTGTGTTTAATGAATTTGTCATGTAGTGGAGACTCCTACATAATGGGGGCTGGACAAAGGTGGAAAATGTCTGAGAGTGTGTGGTATGAGTTTGGTTCATAGGCAGTTCTTGTGTATGAGAGGTGGAGTGTCCACATTGTCCCAATGTGAGTGCTTTACATGCGGAGATGTGAGTCAGAGTATGCGAGCTAATTAAACAGCTTTGCTCCTGTGCAAGGTATGGTAGGAACCAGTAGATGTGATAGGGGTATATCCAGATAGACAATGTTGGATTGTGGCAGGCCATGAAGGCTATATTCTGTAGCACTATTGTGTGATATGGCTGAGACAGTGCATTTAGGATGAGTGAGGTTAGTAGTTACTGTGCATGAGTCCATGGGGTCACTGGGCATGGAAGTCATGTGTGGGTGTCACAGGGCCACAGTGAGACATGGTTGAAGTAGTCATATGTGACAGAGTGTATGTGAAGGGATTTGCACCAGTTGTGTAGTTTAGGGTGCTGAATGGTGACATGTGAGGTGTTGTATACTTGATGTATGTTGTGTTTGAATCTGTGCACGCATATTTTATCGGAGTGACAAGCGGTAGGACTTGAGCAGAGTTGGGTGGGTGTATGGTGAAGTGCGAATGACTGAGTATACATGCATTGAGCTATGTAAGTGTTTTGTTGTGTGATGTGGTGATGTGTTCAGTGTGCATATTAGAGTGGGCTGTGATGAGGAGTACAGTGCATTGTGTGCATGTCATGTATGTGAGAGCTGTTGTGTACATGGTGGGGAAGAGTGGTGCTGCAAGTGTAGGTGTGGATGTGAGAAGGGCAGGGCAAATGTGATTTGGTATGACTCAGCGTGGTAGAGTTTGAGGACATGGCTGGAGCTTGAGGGGCAGACATGCTTTTCAGTCTAGCTGCACCAGAGTGGGCTTCAAATGTGCTTGTGTGTATGCTAGTTTTGATAGATGGGCATGCACTTTGAAGTGTATGTGGGAGGGGTCATCCCTGCACAAGTTGAGTTCATGCAGGCCTTGTGGTGATGTTGAAATGTACATATTTGTGGATTATGTGTATGTGAATATGCATAATCATTAGCCAGAGTGAATATGTAGATGTGTGATGTGTTTGCTACAGCTTGCTGTCTGCCAATGTATGTTCATTACTGATTGATGTGATGGACACTTTGCGAACATTGGCATGTGCAACACATATTGGCATCATGGGACAAGTAGCCTCCACCTAGCCTTGCCTTGTCTGAGGTGTGTGTGGGCATAAGTGGCGGGTTGCCCTTTGTAGGTAGTTGTGGCCACTGTTTTGTCATTCCTGCCTTTGGATGATGCCCTGGGATGGAGTTGGTGGTTGATTCTGATGTTATGTCATGATGCCTGAACACTGTTTAGCAGTCCATTGCTTAGGGGGCTATTGCCCCCTCAAGTGGATAGTCAAGAATGTGTGTTGTTGTGCCACATGGAAGAAGACTACTCCCGAAATGCATCCCCACACTTCCAAGTAGTCTAGACACGCATAGGTATTCCTGACATTCTGACTTTGAAAGTCCAAGGTGTAGGGGCATCAGGGGGGGTAGACTCATTGTGATGATATCCCTGGTTGTGCTGTGGACACTTTGCACTGTGAACAATCTCACATGTAACACTGGAACAGTACACCCAGTTCCATAGGTGTTGGCATTGTCAATATTTTGGAAGCGGGCTGAGTGTACTCACCTGATGATGACATTCCCTCATTGCTCAGACACGACATGCTATGGACCCATGTTCAGATTGTGATCCCAATGATGCATGAGCACTCTGTGAGTAATTGGCACACATTACGTGTTCATCACTTTCATAGTAGCCTCTGCGATTTTTCAATGAGGCACACTGCTGCTGATCAAGGGCGGGTAGTTTAGGCTGTCCAAGTGTGACTTACCTCCCTGCAGGGCCACTATATCCAATGCAACCTCCCTGCACCTGCCATGCCCTGATACTCATGGGTGGGTGGGAGAGATGACACTGCTTCTTGCAAGTCATGTGGCACAGTGCGCCCAGGTGAGTATGCTCCAAAGTCTGGCCACCATCCTCAATTTGCAGCACAGCAGGTCAGCGGACAGGATACTGGAACCACATTGTTGTGGCCTGGGGATGTGAGTTTGGATATTAGTGTAGTTTGCCAAAGCATCCTGACCATGGCCCACAGGTGACCATGGTGCACCTGCCCATCAAACAATGCCCAATTGCCAGCAGGGCCAATCCAAGGGTATGCTGCACACTTTATAATTGGACTCAACACCCAGAGGGCTCTATGGCCTTTGGCTGCCCGTCATGTGTGCCAGCCCAGGCTGTGACAGCTTCCACGCACACACATACAGTCCTTGAGCTGCTGTAGGTGGCTGGTCTGTCTGATTTGCACATCAGCCCCCCTATATCTCACAGGTTTTTATGGGAACATTTGTTGGGTGATGAGACTTTGTCTTTTTGACAGTTCCTCGAGCAGTTGCATCTTCACTCTGCCCATTCCTCAATTTTGCCTGTTACTTTTGGTACTACAGTATGGGAATGCATTTAATGGGAAATTAGTTTTGTCTCTGTTCATTTGGACATTCCTGCAGCATGTACTCCACCTGTAGGTATTGAAGCACTTTGCATGTGCACCAGTTACATTGGTCACGTACACATTGCTGGGAGTATTTGCCACCCCCAACCCCACATATTCTCAACAGTACTGTGGCTATTTGCCCCCCAAATCCCAGTATGCATCAACATTGCTGGGAGTATTTGCCACCCCCAACCCCACATTATCTCAACAGTGCTGTGGCTATTTGCAACACAAGACAGGAATTGCCTATACATTGCGGGGAGTGTTGACCCCCCTAGCCCCCCCTTTGTGTCTGATTTGCTGTGACTATTGCTCCCACCCCCACTTGCCTCTACATTGCTGCAAGTATTCCCCCCACCCCAAATGTAACTGTAGTTTCGCCCCTGCCTTATGTTATGTTTTCTTTCGCGGGGTAGGGCCGTTTTTATGTGGGGGTAGGTGTTGGACTTACCATATGCGACGACCGCGCCAGTTGGGGTTGTAATATTGGCCGAAGGCATAGAATATGGGGATGACGTGAGCGATGGGATAGATGGCTGCACCGTCTCGTTCGCAGGAATCGTTTTGTGGCGTGCTTCGGAGCTGAAATACTCCCCTTCTGGATGCTCTGAAGTGTTGTAAGTGGCGACAGATTCAGCGCATGGGAAGGACGCTTCGTACTTGGGCGTTTGGAATCGGGCTGGGAATATGCCTCCGGAGGACTCCATTCAGCGTTTCCGGAGAGTTCTCATTGGGAAAATTAGGACGGAATCGGAGTGACTGAGTCGTTCGGTAAGTAAGGGATTTTGAACATCGTACTTCGTCGTTTGGAAGAAGCGGCTCCCAGTACGAGTCGGTCAGAGGCTCACGCTACGGACGGCTCTGGGAAGGATTTCCTGATGGGATCGTACTCGACCCCTAAGGGAAGAACGCATGGCATAGAAATGAAGATACCACACATTGTATCTACATGCACACAGAGTTTGTGAGCATTCACAAGCTCCACACCAGCTCTTTCCCACCCTCTAAATTGTCAGATTTACACCAGTCAAGGGTTAAGTTAATTCCCTTTCCATTATGAAATGGGGAATAGAACACCCTCCAACTTCATGGATGTGTAAGTGAAGGGGTTTCTACATGCGGAAAAGGTTTTCATGTGATTAAAAAAAAGAAAAGATTGTGCAAGTATACGTTGGTTTAGTTTTTTTACTACGCGGAATTGTGCGTGCAATTCCACAATAAGAAGATACTACCATTCAAATCACTGCCTCGATCAACTCAAGCCTACCGATTACAGTCTTGCGTGCTACGCCAGAATGACAGAGGCAGGTCCTGAGTGCTGCCGTGGCTCCAGAGTTAAGCCGGTGTGTTTCCCACCCCGGAGCGCCAGAAAATCTACCAAGCCTGTGCCCTCGCGCTGCATCGAGGATGGGCTGAGGGGGGAGACTGAGGCAGCAGGCCTGCTTGGTCTGTTCTCTCCTTTTCTCCCCCAGCACTATCACAGGAGTCCCGTGGGAGGCCTGAGAGCCACAGCCGCCATAGCGGCACCACCGACGTCGTGCACCGAGGCAGGGGCAAGCGCGGAGGCTGTAGTCAGTGTCTGCAGAGAGAGAGCCCAGATCCCTGCGGAAGCGGCCCAGCCAGGACTGGGTTTCCCAGTGAGCTCACACTTGCCCCCTCTCCCTTACCTTAGACCCATACCCTGTAGCCAAGGGCCCATCACCTGCGTACATACCGGTGTTTTGGGGGGCCCATAGCAGCCCATACACAGCACTAAAAGCCCCATCCCGCTGTTGCTGGTGTCTGCAGGAGGCTGAAGTGGCCGGTGCCTGGTACTTTTGCGGATCCGGCCTTTGCCCTGCTACTTTACCTGCTGCTTCGGTGAGTCTTTTCACTCTTTGCTAAAACCTAAAGCTCAAGTCAATCTTTGAATTTACAGTCAGCATAACAAGGGAACGGAGGCCCAGCGCAACATCCTGAAAGGCACTCACCTAAAACCTAAAGTAATCTTGCACACCTAGGACCCGCCCGGCACGCAATTGCAATCTCAGAAATGAGAACTCAAAGCTCCCTCTTGTTAATGGCCCACGACAGAGCGCAGAATATGATAAGGAAAAAGAAATCTACAATTAAAGGTCCTCTATCACTAAATATGAGAAGCAGGAACAGGTGTTCACTTTCAACTACTGGTCAAGAGACAGGACAAGAAGAAGGAAATCAAAATGTATCAGGCTGCCAAGCCATAGGCAAACAGGCTGCCCCAACACCTAAACAGATTCAATGGTTAGAACCAACACACGCAGGCCCAAATTAAAATGGATTAAATCGAAACACAATCTGGGAATACTTCAGCCCATACAACAAAAATCAGATACCCCAAGGTGCCGTAGAGGTGCCTCTTAAAAATTTGACTGGTGAACTACAAACCACGAGATCCTTAAGTGCAATAACGTGGGGCCTGGAAATAGAAAATACTCTTCTGTCTCTTCGACTTCAAGGATCAATGTCAGAATTAGACCTCACCAGGGACCTAAGTGGCACAGAGTCTCCCCCTCTTCCATGCTCCTAAAAAAGAGGCTACCCATTGCCCCTGAAATCAAGGTAAGGAGGCACCCGGGGCAGAAGTGTGTCAGCCTTACGCCACTTGGCCAAAGTGCTACAGATCCATCACACAAACTAAACTACTAAGGAAACCAACAAAAAGAGGCAATGACGCACGGAAGTGCCTCTTATAGCCTACACCTCGACTGGCACCCATTGTCACTCTCACGTAGGTGCAACATTGTACCACCTGTGGACAGCACTTACCACTCAAGATCCAGTAGCAGAGCGTCATGAAAAGGCAGAAGTGGGGCCAAGTTGCAGCCTAAAGGTACCGCAGTTAACTCAGCCAGAGAACCAAAAGAACCAAAAAACATCTGAACCCAGGATGCCCCAATGCAAAAGCCCGGTGTCAGACAGGCAAAGCATGTTTGGAACACAGAACAGGATGGAAACAGTAAATGCCAATGGGCTTGACTGCAACAGGTTCTACAGAGCGCTTTCTGCAATAACAGCCGCAACTGCTATACACACTGATAAACTGGACATACAGATGTATCACTGACATAATAACGACACTACTAATATCGACCACAAAAATATCGACATCCTATACTTATTTAGAAAAATACACAAATATCAAAATAAAAATATCGCCTGTAAAAACACTGACATCTAATCTCGAAAACAAAAATATAGGGGCCTATTACGATGGCGGGTGGACTTTGTCTGCCCGCCACCGTAACAGAAAACGGGACCGACCACCAGAGGTGTGGCGGTCCCGCGAGGCCAATTAGGATGTGCCCGCCACACTGGCGGGCACATTCTGGACTCTAACATTGCGGCGGGCGGTGCTGTAAGCAGCACCCGCCGCAATGTTAAAGTGGCATGTTGTGCATTGCCATGCACAACGTGACAGGCACCGCGTGGTGCCTGCCACCTTGTGTGTGGCAATGGCCAAGTGCAGCCACCCACCCCCCCCCGGGGCCCGCAACGGGCCCCCAATGTGATTTACTGTATGCCTTTCCATGGCGGAGTCTCCGGCATGGAAAGGCATACCCACCGCACACATCATAATATGGATGGCGGTGCCTGCGAAGCACCGCCACCATATTGTGGGCCTTTTCCGCCCGGCCGGCAATCGTGACGATTGCCGACCGGCAGAAAAGCGGCGGACGGTCTTTCCGTCCGCCGCGGTAAGGATCGCCACCGCCGGCCGGGCGGTGGCGATCCGCCCGCCATCATAATAGGCCCCATAGTAAACAATAATATTGTTATCATTAAATAAACATACAAAACAACAACAATATCGAATTCAAAAATATAGACCACATTATTATTGTAAACACACAAATATCGACACCTTAAAAATAATAAAAACACAACACAACATAAAAAATATAAACAATAGTACAAACACACACAATATAATTAAATAACTAAAAATAATATCAATATTAGAATAAAACAACACTACAAAATATTTAACATAACTCAACTATCAAATAACTATATTTTTACAAACAAATTAACTAAAAAAATATAATTATTTTATACATGTACTACATTATAATTCACAAATTAAATACTAACATATTACTAAATATACAAATTATATTAAAATATTAAATCACCATTAATTAGCGTTTACCAAATAAGGAAACAACTGGCAAAACAATTTAAACCCATTCTTAACAACCAACAAAAAACAACTACAAACCAAATAAACCAATAACAATGAAAAAACTATTAAATGAACACTATATAAACAAATTTAAAATCAACATAAATGTGTATTACACCAGCAAACAACAGAAGAAGCAAAATCTCTGCCGGATCTGCAACATCACACTGCCACATCCAAAACTTCTAATTCAACTTTACAAAGTAAGTAAAATATAACACTTATTTGATAATGTAACAAAATAAAACTAAACTAATCTTAAACAAACTAAACAAATAACCTAGGGGCTCATTACGTTGGCGGACGGACTTCAGGCCGTCCGCCGTCGTCCCGAGGATTGGGCCCGGCTGCCTAAAAGGCAGCGGTCCCGCACCTGATATTACAATGCGGCCGCCACCACGGCGGCCGCAAAAGGCAGTGCTAACATTGCGGCGGGTGCTGCTGGCTGCAGCACCCACCGCAATGGTAAAAATGCAGGTTTTGCTTTTCCCTGCACTAAGTGGCAGGCACCACGTGGTGCCTGCCACCTGGTGCAGGGAAATGTAGAGGGGCACCATAGGTGCCCCCCAAGTGCAAAATCAACCTGCCCCTGCACAAAGGGGCCTGCAACGGCCCCCCACGGCTCATCCCTGCCAGCCTTTCCATGGTGGTTGAACCGCCATGGAAATGCTGGCGGGGATCCAGCAGCCAAATCTGTCGGATGGTGTCTGCTAGGCACTGCCACCATTCTGAGGATGCGGGCGGGTCCGACAGGCTATCATAACGATTGCCTCTGTCGGACCCTTGGCCGTCGGGCTTTCTGCCCGTCAGCACACCGCCCGCCATCGCAATCTGGCGGGCGGTAATTGGCCTTACATTGAGGGATTCACCACCATTGTAATCAGCCCCCTAATGTTATTATAAATCATATCTCCTCTACAGAATATCCAAACTACATTCAACTAACTACAAACAACATCCAAGAAGCTCCTCCAAAACAAGTAAGTATAAATTAAAAAGATACTAACCCAACAACTAAAACTCCCAACCCAAAAACCCCACTAACTACCCACACCCCAAAATACAAAAAATACTGTTAAACAAATATATTACAAAAATATACTTTTCTACTGCAGAAAAAGAAAACCAAGCACTGCATCCAAAGACCAACAGAAAACATCACAAAATCCAAACTTTTCTACAAAACCAAACATGTAAGTATAGTTAAATTTCTACTTTTTGTAATACAATAAAACCATGTATAAAATATGTAACATTTTCTATACAAATTTCTTATAACAGTTCAAATATCAAAAAGACTGAAGGTGCAAAATTCATAACACCGTAAAAAGGAAAACTTTTACTATGCTATATGGGATATGTCTACACCCAAGAAAAACAAACAGGCGACAAGATTCACTGGAAATGCACCAAATATTATTCCAATGCATGTTGTGGGAGGGCAACAACAAAGGAAACTACTGTAATAAATGTCAAAGAGCATACCCACCCCCCTAATATAGCAGAGATAGAAGTAAGAGATGTTTTAGAAACTCTTAAGGAGGCTAGTACTAGCTCTCAGAAACCTACAACAGAAATACTAAAGGCCATCCTACCCCGAGTTCCTGAACATGTAACTGTACAATTACCCTCCATCTCAACTTTTAAAAGAATAATTGCTAGAACCAAGAAATCTACTACTGACACCACACCTGCCCCAAAAACATTCAGTGAAGTTCAAATACCACCTGAACTAACTCTAACTCATAACGAAGAACAATTCCTTCTTTATGATAACAAATCTACTGAAAAATAATTTTAATATTTGCAACTCCCACAAACCTACAAAAACTTCAAACTTGTGAAACATGGATGATGGATGATACATTTAAAATATGTCCCAAACCATTTTTACAATTATACACAATCCATGGACAGTATCACAATAGCAACACCCCCTTCATTTATTCACTGTTACCAAACAAACAAACTACCTAAGTAGAACTGCTAACAAAAATAAAGCAAGAAACTATTAACTACTACTCACAAACATTATCATAGACTTTGAATAGTCAATGATACAAGCCATCCTGAAAAATTACCCTCACAAAGCAATACAAGGTTGCTATTACCACTTTAATCAAAGCATATGGAGATACCTTCAAAAATCTACCCTTAGGGCCCGATTCTGATCTCGTAAAGGAAGGCCTCCAAACAGGATTTGTAAAGACCAATTCCCATTCGGAGCCCATTGTTCCGCCCGAATCGTCCCCCGTTCCTAATGAGCAAGTACGATGCGAGTATCCTGTATGCGCCGTGCGAATCGTTTACGAACCCGAACCTGTCCGTCCGACACGTTCGTAGCCGAATCATGCCGTGCAATGGAGCCGTTTTCCGACCGAGCGAGTTCGATGCACGAATCGGACAGCTGTATCATCTCGGTCTCATCAAGACGAAACGACTGTCGGATTCGGACTTTGGTGGGCCATAGCAGGCCCCTCTTTACCCGGAGCCCTCCGATTCGGTCACGGGGGTGCGCATGGGTCCCCCCGATCCAAGCATGCACAGTGTGGCGAGCCACATGGGGTGCCCGCCACAGGGTGTACGCTTTTCCCCACGACCCCTTTTTTTTGCTATGGGAGCCTGTGTACGCGTCTGTACACGGGCTCCCATAGAGTTCAATAGGAGTCCGAGCGAGTCGAGTCCGTAAGCATACGGCAGCATCGTACTCGCTCGTTCGGACTCCCAGAGCACGTCTCGCTCGGAAAGCCCTCCAGATCCGAGTCGTATGGAAGGCTTTCCTTACGAGATCGGTATCGGGCCCTTAGTATAGAAAATGCAACTAACAGCAACTTTGCATATGAAATAAAAAAACTAATTGCACTAGCCTACGTCCCAATAACAGAAGTTGCTGAACACTACAATTTATTAATTGAAAGCACCTACTACCAAACCAATAAACATAAACTAAGTCCCCTACTAGACTATTTCGAGGATACCTGGGTGGGAAGACTACATAGATCTGGACATAGAAAACAACCAAAATTCCACATTCCATGGTGGAATGTATACAACAGTACCCTAAACAAGGAAGCAAAAACTAACAATGCTGTGGAAGGATGGCATAATGCCTTTCAAGCCACAATGGGCAGAACCCAACCAACCCTACATAAATTACTAGAATCAATCCAAAAAGAACAAAGCTAACAACAACTAAGACTAGGGCAATCTGTAACACAACTATGTCCAAAATTAACAAAACAAACTAAAACAATGTATGAACATTTACAATTCAAAGTAAGGCTCTACCCAAACACTAAAGGACCAGAATACTTGGAAACCATAGCAAAATCCATACTCTACAAAAATTCCACACCTACATAAAAAGCACCAATTTCTAAAGTAAATTCCTAACGAAACCTTTAAAAAAAATTAAGGGGTCTATTACGATGGCGGTCGGATGTCCACCGCCGGGCCAGCGGTGGCGCCCGCCGGACCGGCGGTGGACATCCGCCCGCGATCGCAACCAAGAAAACCGCCGGTCAAATTAGGATGGCGGTGGTGACCGCGGCGGTGGGAAATTCCGACCGCCGCTTTTCCGACGGTTGCCATCCGCACTCCTGCCTGGCGGACGGAGCAGGACCGGGATAATGGTGGCGGTGCAGAGCAGGCTCCACCGGCAGGATTATGATGCCGGCGGTAGCCAGCCTTTCCTCAGCGGTCAAACCGCCATGGAAAGGCATGCGGAGATTGTCTTCCGGGGGCCTGTTGCGGGCCCTCAATGTGTGGGGGGGTGCACTGGGGTGGTACCCATGGTCCCCCCCTACATTTCCCTGTACCAGGTGGCAGGTACTGTGCAGTGCCTGCCACGCAGTGCAGGGAAATGCAGGACATGCTCCTTTCGGCATCGCGGCGGTGCTGCGGGCAGCAGCAACCGCTGCAATGTTAAGGCCCGCGAGCAGACCGCCGTGGTCGGATTTCAAGCGTGGGTCATTGTAATTCGACCGGCGGTGATGTCGCGGTCCATGCGGGTGGTCTTTTCCGCTACCATGCCGGTCGGGGAGGTTTCCCGACCGCCATAGTAATAGGCCCCTAAGATATCAAATATAAATATAATGTCAAATAATATATTCTTATAAAAAAATATTTTACATAATAAAAATATTATATATCTTTAAAAATATCAATAACAAATGTATAAATAACATTTCCCACCCACTATAAATAATTTCAAGATACGATTTTGTAGCTGAAGAATATCATCCACAAAGCAAGTAAAAAATCCAAACTTGTAGAAAAAACAATATTTAAATAAAAATGACCCAAAACAAAATGGAAAAATACAACTGTACAAAACGAACTCTTCCGACAAAATATCTGTAGTGAAGAACCATAAAAACCGGAAAAATAGATTAAAAAAAAGAAACGCTCTATGAAAACCCGAAAAATAAAGTACATGTAAAATAATTATTAGTTTACTTGAAACTAATACACATTTCCTCAAAAAATAAAATAAAACAAACATTTTTCCAAAGCCAAGTTTGGAACGAACAGTACCTGAAGAAAAAAAAACACAAATCCCTCCCGCATAAACATACAGTAATAATACTATAAAACAAACAAAAACATACTTACAATCCCTCAACACATACTACTCTACATATAATTAACAATCTAAAACATACCATAACACTAACCTTACGACGCACTAACCACCTTTCACATGAAATAATCTACCCAATGCACCACACAGCAACCAAAAACAATGTACAAACACTAAATAGTACCTAACTACCTTCCCCCTACTCCTAAATTACCTAAAAAAGTAATTAAAGTAAACTTACCTTAACCGATGTGACGCAGCTTCCAACCGCAAGCTTCTCCATTCAAAAACGACCAAAAAACAACACTGATAGACTAAAAAGTACAAGTTACTGAAAACAAATGGCCACCTAATTGAACTAAAAAAAGACTATTCCCCATTACACTCAATGTAAAATGAAAATCTTAAATAAAGATATGTATAAAAAAATACATATCAATGTTACAAATTTAAAAAATGTTTATCTTATGTTAAAAAATGTACAATGTATAGTAACAAATATTACAACAACATTTTTTACTATACATTAAAAAAATTCATGTCTTTTTGTTATGAAAAAATATTATTTACTGTTTATAAAACTATGGAAAAATTGTAAAATGTTAAAAAAAGAATGTATTTTTACACAGTGCTT
The DNA here is from genome assembly GCA_963921515.1 of Calotriton arnoldi. Lineage (NCBI taxonomy): Eukaryota > Metazoa > Chordata > Amphibia > Caudata > Salamandridae > Calotriton > Calotriton arnoldi. The sequence continues at coordinate 1,990,314 of CAWUFW010000577.1, read as the reverse complement.
TCCTAACTTTATAATGTTTATTTTTCTTATACATGAACTATACTATATGTACTATAATATTGTTTAATATCAAAGATATAAAAAATTCAAAAAGAAAATGCAACACAAAAATGTTTAGAAAATATATATTGAATAATAATATAGACTGTATATAATTATTTAATATATATTTTAAAAATAAAAACATTGTATAACTGTTACAAAATAAATATTAAATGAATATATGTATGCAAAGCACCCAATTCAGGGCCCGATTACGATGTGGTTAGGAAAGCATTCCCACCTACGGCCCCATTACGATGCGGTTAGGAAGGCCTCCTAACGGCATTTGCTCCTTCCGAATCGGATCGGGAACCTGTCTTCCCGACCGAGGGCCAGATTACGATGCGGTTAGGAACATAGGCAGGGTATGCCCAGACGTGGGTCCCTTGCTCACTTTGCCACTGGATTCAAGATAGCCTGGCTGATGACGGCTGTAAGCCAGAAACCGGTCCCAGGATGCTTGTTTCCGGTCCAGGGAAGACATGGCTTGGCAGTTACGGTCTGGACTGTTCCCATGAGGCACAGGGTCAGACTGATTTGCATATGGCCATGTCTGAACTGGGGTGGCGGAGTGAGCTAAAGAATGATGATGGATTAAACCCAGATCAGTTGACTGGGGGTGAGGGCTTGCAATGTTCAACACTCCGTCCATCATCCCCTTTGGTTTTGCTAGGAACATAGGCTCCCATAGAAGTCAATGGGAGTCCAACCAAATCGTATCTGGAAGCATCTGTATGCATCATACTCAGTCGGTCAGACTCTCCCGAGCCGAGACGATCGGAAACCATTTCCAAACCGATTCGATAGAGAAGATTTCCTAACCGCATCGTAATCGGGCCCTAATTGTTCTTACATTTGAAAAAAATGTATATGTTTACCAACTTTTGCATTATATAAAATAAAAAATGTTGAATAATTACAGTTTAAAAATATTACCAGTGCGTGGCCAAAATCAACTGGTTCAATAATGCACTTAAACATCAGAAGCAAACGGTAAAAGCAGTGAAGGCAAAGCAACACGCACATGCACTCAGATCCAACTTGTCCACACTCATAGAGCTAAGAAGAGAGTACCAAAAAGCAATCTGGAAAACAGAGCGTGCAAAGAGTGAGCAAGACCGGATTAAAGTCATACACACCTGCAAATCAAAGAATAACAAACTTTTATGGGCCCTGATCAACCAGCTAGAACACGGCATGACTTTCCCTGCAGGCAACCACGTTCCTTTACACACCTGGTTAGCGCATATTGGCAATCTGCACCACCCTGGAGATTCAACAACATGGTATATAGATGACAATAGTGACTTACCAAGCCTCTGCTTCTCAAAAACTGTAATAGAAGCCCAGATTAAGAAAATCTGAGGAAACTGGGCCCCGGGCTCAAATAGATTGCCAGCATGATCTGGGACTGTGGAGCAAACAACGTCTCCAGCTGTTTAATTTCTATCTCCAAAAAAACAATATACCAGAGACTTGGCGCAGGTCCATTCTCCACCCCATTTACAAAAAAGTCCCCTACTTGAACCCAGACAGTTACCGAATGATCACCCTATTAGACAATGATTCAAAGATCTTAGCTGGCATCCTGTTACAAGAACAAGGATGTTGGGCGGAAGAAGCAGGATTGATCTCACAAAACCAAACAGGCTTTCGGCCCAAGTCATGTACCACCGACAATCTTGTAGCTCTCTCCATCCTCTTTGACAAATAGACTCAGAAAAAAACAGCTGCTTTATACAAGTTTTAATAACTTTTCAAAAGCTTTTCACCACATGGACAGGAACCTACTGTGGCACAAACTGGCACAGTGAAAGATCCCGGCAAATGTATTATGAGCTGTGCAGCTTCTGTACTCTGAAACCTGGGCAAAGGTGAGCCTTGGCGTGGAACAAGGGCCTATCCCCGGCAATAAGAACTGGGCAAGGTCTAAAACAAGGGTGTATCCTCGCCCCATTTCTGTTCAATCTGTTTCTCTCCAATCTAAGCAAATTTCTGGATGATGCGCATTATCATCCCCCAAAACTGGGACAACAATTGTTGACATCGCTACAATACGCAGATGACATTGTATTGATGAAATTAACTCTAATTGGTCTGCAAAATTTGCTGAATGCGCTGGCCCTTTACTGTACACAAAACCGCATGACAGTGAACCTAGAAAAAAAGAAAATAGTAATTTTTGGAGGCGACCACAAGAGGGTAAAATGGCATCTGGGAGGCAACTTGGTGGAAAAATGTTCCAGCTACAAATATTTAGGGGTACGGCTCCAAGATCGCCATTCCCCATACTCCTCCTAAACATACTAAAACCTTGCTTGGCTTCACTCATTACCGCTTTTCAAAAGACATTTAGTACAATCCCTACACCAACCTGGAAACCAGCCCTGACGCCAATCAAAGCTAAGCTGAAACCACTGTTAGCCTACAGGTCAGCAGCCCTCCCAGGAAAGTTATGCTTATTCCTGACTAACTCACAAGGCAAGGCTTTCCACCTCATATTTCATCTCCCACAGTATCTCACCTGCACAGATCCACCTAGAGTTCAGACTACAAGACCAATGGCAAGCACAGCAAGGTGTCTTTCTAAAGTACATGTGTTTATTAAGAGAGGCCAGGCCGAACACATTAGGATCTCTTATCTGGCTAGAGATTCAAGAAGGCAGCAAACCGAATTGTTGGGCCTTCCTTCGCTAGCAGCGAGGCCCTAGAGGCGTTGTATGCACACCATCTTTGAGAAGTAAACCTACCCCACAACGCTTTCAAGCTCACCATTAATAAACAAATAAAACGACTGTCTGTGAACCAAAGACAAGGAATCTTTTTAAAACCGTAAGCACTCCTGGGCATGTATGAACACATACACATCGCTGAACACACAGAGCTATCTGTTCGAAACGATTAAAGGCATTCATAAATCCAGGTTTTTAGCTCTGAGGTTTGGCCTATCACCAACAAGTGAGGCACTGGCAACATGGGCTCCAAACCCTACCTCAACCTTCTGCTGACTGTGCCTGGGACAAGAAGAAATCTTCTTGCACATATTGTGCAAGAAGGTAGAAAGCTCATATGCAAGATGGATGTGGCCTAACGGGTAGAGTGGTCGACCTCGGAGCTGGGGAACCGGTTCGAGTAGCGCCAGGGACGCTCAACATCCTGTTATAATGGGCAAATCACTTAATCTCCCTTTGCCTAACAAAATAAGAATGTGTTCGTCTGTAACGCAACTGGTGCTCATGTAAAGCACTCGATACCTTGAGTCGGGTCTAGTTCGCGCTATATAAACATCCCCACCCCCCAACAAAAAAAAAACATCTTCAATACTTACAGTATCAGGACATGTCGTCATGCCCTTTTCTGCTTACAAGGCTTGAGCGCCCAGGTAATAGTCTGTCGGGCAAAGTTCATCCCACCGCTGAGAAACTGCTCACACGGCGGTCTAAAACATTCTGACACACTGGAGCATTCTTAAAATGCACATATTTCTCGACTACATCTGACTGCGTTTTATGGATTGAACCGAGATCCACAGCCGGGCTTTGATTTTTCACGCACGCTCTGTTGCACTTTTCAAGCACTTTAACTGTGTGGCATCGCACCATCATCGGATAACCACTGCAACAGCTCAATGGCGACGGTGCCCACAACTTGAACGAACAATCAGTCGGCACAGCCGTTACCTAACATCCGGATTTCACCTGAATGCACTTTAAGACTTGAACCAAGAGCCGCAGCTGGGCTGCTTACGCACGCCCTGTTGCACTTTTTAAGCACTGTCGCTTTAATTGTGTGGCGTCGCACCATCATTGGACAATCACTGTGACGGGGCAACGGTGCCCACTACTTGAACAAGCAACCAGCTGGCACAGTAGTCATCATCAACTGACCCTTCGGTAACTTCAAGACCAGTACTCTCATCATTTAGCACAGTTAGTAGAGACTTGATCAAAAAGGTTTTCAAAAGGTCCCCTTAGACTATGTACATGGTTTTTGTCTACTCATTTTACCTTTTTGTTTTTTAACCCATTGTTTTTATCATGTAAGAGATCTAAATAACTGTATCGTGATTAATAAAATCCATTACATTGTTCAATACCACTCAAAAGTCACATGACTTTCAAGGGAGTATGGCTGGAAACTCCATGCCTGAACATATCAGAAAGGCCAACTCAGAATCTATATTCCGTAAATCCTTGAAGGCCTGGCTCTTTGGCCTTCCTTAGTACCCAGAGGCATTCCACAACTTGCCCTCACGGCCTCACCTTCCTTGTCTCCGTTGCTAGCTCCGGGGCACCTCCGTTGGGGGTAGCCGCGCGCTCTACAAGCCACAAAATAAATAAAATAAAAAACCTGTGACAGACTCAGCTCCCCAGACATACTTTTGGAAAATGTTATGGATTCCAAATAAAGCCTAAAGGCACGTTCGAGCGGGAGAGGAAATGTACTAATTTCCTTTTACGCATTTTTTCTGTGAATCGGGACCAAAACGTTTAAGGTGACTTGCTGAAATACATTATAGAAAGACAACATGGTGGAGATGAAGGCTAGAACAGCGCCGCGAAGCTTTACTAATCGAAATGCGCCGCTAAACAAATGTATTAAATAAATGTGTGATGTGTACATATCCGATTTGTGCGTACTGCAGGTGGATTGCCGCGTTTCAAATGTTCTTTTTATGGCTAATCCATACAGGTGGCAGCCCCTCTGTAGAGAGGTTCGCTGAGGCGGATCCAGAAACGGGGACACTTAGTACAAGCTGTAAACCGAGACATTCGCTCCGAGGGGTCTCGCACTGCCCTGCGAACGTACTCCTCGTAGACCATAATATCGATGAACTACTATTAAATGCACTAAATGTATGCAAATTACACTGTTTTCCTCAAAAAGAGGTTTCGATGTTGCTGGTCATTTTTGGAATTTTGTAAACGCTGCAGGTCACAGCCTTTCGGTCACTTCTGCGCGCGTTTGATTATCAGCCCAAGTATATGTACAGGGTGGCGTCATTTTGTGCGGGGAGTGCTATTACATACTCTTTGCCAAGGTGGTGGCATCTTGTTGTAACCAGACGCCTACGTGAACCAAAGCAGAGGCGGGCCCTGGCACGGGAAGCAAACAGGTGGCCGACTTCCTGCTTCAAGCGGCAGTTGAAAACTACAGGCAGCTAATGGTAACGTCGTGTCCTGGGTTACATGCAACAGGCACATTATAATAACACCTCCAATATTTCTAAAAATAGTTCTAGAAATAATACCGAAGGAAGAAAACATAAAATGCCAGCGAACGTATTGCAGATAGAAACGATACTACAGCTAGTAATACTTACAATGACACTAACAAGTAGGAGCGGCAATAAACGGTTATAATTGATAACCGTAAAATAATAACAACAAAACCTATTATTATTACGATTATCGATGTAAAAGAAAAGCCTCCTTTTCGAAGAGACCCTTGCAGGGATATCATTTAATTCTTTCACCTCCTCCGGTCTCGACCTTCTAGTGGAACAATATATTCATTGACTCACTCAATATAATAATATACCAATAATAAAATATAATGGGGTAAGAATAAATGTGATAGCAATAACAATACTATTCATCACAACCTGTCCTGGAGTCACATATAATAGCTGCTAAAACGACCCCCCCCTTTATTTTCGAGGCATCCTTGGCGGACTTGAAGTAATTATTACTCGCTCTTCCCTGGTGCCAGGATTCCTACAAGTCACGGGTGCTGCGATTTTCCGTCTGCGCTGCATTTTCTTGGATTGCGCATTTTATTTGCTCTCTCGTTTGTTCCCTGGAGTTCTCTGCTATGAGCACTATTAAAATTCACGGACGTGGCATCGATACCGTCTAATATGAGTTTTGAAACCACTGTTGTTTAGGCGACAACAAAAGCCAAACACATAATAGCGATAACAAAAATAACAACAACAATAATAATGACATGGTGTTGCTATAAACTGTGAAGAGGTGCAGCTTTCAAGTGGAAGAGGGCGTGGCGTAACGGCCAGAGCTGCCGACCTTAAAAACGGTTAAAAAAACAAAAAACGGGTGTTGTGTTATTATATTAAGTGTGGAGGGTTATGGCGCACGTGGAATGTGCATGTTTCACAGCTACGTGCTCGCTCCACGCCATGCACGTGCAAGCAAGCCCAGGGCCTGGTGAGCTCCAGCCTGCGCTGTTAGCTTCTTCCGCCAGGGGGGCACACTGACTCACTCCAGTGTCAGCCAGGCCACGGAGTGGACCCGGGCTGCGAGTGCAGTTTCATAAAAACGAATGCCCCCGCTTCTCTCTGCTGCCCAAAGAAATGTTCCTCCGAAACTATTAAAGTATCTTCCACAAATCATGGCTATCACCGAGTAATATCGACCAATGAGATGCTAAGAAATTAGGAGAGTGTACAGCGATTTGGATAATACACCGTTCATCCTTAGGGAACACCTATATTGTTATGAATAAGTCTTTGATGTCCTAAATGCTCCTCCTCGTTAAAGATGCCTTTCTCTAACGTCTACAGTGGCAAGGCGTGCTTCCACCTCTACAGGGAGGCCAACTTCACAGTAAATAAGAAGGCTGCGCTTGTGCAACGGTTATTTTAAGTTCCAACACACAGGTCTAAATCTCTATTGGCAGGTATGAGGGAAAAGTGATTTTTTTCTTTTTTAATTAACAAGCACTCTGCCAAGAGCATTAAGTCTCCTTACATGAGCACCAAATTACATTACACAAGGTCAGATTCATATTTTATAAGCATGGGGAGATTTAGTGATCTGCACAGAATCACAGGATGTGGAGCATGCGCTGGGACTCGAGCCGTGTTCCCCAGTTCCAAAGTCGGCAGCTCTGCATCTCCTCTCCAAGTGCATTCTGTTGAGGTTGGTGCTCAAATATTTTTACTATGATGTATCAATAACTACAACATTCAAAAAACTACCATCCATCTCTTAAAATACAATATATTTTCTGCAAGTCCGCGTGCTTCTGTATACCTGCCATCTGTCTCAATTCAATGAACTCAAACTACGCCCTGACTGCATCTGAAAAAGGCTGAACTCAGTTGTCTCTAAGTAAGAGGCAAGAAAGTCCAAAGTGTTTATGAGGTCCGCATGTCCTTTCTCTCACCACCTGTCAAGGGAGGCTTTGAGATTAATTTGCGAAACAACATAAGTAGAGAGGATCAACGTTTGGGCTGCCTAGTCTTAATTCTACTTTGTGTTTCTTTCTCCCCCCAACTTACATTTCCTGTCACTTTAGCTCACTCTTGCAAGTTCTTTTTCATTTGCACTTTCTCTCTTGGTCACTGTTTCCTGTATTCCTCTTAATTATTCTTTCTCTCTTTTCTGTCTTTTACTTTCTTGCCCTGGGTCAAAACTCTGAAGAAGAACAATAAGATTTAAGAATTCTGGGCCAACCCATCGGGTTTTAAAGTACAAGTCGAGCTTAGTTATGGTGAACAGGGATAGAACTCGCGCTCAAGACTTGAGATGCAAAGGTATGCAGATTTTTTAGAGGAAAAATGCATCACAGAATATTCTTTCCCTATCCAAAATGATGTGATCGTTTGTGGCAAACCAGTATCTTCTAGAAGTATCTAGGCTTGACTGCGGTTCTCGGTGGTATTACCCTGTGTGCTATGGGGCCTAATAGTAGTAGGGATAATGATAGCTACACCACTGGCATTCATGCGTTTGCCGTTCATCTGTATGATTCTATATTCTACAAATCGGCACCGTTTTTTCCCCCTCAGTTTTAAATTGTTTGACTAGGGAAATCGGCACACCCTTGCCAAATGGCACCAACAGCGGCTGGAAAAAGTCCACACACATCTTACTACAAGGCCCGCGATTACGCGTCAGCTGCCCAGCGGGGGCAGCCTCGGGGGATCGGCCAAGCCATTCCGTCACACACCCGGGTGACTAATCCATAGGGACAGCGCTGGCAACACCGGCCACGGGCATCGGCAGGTGGCAACTGTTGTGCCAGGACAGTAACTACACCAGAAAGGAGAAAAAACGCTGCCTTCCTCCTCGTTTGCGGATCACCACGCTCCCTCCCCTAGAGACCCAGGGGGTGGAGAGGCTTTAAAATAATGCCCGTGCCTCCCCCAAGCGCACGCACTCTTAGCTTCCAGTGTGAAGGCAGCCTGACAGGCAGGAGGCGATGCCTCATCTTTTATTGTTTATGTTGTGCGCGGAAGGCTGTCTTCTCTTGAAGCCGCCCCTACGGCTCCCCTAATGAGCCGTTGAAAGGGGCCGTTGCTCGGGAGCGCGTGGCTAGGCCGGAGGAGGGGGTGGGGGGCGCGAGGTGCGGGCGTGCGCGCACATTGGACGGCTGCGGTGCCCTCGACTACTACCCCCTCCCTCCACCATTCATTTAATAAATTAGCGGCACGCTCCAGTCGAGCGCGAGCCCACCAATCACCACAAAGAGCGGCGCTGGCCGGCCTTTAAAAAAAAAAAAAAAAAAAAAAAAAACAATACACAAAACCCGCTTCACTTGCGGGTGAGGTGGGCTTAAAAAAAGGGGGGTGGGGGAGAGAGGGGCGAGTCTTGGCAATAATGGATTGAAAAGAATAATCCGGAGGGGGTAGGTGGGGATGCGGCATTGATTGTCCCGAGTCGGGGATATAAGGGGTGTTAGCGTGGTCGTGTGCCAGACACACAGCAGCGCGCGCCACCCATCACTTGCACCGCCATCATCACTCTCATCATCAGCACTAGCAGCTGTGCTAGGAGTCGCGTGCCGGGACACGCGGGCACCTTCAGCAATCCCCAGAGTTTGCACTTACACGGGCACAGCCAAGAACGAGGAAAACGCGGGAGCACGAGCTTCACTGCCAGGTGAGTGTAGAGCTGTGGTGATTTACTGACACCTAGCGCGTGGCAGCGCACGACGACAAGGAAACAATCGGTGCTGCCCCGCAGCCGCAGTTTTAGGCACTGGCATATACAATATGCGATTGTATTTTTTGAGCAGGGATGTTAAGGTTGCATGAAGCCCGAAGGAGACATTTGAAGTTTGTTCAAAAGTTTTTTTAACTGCACACCTGATGAATAGCGTGTTCGAGATATTAGGTTCAAGGTGGCACAGGAAGTGAAAGTTGACTATCATCCTTAAAGACCATTTCCGTTGGTAGGAACTGTTCCTCGTTTTCTGACACGAGATGTTTCGCTTTACAAGTCCCTAATAAACTGTGGATCTCCTTTGCCAACCCTGCAGGATCCTACCTGCATGCTTTTATTCCACCCATCCATCCGGTATGAGTCCTCATCCACCTTCTGTATCTGGACAAGCAGTGGATAACAGATTCAGGGGTCTATCTGGTTTACTGTAATCGCTACGGATGCACGGGGGGCATCTTTCGCTCAGCCATGCACACTTCCTGAAACAAATTCGGTACTGTACATTAAGTACTGAATATACACACATGCTGCGTTTCACAGACAGCAATATAAAACGGGACACGTCACACATCATATCTTTAGCAACATTAGGCATTGCAGGGGTGCACTCAACATTCTAAAGCACATACTCATCTCTTCTTATTCAGCCACGCACAGAGGCAGCCTGCACGAAGAAATAACAATAGCACATGCAGAACTGCATATGAACGCACCAGTAATGCACACGAAGTGGCGTTCAGCATAGGACCCCGTCCATCACATCTCTTCTCATACAGAGGCGCCCTTGCGCACATGAGCATAGTCTGCCCTGCACACAGAGCTGCAATCAGCAGTGCAATGAATATCGTGCACAATCACTGTACGTTGAGTAACATGATACAGTGCTGCACTTTGCACATACCACACTTACTGCTGCCTATGCAAAGGTTTGTATGCATGCTTTACTGCACACGAAGTTTGACATTTAGCAGGACGCACGCAGAGAGTCCAGTATGAACGTGCACTCAGAGTGTTTGCAGTATGCCAGTGCTGTAGGAAGGAGACCCTGTCTGTTCGCTGAAGTCTGCGTCCCTCTGCGATTCTCAGAGGTTCTGGCATGAGCGGGGACCCTTTACCTTATGCGTATTCAGAAACACAATACCCTCCTTGATCCTGTTTTGTGTACTGGGCTCACCACGGGTGAACAGGAATGTGTTAAAGAAAGATGGTACTGTGCAGATAGTAACGTGTCCTTTTCTTGTGCCCCGCAGGATGCTGATGAAGGTAGAGTACAGTGCGGAGGAGCGGCGGCCGGACTGCCTGGGCTACACCAGCGCCACCTGCAGTCCCGACAGCAGCAGCTACAGCATCTCCGGCAGCATCCACTACAGCGCTGGCTACTCCCCGGCCGGTTCCTGCAGCCTCTCCGGCGGCAGCAGCTCGGGCAGCGAAGAGGAGGCCCCGCGACCCACGGAGCTTGACCCTCAGGCCCCAACAGGCAGGCGGCGACGCAGGGCCGGACGACCCCCGCAGGAGGAGGGCGGGGTACAGCGGAGCGGGGAAGTCGTGCAGAAGGTGCGCAAGACCCGACGCCTAAAAGCCAACAACCGGGAGCGGAACCGCATGCACAACCTGAACTCTGCGCTGGACACGTTGCGCGGGGTGCTGCCCGCCAACCCCGAGGCCGCGCCCGACACCCGCCTCACCAAGATAGAGACCTTGCGCTTTGCGCACAACTACATCTGGGCGCTGTCCGAGACCCTGCGCCTGGCCGACCTGCAGGGCCCCGGCGCCGGGGGCAGTCTGCTGCATGACATGGCGGCACTGCTGGAGCGCGCCCCGGCCCAGGCGTGGAGCTGCGCCAGCTCCTCCCCCGCCTCGTCCTGCGCATACTCCCCAGCAAGCCCGGCCTCCGACGGGGACTGCTGGCAGCAAGCCCAGGTCAGCCCGCCTGTGGAGCACGCCACCCCGGCCTACTACCTGGCAGCGGGCGGACTGCTGGGAGAGAGCGCCCGCTGAGAAGGGCAGCAGTGACTATCAGAAAGAAGCCAGGCCGCGGGCATGGCTGCACGCCGCTAGTGACTGCCTTTAATGGACTGGGACTCGCAAGTTTCGGAAAAATGAATGCCATTTTTCTGTGCCCCCTACAATATTTATCCAACTCCAGCGGAACTTTCATGTCAGGCTGGTGTATCCATGTCAGAACACTCGCCACAGCCCTCTCAGGCTTCTACTAATATAGTAAAACCGAGCCACTGCCACAGAGGGCTTTCAAGGGCAACTGACTGCCACGGAGTCTCCCCACCTGCCAGTAGTTCTGCCAGGCTTTGGTTAATATCATGGCTGGGAAATCTCAGGTTTTTCAGGGATGCCGCTCTAATTTGGCGGCTAGGCGATATTTCCTGAGGAGCACTCGCATTACTTTCCAGTGCACCTCTGTACTGTTGCCCTGCCTAGATTCGTTTACAAATATTATATGCTGTAGATTAAACTTTTTGGGTAGGTGAGTTGACACATGTTGAATTAGCCCATAACACTCTAGCTGTTGTTTCGCTCATTGCCATCAACTTACAGCGATCCCATCCAAAAGTTTCCTGGTGTCATTACTGACTCCTTCTTTGCTAACTCCAGCCAAGTACTAAAAATGATTTATTGAACTGTGCCGCCTTTTTATGGGTGGGTTGAAATGGGGTCACGATTTAATCAGTGTGTATTTGTTCTTTCATTTTTGCTCTTAGGGATACTTTGTAATGCTGCAGTTGAAATCTTTTCCAAAATACGGTCATTTGTTACGAAATCTTGAGATATACACCGTGCACAGGTTCCTCATTCTCTAACCAATACGAATTGTTACACTGTATATTGTATTTATTTTTGTTATTTCAATTTTCAGACCCAGGACAAATGTTACTACTTTGTATACGTTGTATTTATTTTGTGTCTCAGCCCCCATACACAAAACGAACTGTAATATTGTATTTTGTATTTATTTTTCTACGCACAAAAAATAGAAATGTAAGCTTTTTGCGTGTGAATCTACCTGGCCACCCAACTTTTGAGTGTGGAGGCGTTGCTGTGTGCCCCACTTCATCATTCAGCCTCCCACAGATATGTTAATGTCTGACGGACAGGACTGTAACGACAGCATCTGCATTCTGTCAGACGAACAATGTCATTCTCCACAGACTTCACATGCGAGGCATCTGCTTTATTCCCACTGTTGACTGGAGGCTATGGGAATTTTATCTGTCAAATCCAAGTTTTTTACCCTCTGATGTGCACTTTGTTCTCTTTAGTAGACTCCGTCACAATGCCTTTTGTATCGTGCTCTTTTATCCCGGTTTTCCCCATTTTGCCATCTGTCTTATATGATTTATAGGAGGGTGGAAACGTTGCTTTGCTGCAGGGCCAGGTTAGGAGTCATTGTATAATTTGTAAGCTTTGTGAGGCCTGAATATGACAGTGGAAATATATGCCCAACCTCCAGCCAAACGAAGAAACGTGCTGGAAACACAGGAAAAGTCGAGAAGGAGGTTGGCTTCATACATTATTAATCGCGACCTTTCACGGGAAAAGACACTCTTTTTTTAGAAAAAGAATACAATTGGAGTGAAAAAAAGCTCAACCCACCAGCTGACAAGCAGCATTCTGCCCACCAGCCACAAACGTGTTAACTTTTATTTATTACAAAGCAAGATTTCACGGAAGTTGTGTATTTTTTGTATATTTCACAGAGTTTATTCTAGTATGTATATTCTGTAAGGAAGACATAATTATGTTCTTGTTGATGAACAATATAAATAAAATATCTAATTTTCATAAAGTACATGTTGCATTCCTATTTTTTTATTTATCAGTTCTATGGTATTGTTTGGACGGTGTTGACCTAGGCTGGTTAATGCGTGTGTTGACAGGTAATGCCACTGTTTAATATACTATATATATATATATATATATGTATGTATATATATATATATATATATATATATGTAGTACGGCAATGAAAATGCATATGGACCGATATAGTGTTATTTAGAGAAACTACTAATTATCACACATTTATCACTACAGTGCAGAGGTCTAATTCCATGTTAGTATCACAGATCGTGTGCACATTCCTTATCATAGTGGTTGTCTGGACTTCACAACGTTGCCTCCTGTGTAACAAAAACCAAATACATATATATATTGTTCTCCACACACTACAAAACCTCCATATAACCTTTTTCACAAACCTCAGTATAAGAATAATTACCACAGTAGTTCTAGTGTTAAATGGACATGTATCCTGATCCTAAAATAGAGGTTTTATTTGAAAATATGGAACTGCCAACTGAGCCAGGCCCGAGTGAGGCTGTGCTTCTTAGGTGTAGCAAACTCTAACTGAATCACACTATTTGACACATTCAGTTTTTTTATTTGAATCTAGGGGAATTGCACACCACTGAAAGCTTATTTTAGTTCTAGCTGCATCCACATCCATAGCAGGACAAACTCATGTCCAAAACTTGACTAAAGTATGTGGCAAGGAAAGGCAAATTGCACGGTGTCTCACAATTAAAGGCTAATGGTGCAACATATTTTTTGGTATTAGCTTGTTTAGCAAACTTACAAAAAGGGTTCCAAAGCTCTAAATTTAAAAAGAAATCTACATAAATTCAGTATATCCCATTCTAAGTGATATTCACCAACAATTAATAATACTGATTTACATGAACAGACAGGAACACTATTTTACTATCCGCGTACTTTCTGCCTTCTAGAGTAAAATACATTTTGTAAAATGTGCATGTAGTGCTCTGCAGAAACAGTCCTATATGTATACACGTCATGTAATAAAGATATGCCTCATCCACTTGGAACACCTCAGTTATTATATTCAAAAACATGTCTTCAGTTTCGGATTTAGCCTATGCTCACTCAATAGTCCATCTACTTCTCTTAAGAAATAGCCTTTCAGGACAATATAGTACCTTCATATTTATTATGAATGTTGCTATCAGAAGGAGGTACTTTACTATTCAAGACGTTTGGGATTCTTCTAAACTCAGATTGCACTCTTGAGAATTCAGATTGGACTCTTGAAGTGTCTACAACTCTGAAAACAGTGCCTGCTGTAAACACGAATTTGTGTGAATAGTGGAATTAAAAATTAATGACTAAGAAGGAAATATTCTTTACACCATTTTGAAGCTACATTTGAGGGCCTTATTACAGGTGTCCAGTTGAATTACAATTGCTGCACAAATACATGCATGTGCAGCAATCACAATTAAAAGTTATGCAAAGTTAATCACACCTGGTAATTACCAAGAGTAATACAGTTTGTACCCTTGATTACATTTCCATAGGTCAAACTGTTGGAATTTAACAAGGGGAAAGGCCTGGCGTTTACCAAGGTATGGAATTTGGTGTGGTAAGCACCAAAATGTGCATGTTATTCTAAAAAAATTTGAAATAGGTGATAATTATCACATCTAGTAAATTCCACACATCTTGATGTAAGATTTTATTGGGTGTGATCGACTAGGGCCACTCGTAACCAGGCCCTAATTTTTTAAGTTGATTGCTGTTTCCTGCTGTAGATAAAAATCCTTCTCAGAGTGCAACATTTGGAGATTTTAACCTTTTCAGTGTGAAATTATCACCACTTTAAATGTTGTAAGGCAGCTATTAAAAGCTGAACGCTGGCCAGTTGACTTTTGCTGTTTGTCAGATGTGGAGTTGTAACCTGTGCAGCAGTTTTGATAATTTTTTATTCACTTGAGGTCAAATCATTCTTTTAAATATGTAAATTATGTACCAAAGGGTGAAGTATGTGACATATGACAAATTCATAAATTTTTGGGGAAAAGCCACGGAATCACATTTTGCAATGGCCTTTTAATATCCGTCTCCACACACGTTGTTGTTGACCTCCTCATGTGCAAATGGTCTGATGCAGAAAATAAACATTTAGTCCCCTGCTAAAAAATTGGCCCATGCTACTATCTAATAAATCAGTGCTTTGTTTCTGCTGTCATAGTTCTGCTCATCACGGACATTTCAATGGGCTGTCCCCTTGTACCTGTGCTCAGGTTCTCCTTGGCAAAAGCAGCCCTAAAAGTACTTCAACTATACTGTGACCAAGGGGCTGTAGAAGTGGCTGGTGAGTATGAAACACACAAAAGGTGATGGGAGGCTGCTTGCAATAAGTCTAACCACTGGCAATGGCTCGGGGTAGCACTCCAACACATCATTCTTTTGCTCACCATGACATCTCAGTTTGGACCCAGCCACATGCGAATCAGTCTTGACCCTGCTCTTTATGGGAACAGTCCAGCCCAGGTCCTCCCTGAAGTGGAACACAAGCAACACAGGACTGGTTTCACTCAAGTTAGGGCTGTTCAGCCAGTTATAGCTTGATTCCAGTGGCACAGTGAGCCCGCGACCCACTTCTGGGCATACCTGGCACACTTAGGGAGTCAAATGCGAAAATAACACGGTGATGGATGGAATGCTTATAAATATGTAACCATTTTCATAATTTCCACATTGTTATCCACAAATTTAACATAGACTTATTAGGAAGCATGGGTTTAGTTCTGAGCATCACTTACAAAAGTATCGACCCTTCAAAATTTCGAAGTCAAAATATTGTGAACTCTAAATTAAAAAGTAAAATAGCAAAATTTTAGATTCCAAAATATCGTCCTAAAAATCTTTAGTTAAAAACATCTACAAAAATATAGATTACAATAATGTTGATTTTTAAAATTAACATTAGAATTAACAAAAATATCAAAAAGCAAATTATAGTGAAAAAATGTTGTTAATATAATTTAATAATATAATATAACATTAAGTTTATTTAACCCTTTCGCTGCTTCTGTCGGCCAACGGCCGTCGCGAGCACTACCTCCGTAGTGCTGCGCACGTCCGTTGGCCGACGCGGCCCCGCCCACTCCGCTAAACCGCCGCACCGCGGCGGAATTGCCGCCGCGGTTAAGTGGTTAATGAAAAAGAATGAGAATCTTTTTTTTAAATTGCAATATTTAAAACATATATTTATGATATTTATCATTAATTTATTTTGTGAGTATTATTTAAAAACATTTATAATTATAATATTAAAAAACAATAGCTTTTTGTACATTACAAAATGTGTAAAATAAAAAAACACAGATTATGAAATGAACATTTTTTGTAAACATCTATTTAAAAATAAAAGTAAATATCTTTAAAAAAGACATTTATTTTTATTTTGCAATATACATATATATTTTATGAACTACAACAATGTAAATTTTTTTAATAACTTTTATTTTTAATACATTTGCATATATAAACATACACATACTGTAAAGTAACAACAACAAATACATATTTATAAAAATATATTTAAAATAATGACCAAAATAACTACTCCACTTCAACTATAATTGGAGAAAGTGTGTCTATTTGGCAGATTTACCTATCTAATTCCAATTGATATTAGAGAAAGTACATATATTTAAGGGGACATTCATTATTCTAACTTAAGTCCAACTAACATTGGGAAAGTGTATATAATTGGGTGGCGTGGGAGCCATATTAACCATTCTATATCCAGTCCAGCAAAAATTGTGGAAAGTGCATATGATTGGGGTGTGGGGGCATATTTCTATTCTAACTCCAGCCCAAGAAACAGAGTAAGTGCATATAATTGCAGGGAGGCATATTTACTATTTATCTCCAGTCCAACAAAATTGGAGAACATACATATAATTATTTTTTGGGGGGGAAGGGAATGCATTTACTATTATAACCCCAGTCTAGCAAACATTGGGGTACGTGCATGTAATTGTTGGGTGGAGGCTCACATATATGATTCTAACCCCAGTCCAACAAACATTGGGCTAAGTACATTTTATATGGAGTGTCACCATTACTAATAACAGTAAAAGTTCAAAAAACACGACTTATTTAAAATATATTTAAAACTTTCATTTAAAAAATAAAATTCTAGTCCTACAGACATTGGTGCCTATTCACAAACTGCAGTTTTGAGAACATTTAGTAATACCACAGAGGTACTGCTAAAGTACCACAAAAAGTTCTTCACAAATTTACAAGTGTACATCTCCACCTCTCCAATCTTTTTTATGCACAGATCCTCACACATGTAAGTTTACTACTTAGTATATGTGTTAGTTATATTTCGGATAACAATTCTTACATTCATAAACCAAACTTTTTTTCTCCCAAATTGGGAAACTGTCAAATTAGTTATTTAGCGTACGCTGACGACCTTGCTATTTCTCGCAAATGCCATAGGACTTCAGAATCAGCTGAAAGCATAAAATTAATTCATCCAAAAAAATGGGTCAACAGTTAACATCACAAAGACGAAAATTCTTTCTTTGGGAAGATGACAGGGGAATTTAACTAGAAGTTAGGCCAAAATCAAAATTGATACTGTTGTCTCTTAAGATTATCTAGGCTTTACATTGGACACCAAGATAACTGCTCCCCAATATCAGGCAAATTAAAGTCTAAATCATCTATGGTAAATGAAGCCATGAAGAAGTGTGCACAAATATACGGCGGATGACCAATCAGTCCAACAATCCAAGCTCTGGATGCAAAACTCTTTCCAGTTTTAACATACGCATCCATGTCGTTTAATGAGAAGAATCTTGGCAAACTGGAAACTATGTATATACAAAATGTGAAATCTCTTTTCAAACTCCGCCCTTTAACCACTGATTCAATGATCCTTTTAGAGGACAACCTGCCACCTGTCGAACTGTTCCATCTATCTCATAAAATCTATTATTTCTGTGATTGTGCCATCTCAAATGAGGACACCTTGAGGGGTGTAATTTATCAGGACCTCATAAAGAACTCCTTGAACACTTCCCCATTTTCTGTTTCAGATATTGTAGCATCAATCAAGAAACATAACTTACACCTGATTAAAGACATGTTGAAAATGTAGAAACCCAACAGCAAAAGGGTCATAAGAAAGGGACTATATGACTCAATTTGGATGAGGGACTTAGTGGATGTGTCCTTCTATAAACTCTCAGGATACCTTCAGAATTCCTAATTGCAGCCTAGACAGAAGTACATTGGCTCTAATGTGGAGGCTACAACAAAACAAACATTTTGAAGATTTTGTTATCTTTATACTTCTTGAAATAGTTTAAGGGGTCAGGGAGCAATAAACACCCAGAAAAAGTCTACAGACTCTGTAATTATACTCACAAAACCATAGAGCATATTCCACGCATTTGTCCTGTCTTGTGTGACATACGTAGTAAATATCTGCTACCAACTTTTTGGAAATTATCACTGTTCACTAAAAGAAGTTACCAAGGCTTGTTTCTCCTTACAAATTAGCTTATTGGGATATTGATAAGGTTTTTGGACTTAGTTTATGACAGACTTAAAACAGGAGGCGGCTATAAGCAGGAATCCAGAGGTTTGACAAATTAGGACACACAAATTGATTCTATAAAATGTGTTCAACTTTGGTTTATGTTCAGATTTGCAAATTTTTCTTCTCACTTTAAATACTCATGTATGTTTTATGTAGGCATAGTATTTTTAAGATTATCAGAAAATAGCTGTACATTGTGTTTACATTTTTATGTGATTTGTGATATTTACTGTAATGAATTGTAATAAAATACACAAATAAAATACTACTACTACTTAGGGGCCGATTCCGATCTCGGCCGGTAGGGCTCCGAATCGGATTCGGCTTAACCGGATCCGATTCGGAGCCCTCTTTCCCGACTGATTCGTACGTGCGTTCGGCCGAGCGAGTACGATGCGAGCGCACGCGAAATCTCCGACCGACTCGTTCGCGGGTCCGAAGCGCTCCGACCGACTCGCACGGACACGGCTCGCATCGCGCAATGGAGACGTTCCCCGGCTGGGCAACTACGATGCGCGCCTCGAGCAGTCCGACCGACTCGGGCCGTCCGGCTCGAAAGAGCAGTCGGAGCCGGACTTTGGGGGTCCGTGTCGGACCCCCCTGTATGTGTAGCCGCGCGAGTCGCACATAGGGGGGACCCATGGGTCCCCCCTACCTGTGCATGTACGCCGCGAGTCGCTTCGAGGCGTACCCTCTGTAGGGGGCACCCTTGTTCGCCTCGCACCCATTGAGTCAATGGGAGCCCGCGCACGCGTTGTACGTCCGGCTCCCATTGACTTCAATGGGAGTCCGACCGACTCGAGTCCGATTGCATGCGTGCGCATCGTACTCGTTCGGTCGGACTGCCAGGGTCCGATTCGGTCGGAAATCTCTCCGGTCCGGCTCGGTCGGAGAGATTTCCGGCCCGAATCGGATTCGGCCCCTTAGTAGTAAGTATGGTAGGGCCTGGGAGAGTCGATGGAAAAATGGGAATACTCACTACTAAATGGAAGGGGTTTAGGGAGGAGTAAATAGGGGTTTGGGAAAGTTTAGGGAGGGGGTTGGGAAGGGACATGCACCTACCCACAAAAGAGTAAGCACATTGTTACTCACCAACTGCACTTCAAAGTTACTGCAGCTGAAAGAGGATCCAAAACAGTAGTAAATTACTCGAGTTGAGAGCTGGACTATGTCCAGCACTACAAATGGTCAACCACTGGTACTGTAACACTCAAATAATGGAGGTAGGATTCAAATAGAATCCCCATAGCAAATAATGTTAAATTAAATTACATTTAAAAAATGTAAAATAGTTAAGAATAAAAACAAATATAATTACATTTTAAAAAATTTTCTAAAAAAATATTTATTATTTAATAATAAAATATTTTGACAACCTTTGTCGAATTTATAAATTAATATAACATTTTTTTACTCAGCCTTAATTACATTTCTTTTAATTAATTCTATACATCACTTTTAATACTTTTTAATGGACAATGAATAATATTTTTTACTTCAGGTAGAAATTATTTTTTTACATTTAAACTTCAGAAAAACATATTTTTTTTATTTGTATTATTTATAAAAATGTTAATTTAAATTGTACTTGAGAGAAGCCTACCTTTAATAGAAGCAACATGGAAGAAGCTTCTACACTTGTAACACACCACTTTATCTTCAACCCTCCTTTCTCTTTCAAATGGTTTCAAATTATTACCTTCCGTAGCACAAACCCCTAGATGTTTACTATCAAGTCATTCTTCATTGACCTCCTTGACTTACAAGTCTAATTGCTCGATGGCTTTAGATTTGGTTGTCATTTCATCCAGTTAGGGCTCACCCATAATGTCTCCTGAATATTGTTCAGTTGTTATTAAAAATGAGTGGATATATAATCATCTCATTCACAGATGCCCCAACATTACAGGACATGGCTGAACCCCTTAATGCATTAAGGAATTCATCGAAAGTTTTGTTGGGTTTTTGTGCCCTGGTATAGAAGTGATATTTCTCTACAGCCACCCTAATGGAAGGCCGGAATCTCTGTTCAAATGTCCTCATTGCTTCATCAGATTCATCTATATCTCCTTTCCCTTGTGCAGGAACTATTCTGGAAAGAGTTCTCAAAAGTGCTTGCCCTGATCCCAGGAAGTGAAGTAGAATGTATTTGGTTTTCCTTTCTATAGGCATTTTAGTGGTCACAATGACCATTAAATAAGTCAGAAAATCCTCCTTCCAACTTTTCTGTGGGATTGAGGATCAACCTTTGCATTGGAAACATTTCTGTGGGGTATCAAATTGCATATTTGATATAAAAGTTGAAACAATGTAGAAAATGGGTTAGAAACTGATATAGAATACACAATCTCAAAAGCCACCATAAAGAATGGCATGGTACTTATCAATATGTTACAATTATGCAGGATTCAACAAATATTTGTAGCGCACTACTGTGTTTCCAAATACATGCGAGCACAATGCACATGATATAAAATAATAGTGCAAACCAATGTACATTAAAACAGATAATCAAAAGCAGTACTTGAATTATAATTATGAGTGCAGAGTGTCAAGGGAAATGTGTCGTCTTTGCAGAGTAATGTGCCATACAAGTTTCAACTTTATAGATGTGTATTGCAGTAAGTGTACATATTCAATTGTAGACCAAAGAAGAATAGCACACCACTTCAAAATTGGCCTCCACTTATGACTGGAATATCACACAATGAGAAAAGAAGTCTTTGTCTTTTCTCTCGAAGTGCTCATCACTCTATCAGGAGAGGCACGGTTCCTGCAGGTCCTATTCTCGGTGTTGCTACTTCCACTGTACGTGTGGATGGCAACATAGCTCAATTCTTACACAAGTGCAGCAAGCTGAAGACGAAGGCTCAGGTAAGTTAGGTTTTTAGTTAAGATGTTACTGCTACCCAATTCACAGAATAGAATGCTGTGAGGCAAAGGTTCTAAGGTGTATACTAAGGAAATGAGGGGCGGGGAAGAGAAGAACCATGGTAGAAGTAAAAAGGGAACAACAGGAAAATAGCACAAAGAGATATAACAAAGATGTTGAACATTTACCTCTTTTAATAATTCCTATTTGACGGTGGCCAGGATCAAAGCACTTGCACTACATAGGGCCGTAATACAGTGGAAGTAACTGAGTAATGCTACTATGGATCTTTCTATGAAACCACTACCTGTGACATTAATTCTTGGGCAGCTGCCTGAATCCAAAGTTGTGGCTTGAGTTTTGGCCTCACTAGGAAATTTTGATGCTAGCTTCCACGGATTGTTGTGCCCTTCTGGAGTCTGGTGCCGCTGCAGTTTTATTTTTCAGCGGCAGGAAATAGGGTATGATTATGAGTTTGGCGGTGTGGGAGCGGGGCGGCACGCCACAGCCCGCACTGCCAAACATCACCGCCACCTGCCAGATTATGAGTTTTCTCGTGGTGTGGCGGGCGGTCCTTTGGCGTTCCAATGGCAGTGCCTATTAAAAAGGCACCGCAATGGGACCGCCAAAGCTCGTTCCTGCATGGAATGTGCTGTCGATGCCGTGCAGGAAAGGGGGTGCATGCAGACAGGGTGCACACCATGTGCTCCCTGCATGCATCCTCAGGCCATGAGGGAACAGGGGGCCCTGTAGGGCCCCCTTAGTTTCCTCCCCGCCACAGGTTTCATGGCGGGCTTACCGCCATGAAATCATTGGCAGTAATATGCTTGGCGGTGCCGCAGCAGCACTGCCAGCATACTGCGGCCTCAGACTGCCATGCCACTGCCAGGGATCGCTGATCCCTGGCAGTTGTGGTGGTCCGACCGCCGTAGTTGTAATACGGCGGTCAGACCACTGGTGTGGCGGTCCCCGACCATCACTGCGAGTTTGATGGTCCTATGGACCGCAAACTCTTAGGGGCTGATTACGATGGCGGAAGGATCATCACCGCCAGCCCGGCGGTGGCGATCCTTCCGTCAATTGACAGCAATTTTCCCACCGCCGAACTACAATGGCAGTGGGAATCGCTTTCAGACTGCAGCGGTCGCAAAGACCGTCCGCCACGGAACCGCCACAGGCAATCGTTACGATTGCCTGGCGGAGCGGTCAGCATGCTGAAAATGGTGGCGAAGCCTAGCAGGCTCCGTCCGCCAAATTATGATGCTGGCGGTAGCCAGCCTTTTCGTGGCGGGTGAACCGCCATTGAAAGGCTGGCAGGGATTGGTTTCGGGGGCCCGTTGCGGGCCCCCCTTGTGTTGGGTGGAGGTGTTTGTGCACCGGGTACCCCCCTACATTTCAGTGCACTAAGTGGCAGGCACCGTGTGGTGCCTGCCACGTAGTGCAGTGAAATGCACAACATGCATTTTCAACATTGCAGCAGGTGCTGCTGTCAGCAGCAACCACCGCAATGTTAAAATGCAAGATGCGTCCGCCACGGTGGTGGTCGCATCATAATTTGGTGTGTGGAACCGCCGCATGTATTGCGGACGGTCCCGGTTACCACCACGATGGCGGATGGACTCCTGTCCGTCCGCCATCGTAATCAGCCCCTTAATTAAGCCCACAGTCTTAACCTTTGTCATTATGTAAAATGCCCCACATAGTGATGACAATGGTTCTGGTGAACCACACAATCCACTTTGATGGATCTCTCTCGGAGTGCTAGAATTCATTGCTGTATTAGCCTGACCAAAAAAGAAGCAACACCTTTCCTTTCATGCTTTCATCCTACATTAAATTTAAAGTTAAAAGTACCTTTAATCCTACATCTCAGTGTTGTATAAACAACTTTAAGTGTTCTTGAATACTTTTAACTCCAGATGTGCTTAATTTCGAGGTCAAAATATTGTGACTACAATAATATCAAAGTATGGACTATTGAGGTTCAGCATATTGTTTTTTTATAATAATATCGAAATTTAAAATATTGATTACTAAAATATTGTGTTGTTTAATATTGTTTTGTACACAATTTACTTTTTTATTAAAGTTATGTTGGTATTAGGAATCAAAATATTGGGCCAAATTACGATGGCGGTTGGACGAGTGTCTGACCGCCATTGTTTTGGGCACGAGACCATCCAACAAGGAGTCGGCGGTCCCGACAGCCCAATTATGATACAACCGCCATGCAGGCGGTCATAAACATGCCTTTTACTATTGCGGCTTGTGCTGTGGTCTGGAAAAGAGCTGCAGCACAAGCCGCAATAGTTAAAGGCATGTTTTCAAACATCTTTGCACCGTGTGCTAGGCACCGTGTGGTGCCTGGCACACGGTGCATAGATATTTTGGGGGGGCACCACATGTGCCCCCTGGGCCCCTCAGCAAAGGACCACAAGGGACGGGGGCCCTTCGAGGGGCCTCCAAAGTCCCTTTCCATCTGCCTTTACATGGCGCCCGGACCGCCATGTAAAGGCAGAGGGAAATGGACATCGTAATCCCTACGGCGGTGCCTGCGCAGGCACCGCCCCCCATTGTAGGGATTACTGTCCGACTGCCGCCCTGACGGAGCTCCATGAGCCTGTCGAATGCGGCGGTCTTTCCGCCCGCCCAAATCACTCCGACTGCCAGCATTGTAACCTGGTGGCTGGACCGATACTCTGGATCTCGGGCGGACCCCCACCAGCGGCCTGTCGTTGGCGGTCTACCCGACATCGTAATCGGGCCCATAATATAAAAATATGTTTTTTTACATTATTGGGCTTTACTGGCGGTGTAGGGTGAATAGAACATTATTTAAAAAGTCTTATTTTCTATGTTTTTTATCTTTTATTTAAATAGGTATATTGTGTATTTTATTTATTTATTTATTTATTTATTTCTGTCATTTATAAAGCGCATGAATCACCCCAAATGGGGTATCTCCGCGCTAATGGCGACTAGAGAGGCACAGAGGACTAAAAAAGTGAAGTTAATATTTAATTTGTGTATTCATTTTTAATTACTGTTTTATTTATAGGGTGGTGAGTGTATTGGTGCACAGGATTGGTGGTGTTTTAAATAAAAAATCAAGCAATTAGATTTTTATAGTAAAATATTTTTAAATATATCCGATTACATTGATTCTAAAATACATTCAAATATTCAAATATTTTGTTCATATTTCGAAATGTATCAAATTAATAATAATAAGTACTTAATATATTAAATATATTTCTAATTTTTAATATAATAATTTTTATTTCACCTAATATATTTAAACTAATTAAAGAGCTTGACTGAATGAAAAAGAGTCCATCATAAAAGATAAAGCTTGTGAGACATAAGGAGAGGAGGATTCCTATGGATAGACTCTGAGTGATGGGAGTACGACGGCTGGCAGTCCAGGCCATTCCAGAGTTCTCAAAGTTAATTGGGATCTGGATGCGTCCAGTTACGAAGCTAAGACTGAATAGATACAATGCTCATTATGGATAATAGTGTTGTCTAGCTACGTTCAACATTATTGGGACAGCCTTTCATAAGCCTTGAAAAAGCCCAGGCATGTGCTCCACAGAGGGGCAAAACACTTGTTGGCTGTCAGACGCGCTTCTTTTGTCAATGACAGGCAAGAGTTGAAATATTGACGGTATAACCGGATAAATAATAGATGCCCTATGCTAGAATCCGTTCAGAAATCTGTATATCCTGTGCCCTCAGAGTGTTCTAAATGAACTGTTATATATTAATGATATTGCGTGTTTGCATTTATTATGTATATGATTGCTAATCTCTGGGATAGAGGCACCGATAGGAAGGCATCATGAGACCAACCAAATATTATTAAAAATTCAAATTGGCTATTAGATGCAAGCACAAGGACTTAGGCCCTCTCTTCCCTGATGTCTGTCCTTATGGCAAATGTGTGCTTCCGGAAGGTGTCAAACAGAAGTTACTTGATGATGGGCACAGGGTCACATAGGAATGTCAGCTCTCAAGAATCTCATTAGATCCCAATTTTGGTGGCTCAGCATAGCCTGCAAAGCTGGCAAGTGGGTCAGAGATTATGAAGGTGTGCTGTTTTTGCTAAGTGCACTAAAACCTCCACCTTACCTTAAACTCCTGTTAAATGACCCACATCAGCATGGCAAAACATAACCTTGGACATTGCCGGACAGTTAACGCTTTGCAGAATCATTTTAAGTATGCCTTAGTCCTGGTAGACTACAACTTTAAGTGGCTAAAAGTGAAATTTGTTGAACCACCCAACACCATCAATGTCTTAGAAATTCTAATTGGTGTATTCTGCATGGAAGGGTTCCCTGACAGCTCTTTTAAAGGACAATGGCTTTCATCTCTCTTGTGTAGAGATGGAAAATTTCATAGGGAAATATGGCGTTGCTCACAATCCCTCTTTGACCCCAAATGCAATGGGCAAGTAGAATGGTTCAACTACTATCTAAAGGACAGCTTTGTTTTAGCGTCCCAGAATAGACAACCCTTCATCAAAACTATTTAGGGGAATATGGGTTTATAGGTTTTGCTAACAGGTGAGAGTCCTTTCTTATTTCTTTTAGACAGGATGCCACCCTCCCATGTTTGTCCCTTGTGGCTAAAACACTAATTTTCACATTTAAAGAAAGCCAACTGCCTGACATGAAAACTGTAGGAAGCAGAGTGTCTGATAAACAACTGAAATCCAAAGCTTACTATGATATAAACAACAAAGCTGGACTACATGAATCACTGACATAATATCGACACTGGCAATATTGACATACAAAATTATCGACACACAAATATCGACAACATAAATATCGACATGCTATACTTATTTAAAAAAATTCACAAATATCGAAACAAAAATATGGTCATAAAGAAACATCGATACAACTAATATCAAAATCAAAAATATCCTTAAAACTAATATTGTTAACATTAAATAAACATACAAAATAACACAAATATCGAAAGCAAAAATATAGACCACATAATTATCGTCAATACACAAATATCGACACTATAAAAATAATCCAAATAACACAATACATAACAAATAAAATATAAACAATATCACAAACACACACAATGTATTAAATATGTAAAACTAAAATTAAAATATCATATATATATATTTTTTAACATAACTAACACCACAAAAATAACTACTCTTTACAAACGGAATATATAAAATAAATTATTTATTTCATACTTTAACTACAGTATAAATTACAAATTAAATACTAGCATATTTTTAAATAAACAAATAATATAAAAACAATTAACTGAACATTAATTAGCATTTCCCAAATAAGGAAACAACTGCCAAAATCATTTAAAAACATTTGTAACATCCAATGAAAAGCACCTACAACTTAAATAACCCAATAAAATTTAAAGAACAATTAGACAAACACTATATAAACTAAAGAAAAATCAACATTATTTTATATTACAACAGCAAAGATAAGAATAAGCAAAATCTCTGCCAGATTGCTTCTACAACATCGCACTGCCACATAGAAAACTCCAATTTCAACTCACAAAGTAAGTAAAATATAAAGCTTATGTTATAACTTAACAAAAGATAAGTAAAGTACATTTAAAATAATTAAACAAGTAACGCAATATTTTTAAAAATTATATCTCCTCTACAGAAAATCCAAACTACACTCAACTAACTAAAAACATCAAAAAAGCTCCTGGAAAAAAAGTAAGTATAAATTAAAATAATACTCATCCAACAACTAATAATCCCAACACAAACGCCCCACTAACCACCCACACCTCAAAATACAGAAAATGCTGTTAAACAAATCAATTAAAACTATATGTTTTTCCTACAGAGAAAAACAAAACACTAAATCCAAGCACCAACAGAAAACATCTGAACATCAAAAAAGTTCTACAGAATAAAACATGTAAGTATAATCATTTTTTAAAAATACTGTAATACAATAAAAACATTTGTAATATATGTAACATTTTCTATATATATTTCTCATAACAGTTAAAACCTCAAAATGACTTAAGGTGCAAAATGTATTACTTCACAAAAAGGAAAACTTTTATTATGCTATATGGGATATGTCTACACCCAAGAAAAACAAACAGGCGACAAAATTAATTGGAAATGTAGCAAATATTATACAAATGCATGTTATGGGAGGGCTACAACAAAAGAAACTACTGAATTAAATGTAAAAGAACATAACCACCCCCCTAACATAGCAGAGATAGAAGTAAGAGACGTTTTAGATACTATTAAGGAGGCTAGTACTAGCTCTCAAAAACCTACAACTGAAATACTAAAGCACATCCTACCCCGAGTTCCAGAACACATAACTGGCCAATTACCCTCCATCCAAACATTAAAAAGATTAATAGCTAGAACAAAAAAATCAACTAGTAATACCCCACCTGCCCCCGAAACTTTCAGTAAAGTTCAAATACCACCTGAACTCACACTAGCTCATAATGAAGAGAAATTCCTTCTTTATGACAGCAAATCTAATGAAAAAAGGATTATAATATTTGCAACTCCCACAAACCTACTTAAACTGCAAAATTGGGAAACATGGATGATGGATGGAACATTTAAAATAAGTCCCAAACCATTTTACCAATTATACACAATGCATGGACAGTATCACAATAGCAACATCCCCTTTATATATGCTGTGTTACCAAACAAACAAACAACTACCTATGTAAAACTTCTAACAAAAGCAAAGCAAGAAACTAATAACTAATACCCACAAAAAATTATCATAGACTTCGAACAGTCAATGATACAAGCCATCCTGAAAAATTACCCCCACACAGCAATACAAGGTTGCTATTATCACTTTAATCAATGCATATGGAGACACCTTCAAAAATCTGCCCTTAGTGTAGAATATGCAACTAACAGCAATTTTGCATATGAAATTAAAAAGCTAATTGCACTAGCCTACGTCCCAATCACTGTAGTAGCTGAACACTACAATTTATTAATAGAAAGCCCCTATTACCAAACAAATGAACATAAACTAAGTCCCCTACAAGACTATTTCCAGGATACCTGGGTGGGAAGGCTACACAGATCTGGACACAGAAGACAGACAAAATTCCACATTCCATGGTGGAATGTATACAACAGTACCCTAAACAAAGAAGCAAAAACTAACAACGCTGTAGAAGGATGGCATAACGCTTTCCAAGCCACAACAGGCAAAACCCAACCAACCCTACATAAATTACTAGAATCAATCTAAAAAGAGCAACGCTACCAACAACTTAGGCCCTGATTATGATGTCGGAGGGATCGGAGTCCCTCCGACATCGTTCAGGAACTGGAACCGAACGACCTCTTGTCGTCGGTTCCAGACCTGCAATTAGGATGAGACTGAACCATGTTTGGTCGGAATCCTATATTTAACAATGGGAGCATGCATTCCGAACGGAATGCATGCTCGCATTGTTAAATGCAGAGGTGCAGTTCATCCCTGCACCTGATGGCAGGCACCCCAAGGTGCCTGCCACCGGGTGCAGGGATCAACAAGGGGGCACCATAGGCCGCCATTCGGCGGCCTGGCACCCATGGGGGCCCTGCTGGGGTCCCCCAAAGCAGTTTCCCAATGTCTTTTTGTGCCGGAAAGGCAGACACAAAAAGGCAGTGGGAAACTGCCATCGTAATCCCTCGGTCGGAAAGATTACTGTGGGCCTTCCGGAAGGCAGGCGGGCTCTCCGAGCCCGTCGTAAGCCATCCGGAAGACCGATTCGGATTCCCTTCCAGCCGAGCCCATCGTAATGGTTCGGTCAGAACGGAATCCGAATCGGTCATTACGATGCGGTAAGGATGGCTCCGACTGAGGGGCTGAGCCAAACCTTACCGCATCGTAATCGGCCCCTAAGACTAGAACAATCAGTAACACAACTATGTCCAAAACTAACTAAACAAACTAAAACAATGTACAAGCATTTACAATATAAAGTAAGACTCTACCCAAACACTAAAGGGCTAGAATATTAGAAACAATAGCAAAATTCCTACTTTAAAACATTATATAAACAAGAGAGGGACTGAGGGCGTTTGTTAGAGGTCCAGCACACATGCCCCCCGGTTCGACACTGATATCAAAAAGGAGTATGCTGTTCCTGAACTAGGGAGAGGAGGTGCAGGAAGGTCGTGTCCTGCTCCAAGGATGGATACAGGGGGTATCCCTGTTTGGGAAATAGGGCCCTCACACACCCAAGGGTGTCATGCTTCATCATAGGGCATGCTCCTCGTCAGGCCGGTGCTGCAATGCCTGACGGGCACTGTTAGAACTGGGGGTCTCTAGTTGGCAATGGTTTGCACCTTTGTCCAAATAGGGACCCTTGCTTCTAGTCAGGGTAAGGGGGCTACACTCCTAAAATAACCCCTGCTCAACCCTGTGGTAGCTTGGCATGAGCAGGCAGGCTTATCTCAGAGGCGGTGTGTAAAGCATTTGTGAACACATACAGTAATACAGTGAAAACACTACAGATGAACACCACCCAGGTTTTATAAAAATAAGTATTCTTTATATAGACTTAACACAAGACCCAAACGACAAAAATCCACAATACTGTAATCACAAATAGACTTAAAAATGGTAGCAATTGCTTAGTTCAAAGTTGATGGTAAATGCGACACGCTTCTCACAAAGTACCTTAAATGCGTAATGCAAAACAAACAAAAGGGTCGCAGGAAGGGTGATGCGTCGGTTCCTTGATTCGGGGGAGGCGATGCTTCTGTTCCTCAGTGCTTGCGCAAAGTAGGCGATGCGTCTGTTCCTTACCGGAGAGGAGGTGATGCGTCGATCCCTTATGGCGTTCCGGTTACGATGCGACAAGATGGCGCTTCGATGCGTTGCGACGGTCCGGTGCGATGCGAGAAGATGGCGCCCTTGATGCGATGCGACGACGTGAAGGCGATGCGTGCACGCCCGACGGCCGTGCGGCGAACTCTGTAACTTCTGAGCCGCGACAGGCCCTGCGACACGCTTCTCCGGTGATGCGACGACGACCCTTGCGGTGGCGACACGCTTCTCCGGTGATGCGACGACAAACAGCTGCGACGGAGACACGCTTCTTCGGTGATGCGACGGCGACCCTTGCGGTGGCGACACGCTTCTCCGATGATGCGACGGCAACAGCTGCGACGGCGTCACGCTTCTTCTCGTTGAGTCGCGCTTCCAGCTCCCAACGATATGCAGGCTTCTGCAGACAGAATTTGCAGCAAGGAAATTCAGGGGGGAGCTGGTAGTGAAGTCTTGTGTCCCTGAGACTTCAGCAGGAGGCAAGCACAGTTCAAGCCCTTGGAGATTCTTCTTCAAGATGATGAAAGTTCAATAAAAGTTCTTTCCTCTTTCCTTGGCAATAAAGTAACCACTGCAGGCCAACCCCAGAAAATAGCACACTGGCACAGGGGCAATCAAATCCTTCAGCTTCCTTGGTTGCTCCTCCTTGGCAAAGGTCCGTCTTGATTCTCAGAAGTGATCTAAAGTCTTGGGGTCTGGGCCCCAATATTTATACTAGTAAATCCTTTGTCCTCTGAAGGCAGAGGGTGCCTGTACCTAGCCAAAACCAGTTCTGTGCAGCTTCCTGGCAGGAGGTGGAGACAGCATTGTTGAAAGCAGACCTGGCCCAGGTAGCTGAAAGGAAATCTCCTCCCCCTACTCTCTATTCTATGAGGGCTCAGGGGAGTGAAAGGAAATCTCCGCCCCCCACTCTCTATTCAGCCAAGGTCCTATTCAGCCCAGCCCTGACTCATCAGACTGCTGGAGCCCAAGCCCTCCTGTCACTCACAAACCAGACATGCAATACACAACCTAGCAGAGGCAGGCTGGATGGTTAGGCAAGAAAATACCCACTTTCTAAAAGTGGTATTTTCAAACACAGAATGTTAAAACCAACTTCACTAAAAGATGTATTTTATCATTCTGAGTTCAGGCATACTAAATTCGTTTTTCTACCATGTTCCCTGGGTCAGTTAGGATTATAAGATGTTATAATCAAACTGCCCATTCTGGCCTATGGGGACAGGTAGCCTTGCAATAGTGAAAAACGAAATTGGCTGTAATTCACTATTAGGACATGCCACACAAATCAGGGCATGTCCTACCTCTTACTTACAATGCACCCTGCCCTTGGGCCTACCTTAGGGGTGGCTAACATGTAGAAAAAGGAAGGTTTAGGGACTGGTAAGTGGGTGCACTTACCAAGTCAACATGGCAGTACTAGACTGCACACAGGCTCTGCAATGGCAGGCCTGAGACACACTTTACAAGCTGCTTCTGTGGGTGGCACAACCAGTGCTGCAAGCCCACCAGCAGCATTTGATTTACAGGCCCTGGGCACACATGGTGCACTATACTAGGGTCTGACAAGTAAATCAAACAAGCCAATCAGGGAGTCACTAATCCATTACAATACTTTGCAATAGGGAGCACTTGCACTGTGGCACTGGATAGCAGTGGCACAGTGCCCAAAACATCTAAAACCAGCAAAACATATTAAAAACCGAGGAGACAACAGCAAAAAATGGGAGGGAGACTCACGCCAATGGTACCAGGTCTAACACATGTCCTCTCCAGCTGAAATGTGGGGAGAACTACCCACCCTCCTGGGAGTTCTCTTCACTAAGGCGGAAAAATCTGGACAATCAGCATTGGCGTGTTCTGTACCAGGGCGGTGTTCCACCGTGAAGTCCATCCCCTGTAGGGAAATGGACCACCTCAACAACGTTGGATTCTCACCCCTCATCTGCATCAACCATCTGAGGGGCCTGTGGTCGGTCTGAACCAGGAAGTGAGTTCCAAACAAGTATGGTCTCAACTTCTTCAGTGCCCAGACCACAGCAAATGCCTCACGCTCAATTGCACTCCACCTCTGTTCCCGTGGAAGTAACCTCCTACTGATGAAGGCTACAGGTTGGTCTAGGCCCTCCTCATTCATCTGTGAAAGAACAGCCCCCACACCATGCTCTGAAGCGTCTGTCTGAACAATGAATGGTTTTGAGAAGTTGGGCGCCTGAAGCACGGGTGCTGTGCACATGGCAGTCTTCAGGGCATCAAAAGCTTTCTGACAGGTGTCAGTCCAGTTCACTTTCTTGGGCTGCTTCCTGGAAGTCAGCTCAGTCAAGGGTGCAACGATGTTGCCATACCCCTTGACAAACCTCCTGTAGTACCCTGTGAGTCCTAAAAAGGCTCTCACCTGTGTCTGGGTTTTGGGGGTTCCCATGCCAGGATGGTATCAATCTTGGGTTGTAGGGGCGCCACCTGGCCGCTTCCTACCTGGTGCCCCAAGTACACCACAGAACCCTGCCCGATCTGGCACTTACTCGCCTTGATCGTGAGGCCTGCTTTCCGCAGTGCCATCAACACTTCCCAGAGGTGGCGCAGATGTTCATCCCAGGTGGAACTAAACACTGCAATGTCATCCAGGTAGGCGGCACTGAAATCTTCCAGTCCAACCAACACCTGGTTGACCAACCTCTGAAAGGTGGCAGGGGCATTCTTCATCCCAAATGGCATAACCCGGAATTGGTAGTGCCCATCTGGTGTGGAGAATGCTGACCTCTCTTTGGCCCCATCAGTTAAGGCGATCTGCCAGTACCCAGACGTCAGATCAAACGTACTGAGGTACCGTGCAGCCCCTAGCCGATCAATGAGCTCATCAGCTCTGGGGATGGGGTGCGCATCAGTCTTGGTGACTGAATTGAGTCCTCAGTAGTCCACACAGAACCGGAGTTCTTGTGTGGCACCAGGCACGGCAGCCTTTGGGACCAAGACCACTGGGCTGGCCCAAGGGCTGTGAGAGGACTCAATCATCCCTAAGGCAAACATCTTGGAGTCCTCCTCCTTGATGTAAGCTCTGACCCTGTCAGTCACTCTGTAAGCTTTGTGCTTAACAGGGGGACTGTCCCCAGTGTCCACATCATGGACGCACCACTCAGTGACACAAGGAACCAGGGAGAACAGATCAGAGAATTGTCCCAACAGTTGGCGACAGCCATTCTGCTGCTCAGGGGTCAGGGTGGTAGAGAGGTTCACACCATCCACTGACCCATCTTGCTCTGTTGCAGATAGGAGGTCATGAAGAGGCTCAGTCTCCTCCTCCATTCCAGCATATGTCGCTAGGAGCATGCCCTCTTCGGACCTCTCTAAGTGGGGCTTCAGGCGGTTAACATGCAGGACCCGCAAAGGGTTCCTGGGAGACCGCAAGTCCACCAAGTAGGTGACATCACTCTTGCCCTCCACCACCTCAAATGTTCCGGTCCACTTATCCTGGAGCGCACAGGGCTCCACTGGGGCCATGACCTAAACTTTCTGTCCAGGCTGAAACTCGATCAGAGTGGCATTCTGATCATACCACCGTTTCATCTCTTCTTGGCTGGCTTCCAGATTCGCCTAAGCGAGCTGTCTGAATCACCTAGTCTGGTTCCTGAAGGCCAGCATGTAACTGTATACATCCTGGGGAGGTTTCCTGGGAGCTTTCTCCCAGTCTTCCTTAACCAGACTCAGAGGTCCTCTTACCGGGTGACCATACAGCAGTTCAAAGGGACTGAACCCTAAGGACTTCTGTGGCACCTCACGGTAAGCAAACAGAAGGCATGGCAAGAGGACGTCCCACTTATGCCTCATAGGTTCCTCAAGACCCATAATCATGCCTTTGAGGGTCCGGTTGAATCTCTCAACCAGCCCATTACCTTGGGGTCTGGTAAGGAGTGGTGAACTTGTACGTTACACCGCACTCCTGCCACAGGGACTTTATATACTTAGATATGAAGTTTGTACCACGGTCTGACACCACCTCTCTGGGGAACCCCACACGGGAGAAAATCCCCATCAGTGCACGTCCCACCACGGGGGCAGTCACTGTCCTGAGAGGGATGGCTTCCGGGTACCGGGTAGCATGGTCCAGCAAAACCAGGATAAACCTGTTGCCCATGGCTGTCTTGGGGTCCAGAGGCCCCACAATGTCAATACCCACCCATTCAAAGGGGGTGCTGACTACAGGGAAAGGCTGGAGAGGAGCCTTGTGCTTCCTTCCACTTTTACCACTTGCCTGGCAAGTCTGACAGGTCCTGCAATGAGTATCTCAACTCTTGTGCATTTGAGGCCAATGAAAGTGGGTAACAAGCCTTTCAAAGGTCTTGTTCTGCCCCAAATGCCCTGCCAAAGGCACATCATGAGCCAAACCCAGTAGGAAGGCTCTGAAGCGCTGGGGTACCACCAGCACACGGGCTGACCCAGGCTCAGCAACCTTAGGCTCGCTATACAGGAGACCATTCTCCCAGTAGATCCAATGTGATCCAGACTGATCAACTGCTGCCTGGTTTGTGTCCTGTTGCCGCAAACCCTCAAGATAAGGGCACTTCTTCTGCCTTTCACAGAATTCCTCCCTGGAGGGTCCTCCATCTTGCTGCCAATGGGTCAGCTCAGGCAGGTCCTCCAGTTCAGCCACTTGCTCCCCTGTAGGTTCCAGGGCATCCCCCTCAAGGTCTGCCTCCTCCTGGACCGTGGGAACTATGGGGCCCGGTTTCCCGTGCCCCCTACCTCTTCTCTTTAAGGCAGGTGCCTGGGCCATATTTTCAGGCTCCAGGTCCTCTTGAACACCCTTACTGGCTGCCATAGACCGAGTGGTCACACACGCCCACTCAGGCAGACCCAACATCTCCAAATGAGACCTTCTCTCCACCTTAGCCCAAGGGGAGTTCTCTAGATCATTGCCCAACAGACAATCAACAGGCATGGCTGGCCTCACAGCTACTTGAAGGGTACCTGAGATCCCCCCCCACTCAAAGGGAACTTGAGCCACCTCACACTGGCTCTCTGAGTTGTCCGCGGCAACTACAGGGAAGAATGCATGGGGGACCACCTGCTCTTTAGACACCGGCCAACAACTGACAGCTGTCACACTGGCCCCGGTGTCTCTCAGAGCCTCCACCCTATGGCCATTGATGGTCACCCACTGCCTGTATTTCTTAGTGTTATCAGGCAGCTGGGTCCTAGGGACCATCTCACAATCTCCTAAAGAGACAAGGGACATTTCTGCAGGACCCCACCCACCTTGGGCACCCATCTCCTCCCCCCCAGGGCTACACTTGCCATCTGACGGGGTGGTGCACTAGGTGGTGCATTGGGATCCCTCTTGGGACACTTGGGATCATACCAATGGTGGCCCACTTGACCACACTCAAAACATTTAGGGGGGGCCCATGTGAACAGGTTTACCTGTCGGTGCCTCTGGCTTCTTCTGAGGGGTAGGCTGGGAACCCTTCCCTTGGTTCCCCTGGGAATTACTTTGGGGCCCTTTCTGGAACTCCCTCTGTTTACTCTTGTCCCCCCCACTCTTCTGCTGGGGACCCTGCCCACCTTTGGTGAAGTCTCCCACATGACCCTTGTGGACCCGGGTACTGACCCAGCAGTCCACCTCCTCAGCAAGCTTCCTAGGGTTAGTTAGCTTGCTATCAATAAGGTGCTGGCGTAGCTCTGGAAAACAATTAGCAGACAAGTGCTCCCATGCAAACAAATCATAGAGCGCTTCAAAAGTATCCACTTTGCTACCCTTTACCCAACCATCCATTGCTCTGCAAAAGAAAGATATACTCCACCCAGGTAGTTGCCTCCAGCTTCTTACAATTCCTGAACCTCTGTCTATAGAGTTCTGGCGTCAACCCATACCTTGCCATCAGGGCTTTCTTCATGTGGGAATAAGACATCCTATTCTCACTGGGCAGGTCTAACAAAGTATCCCTCCCATCACTAACAAAGCGGCCCCACAACCCCGCTCCCCAATCTTTATCAGGGACCCGGTAGGCCAACACTGCCATCTCATAGGCTGCAAACCACTGCCCAATATCTTCATGCTTATGGAAATCCTTAATGACATCCTTGGGGAAATATACTCTTCCTTCTGCAGGCACAGATGGTGCGCTGCCACCAGAGGGATTAATTTCTAAGCTTCCAGCTTTGATCTCCAACTCCCTCAAAAATCTCTCATGCTCTAATTGCACTTTCTCTCTTTCCAAGTGCTAACTTGTTATTCTCAAACTCCAGCTTCTTATTCTCTAGGTCCTTTTGACCCTCCATCTTGAGCTTGGCCAGCTCCATTTTATGCCTTCTATTTCTCTCCCTGTCCTCCGGCTCTCCTGGGGACAGGTCCTTGGAAGAAACACTGCTGCCTGGCGGGGAAGGTACTTTCTCCCTGGCTGGACCCAATGGCCCATCTAGCTGGCCATCTGTATCCTCTACCTCCTCCACAGGCTCTTCCACATGCTCAGAGGCATTTCTAGCTTCCAACCAGGCCCTCAGCGCCTTTTGGAACTCATCCTTCTTGGTGAGGCCTTGAGTAGCAACTTTAAATTTTTTACAGAAGTGTTTCAGCTGTTTCACAGTGTAGGTATCCACCCTTTCTTCCTCAAAATCTAGATCCATAGATGTGTTGGATGCTGGGTTGCTCATGGCAATAAGAATTGGTAGTCTTGAGTAAAAAAATAACAGTTCCAAGGAAAATAATTCTACCAAAATGTATGTGGTTGCGTTTGGTCTGCACTCACTAGTAGTGTACACCAATTACTGTATATGAGTCACAAATGCAAGTCCAGATCCTCACCGCTGACCACCAATGTTAGAACTGGGGGTCTCTAGTTGGCAATGGTTTGCACCTTTGTCCAAATAGGGAGCCTTGCTTCTAGTCAGGGTAAGGGGGCTACACTCCTAAAATAACCCCTGCTCAACCCTGTGGTAGCTTGGCACGAGCAGGCAGGCTTATCTCAGAGGCAGTGTGTAAAGCATTTGGGAACACATACAGTAATACAGTGAAAACACTACAGATGGACACCACACAGGTTTTATAAAAATAAGTATTCTTTATATAGACTTAACACAAGACCCAAACGACAAAAATCCACAATACTGTAATCACAAATAGACTTAAAAATGGTAGAAATTGCTTAGTTCAAAGTTGATGGTAAATGCGACACGTTTCTCACAAAGTACCTTAAATGCGTAACGCAAAACAAACAAAAGGGTCGCAGGAAGGGTGATGCGTCGGTTCCTTGCTTCGGGGGAGGCGATGCTTCTGTTCCTCAGTGCTTGCGCAAAGTAGGCGATGCGTCTGTTCCTTACCGGAGAGGAGGTGATGTGTCGATCCCTTACGGCGTTCCGGTTACGATGCGACAAGATGGCGCTTCGATGTCTTGCGACGGTCCGGTGCGATGCGAGAAGATGGCGCCCTTGATGCGATGCGCGGCGTGAAGGCGATGCGTGCACGCCCGACGGCCGTGCGGCGAACTCTGTAACTTCTGAGCCGCGACAGGCCCTGCGATACGCTCCTCCGTTGATGCGACGACGACGCTTGCGGTGGCGACACGCTTCTCCGGTGATGCGACGACAAATAGCTGCGACGGAGACATGCTTCTTTGGTGATGCGATGGCGACCCTTGCGGTGGCGACACGCTTCTCCGATGATGCGACGGCAACAGCTGCAACGGCGTCACGCTTCTTCTCGTTAAGTCGCGCTTCCAGCTCCCAACGATACGCAGGCTTCTGCAGACAGAACTCCCAGCAAGGAAATTCAGGGGGTAGCTGGTAGTGAAGTCTTGTGTCCCTGAGACTTCAGCAGGAGGCAAGCACAGTTCAAGCCCTTGGAGATTCTTCTTCAAGATGATGAAAGTTCAATAAAAAGTTCTTTCCCTTTTCCTTGGCAATAAAGTAACCACTGCAGGCCAACCCCAGAAAATAGCACACTGGCACAGGGGCAATCAAATCCTTCAGCTTCCTTGGTTTCTTCTCCTTGGCAAAGGTCCGTCTTGATTCCCAGAAGTGATCTAAAGTCTTGGGGTCTGGGCCCCAATATTTATACTAGTAAATTCTTTGTCCTCTGAAGGCAGAGGGTGCCTGTACCTAGTCAAAACTAGTTCTGTGCAGCTTCCTGGCAGGAGGTGGAGACAGCATTGTTGAAAGCAGACCTGGCCCAGGTAGCGGAAAGGAAATCTCCTCCCCCTACTCTCTATTCTATGAGGGCTCAGGGGAGTGAAAGGAAATCTCCGCCCCCTACTCTCTATTCAGCCAAGGTCCTATTCAGCCCAGCCCTGACTCATCAGACTGCTGGAGCCCCAGCCCTCCTGTCACTCACAAACCAGACATGCAATACACAACCTAGCAGAGGCAGGCTGGATGGTTAGGCAAGAAAATACCCACTTTCTAAAAGTGGTATTTTCAAACACAGAGGGGCCGATTCCGATTCAGGCCGGAAATCTCCCCGACCGAGACGGACCCGGAGAGATTTCCGACCGAATCGGACTCTAGCAGTCCGACCGAACGAGTACGATGCGCACGCATGCTATCGGACTTGATTCGGTCGGACTCCCATTGAAGTCAATGGGAGCCGGTCGTACAACGCGTACGCGGGCTCCCATTGACTCAATGGGTGCGAGGCAAACGAGGGCGCCCCCTACAGCGGGTTCACGTCGATGCGGTTCGTGCCGCACACGCACAGGTAGGGGGGACCCATGGGTCCCCACTGTGTGCGACTCGCGTGGCTACGCATACAGGGGGGTCTGACACGGACCCCCAAAGTCCGGCTCCGACAGCTGTTTCGAGCCGGACGGTTCGGGTCGGTCGGACTGCTCAAGGCGCGCATCGTACTTGCCCGGCCGGGGAACGTCTCCATCGCGCGGTGCGAGTCGAGTCCGAGCGAGTCGGTCAGTGCGGTTCGGACCCGTGAACGAGTCGGTCGGCAATTTCGCGTGCGCTCACATCGTACTCGCTCGGCCGGACGCGCGTTCGAATCGGTCGGAAAAGAGGGCTCCGAATCGGATCCAGAATGTTAAAACCAACTTCACTAAAAGATGTATTTTATCATTCTGAGTTCAGGCATACTAAATTCGTTTTTCTACCATGTTCCCTGGGTCAGTTAGGATTATAAGATGTTATAATCAAACTGCCCATTCTGGCCTATGGGGACAGGTAGCCTTGCAAAAGTGAAAAACAAAATTGGCTGTAATTCACTATCAGGACATGCCACACACATCAGGGCATGTCCTACCTCTTACTCACAATGCACCCTGCCCTTGGGCCTACCTTAGGGGTGGCTAACATGTAGAAAAGGGAAGGTTTAGGGACTGGTAAGTGGGTGCACTTACCAAGTCAACATGGCAGTACTAGACTGCACACAGGCTCTGCAATGGCAGGCCTGAGTCACATTTTACAGGCTGCTTCTGTGGGTGGCACAATCAGTGCTGCCAGCCCACCAGCAGCATTTGATTTACAGGCCCTGGGCACACATGGTGCACTATACTAGGGTCTGACAAGTAAATCAAACAAGCCACTCAGGGAGTTACTAATCCATTACAATACTTTGCAATAGGGAGCACTTGCACTGTGGCACTGGATAGCAGTGGCACAGTGCCCAAAGCATCTAAAACCAGCAAAACATATTAAAAACAGAGGAGATAACAGCAAAAAATGGGAGGGAGACTCACGCCAATGGTACCAGGTCTAACAGGCACCCTATGAGGGGCTCTTTGTCGGAGATCTTTTGTCCCAAGCCGTTAGGTGCAGTGCGGGTGAAGGGTCAGGTGGTGTAGATGTGCGTATGTGGTGTAAGTGTGCAAAGAATTTAAAATGGTGGCCAGTGGTATTCCAGGGTAACAGTTTTAATCAAATGAGCCCACTGGTCCCTTTTAAAAAAGATAATGGGGGCCACTTAGGGAATGATGTCCAGTAGCGGCTATTAGGTCGACATGTTTCTTGCCTATAAATGTCAAAAAGATCATGCGGCAATTCTTCAGGACCGGGAATTAAAAATCTATCTACACTATAGTCAAACAACTGGGTACATTCACGTTGTTAGTCCGACAAAAGAAGGTAGCCTAACAGTGAGGTACCTGATTAGAAATTTGACCAACCTGAAAGAAGAATAAAAGTACAATCAATATAATGGAATATGTGACATAATGGTAAGTTTACGTGGAAACCTCCTCTCGACAATAAAGTGATGTTCCCAAGCATAACTTAGGGGCCTATTACGATGGCGGTCGGAAAACCTCCCCGAGCGGGAAAAGACCGCCCGCATGGACCGCAACATCACCGCCGGTCGAATTACGATGACCCGCGGTCGAAATCCGACTGCGGCGGTCGGATCGCGGGCCTTAACATTGTGGCGGTTGCTGCTGCCCGCAGCACTGCCGCGATGTCCAAAGGAGCATGTCCTGCATTTCCCTGCACTGCGTGGCAGGCACTGCACAGTGCCTGCCACCTGGTACAGGGAAATGTAGGGGGGGACCATGGGTATCCCCCCACTGCATCCACACCCCCCCAAAACATTGGGGGCCCACAACGGGCCCCCGGAAGACAATCTCCGCATGCCTTTCCATGGCGGTTTGACCGCTGAGGAAAGGCTGGCTACCGCTGGCATCATAATCCTGCCGGCGGAGCCTGCTCTGCACCGCCACCATTATCCCGGTCCTGCTCCGTCCGCCAGGCAGGAGTGCGGATGGCAACCGGCGGAAAAGCGGTGGTCGGAATTTCTCACCGCCGCGGTCACCACCACCATCCTAATTTGACCGGCGGTTTTCTTGGTTGCGATCGCGGACGGATGTCCACCGCCGGCCCGGCGGTGGACATCCGACCACCATCGTAATAGACCCCATAGTGCCTTGCAAGTGATGTGATGCGGCGCAGTAGCACTCGTGAATACGAACCAACAAAATTGATGTGGGCGGTATATTGGTCACTAAGGGAACTGTGTGTATTAATCACACTCACCCTTATAGGGCGTACTATTTGCTCCCTCGATTCAACCGTGGCAGAATGACGCTGCAATGCTGCGTCCTGTACTTTAAAACATTAGCACATAAACATAGAAAAATCCTAATTGTAAACTAAGCTCTTAACGAAACACTGTTTTTTCTGACATCTAAAATATAAATATAATGTCAAATAATTGTAAGCTTTTTATAAAAATATTTGACATAATAAATATATTTTATATCTTTAAAAATATCAATAACAATTATATAAATCACATTTCCCTCCCACTGTAAATAATTTAAAATAACTTACATTTTTGTAGCTGAAGAATATAATCCAGACAAGTAAAAAAATCCAAAGTTATCAATACTCGAATACTTATTTAAAAAACCCAAAACAAAATGGAAAAATACAACTGTATAAAGCAAACTCTGCCGACAAAATATCTGTAGTGTAGAACCACAAAAAACCTGAAAAATAAATTTAAATAAAGAAACGCTCCATGAAAACCCAAAAAATAAAGGAAATATAAAATAATTATTAGTTTACTTGAAACTAATGCACATTTCCTTTAAAAAAAAAAAACGACATCCTTCTTCCAATGCCAATTTGAAAACGTAGAATACCCGTGAAAAAAACCACAATCCCTCCCACACACACATACAGTAATATTATTTAAAAACACACATAAACATAGTTACAATTCCTTAACACAGTACTCTAAATAGAATTAAACATATATACCAGACCATAACACTAAACTTGCAATGCACGAACCGCATTTCACATACGCTAAACTACAAAGGAAACCTCACAACAAACACCAAATACAAACTGTATATACACTATAAACTACCTAACTACCTTCCCCCACTCCTAAATTAAGTCTAAAAGTAATTAAAGTAAACTTACCTTAACCGATGCGACGCAGCTTCCAACCGCGAGCTTCTCATTTCAGAAACGACCAAAAAACAACACCGATAGCCTAGAAAATAGAACTTAGTTAAAAAAAACTGGCCGCCTAATTGAAGTAAAAAAATACTTTTCCACATGAAAGTCAATGTAAATTACAAATGTTAAACAAAAAAATGTTTCAAAAATGCTTATTAATGTTACTAATTTAAAAAATGTCTTTTGTATTGTGTTAAAAATTGTACAATGTATAATAATAAATATTACAACACAGATAATATTTGTTATTATACATTAAAAAAGTTGTAATGACTTATTGTTATAAATCTTTTTTTACTGCTTGCAAAAAATAGGAAAAATTGTATTAATGTTTAAAAACATTTTTTTACAAAATGCTTTCTCAACTTTATAATATTATATTTTGATACACATTAAATAATGTTATACAAAATATAATATTATTTAGTATCAATTATATGAATAAATAAAAAAAGAGAATACAACAAAAAAAGTTTACAGTATATATTAAGAATAATGTACATTGTATAATTATCTAATACATATTTACAATATAGAATAAATTGTATAACTGTTACAAAATAAATATATATTAAATAAATGTATACAAAACAGTGGATAACTTCATCTTATGTTTGTAAAAAATGTACATTTTACCATCTTCTGCATTATATAAAACATAAAATTGTTTCATACTTACTATCCTTAAAAATTGTATTATTTATGTTAAAATATTTCCCAAATATGTTACATATCCAAAAATAAAAAAATCATAATTATTTTGCTTTATAAAAATATATATGAAAGATTGTAAATCAAATAAAATTCACTAAATTTCTTTGCTTGAATCTTTCAATAAAAATAAGGAAATAAATAAATTATAAATCTTGTTATTTATTTACTTTCTATGTTATTTTTCTTATATTATATTTGCAATAAAATAATTGTCTTACATTTAATACCTGTTATAAATTAATATTTTAATAAACATATATTATGTACTATTACCACTTAAACATACATTATTTTCATAATCTTGATCCAAAATAAAGATATATATTTTACTATTCTCACTACAATCTACATTAACTCAGGGAAGGTGCTGGTCGCTAAACATATAAAAAATTGTATTCCAACTCCAAACTATATTAACTCAGGGAAGGTGCTGGACAATAAACATATCAAATATACTATTCCCACTCTAAACTACTATAACTAGGGGAAAGTGGTGGAGAGTTTACATATATAATTTAATATTCCTACTCCAAACTACATTAACTGAGGGAAAGTTCTGGACACTAAACATATATAATTAACGATTCCTTCTCCAAACTACATTAAATCAAGGAAGGTGCTGGAAAGTAAACATATATAATTTACTATTCCCACTCCAAACTATATTAACTCAGGGAAGGTGCTGGATAATAAGCATATTAAATATACTGTTCCCACTCCAAACTACAATAACTCAGGGAAGGTGGTGGACACTAAACATATATAATTTAATATTCCCACTCCAAACTACATTAACTGAGGAAACGTTCTGGACACTAAACATATATAATTAACTATTCCTTCTCCAAACTACATTAAATCATGGAAGGTGCTTGAAAATAAACACATATAATTTACTATTCCCACTCCAAACTATAGTAACTCAGGGAAGGTGCTGGACAATAAACATATAAAATATACTATGCCCACTCCAAACTACTATAACTAAGGGAAAGTTCTGGACAGTAAACATATATAATTTAATATTCCCACTCCAAACTACATTAACTGAGGGAAAGTTCTGGGCACTAAACATATAAAATATACTATTCCCACTCCAAACTAAGGGGCCTATTACAATGGCGGTCGGATGTCCACCGCCAGGCCGGCGGTGGTGCCCACCGGACCGGCGGTGGACATACGCCCGCGATCGCAAGCCAGAAAACCGCCGGTCAAATTAGGATGGCGGTGGTGACCGCAGTGGTGGGAAATTCCGACCGCCGCTTTTCTGCCGGTTGCCATCCGCACTCCTGCCTGGCGGACGGAGCATGACTGGGATAATGGTGGCGATGCAGAGCAGGCTCTGCCGGCATGATTATGATGCCGGCGGTAGCCAGCCTTTCCTCAGCGGTCAGACCGCCATGGAAAGGCATGCGGAGATTGTCTTCTGGGGGCCCGTTGCGGGCCCCCAATGTGCTGGGGGGGTGTGGGTGCACAGGGGGGGGTACCCATGGTCCCCCCCTACATTTCCCTGTACCAGGTGGCAGGCACTGTGCAGTGCCTGCCACGCAGTGCAGGGAAATGCAGGACATGCTCCTTTCGGCATCGCGGCGGTGCTCTGGGCAGCAGCAACCGCTGCAATGTTAAGGCCCACGATCAGACCGCTGCGGTCGGATTTCGACCGCGGGTCATCGTAATTCGACCGGCGGTGATGTCGCGGGCCATGCAGGCGATCTTTTCCCGCTATCATGGGGGTCGGGGAGGTTTTCCGACCGCCATCGTAATAGGCCCCTAAATTAAAACAGGGAAGGTGCTGGACACTAAACATATATAGTATACTATTCCCACTCCACTCTACAATAACACAGGGAAGGTGCTGGTCACTAAACATATATAATTGAGTATTCCCACTACAAACAACATTAACACATGGAAGGTGCTGGACAATAAACTCATATAATGTACTATTCCCACTACAAACTACATTAACACATTAAAAATGCAACACACTACACATATATATTATCCCATTCCCACTTCTAAAAACATATCAACAAAAGATTTATTCTAATTTATAAAAATTCATTATAAATGTGATTTAAAAAAAATGTTGACAGTATAATATAACAAAATAATAAAATTAATATTTTCTTAAAAGTACATTTTT
The DNA here is from genome assembly GCA_963921515.1 of Calotriton arnoldi. NCBI lineage: Eukaryota > Metazoa > Chordata > Amphibia > Caudata > Salamandridae > Calotriton > Calotriton arnoldi. The sequence goes on along the minus strand of CAWUFW010000577.1, from coordinate 1,945,514 downwards.
ACTTACAAAATTGTTGAATAAATATTAAACATCCCACCACATTTTTATATACATTTTTTTCTAACAATAATTATAAACACAAACATTCCACCTCCTTAAATATTTAACCTTTTCTTTTCTTTTTATAAACATTTTTATATTTCAAAATATTATTGCACATTTTCCACCAAAAACACCACACTTATCCCATATAAACACAACACACCTCTCACTAATTTTTTTTTTATTAAATATTTTTTTTTTAAATTAAATCACTACTCTTATCCTATATAAAAACAACATTTAACTACTATATTTTGTTTTTTATTTAAATTTGTTTTTTGGTAAATTTAAAAAAAAATTAAAACCACTCCACACACTTATCTGCAATAACCACAAAATCCCACTCTTAGGGGTCGATTCCGATTTCGGCTGGAAAACGTTCCCGACACGGACCCGTCATATTTCCCGACCGAACCGTACACACGCCTTCCAAATGGCTGAGTACGATGCGATGCTTGAAATTTACAACCGACTTGGCCGGAATTTTTTTTTACGGCCGAGTCGGAAGGAAAAGAGCCTGACGCGATAGACTCGTACGCGCAAGATTCGAGCTAGCCAAGCGTCAACTCGACGCAACAGGCACGTACGCGAACGACTCCATGTAGACAAGCGTTAACGCACGACAGACTCGGACGCGAACGATGCCACATAGTCCAGCATCAACACAACACAATAGACACGTATGCGAACGATTCTACACAGCCAAGCACATACACGACGCGACAGACTCATACGCGAATGATGCCACATAGCCTAGTATGAATGGAACAGACTTGGACAAAACAAATAACACAAGAACAAGCATCATGTGCCGTCAAAACGACTTACATAATCCTGAAAAAATAATACAATAGAAACAGAAAACAGACTACCAAAAAATGCATTGTCATCTACAAAAAAACCTAAATTTAAATATTGAGACACACCCACAACTCAACCTATATAAAGGGAGCAAAAACTTCCCAACACCATTTGCTACTTCGACAGACATGCAAGCAGACCACACTACTACACAGACAACTCATCTACCCACTACAAACACACACAACTCATCCACCACACAACCTCCACACAACTAGCACCACTGAAACACACCTCCACTCACACTCACTCACCCTCACCTTCACACACACATACACCTCCACCACCACCCATCACCATGCCCCCAAAGAAGAATCCAAAGTTCTTAGATGCTGAGTTGGAAGTCATGATAGATGAAATCATCCGAGTTGAGCCACAGTTATTTGGCACCTTGGCCCAACAGACCTCCCAGTCCCAGAGAACCAAGATGTGGGAGAGGATTGTCAACAAGGTGAATGCCCATTCACCTACCTTGCGCACAAAGGAGGATATCCGGAACCGGTACTATGATGTACGCAGGAGGGTTAAGAAGCTGATTGCCAGAGAACATGCCCTGAGCAACAAGACTGGCGGTGGCCATCATAAACCGGTGCGTTTCACCACCTGGGAGGTGAAGGTGCGGGACCTCCTCCCACCGGAGGCCATAACTGGATTAGCTGGAATACCGGAACCTGGTGAGTACATGTCCAAATAGTCTAAAATTACCTCAAATACACAGCCACAGACATCACAGCCAGACATCTTGAATGTAACTTTGTACTCACTGTCATGGAACCATGGTACATGCTGGCACATTTGGTCTGGGAGGGAGGAGGAGTGGAAGCTATGACTACTGCCACCAACACCCACTCATCACACATACACACCCCACTCCCACAATAACACACCTGTCACTATGCTGTCCCTGAGAGTGAATGCAAATGCCCTGTCAAGATGGCTACACAGGGGCATCATGTACGAATTAGGAAAAACTGACAGCCAGTTCTTGGCCTACTCACACAACTACAGACCATAACCTTAACTGTACATTCCACACACTGACAGGTAAAGATTAGTCACATGTGCCCTCACTGTGCATGCCACAAATGTGCATGGAGGACAGGCCACAGTCTAGTTAGCAGTCACACCACATAACACAAACCACACACACTAAAAACACACATCAGGGACAATGCCCAGCTGACAGTAGATGTGAGGTGCAATGCAAGATGGCTGACACTCTTGGGTTGTGTCATGTGCACAAGGCATTGTTGTGTTTTGCATTGTACTTCAACATCAGTCAGCGGTGTCAGCATCCTTGAACTACACTACCCTCACTGTCATTGATCCTCTGTCAATGCTGAGTAAGCTGGTCTGTTTGCCATTGGGAAGAGGGGTAGAAGTCAACGCAGCCTAACTCAAGCACTAAACACACTGTACCTCACATCCCTGACCATGAAAAGGCAACTGATCATCCTTGGGAAACTCCTCTGTCCATGGAGAACAAGTAGATTGTACATGAAGTGATCATGCGCAAAAGTAAGCTGCGACAAAATGTACTACAGAAAGATATTCACATGTGTGCAAAGTGATGAGAAATATCAACACAAATATGTCTTCCCACATTGCATACGTTTACAAACCCTGCAAAAACAACACAGGCATAACAACGACCGTGTTGTTACATTGCAGAACATCACAACGCAAAATATCACACAAACTTGCTGTAGGTACTGCGCAGGATTACGAACTGATACAATTTACCATTACAAGTCCAGTGTGTGCAACAGTAGGGAATGTCAGATCATACAAATATCTGATTATACAACCACTCATGTTAGCGAATCCCCTACTGCATGTCAATGTAATGACTTGTGTTTCAATGGACTGCCATGTAACAATGCATTTGTCATAACAAACGCGTTGCTATTGCATTCGATGTCACACATGTGATGTCATTGATGGTTCACATCAACACATTCATCCAAGCTAAATTAGTAAATGCTGACACAGATTCAGGATAGTGAGTATGTATATCACCTCAGCAATGTGACAGTTACAAACATGCACAAAGGCAAGCACAGATGCACAAATCTTGCTAAACATCAGAATTGTTACAGTATGTAAGTCATAGTGAAAACACTGATGTGTGAAATAACAACACACCTGGGCCATGCACAGTGTGTCACTTGACAATCAATTTCTTCGTACAGTCAAGGATAAAAAGACATGCACATTGATGCACAGAGCTGGACATGCACAGTAAAGCACATCTTTACTAAATCCCAATGTCCCATGAACAAATATCCCAGTGTCTGTGACGATTGATGAGTATAAATTTGAAGGAAACGCTACATTATCCACAACATCTTCACATTTGTCTGTGTATGACACCATAACATGTGAAAATACACAACTAACATTGTGTCCCTCTTCTACCCACAGGCACTCCTGAACTGAGGTCAGCATCTGGACACGATTCTGAGTCCACCAGCACCTCCAGCACTACGTCGGACACTGAGACCTCCAGTGGGGATGACTCTCACACCTCCTCGGGCGATGTGGACCAACCTGGCACCTCCGGTGTGGGTCAGCATGCGGCACCAGTACGATCACCAGCCCCAGCGACCACTCCGGCAACATCTGTGAACATCCAGACGCCCAGGATCCCCACGGACACACCCAGACAACAAAACACTGGGAGCACAGCAACACAGGCCACTCTGGAGTTGGCAGGAAACACCAGCCCTGTCAACAATGAAGGAGGACAGGAGCTGTCAGTGCGTGCAACGCCAGGCAATGTCCGTGCGGGTAGGGTTAGGAGTGGTGTGAGGGTGCGTGGTGGGAGGACACGTCCCACAGCTGGTGTCGGAGATCAAGCTGACCCCGAGTTGCAACGCATATATGATGTATATCGCGAATGCACCGGAGACTTTGCCCAGGTTGTTGGGAACCTCAGGGACATCAAACATCAGCAGGCTGCACATTTTGACCGGATGGACCTCCATATGGACCGTATGGACCAACACATGGACCGTATGGACCAACACATGGACCGTATGGAGTCCAACTGGTCGAAAATAGACGATCTCACAGCGGTGCATAGGGACATACTCACATGCCTACGCCAGATAACTACCAACATTACCCCACCTCCCCGTGTGCACTCCACACCTGTTGACTCAACATCTGCAACTGCCACAGTGAGGGATGAGGAGTCTGGCGTAGAGTCCCCTCCACCGCAGCAGCCTGATACTGAGGGTCCCCCCTCCGAAGAGGAGGGGCCGTCCAAGGAAGACTGGCAAGTGAGAGACTGATGGCCATGCATCCCCCCCGGAAGTAAAGAAATGCTCAGGATATCCTCCATTGTGTGCAAAGAATTCACTTTGTTGACAGTCCCTGGACTCTCTCACATGGGATGGAGTGTTTAAGTTGGACTACTTGCTAAAATTACTGTGGACTTTGCTTGGAAGATTTTCATCTAACAACACTTCCAACTCCTCCATGAACTTTGGATTTAAAACTTTGGAATGCAATTACCCTTAACTGTTAGATTCATCATATGCACATTAATAAAATCATATTCACACAATCCCTGTGTCATCTGTGAATTATACACTGTACCCACAATTGAAATTATGATCAGCACAACCTGGCACTGTCTCCAAATGATGTGCATGAGTTCTGTGGTAGGGATTCTGCACATACAGAACCATGCACAATAAAATAGGCCGTTATTGAAAGATGGTTGGACATTCCTTGCACATCAGAACCCACAATCCAAAGAGCCACTACCTCTAGTGTCCCATTAGCTCAACAAGACATACAGAAGATACACAATGATTCTACCACCCAGAACACAGTACTATCAACCTCTCAGAGTCGCGGAAGCAATGCACACCTTCTCGCTCACTCACCCATGCTTGTCCACAAAAATATAATGCATAGTCTAAGTAAAGTCTAAAATGTCACGTTTAAGAAAGAACAATCTCTGTCCGTTGTCTTACACTGCAGTATACGAGCTCGCACCAGCAGCAGAATACATGATAATCAAACAATATTCATCTCCACATTTCCATAGAAGACAAAAGGTGAAATGTGTATCTATGAACAGTGTGGAAATCACCACCCTCCCTGTGATGGTGACATATTTATCATACTAATGAAGATCTCTGTGCCAAATCGGGTGAACCGCTCACCTTAGAAACTATGAGTACTGGTTACAGCATATGCACAGCAAAGCTCGTGTTCATAGAAGGTAATCTTCCATCTGTGTAGATGAATCCCCTGTGCGTCAATGTAATGCTAGTATTTCTCATTTGTGTCAAAAAGTGTACCATTTCATGGATAAACAATACGTGCTGACTAGATCGTCCATTACAAAGAGTCTTGAATTTCAACCTTGTGGCGCAGCGCTTGAACAGTACCAAAATGATCTCATGTGGACTCAAAGGCATCTTGTACAACAAGCAGAGAAAGAATGTGCGCAAAAATGTAAGACACAAAGCTAAAATGTAAGCTTGGATCAGGGTAACTTAGCATAATCCAGCATGATCCTAGGGACCAGCTGACAAATCATCTACCGTCTTGTGAATAAATGTCACATGACACATACCAGAGATAGACACGCAAGGTCACCACAACACACATAGCACATGCAACATTAAAACATTGCACACACTGTTGTCAAATTAGACCATTGAACCGCACAAACAATGACCATTGTCTAATGAAATGAACACCATGGCATAAATACAGGATATAAACGATTGTAGCATGTGTGGAAACAGACAAGGCAAACATCAATGTGTGTAACAGGTTTATTACACAGGCACAAGCTCTGCTCAACACAAAAGCAAACTGATTACAGTTCCAAGTATTCAAATAAACTAAAGAAATGAAAAATCTGACCGAAAACATTGTCTGTCAGAGAGTACTGTTCCAAATTCAAATTCCATTATGGAACAGCATTGTGTGTACCCACACAACAGCCAAAGGAGCCTGTGAAGGAGAGACATAGTACAGTCTTAAATACAACTTGCTATGATGACATATCCAATAATTGACTCACTATTGTCCATTGTAACTTCTGAACCCAAGCTAGGAGTAAGTTCAACAATGTAGTGGTGACCATCATAACTTAACATACACTGTACAACAACAATGACCCTGTAAATTAGCATACACACACACGTATCACAACATATTGTTCTACATAAACACATCCCGCTTAGGAAAGGCATTATCAAACATCTTTGCATACTTACACTCATGTAAAAAAGTTGTTAATGAGCTGTCTCCTGACATCCACCTCCTCCTCCTCCTCCTCCTCGTCACTGGCAACGTGCCAGAGGCCTGGATCCTCCCTTGATGGAGGCCGTTGGTCCCTGTCATCCTGGATGAGCGGGAGCTCATTCCTCACAGCCAAGTTGTGAAGCATGCAGCACACGATTATGATCTTGCACACCTTAGCCGGGGAATATTGAAGGGCACCTCCTGTCCGGTCCAGGCAGCGAAATCTGGTTTTCAGCAGCCCAAATGTGCGCTCTATCACTCGCCTGGTCCGCCCATGTGCTTCGTTGTAACGGACATCAGCTGGGGTGACCGGGTTCCTGAGTGGTGTCAGCAACCAGGGCATGTTGGGGTATCCAGAGTCTCCTACATTTATCAAATATAAAAGATCATTTGAGCAAAAACAGGGTACAACATGACAGACAATGAACACACAACTGATACTGACACCATGACTCACCAACAAGCCAGGCACGCTCATTCCTGAGCTGGGACATCAGCTGGGGTATCCGACTCATCCTCATTATGTATGCGTCGTGGGCAGATCCCGGGAAACGCACACATACATGGGAGATGATCTGGTCCGCCAGACATACCACAAGGGCATTGATCGAATGGAAGTGTTTACGATTTCTGTAAACCTGTTCATGGGCTCGTGGTGCGACCAAACCCACATGTGTCCCATCAATCGATCCAATCACATGTGGCATGTGTCCCAGGGCATAAAAGTCATCTTTAATGGCACGGAACTGTGGCGGTGTAGGAAACTGTATGTACAGGTTGAGGAACCTCAACATGGCCTCACACACATCCCGGAGCACTCGACTAAACATCGTCTGCGACATCCCACCAGCATCAGCCACAGTAAACTGGAACGATCCTGTCGCAAAATAATGTAGTGCCGCCATCACCTTCACCTTGGGGGTCAGGGCAAAGGGATATGTGCGTCCAGGTTGCAAGTGTGGTGACAACTGGTCTGTCAATTCAGAAATTAATTGCCTCGTGAACCTGTATTTCCTCATGCACTCACGTTCCACCATGGTCGCAAGGTCAGGGAAGGGTCTGTGGACATTTGGTCCCCTGCGTAACATATGACAAAGTATGCACACATATTACTAGTACTAATAAAAATCACGTAATCTAGATTCAACATATCGCATTACACTTTCAATTAAGACACAGTGAAGTCAGAGGTGTGAGGTTGAGCTAATACACAACTGACAGCTATGTGATCCTGAACATACACTCAATTTTGTCATGGATATTCAAGTGATACAGTGTTGTACTGTGACTATTCACTGTTGTCTGTCACTCTCCATGTGATCAATCGTAACATACACGACACACACCTAATTAAGTATCAAACATAGATGTCAAGGTCAACTAGCACATGTTCTAAAGGTACACAGACATGGATCATGTATTGCAACCTAGCAACAACACTAGATACAGACAGCTTGTCACCATGCACACCACTGTCATGGTGTGGACATTGTCATGATGTGATGTCAGACCTACATGTCCTATCACATACACAAAAAATTGATGATGTGTAGCACAGGAGGATGATCTGTGAAGTGGTCACTCACACTTGTCCTGTTCCTCACAAACAATGCAATTTTTGCACTGTAAGCTAGGAACATCATGGGAGTAGTCTTGTATATGTCTGTGTCTCATTTGACATGTGCTTCACTCCATCCACACAGGGCATACAGCATGACATGAATCTTACATATACTGTCTGACATGATGAGTGAGCATTGCATGGACACGTGAGCCAACTCCTGGCCGAGCCGGACTGACAGATTGCATGCTTAAGACAATGCTGTTCGACGCGGGTGAGCATTGCATGGACGTGTGAGCCAACTCCTGGCCGAGCCGGACTGACAGATTGCATGCTTAAGACAATGCTGTTCGACGCGGGTGAGTTCTCAAAATACGTGTCTGCCGCATCCTGACCGATCCGGACGCACAGATTGCATGCTTGATTAAATGCTGTTCGATGCGGGTGAGTTTTCAAAATACGCGTCTGCCACATCCTGACCGATCCGGACGCACAGATTGGCTGTTGGTCATCATGGTGACAGACGCGCATTTTGCATCGTGCACGATTCGCGTGCGGTACGATTCGGTTTCGTTTCTTACACAAATGTATCAAAATCAAAGCTGTCATGATGCAGATATTTTGAACGTTGCGGTAGGCGTGTCCGATGCGTGGTATCTCGATGGATTGGACTAATTCATAGGATGCAAACGACATCGGACCTATCGCTTCGGACGCATGGGACAGAATCTGCCTCTGCAGCACAGATATAAGGCTGTCTCTTCCCCTGAGAGCTCACTTGCCTGCACTACATGCTCCAGATTGACATCTCTGCTACCACTGCTGCTGTCTCTGCATCCTCTGGCTCCAAGAATGGCACGTACTGTGGAGAGGGCCCCAGCCTTCACAGAGGAGGAGAACCAGGCCCTGCTGGACAGCCTCCTTCCACAGTACAGCAAGCTGTATGGGAAACCAGGGGAGCAGGTGAGTGTGCAGTCCACGTCCTTTCTCATTGTGCATGTTGTCTGTCTAGCACTAATGGCATTGTGTACACCAGTGGCTAGCATGCTCACTGAGTAGTTGTAACCCCCAAAGTGTGTAGGTACCTGTAGGGAACAGGTACTGTGCTGAAAAAGTGCATTTTTACACGGTCATAAGACCCAGGCAATGTTTCCATGTTGTTAATGCAGGACAACTGTCCATTACCATAGTTGCACTACCTGTGTACATCATATGCCCTTGTGATAACGACATGTATATCCAACTGTGTGATGCACAAACATGTTGCATGTGTAGTAATGGTCTTTTAACTTTGTCATCCTCACAGGTTGATGCCCATCAGAAACAGGAGATCTGGAAGACCATCGTCCGGGCAGTTCGATCTGTGGGGGTCTACAAGCGCCGCATCCGCAACTGCCAGAAGAGGTGGCAGGACCTTCGTGGCTGGACCCGGAGGATCGCAAGAGTCCAGCTGAAGCTGTCGCCTCCTCGCAGAAGGGGCGGACGACGGATCCTGACCCCCACATGCTCCGGATTCTGACGGTGGTCTTCCCTGACCTGGATGGGCAGTTAAAGGCCAGACAGCAGCAAGGAGGGGGTAAGTGCATGCCTTTTCTGTGAACTATGTCTCACATGCTATTTGCACTCCTTCAGCCTGGTTACACTCCCACAGTTCGTCTGTCTGCTTGAACAAGAGTCATGTGCCTAAATTAGGTGATGGCCCATCCTCATCTGATACACAGGTGTGGCCCTTTCAGTCTGTGACTTGTGTCACTTGGGTTGTGTGTCCCTGCTGTTGTCCAAGGATAAGGTTTGAAACAGCATCTGCTACCGGTGCATTGTTTTGGGCTTCATGAGTGAGGCAATTGATTGACATGTGTCTGCACATTGCCAGAAAGCTGACATGTACTCTGTGTGGGCCATTAATATGTGTACTAATTGCTGCTCTGGCTCACCATATGTGTCTGGGGTATTTACCACACACCCATGCAGCAGGTGAGACAATGTTGGGGCCTCAGAAGAATGTGCATCATGTGTGTCACACATGCATAGACACATGCCTAGTGTTCAGGGTTATCCCATGTTGCACATGGACCAGGACAGGTATGCCTACTCCGGACATGAAAGTACACTCTGTTCTCCTACTCCTGTGTGCCAGCCTACATTTTGTGCATTGTGAAATGTGCAATCAGGTGTCTGCCTCTGTGTCATTGTGGAGTGGCCTAGCTTTTTAGACTCCTGGGGTGTTAAACAGTTTGGGGTGGGCAGCCAGCTGAGATGTGGCTGTTGGATCAGCACAATGGGGTGAAACATAGGTGTGTAATCACTTGACTGTGCCTAATGGTGTATTCTACATTAAAGTGCAGGCAGCTTTAATTTGTTCTCATCAGACTGTGATGTGATCATGTTTACAGATTTGTGCTTGCAGTCACTCAACTGTAGCATTTGTATTACGTGGGATCATCAGATGCCTTAAGATGTGGGTAGCAGTGGGTGGACATGTGCACTTGACAGCTGCAGAGCTTACATTCCCCACAAAAACATGATTGTGACACAGTGCAGACTGTTTGTTTTTGGATGCACTGCCCCTGTGACTGAAGCCAGTAATGACTGATTAGCCAGACTGGCCTGTAGCATGGTATGCCACTTGCAAATGTGTATCCTGCATTAATGTCAGTTGTCCTGCATGCACTCAATTGTGGCATTGACCATCAATACATGAGCACATCATGGTGTCTGGTGAAGGAAGCATATCCATATTGCTGACAATGACTTTGGCCATCCCTTATCCTGACACATATACTGAGTCAGTGGCAGGAGATGGGATATGTGTGTACTGACACATTTCAATCACAAATCCAGCAGTTCAGACAATTGTCTATGTGGTGCATGTGTGCACATATGAGTAGTGGCATACTACATGCACCAGACAGATGGGTCCATGGACGGGAAGGATATGAGGGGCATGGTTGACTGGCAGACTGACAAGTGTCTTGTTCAAATATGTGTCAGCTCTTTTTGCAATATTTTGCAAATGATGCCAAGGCGTGCTCTGTAATGTGCTCTACTGACTGTGATGTGTCAGGTCAATACAGGTGGCTGATGTGGATCTGTTTATCCTGTTTGTTTGCAGATGCATCTACGGCTACTGGAGGAGACAGCTCCACGGACCAAGAGGAGCCGCAGAGCCAGACTGGGTCCGCTGCAGAGGAGTCGGAGGGACCCAGTGGCACGGAGGGTGAGGGGAGCCACACTGAGGAGACCTCAGCTACAACCACCTCGGCTGAGGAACACAGCAGCTCGAGTGATGACTCCCTTGTGGAGGCGGGTGTCAGCAGATCCCAGACAACACCTAGTGAGTCTGTCCCCGCCACCACCACCATCTCCACCCTCCCATCTGCTCCCATCCCAGATGTCCGTGGAGGCTCCCGTGTAAGGGAGCATGTCTCCTTCGTGCCAGGCACCACACCCCCTGCCTCTGTCTCCCCTGCTGCCCTGAGTGTGGAGGCTGTGGACTTACTTAAGCAGATCCATGTAGGGCAGACAGCGATGCTGAGTGTCCTCCATTCTCACACCAGTCTGTTGACACAACTGGTGTCCTTCATGGAGGGCATTTCATCAAACATGTCTGCCCTACAGCGGACCATTCAGTCCATGGCCTCCTCACAGATGGCAACAGTGTCCCTCCTCCAACAGTCCCTCACCCCTCCTACCTCTGCCCCGTCCACAATCCCCACTACCCTACCTGTCCAAGACACACACACCGGCACAGGCACGCACCACAACAGACACAAGCAGCACACAGCCATGCAAGACAAAATCCAGACGCACAAGCACGCACACTCCGGGGACTGATGGCACACACACAGGGGATGGGTTACAGACACACAAACAGCCATCCACGAGCACTCCGCAGTCCTCAGATGCCTCTCCCTCCAAAACCCCTTCCCTTGCCTCACCTGCAGCCCCCCCTTCCCAGCAGCTCTTCCTCTGTAACCTTGGCCTCTTCCCCACCGATCCATCTGATCCAACTTACAAGGGGAAGAGGAAGTCACCACACACAGAGCGGAGTTCCCCTGCCACACGGACACCCTCCCCCAGGCACAGGAACACTGAGGCCCCATCCGCAAATCCCCCCGGACCAGGAAGGGCAAGACCCCACCACAATCCCGCACTTCCACCACACAGTCTCTGTCCTCCAGCCCCCAGGCCACCACTCCACAGGTCCCCCGCCACACCCTGCCCCTGGTTCCCCCACACACCGATACCGCATCCCCAAAATGCTTAGGCCCTCCCCCCCTACCACATGCACTTCCACCCCCACCTCACACGCTCAGCCTGTTCCTGCCCCTGGTGTGGCGACCGTGTCCCCCCCTCTGTCCTGCCCACCTCATCTGAACCCCATTACACTCCTTTGGAGATTGGCACTGCAGTAGAGAGCACATCCACCCCGTCTGACTTGGGCACTGCAGTGGAGACCCCGTCCACACCATCTGACCTGACCACTGCAGTGGTGCCGGCAACCACCCCATCTGACTTGAGCCCTGCAGTGGTGACGGCGCCCACTGTGTCAGACACCTCCACTGCAGTTGCCAGTGACACTCCTGCACCCACCACCCCTCCCCTGCCCCATTCTGCTATCCCCTGATCCTGTCCCTGCGGTGCCTGGCCTGCCCCTATGTATGACCCTCCAAGGGGAGATGTCCCCTGGCCGTAGCAGTGCAGGCAAGCAATGGGTGACAACTTGTCACATGTCACCCTGGTAGGACTCTTGATATGGACTGGCCATTGGCCTTTTGACATTGTGGACTTAACAGTTACAAGGATTTATGTGCTGAATAAAGCCAATTGTTGTTATCCAGTGGTGTTGCATCTAATGTACATGATGTTGATGATGAGTATCATGAACTTGCTGTTGTAATGGTGTTTTCAAGGAATAAGAGATCGATTTGCTGATGTGATGGACTCCATGTGGTCCATGGGATATGTGTACTATTCTGGTATGTATCCATGTCATCCTTTGCTGCAATTTCAGGGTGTAGTGATAGCAAGAATTTGGGACCAGGATTTTCTCCTTTTGTTTGCTACTTCACATCTTTGGCATACACTGTTGCACATATGTTGGGCTTACATTTGTGCACATTGTAAGATTCCCTGACTGGGCCCATCTCCATTGGACAGGCAGGTTTGTGCATCAATGGTACACAAGTCATCTGTGTCATCAGTGCAACTTGCTATACATGTGTATTGCGTATGTGCAGATGACTTAAGGGACACTACCATACACAGGCTGATGTGACCAGAGCTTTCATTGTGTTGTAATTGTTGGCTCACTGAGCAAGTGTTATGCTGACATGACAGAGCCCTGCACAGACAACGTTTGGTACAGCTAACCTTCCCCAGGAGTGGAGTCCCCTCATGGCAGTGTGTCATACTATGACATTGCCTGAGCCCATGGTGTGTGTAGTGTGAGCATGTCTGTGTGTGTTCCATTCACTTTTTCTACACAGCCTGTGTTCCCTACAGATGTTCCTGTTCGTGGCGCTTGCTGAGTTGTCCTGTGTTCATCCAACATCTTTGTCCTGGGTTTCCTGGGATGTAGGTGCATGGCACACTACTAGTCATTAGGGTGTCATCCCTAGGTGTTTTATTTGTAAAGCCCGGGGATGTTGTCAGATGCACGTGGGACACATTCAGGATTCCCCTTGGCACTTCTGTGTTGCCAACATGATGTAGTTTTCCCTATGTGGTATCTGTCAGTGAGTGGGTCACTTGTATGTGTGTGTGACTGCTCCCACTCATCAGGGTCATAGTTGCAATGTTGGAAGGTGTCGACATGTGTTCTTTGTGGCTCTTCTTTGGTTCATCATTGTTGTGGGAGTGTGGCAGTGATCCCAATGATTCTGGTAGATTTCACGTCATGCCCAGGTACCGCATACTGTGCAGTGTGGCGGACATTCACAAGGGTTGTTGACTGGCCATGTGTGTGTATTTTTGGGAACCTTAGATAGCCCCACCACCCCTGGGATTGTCATGGGTGCATGAGCAATTTCACCAGTCCATGTGTGCTTAGCTGATGCACATTGTTGCAGATCAAGGCGTGTTGTGTTGAGAGTGGCCAAATGTGAGTTGTCTCATGGCTAGGCCCCTACCTACTTTGTGTTCATTGATGACAGGCCCTGGCCAGTGATTTGTTTGTGTAGGTGTGATGGAAGTTTGTTGGTCAGGACGCATGCCCCAGTGCGCGCAGGTGACTGTACTCCACAGTATGGGCAACATCTACCTTTGTCATCACAGTGGGATTGTACAGGCTACTGTCACCCCAATGTAGGGTCCCTGAGGGTAGTGCTGTGTTGGGCTGTCTCTTGCTGTGTTGTTTGCTGTGCCGCCCAGCTTGTGTCACATGAATGATTTGGGATCTCACTCACCTGACAATGCCTGCTTGCCCATCAAGGGATGCCCAGTTCATGAGTTACTTTTGTATGGCACTGTGTACACATCTGTGTCATTGGAGTTCTGCCCACTGTCATGTGTTGTGTACTTGCCTGGGGACACTGAGACATACACACATGTTGTGTATGATATGCAGTGTGGGGCTGCCTGTCTGTGTTTGTGCATCTGCTCCACTGCATTGGTATGGCTTTTGCGGTCCATTGGCTTATGTTGTTTGGAGGTTTTTCCCTAGTGTCCCTGTGTCTCCTGGCTCATCAGTCTGCACATTCATCATGTTTGGTGTGTTCCATTGCTGCCATGGTATGGGACTTGGACACCTGACATCTACAGTCTCCACAGGATTCCTTAGTTTGTGTGTCTGTTTGTATAGATTTGTGTGTATGCATCATGGTGCTCACTTGTCGCATTGTCTAATTGTACACTGGAGTAATTGTCAGGGATCATGGCCATAGCTTGTCTGCACATGGCAGAGGGTGTTCTTGTGATATACAGCAATCTTTGCCTCACCAAATCTATGTTTGTATGTGACACAACCACTACATTGCCACAACATTGCTTGTGGTGTGGGGACCAGGAATCATGCATTTTGGTTTGGAGATGCTGCTATTTTCATGTCCACACTCACCTTATGGTCACTGTAGTAATGGGGGGTTTAGGACACATTACCACATTGGTCCTAAGATGCTGGATTTTTTAACCCCACTATCACCTTTTGGTCACTGTAGTGATGGGGGTTTAGACCCCATTACCACATTGGTCCTGAGATGCTGGATTTTGAACCCCACTAACACCTTTTGGTCACTGTGGTGATGGGGGTTTAGACCACATAAACACATTGCTCCAGAGATGCTGGATTTTTGAACACCACTGACACCTTTTGGTCATTGTGGTGATGGGGTGTTTAGACCACATTACCACATTGCTCCAGAGATGCTGGATTTTTGATCCACACTATCACCTTTTGGGCACACATGTGTTGGGAGTCACATTGTATGTTCACTGTCAGGATCTGTGTTGTGAGCATTTTACACACACATACATTAAATCTTGCAAAGATGGTAGGGGGGGTTTGCTTACTCATCCTATGTGTGTGAATCCTGGTAGTGCTAGGCATCCAGCCCCCTATGAGTGGGGATGGTAATAGTGATGGGCATCCAGCCTCCTATGGGTGGGGGTACTGGTGGTGATGGGCATACAGCCCCCTATGAGTAGGGGGTACTGGTGGTGATGGGCATTCTACCCCCTATGAGTGGGGATGGTAATAGTGATGGGCATCCAGCCTCCTATGGGTGGGGGTACTGGTGGTGATGGGCATACAGCCCCCTATGAGTAGGGGGTACTGGTGGTGATAGACATTCTACCCCCTATGAGTGGGGATGGTAATAGTGATGGGCATCCAGACTCCTATGGGGTGGACTCTGCTGGTAGTGATAGGCATCCACCCCCCTATTGGGTGGACAATGCTGGGATAGGCATCCACCCCCCTATGGGGTGGACTCTGCTGGGAGTGATAGGCATCCACCCCCCTATGGGGTGGACTCTGCTGGGAGTGATAGGCATCCACCCCCTATGGGGTGGACAATGCTGGATAGGCATCCACCCCCCTATGGGGTGGACTCTGCTGTGTGTGATTGGCATCCACCCCCCTATGGGGTGGACAATGCTGGGATAGGCATCCACCCCCCTATGGGGTGGACAATGCTGGGATAGGCATCCACCCCCCTATGGGGTGGACTATGCTGGGATAGGCATCCACCCCCCCATGGGGTGGACAATGCTGGGTTAGTCATCCACCCCCCCTATGGGGTGGACTATGCTGGGATAGGCATCCACACCCCTATGGGGTGGACAATGCTGGGAGTGATAGGCATCCGCCCCCCTGTGGTGGTGTTTCCTTTCGTGTCATTTTGGTGTGTGGTAGGTGTCTGACTTACCTTCTGCATCGTGCGCGTCGGTAACGGTAGGCATACAGTATAGGGAAGACATGCGCGATTGGATACATGTCTGCTCCGTCTCGTCCCCGTTGATCGTGTTCTGGCGCGAATCAGAGCTTCGATACGCCTCGTCCGAATGCTGTGACGTGCTGGAAGCGGCACCCTGTACGACGCGTAGTGAAGACGCATCGTACTTGCGTGTCCGGAAACTGGTTGGGAAAAGCCTCCGTACGACTCGATTTCCGTGTTTCCTGAGCCTGTTCGGTTGTGAAATAGAGCACGAATCGGAGCGGACGAATCGGTCGGAAATTTGCCTGTAATACGCATCGTACTTGCTCGTTTGTAGATGGAAGCTCCGGATGCGAGTCGGTCGTAAGGTAAGCCTACGAAGGCATTGGGAAGGCATTTTTAGCGACATTGGAATCAGGTCCTTAATGTAATTATTTTATTTAATTTTAAATGTGATTTATATTTTACATTTTATTAAATCTTTATATAATTCCCCACCCCTATCCTCTATAAACACAACATCCCACTATTCTTAAAAATTTTATTTTAATTTTCTTTAAATTTATGCATTTTTAATTTTTTGTAAAAAATATTTTTAAACACTCCCCACCCTTACCCCCTATAAACCCAACATCCCGATCCTAAAAAATATTTATTAATTTAACATTTTTAATTTACAATTTTTCAAAATATTTTTAAATTAATTTTAAAACACTCCCCACCCTTATCCCCTATAAACCCCAAATTCCACTCCTAAAACAATTTTTCAATTAAACATATCAAATGTATTAAAATAAATATATACTATAAAAAACAACAGACGCGAACCTCACAGAATCCTCATGAGGGGCTTGCGACTGTAGGAAACTCATCCAAACTTCATCCAGCGGCGCCGGAAGGCAGGGGAAACAACTCCTGTGGAGCAAGGTTGATGCCGCTATGGAGAGCGGTCGTCGTTGGAAAGTGGTCGTCGTTTCTTTGAGGAAAATCCTGGCGACAACATGAAAATGACGATCGGAACGGTGGTCGGTGGGTCGGCGGAATCTCTTTCTCGCCCCACTCCTGGTACCAAAATGTGGGAGGCTAGTAAGAAGATCCATGCACAGGTAGAATGATTTTCCAAGAAGTACTTTTATTCGCAGTAAGCGGACCCACGACGGCGAGTTCCCATCCAGTCCGCGTCGGCAGTCAACTGACTAACCGAGAGTGCTAGAACTGCATGGAGACTCGCAGTCATGGTCACAAAGCAAACACAGAAGACTTTAAAAGATTCAAAGCAAAACAGAGCACTAGCAGTGCACAGTGCACGAGCAGATAATAAGAGCAAAATAAAAGAGTGCATACCACATAAAAAGTGCATACCACAATCATCTCTCCTTCACACCCCCTACACCCTCTGAATTCCTCATCACCTTCTGATTTTGCCTTCTTGTCTCTTTTTCCCCACTCTCTTCTTTTCAAATCTCCATCCTTCTTCTGTTTCATCCCGCATAACCCTTCTGTGCCTACTTTTTCCTCTTCTTCCTCAACTCTGTTTCTTTTCACACCTTGTTTTTCCTCTTTCACTTCCTACTTTGCTTGCTCCATATAACGCTCCTCTTTCATTTCACCCTCTTCTTTTTGAGCTTTCTCCATCTTTCCTCGCCCCCTTTTTTGTGCTCCTACTTTCTTGTCTTCGTTGCGATCCAAGTCTTCAGGTAAGCGAAAGAAACATAACAAGTCAAAGTAGGATTTTACTCCATCACGCCACTCACATTCGGCTGAGCAAGCTTGGGGCGGCGCAACCCCTCTCACTCCTGAAGTCGGGCAACTTCGATGCTGATACCCGAAACTGGGTCCAGCACTATCTGGATTTTTGGGGTCTTTAGCCACTGTGCATCAGATCAAAGAGTTCCATGCTGCTGTTGAAGCCATCTTTTATATGTGATACCAAATGCTAGAAGCTTCAGGCCCTGTTAAGTTGACATGAGAACCAGCATATAGACGCTTGTACTTTTCTACTCTATTTAGATAAAATGCTGCTGGAACGCAAGGCTTGCCTAAGAAACATACGAGAACTAGAGCAGGATGCTAGCTTAGCCGCAAGTATTTCAGCATATCACAATTAGCAATATTTCTCGTACAATCATTTCAGTGGAAAAGTACCAAGGCTAATACAAATGCATTACAGTGGAAAGTCCCAAAACTGTCACGTACTTCAGACACGTGGTCAGCAACAGTATAGTTCGCACCATATATGGTATAGCATAGTCTAGGCCCTTGCTGATTGGACAGGTACACACTGCCTAACTTGTGTTACGTGTATTATGACAATGCTTCCTATGTGGTTTGTGACAATAAAAGCTGTCAAAGGGCGTCCCCCCTTTGGACACTCAGTGACTATGCCGGCTGTCTCCGTGCTGCACGTATTTGCATTATCTATTGGTCTCCAATAAATTCCGGTGTCTTCTGTGCTGACAGAGAGTTGTATTTGTGGTATTATTTCTATATTTCTATTTCAGCTTCTACATTTGGTGAAGAATGCGGCTCCAGGATCACTGACCTCACCGGCCACCAGGCTGCTGGACCACAACTTCTTTCGGAGCTCGGAGGCTTGAGGTTTGATGACTCTTGATTTTTGTCTCTTCTCTCTCCCTCCGCTCCGTGGCTGAGGGACTCTGCCTGCCGTAAGTTGGTTTGCGTCATATCTCTTGCTCCTGCTTTCTCTCTCTCAGCACATTTGTATGGACATTCTTTGATAAAGCTCTTCTTCCCCTCTTTCTCCCTCGATTTTGCGCATCTCATGACGGTGTGTTTGTGTCCCGGAGACATATTCGTCTCTTGCCTTCCAAATTACATGGGTATCATAGCAGCCATTCTGATCACCTTCTTCTGCCTCCTCTTTGTGGCTTTAATAATATATATCTCGGTCTGTCACCATTCTGTTGAAGACTGTACCTCTGTTTAAGGTTAGCACTTGCTACGTGGTGCTGACAGTGCTTTGCTTCCTGCACCGTTCGCGGTATCTGACCTCTGACTCTGCTACCGACCTCTACCAAATTTCTCTAATGTGCATTTTTTGATCTCCATTTCAGTATCTGGTCCTAAAACACACCACGCCAGGCCGGTGATGGCAATCATCCGCACTTTCCCTGCACGCAGTGACTCCCTGGTGCTAGGCAGCACTTGGCTGATGGTGTACCAAGGAGGGCGAACTTCTGCAGTCCCTTGTCTTGCCTCCGGAGAGTCCCCAGCCTATGGGGGTGGTGGAGATTTACAGCTACTTCCCAGTGACTGGAGCTGAGGTCGGTAGGCATTGCCAGAATCAGCACCCATCGGTAAGTCTTGTTGGGGGGATCTCCATCCTCTGGGTTTGGTTGTAGTAGGTAGCCCCTCGTTTTAGAGTTGCAGCAGTTATTGCTCCCCAGAGGGTTGTAGCAGGTAGCCCATCGTTTTAGAGTTGCGGCAGTTTTTGCTCCCCAGGCACAGGTGGTAGCAGTGTAGGCTCCCCTGACAGTGCACACAGTTGTTGTGCGGACACAAATTCGTGGGAGTAGTAGCCAGGTGGGCTCCTCCTTTAGTTGCAACAAGTTTTCACAGATGTATACGTTTCCATGAACTCAGGTTTGGGTGCAGCTAACTCACCTTAGCGCCGCTGGCCACCGGTACCCAGCAGGGCGCTGCCTCCTGCTGGACGCCAGAGGTGGTCTCCAGCTGTGCCTAGGGGTCCACCTAGGCACAACGGGGAGGGAGTATCAGTTGTGTTATTGTCTATCATTTTGGGTTTTATTGCATTCTTTTATTGTGTTGTTGTAACGTGTCTCTCCTATCTTGTGGTAAAATACTGTTAGGGTTGCGTCTACATATTGTTGCAGGGTGTTCTCTGTGATTGTCAGGCTATCATTGACTTGGGTATTGTAGACATTACATGACTGACATTAATACGCTGCTACCTCCCTGACAACTAACTGAACATCCCTTTAATAATTATTGCAGCCCTAATAAAATGTCTCTTACTATTCCAGCCCATCCACAATGGACTGGCTGGCTGACCTATTAATATTTGCCCTATACTGTATGTTACCTCCCATTTGCATGCTATTTCTTATAACTTTCAAAGTACCAATAATATTGTTCCTATTCCCCCTATTATCATTATGGGATTAGCATAGCCACACCGCACCAATTCGCAGCACATTTCATACTACAGCGCTGCAGGGTTGCTAAATATTGCTTCTATGTTTTATGTGTATGTATCCACTGCGTGAAGAGTTCACCACCTCTGCTCTGTTTTTATGAATGCCGGAACCCTCACGGCACAGTCCTAAGGGTCTTCAATTCCGTCTAGCCGCACCTCCTGCCCGTTTGGGAACTCTGGGAGAACGCAAGGAGGCGGAATTATTACTCTTTCTTCCAAATACTTTCCTGTCATCTTCTTTTTCTGTCCATGGAGCGCCAGTAACGCTACCAGCACCCAGGACGTTTTCTTTCTCTTCCCACTTGTGGATGCTTTGGTGAACTAGTACCGATCAAACTGTCTTTTGACTGACGAACGGCTTCCTCTGCTGCTGCAAAAGCTGGAGACTGGCTGAAAGCGCATGATAATGTTCGTTCACCCATTGTGTTGTCTGTTTACATTATAGCGCGATGCCCCACCCTCCCTGTGTCTGGTATATTTGAATTGTCATCGCAAAGCAACAAGGGTTAGTACTTGCACTTCACACCACCACTCAATGGGCAATCCGCTGAGTAAAAACGATTTAAATAGCAGTCAGCCAGCTCTGCAAAAAGACTCCCCAGCATATTATGTGGCCTTACACCAATGACTAGGTTCCATTCTTTTTATACATAAATGGCATGACTTGACAGCAAAAAGACCTGACTTACAATTTCCGTGTCATGGGACCTATGACGTGAATAAGTTGTCATATTTGAGACAACTGTTAAAGGTGAAAGGCAAGAAGATAAGGCCGGCAGAGTAGGAATCGTTTTTTCTGTGGGACTGGGTTCTGCGTGATATGCGCGAAACAAGTAAAATAAAAAGTAAGGTCCACAAAGATTGCTAGACGTTAAGAATAAAATGTTGAATGAGGTAGCGAGGAAAAAGATCAATGAAAATTGGAGAAAGACGCAACTAGATGTAGTGGGTGTGTTTCCATGCATTCCGGTTGAAAGTGAAAAAGGAGAGAAAAAAGATAGGGAGGTAGAAGGGGATTCATTCCTCGAAGATCTATTAATGCGGAGAATGCAACGACCTCCTCCCATCCCAAAAACAGATGACACTGTCTCACCTCCGCTCCCACGCGACAACACACTGAGCTATCTGAGGCACAGCAAGCAGCTTGCATAACTCTCATACACAAGCTGCTGGAAGAAGCCGTTACGAAAATAGACTTGGACGCCATCCAAGACATCGCCTTCCTACAACTCATGAGGCAGGAAGCTGTCCATGCAGCTTCAAAATACAGCAATAAGAAGCAACAGTTGTTAGCAAAATGTACAAAAACACAAATAGTAGTGCCGCGCTTAATAGACAATACATGGAAGCAGCTATTTGACGACACATCCATGGATGAAACACTTTCCACCGCACAGTGGCGGAATTTAATATGGGACATTTGTACGTATGTGCACCAGACAATGCATGACATCACCACACTAGAACAGGCTATAGATTGAGCACAGACCGCTCCATCACAGGCTAGGCGACACAGTCTTATTATCACAGATAGTGCCACCCTGTCCCCACGTGCATCACTAGTACTGGACAGGAAAATAATGCTGAAAGCAGACACCACTAAATGCCAGAATTTCTTACACCAGATGGTGGAAGGGACACTACCAGTAGACACATTTACAGCACAACAGTGTAGGCAATATCTGGATAAAGTGTTGTCACTGGCCAGAGCGGATATGATGGATAAAGGACCACAAGCTCATAAGGCATATATACAACAAGCAAAAAAACAATGCTAATACGCCACTAGTGACCCTCCATCACTGCCAACACAGTATGCCTGGGGCATCTCAAAATTTAGTTTTACAGACTCGGACCTGCCAACATGGGACGAGGCCAGACTAAAGGAGGCACTGAAATATGCAGTAGAGAAACTACAGCAATGGAAGAAACTAATACAAACATTTGCAGTGATAGAAATAGCCCAGACCCTTACACCTCGCACTAGGGACACAGCCCCTACAAAAACAGCACCAACGTTAATTAGGCCCCTGCGAGAAGTGCCCCCTCCACCAGGCACTGAAGACAACGAATTAGCATATGTCCATGTCCCATGGTCCAGGCAAGACATCATGTGCTTCACTAAAGATTTCCCGACATTAAGGGAAGAACCAAGGAAGTGGTACACTGAGTTAGACATATTGGCAGCCCTGGGGGGGCTGTTATGGAAGGACTTTGATATACTGTTCAATATAATTATGCCCAAAGACCTGTGGGAAGACTGCAAAAGACAAGTAGAATGGCCAAAAAGGGAGCCAGACAGGGGAAAGGGAGGACTTCCATGAGACATAGTAGATCATAAATACCTGGAAGTAGTGAAATATTTGAAAGAGAAAGTCCCAGAAGACAAAGTAGATTGGAACAAGATAACACATACCAAGCAGGAGAAAGAGGAGAGTTTGAACTCATTTTGACCGCCTTCTGCAGGTCTATCAGCAGAACAGCGGGTTAAAAAATCCAATGGGAGATGCTATGCCAGCATTTGTAACGACATTTGTCCAAGGGCTACGGCCACCCATTAAAGCACACCTACAAACCTCATTTGTTTGCTGGCAACAGGAACCACTTGAAAGGGTATTGGCAGCAGCCAGATACTGCGCCGACTACCAGCCCAATGTGCAAACAATGGAGGCAGACAAAATAAAGAAGGAGAAAGTAAGACTGATGGTAGCCCAAGAGAGGTTTTACACAAACCAGCAAGGAAGAGCAAGGGGAGAGGAGTTGGCCTAACGGCTAGGTCGGTAGACCTCGAATCTGGGGAACTGGGTTCGAGTCTCGGCAATGACGCTGAACATCCTGTGATTCTGGGCAAATCACTTAATCTCCCCATGCCTAACAAAAATGAATGTGTCCTCATGTAATGCAACTGGTGCTATGTAAAGCGCTCTGATACCCGATTCGGGTCAAGTTCGCGCTATATAAAACTCCGTAAAAAAAAAAAAAAAGGGGTAGGGGAAGAGGAAGGGGTGCAGGCAGACAACAAACCAGTAGATCTGTTTCCCTGCCACCACCATGGAACAGCATGCTTCTACTGGAAAGATCCCAACCACTGGAAGGCCAATTGCCCAATATTAAAAAATAAAAATCAGGAAAATAGGCCTAAACACAATGGAGGACAGGGCCAACAACAATACCAACATAACCCCCAGCGCTCAGACTACAGAAATAATGATCAGCAAGGGTATGCACCAAATGACATGCCTCCACTGCCGCCCCCGCAACAGAATAGGAGGAACATGGATGAGTGGGTGGGGAGGAACGAGTGGGTGCAAGAGGACGGTGTTTTCCCACCACTGCCTCAAGGCACATTCTAGGGATGCCTGAGAGTGGAAGACTGCCTAATAGCTCCAGCAATAGCAGTGGACCAATCTGGCCCATATATGGAAGGAACAGTTTTGGGCAAAACTGTACCATTCTTAATAGACACAGGAGCTCAAAGATCAATGCTAAATCATCTGAGATGCCCGAGGCGCCACTTTCGGGAACACAGGTAACGGCAGTCGGAATGACAGGACAACCAATAGATGAATACCTCACACAGCCACTAAAATTAGTAGTAGGCACCATCGCTGCCAACCATCAGTTCATCCAAAGCAGGTTCTGCCCCGTGAATTTACTAGGAAGGGGCCTGCTATGTAAATTACAATGCACCATACACTGCTCTCCAACAGGGGTCTTCCTAGAAAGCAGACCAAACGGGTTGATGCTGCAGGCCTTTATGACATGCACCGACCCCGTCATACCTCCAGAATTGCGCGATTGCGTGCCACCTCACGTCTGGGCTCGGAGTGCCAATGATGTAGGACAGGTGTTAAACTACCCACCAGTGCAGATCAAATTACAGCCAGGAGCCCCCCTCCCAAGAGTGCCACAGTACAAGATTTCAAAGGAAGGGGAGGAAGGCATAGCACCAGTCATAAAAGACCTCCTAAAGCAGGGAATTATAAAGGAGTTATGCTCTAGCCCACGGGTACTCATAGTACGGCCCGCGGGCCGCCAGCGGCCCGGCAAGCCTTCCTTGGCGGCCCCCGGACCTTGCAGACATCGTACCAGTGGTTTTTTTTAAAGTGTGTCAGCAAACACCACCGGTTGCAGCAGCGCGGACTCCGAGAGACTCTGCTCTATGGGGGCCCGGCGCTAAGAAGAGGTGAAATACAACAAGGCCTCATTAACAAGTAAATGGTCTTTTAAAGACCTGTGAAGTACTCGGGTGCGGCTGTGTCTCAGCCCGGGAAGCTGTCTCAGCCCGGGCTGCTACACATGCAAGGTGAGGTGACAGAGGGTGACAGAGGACAGCAGGGAGTGAGAGCCGGGTGAGATGGCAGAGGGTGACAGAGGGCCGCAGGGAGTGAGGGAGTGAGGGCAGCAGGGAGTGAGGGGGGGCTGTCTCTGGGCTGGTGACGGGGACGTGTAGACACAGTACGCGTGCACTGCTCAAGGCACAGAGACAGATAGAGACAGAAACAGACAGAGACAGATAGAGATAGAGACAGAGATAGACAGAGACAGACAGAGACAGGGACAGACTGACAGATAGAGACAGAGACAGATAGAGACAGAGACAGATAGAGGCAGAGACAGATCGAGGCAGAGACAGATAGAGACAGAGACATATAGAGACATATAGAGACAGAGACAAATAGAGGCAGAGACAGATAGAGGCAGAGACAGATAGAGGCAGAGACAGATAGAGGCAGAGGCAGGGGCAGACAGAGCTAGATAGAGGCAGAGACAGGGACAGACTGACAGAGGCAGAGACAGATAGAGGTAGAGACAGAGACAGAGAGAGAGACAGAGATAGAGACAGAGATAGAGACAGAGGTAGAGGCAGGGACAGATAGAGGCAGAGACAGACAGAGACAGAGATAGAGGCAGGGACAGATAGAGGCAGAGACAGAGGCAGAGACAGATAGAGGCAGAGACAGACAGAGATAGAGACAGAGACAGACAGAGAGACAGACAGAGACAGGGACAGACAGAGACAGATAGAGGCAGGGACAGGGGCAGACAGATAGAGGCAGAGACAGACAGAGACAGAGACGGAGAGGGAGACAGAGGGAGGGAGACAGAGACAGGGACAGACAGAGACAGGCAGAGACAGGGACAGGGACAGACACAGATAGATAGAGGCAGAGAGAGAGAGGGAGACGGAGGGAGACAGAGGGAGAGTGAGGGAGAGTGAGGGAGAGTGAGGGAGAGAGAGGGAGAGGGAGGGAGACAGAGGGTGACAGAGGGAGGGAGAGGGAGGGAGACAGAGAGAGAGGGAGACAGAGGGAGACAGAGGGAGGGAGTCAGGGGGAGACAGAGGGAGGGAGAGAGAGACAGACAGAGGGAGACAGACCGAGGGAGACCGAGGGAGACAGACAGAGGGAGGGAGACAGAGGGAGGGAGACAGACAGAGGGAGGGAGACAGAGGGAGGGAGACAGAGGGACAGAGACAGAGGGACGGAGACAGAGGGATGGAGACAGAGGGACGGAGACAGAGGGACGGAGACAGAGAGAGGGAGACAGAGGGAGACAGAGGGAGACAGATGGATGGAGACAGACGGAGGTAGACAGAGGGAGGGAGACAGAGAGACAGAGAGATGGAGACAGAGAGAGAGAGAGGGAGGGAGACAGAGTGAGTGAGAGGGAGACAGACAGAGTGAGGGAGAGAGAGTGAGAGAAAGAGAGAGAGGGAGGGAGGGAGAGAGAGTGAGAGAGAGAGAGAGAGGGAGGGAGAGAGTGAGAGAGAAAGAGAGAGGGAGGGAGAGAGAGAGAGAGAGATAGTGAGAGGGAGGGAGACAGAGAGAGAGAGAGAGAGAGGGAGGGAGACAGAGAGAGAGAGAGAGAGAGAGAGAGAGAGAGAGAGAGAGAGAGAGAGAGAGAGAGAGAGAGAGAGAGAGATGTGTGTATGCCGGGTCTGGTGGCTCAGTGGACGAAGGCGTCCGACAGGGGCCTGTGTTCAACCTCATGGTCACAGTTTTTTGTTTCTCTAGCCCCGCCCCCCTCCCCCACTGACCCCGCCCCCACCGGTGCGGTCCTGGGCCACAAACCACACTGTAAATTTGGCCCCCGAGAGAAAGTTTGTGAGTACCCATGCTCTAGCCAATGCAACACACCGATACTCCCTGTAAAGAAGGCCTCTAAGGGCCCGGATGGGGCCCCTGTATATCGTTATAGCCAGAACAAGGATATTCATGTTAACAATGATTCGCTACATTTTGACCCTATACACATTCAGGAAAAGGTTGAGGAACATGAAAAGGAGGAATGGGTAAATGGAGGGTGTGTGCAAACAAAGGAGGGGTTATGGACAGGGCCGAATGGAAAAATATGCTTACCTTCATCAATGCTCTTCTCTATGGCACGCCTCTTTCATGGTCCCTCGCATGTGGGCCGAGACGGCATGATCAGATTGTTTTCACAATGTTGGTACAACTGCAAGTTCCGTCAAATAGCAGAGAGACTTTGTAAGCAATGTACAGTTTGTGCACAATATAACACTGGGAAGGGTACACTAACTGCACCTGGCCACTTTCCACCGCCCCACGGACCCTTTGAAAGCCTTCAATTAGACTTTATCGACATGCCCCCAACCCAGAAGTACAGACATGTGTTGGTAATAGTGTGCATGTTTAGCAAATGGACTGAGGCTTATCCAACAAAGAACTGTGATGCACACACTGTTGCTAAATGCCTTCTGAAAGAACTTGTACAGCGTTTTGGAATTCCATCACTTCTAAGCTCAGACAATGGACCTGCGTTCATCTCCCATGTGATAGGGGGAATATGTAAGGGGCTTGGGGTCACACAAAAACTACACTATGCCTATCACCCACCAGCAGTTGGTGCTGTGGAAAGAAAGAATGGGGTGTTGAAAAACAAAATTGGCAACATTTGTGCATCAACTGAACTTTCATGGGTGGACGCACTGCCACTAGCCCTGTTGGCAATGAGAAGCAAGCCAGATAGGGTGACAAAGCTAAGCCCTCACGAGATTCTGTTTGGCCACCCAATGAACATTGCAGGCCATATGTCCACTGCTCCACTATCAATAGCAGACGATTTGCTTTTGTGCTATTGTAAAAAATTAACAGAGACATTACGTTATCTTCATCGCCAGGTTCTGCAGGCTCTTCCAGAAGCAGCAACTCCGCCGTCACATGACCTACAGCCTGGTGATTGGATCTGGGTCAAAGCTCACACCAGACAACACTGCCTCCAGCCAAGGTGGAAGGGCCCCTTCCAGGTCCTGCTGACAACAGCAACAGCCGTCAAGTGCAAGGGGCTGACATCCTGGATCCACAGCTCCCACACCAAGAAAGCAACAGGGCCTGATCAAGGACAGCAAGTTCCACCAACACCACCAGTGGCATCTGAGGCTCCCAGCAGGTACAACCTTCGCTCCACCAGACAAGCAACGACAGACAAGCGTTAAAGAAGAGGCAGATTCCGGCTAGTTGCAGGCCAGGCCTCCAACGGAAAGTACACTTCAAAGAGACAACTCCCTGCTGCTCCGGATCTCAGCTTTCCAAGGACACCTGTTTTCTTCAATGTGCCAGTGCCGTCATGTGCTGGTAAACCTCTGACGGTACACAATAAAGGCACCAACGATTTCCTTTAAGAGTGTTGCTGGCGCCTGCACCATTATATCAATAGGGGTGCAGGACCTGCTAGTTAGAGTGTTGCTGGCGCCTGCACCATTACATCAATAGAGGTGCAGGACCTGCTAGTTAGAGACAAGAAACAAAACATTTCGGCACAGAGACTACCAAATATTTAACTTTCAAATGAACATTGCCAGGGCTACGCCCAAGACATTAGTAGGCTCATCGGATCACAAATGCCAGTAATAAGATCAGGAAGGCTCAGATCTCTAGAAGTGGCAGAAGGAGAGTCAGAGCTAGTGATTCGTGTAGACCTATTGGTCTCCGGGTTGGAAATAAATGGAGTACTGCAATTGACTGTGCCAAACCCTCCCCTATTGAGTGGCTTAAGACACCTGATTTTGCAAGATCTTTCATTCCCCACTTTCGGATATCAGCCACCAGCACAAAACATTGCGGCAACACGCCTTGACATTTTAGAGTGTGTGATTTACGCAATAGAGGACATTGGATCTGGCCTTATAAGGGATGTCAACTGAACAGTGAAATGCATGCAGGACTTTAGGAAGAAGGTAGCGTAGGTCCCAGTGGAAGAAGAATAAAATTAGGGACCATTCCCAAGAAGAAGAGAACAGAGTTAGGGAAGTATTCTTTGACATATAGAACACCTATATAATATCCAGAACAATGCCAAGCAAAAAGAAAATGGCCAGCGGTACTACTGGCAATATTATCGCCAGTTCCAGGAATAATAGTGACTGCATTGATAATAATATATGCAAAAGATCTTGAAATACCGTTCCTTAATGGCCAGGTGGGGGATGGGAGCGACTCAAATGTAACTTACAGAGAGAGGAAAATGAACATGACCGAGCAAGACATTTTGGGGGAGGTTGAAATTAAAGGAGAAGGAGAAAGGGAACTATGGGATGAGTACCAGGGAAATCAATATGTTGAAATGCTAAAAATGTATGTACGCATTATGAACATATCAGGATGTTATGTTTGCACACACTTACCAACAGACACTGAACAGAGTATGAGTTACAATGTGATACCCTTTTCAAAACATGTAGGATGTGTCCTAATGCGAGACATGCTTTTCAGGCAGCATAACATGTCCATAGCTGTTGCACTTCCTAGGAAGGGCCAGATAGTTACAAGGCAGGCAACAGCAAGGCCTAAGACACGGAGAGTCCCATGCATGAACATGCAACCAACAAAAAGGGATCAGGCAATGCTCGACACATTTGACAAAACTTCTAGGAATGAGGAATGGAAAGACAGGGCTGGTTGGGACAAAGGGGCTGAGATAAAAATACCAAGATTTAGGATACGACAACAGCTTACCGCACCATCCTGCATTCAGAATGATAAACAGACGGCCCCTAAACAGCCAGCCGTGCAGGTGCTTAAATCACCATGCACATTTCCTCAACTAATACAAGGAAGGGAAGAATGGAAGAAATGCAGCCTTGAATGTACTATTGAAGACTTAGCAAAGGGTGAGAAAGGAGTGAGGGAATGTGAGAAAAGGAATGATGAATTCCTAGGACTTTCAGACGAAGGAGAAAATTCAGAAATTACACCAATTTTCGTTGGTGAAAGTAACTGCACACACATAACAAGACTATCACAGATTAGGAAAAGTGATCAGCGGTCCTCACCTGGACTAGTGGGTTACAAGGGACTGTTCTTTGTCTGTGATCAATGGGCATACTTCTATTTGCCCCCGGGATGGTATGGCAGTTGCTACCTTGCCTCCACCCTGCCCCGAATTACCCATTTCACTGACTTAGTCCAGGTTCAACACCAAGGGCATCGGCCAGGAAGAGCTAGGAGGACAGCAGAATGGGAGGACAACCTGATGACAGGATTGGGGGTAATGGTGCCTGGTGTGGGAATAGTATACACCTCAATAAGGATACACCATCTAGCAAGGATGATTGAGAATCTAGCGAATTCAACAGCAGCAGCCCTAGGAAACATCACTGAAGAACTCACTGCCATGAGAGCTGTAGTGATACAGAACAGGGTTGCATTAGACATCATCCTGGCCAAGGAGGGTGGAGTATGCCACGTCATCCACCAGGTGTGCTGTTCATATATACCTGACAACAGCCGCAATATAGATAATGCGATACATAAAATAAACAAAATTAAAGACGAGGCAAACAACATACACACAGGAAGCATGTGGGAAAATGTGATGCTATGGCTGGGAAACTGCGGATCATGGATATTGGAGGTGATCATTATAATTATAACATCATTGGTCACCATGTGCATAATGATCCAGGTTTGTCCCGCATGCTGCGCAGCTTTGGCTTCCAGCTGTGTACGCTGTGCACCACTTCCCCCACAGGCTCAACAACACTCTTTGCATTGCTTTTTTTGGGACTGATTCGAATAATGACTGTGACCCGGGTGATGAGTTCACTCAGCCCTCCAAAGATGAGGACTTACAAGAGGCTAGTGGCCTTGATTCCTCCCAGTAGACAGGTCTTTTTTTCTCCCTCTGCAGAGGAATCTGCTTCATACTCCAGAGTGATGCATAGGGCGGCTGAAGTACTTGACCTACAGCTCCCCACCTTGGAGGTTAAAACTAATATCTTGACAGAAGTCCTCCACCTGCTGCAAACACCTTCTGAATCCCTTCTTTTCCAGTACGAAGCATTGATGGATACCTTATTGGGGGCTTGGGACAAACAGTTCTCTGCCCTCTCCCCCCCCCCCATCAGTAGACAAATTGCCCGGCACCATCACCCTGCTCCTGGCAACCTGGCTTTTCTTTCGCAGCACCCCTTGCCAGAAACCCTAGTGGTGCAGGCTTCAACCAGTAGCTCTAATCCCTACATATTTCCCACCACTCCCACTGATAGGGAATCTAAGCGAGTGGAAACATTAGACAAACATGTCTTTTCTTCTACCAGCTTGGCCCTCTGATCTGTTAACACCAGCTGTTTGTTGGGATGCTACTCACATGCCCTCTGGGATTCAGTGGCACAAGTCCTCTGCGGTGTGCCTGAAAACCTTTGTCCTCTACTCTCTCAGGTGATTCAAGATGGTTGTGATGCCACGATTTGTTATGACTAGTACTCCACTGATTCCATCCTGTGGGCCATAGGCACCAGTGTTGCCGTTCGCTGCCATGCAAGGCTGTGATTGACTGGGTTCTCGGGCAATGTCTAGTCCTCCTTGATGGACATGCCTTCTGATGGGACTCACCTGTTTCGGGAAAAAGTTGATTCCGCTCTCAAGCAGTTTAAGGAGAGCAGGGCTACCGGTTGCTCTCTGGGCCTTTCTGCCTGCCAACTGCAACAGTTTGACCATTCCTTTAGCAACTTTGGAAATCCCTTACTGCCAACCCATCCAACCTCCACCTGGAACCCAGCAGTTTCACGTTAGTGGCTAAATGTCAGCTCGGGCTGTGAAACGATCACTTTTGACAGAGCGGTCCTACAGATTGTTCGCAAGGTATGCCTTACCCTTTCTCGCTTCTCTGCCGCACCTTCAACCATCCCACCAGCGACTGACGGTGGGATACCTTGCAATTTTGCAGCAGGATGTGCAAGCCCTTTTGGCTAAAGGGGCTGTTGAGAGGGTGCAAGAAGTAGGACATGGTTGTTATTCCCACTTCTTTCTGGTGCCCAAGAAAGACGGAGGTCTTCAGCCTAATCTAGATCTGTGCCCTCTCAATGCCTTCCTCCGGAAGGAGAAATTCAAAATTCTCACCTTGGCCCTGCTTTTACCTGCACTCGATCCTGGAGTCTGAATGGTTGTGTTTGACCTGCAGGACACCTATTTCCATTTTCCTGTCCTTCCAGCCCATCGACATTACCTGCGGTTCGTGGTGGGAGAGGAGCATTTTTAGTTCACTGCGCTCCACTTTGTTCTTAGCAGCGCCCCTTAGGTGTTCACGAAAGGCATTGCAATGGTGGCAACACATCTTCAGAGGTCAGGGGTGCCAGTCTTCCCCTACCTCGACGACTGGCTGTTGAAGGCAGGATTGCCCCAGGCAGTCGTCAACCACCTCCAGATTATGGCAAACCTCCTGTCATCTTTGGGGTTCACTATTAACATGCTGAAGTCACACCTGACTCCTTCTCAGATGCCTCCCTTCATCAATCAATCAATCAATCAGTCATTTGTAAAGTGCAGCATTGTCACCCTGGGGGTATCTGGGTGCCGTTTCTCCATCAAAGAGCCCGGTTTTGAGTCTCTTTCTGAAGTCTGCTAGCTAGGAGGCTGTACAGAGTTGGAGAGGAAGGCTGTTCCTTGTCTTGGCAGCGATGTAGGAGAAGAAGCGGCCACCACTGCGGCTGCGACAGATGCGGGGAGTGTGTGCGAGGGTGAGTGAAGAGGAGCGAAGGTGTCTGGAGGGCTGGTGGAAGTTCAGTCGATGGTTGATGTAGACAGGTCCTAGGTCGTGGAGGGCTTTGTAGGTGTGCATGAGGATCTTGAACTGGCATCCCTTCTGAATGGGGAGCCAGTGGAGGTCTCTCAGGTGAGGGGGCAATCTGGGTTTGTTTTTGGGAAGTCCAGGATGAGTCTGGCTGCAGCGTTCTATATTGTCTGGAGTCTTCTGAGGAGCTGAGTAGAGATGCCGGCATAGAGGTAATTGCCGTAGTCGAGGCGACGGTGATGAGAGCCTGAGTGACGGTCTTTCTGGTGTTGGTTGGGATCCATCTGAAGATTCTTCAGAGCATGCAAAGTGTGTGGAAGCAGGAGGAGGCGACTGCGTTGACTTGTCGATTCATGGTTAGTCAGCTGTCGAGGATGATGCCGAGGTTGCTTGCATGGTCGATCGGTGTGGGTCCGAGTTCTGCAGGTCACCAGCTGTTGTCCTATGCGGAGGTGTTCTTCCCAAAGATCAGTACTTCAGTTTTGTAGGAGTTGAGTTGGAGGCAGTTGTCTCATCTATTTTGCTACATTAGTCATGGTGTTGCAGAAGTTGGTTTTGGCGTTGGAGGGGTCCTTGACCATGGAGAAACATGGTGAGCAAGTGTCATCTGCTTAGGAGATTATGTTGAGTCTGTGGGATCTGATGACACCTGTGAGGGTGGTCATGTAGATGTTGAACAGAGTGGGGCTGAGGGATGATCCTTGTGATAAGCCGCATATGATGTTTTTGGGTCGGATGCTCTGTGTGCACCCTGTCAGGAAGGAGATCCAATTGAGGGACGATTGCTGTATGCCTATATTGTAGTTTCTGTAGATGAGGGTGTTGTGGGAGAAGGTGTTGAACGCCGCGGAAAGGTCGAGGAGGGTCAGGGCCACAGTTTCTCTGTGGTCCAGGAGTGTTCTGATGTCGTCTGTGGCATCAATCAGTGCGATCTCAGTGCTGTGGTTGGCATGGAATCCAGATTGTGAGGCTTCCAGGAGGTAGTTTTTTTCGGAATTCGGTGAGCTGCTGGCTGATGGCTTTCTTGAGTACTTTGACCGGGTAGGGGAGCAGGGAGATCGGACAATAATGTTTGAGCTCGCTGGGGCTGGTGGAGGCTTTTTTTAGGAGGGGTCTGACATCAGAAAATTTCCATCTGCCCTGGAAGGTTGCAGTAGAGATGGAGGAGTTGAGGATGCTGTTGAGTTGCGTGCTGATAGGGTTCGTTCTGAGGTTGTAGAGGTGATGGGGGCAGGGGTCGGTGGGCACTCCGGAGTGGATGGGAGACATGATAGCTGAGGTGGTCACGGTGGTGAGTGGAGCCCAGGTGGTAATGGTTTGGCTGATGTTCGCTGGCTGGTTGAGGTCGTTGGATTTGAGGGTGGCAGGCTGGAGGTTGAAATTGTAGATGTTGGTGATATTGCTTTGGAAGTAGTTTCCGAAGGGTGTTACAGAGCTCTTGGTAGGGGTGGATGGTGTTCTCCATGGCTGTAGGGTTGTAGAATTCTTTGACTATTTTGAAGAGTTCCTTTGTGTGGTTGGCCGCGTAGTTGATGCAAGTGGTGATGGCTGCTTTCTTGGCTTCCTTGATGTGCCGGTGATAGTTGCTGAGGGCTGTTTTGTGATCTGCTCTGTCGGTGGCGTTCTTAGCGGTGTACCAACCCTTTTCCAGTTGGTGGCAGTTTTGCTTGGTGGTCCCGCAGCTCTGGGGTGTACCAGCTGGCACGTTTTGAGGTCTTGTTGGATTTAGTGGGTTTCAGTGGTGCTACTCTGTCAGTGCTGTCGGTGATCCAGGCGGCAAAGTTCTGGACGGCCTGGTCGAGGTCTGTTGAGGCCTTGGGTTGGGAGGTGGTGAGGGTCTGTGACCACTGAGTTTCGGTGAACTTGCTCCAGCTGCTGTAGGAGGAGATCTGATGCCCTCGGTCTAGGTCCACTCTCTCCCCGCAGCTCCGCTGTGCTGTCTCTTGCCTCCAGACCCCGACCTCCTCCTTGGGAGGTTTGAGGCTGCTGCCCGCTCCTGCGCCTGCTGCCCGCTCCAGCTGGGACCAGACTGCCTGCAACCACCGTAACCTTTCTCAGCCATTTTTTTTCTTAATTTTTTCCCTGTTGTGCCACTGTTATTGTGCCCATCTGTGTCTTGCTCTAATTCCTACATGTTTTTATTTTCTCATGCCTGCCTGTTCCTTTTGCCACTGCTGCCCCTGGAGCCCCTCCCCCCTGGAATTCCCCCCCAGAATTTCCCCCCGGAATTCCCCCGCCTCCCAGCCTCTCCTCCCTCCCACCTCCCCTACATAATGGCGGCCGCTGCGCGGTTGCACAGCGGACGCGCGCAGTGGGTGCGCCGCTGGCGCGCCAAAGGCAAGCCCGTCTGCGCTCGTCCGCGACCCTACCGCGGCTAGCGCCAGGAACCCTGGACCTCCCACTACCCATCGCTACGACACCACCACCCTCCACGCACTCAACCCTGGAAGACTTAGAGAATGCCAACAGGCCTCGCCGAACACGACCCATGGCCAGTTCTCCTGCCTCCACTGCCGCCAGACCCTCACCGCCACCCCGGCCTCGAACACCGCCGACGCCAGCACTGGCGACACCCTAAAATGCATCCTCCTCAACGTACGCTCCGCACACAAATACGCCATGGAAATCTGGAACCTACTCGACTCTCTCTCGCCCGACATCGGCTTCTTCACAGAGACCTGGACCAACGCATCTTCCGCCCCCGCCATCAGCACCGCCATCCCAGACGGATACAAGATCCAGAGGAAAGACCGCCCCAATCACCCAGGAGGGGGCCTCGCCATCGCCCACAAGAGCACCCCCAGCCTCACCACCTCCAGCGAAACCTTCCCCTCCGCCGAACACCTGCACTTCCAGATCCAGACCACCCCCAAAGCCACACTCCGAGGAACCCTCGTCTACAGACCCCCCGGCCCCCGAACACCCTTTGCCACCACCATCACCGACTTCATCGCACCCCACGCCATCGCCTCAACAAACTAAATACTCATTGGAGACCTGAACTTCCACCTCGACAACCCCAGCGACCCCAACTCCACTATCCTTCGTGACAACCTCGACAGCATCGGACTTAAACAACTCATCAACACACGACCCACAGAGCAGGACACACTCTCGACCCCATCTTCGCGGCAGGAAACAGCGTCCAATTCAGCCACACAACGCAGCTGCCATGGACCGACCACCAATGCGTATACTTCGCCATCAACAAACCCAAGGCACCCAAACCAGCCCCACGCCCACCACGAAGGAACTGGAGCAAGGATACCGACGAGACACTTAACTCCACCCTCACCCGAGACAACCACACCTGGGCACCTGACGCAAACGACGCAAACGACGCAGCCAGAGAACTCCACACCTGGATCTCCAACTGCGCAGACGAGCTCGCCCCGCTACGCAACCCCGACAGACAACGCCCCAGGAAAGCCGCCTGGTTCTCCACCGCTCTCCAAGAAGCCAGACGCACCTGCAGACGCCTGGAGAAGAACTGGAGAAACACCAAGACAACCAAAAACCACACCACCTACAAGGACGCCATGACGGACTACCACAACCAGATCAGAACCACCAAGAGGAACTTCATCCACAATAAAATCCTGGCCAACTCCACCAACTCCAAGGAACTTTTCAGTGTCATTCAAGAATTCACCAACCCACGCAGCGAAGCCACAGACATCACCCCATCCCAAGACCTCTGCGACAAGCTTGGAACCTATTTCCACCTCAAGATCAAAAACCTCTACGACAACTTCATCGACCATCCACCAGGCGCCACAGACGGCCCCCCGCCCCCCAGAAACACCAGCCAGCCCGCCATCTCCAACTGGACACCGATCACGGCCGAAGACACTGCCTCGACCATGAAAAGCATTCACTCGGGGGCCCCCACCGACCCCTGTCCCCCTCACATCTACCACAGAGCCGCGGCCGCCATCGCACCCGAACTACAACGCACCATCAACACCACCTTCAAAACAGGCACCTTCCCAGACGACTGGAAGCGCGCAGAAGCCAGACCCCTGCTCAAGAAGCCCCCAGCTGACCCCACCGACCTCAAGAACTATCGGCCCATCTCGTTCCTCCCCTTCTCAGCCAAAGTTGCAGAGAAAACAGTCAACAGGAAACTGACACGATTCATTGAAGAGAACGCTGTCCTCGACCCGTCCCAATCCGGATTCCGAAGTAACCACAGCACAGAGACCGCCCTACTCGCTGCCACAGATGACATCCGCACCCTCCTGGACCAAGGCCACTCCACAGCCCTCATCCTACTTGACCTATCAGCGGCCTTCGACACCGTCTCCCACCGCACACTAGTCGCCAGACTACACGACGCAGGCATACAAGGAACAGCCCTGGACTGGATTGGATCATTCCTCACCGGAAGAAGCCAAAGGATCAGACTCCCACCCTTCCTCTCCGACCCCACGAAAATCACCTGCGAAGTCCCACAGGGTTCATCACTCAGCCCCACCCT
The DNA here is from genome assembly GCA_963921515.1 of Calotriton arnoldi. Lineage (NCBI taxonomy): Eukaryota > Metazoa > Chordata > Amphibia > Caudata > Salamandridae > Calotriton > Calotriton arnoldi. Next base: position 1,908,711 of record CAWUFW010000577.1, on the reverse strand, counting down.
CTTCAACATCTACATGGCCCCCCTCGCAGCCATCGTCCGACAACACGGCCTCAACATCATATCCTATGCCGACGACACCCAGCTCATCCTCTCCCTCACCAAAGACCCCACCACTGCCAAACTCAACTTCCAGAAAGGAATGCATATCGTTGCAGTCTGGATGACCAACAGCTGCCTGAAGCTCAACGCCGAGAAGACAGAAGTCCTCGTCCTCGGTACCACCCCTTCTGTATGGGACAGCACCTGGTGGCCGACCGCCCTCGGAAGCCCACCTACCCCCTCAGACCACGCCAAGAACCTCGGCATCGTACTCGACTCATCACTCACCATGAACCGACGGGTCAACGGCATCACCTCCAGCTGCTTCTACACCCTCCGCATCCTCCGCAAGACCTTCAAGTGGATCCCCCCTGAGTCAAGGAAGACAGTCACCCACGCACTCATCACCAGCAGACTGGACTATGGAAACGCACTCTACGCCGGCATCAACAAGTCCCTACTCCGCAAACTCCAGACAATACAGAACACCGCCGCCAGTCTCGTCCTCAGCATCCCCCGACACGAACACATCAGCCAACACCTACGAAGTCTCCACTGGCTCCCCGTGGAGAAAAGAGTCACTTTCAAAATCCTCACTCACGCCTACAAATGCCTACACAACAACGGACCCAAATACCTCAACGACAGAATCAACTTCCACGTACCCAAAAGAAACCTCCGATCTTCCAACCTCACACTGGCCAAAACCCCATGCATCCACAGAGCAAGAGGAGGCGGAAGATCCTTCTCTCACATTGCAGCCAAGACCTGGAACGAGCTACCGGCAGACATCAGACGCGCCCCCTCCCTGAACACCTTCAGGAAGACCCTCAAGACCTGGCTCTTCGGCTAAACAGATCTGCGGACCCCCCCCTCAACACCTTGAGACCCTCACGGGTGAGTAGCGTGCTTACAATTCCCTGATTGATTGATTGATTGGTTATGGTGTGATGGGCATCGGTGATGGTGAAGTGTATGATTGAGTAGTCAGTCCAGGTGAGCTCTGTGGTGTGGATGAATTTGATTCTGTCACTGGAGGTGAAAATGGGGTCTAGTGTGTGTCTGGCTTTGTGCATGGGTTAGGTGACCAGTTGGGTGAGGCCGATGTTGTTCACATTCTCCAGGATGGTAATAGAATTGGTGTTGTTGGGGTCGTTGGCGTGGAAGTTGAGGTTGCCGAGTAACATGTAGTAGTGAGAGTCAATTGCTAGGGGGTTGATGAGGTTGGGGATGGCGTTGCAGAATGTTGCTCGGGTGTGTAGGCAAGGGTGCCTCTTATCGTGGTCTTGGACTCAGTTTGTTGTAGGAAGTTGAGGTGGTCCATGAGAGGCGTTGGGTCGTCGTTGGTGATGGTGCATCTTATGGGTTTTTCGAAGAAGATGGCGATGCTTCACCTTGTTTGATGGTATCGGTCTCGGTTTATCATCTTGTAGCCTTCGGGAGTGGTGGTGGTGATGTCTGGGTTCGAGGAGGGGTTGAGCCATGTTTCGGTGATGAAGGCAACATCCGTGGAGAGGGCAGTGATGGGGCCATTGGAGCAAGTTTGGACACGGTTCAGTTTTGTGCCTTTCCCCCAGGAAAGATAGTCCAAGAAATTCAGGCTATGATCTCGATCTTTTAGCCTCGTCCCTGGATATCAGTAAGGTCAACTGTGAGGCTGCTGGAACTGTTCACCTCCTGCATCATGCTAGTCAAGCACGCCAGGTGGCATATGTGGACTCTGCAGTGGGATCTGATGTCCCAGTAGGCCCAAAAACAAGGGGACATCTCCGACCACGTTCAGATTTCGGAGAAGACTGCAAGACTATGATGGTTGTTGGACCACGATTGGGTCAGCGGCAATCATCCAGAGTTGTCAATGGAGACTGATGCATCGCTTCTGTGTTGGGGTGAACACCTAGGAGACATGGAGATCAGAGGCCTCTGGTCTCTGGCAGAGTCCCGGTTCCACATCAACCTTTTGGAGCTGAGAGCCATCCGTTTGGTGTTGAAAGCCTTCCTGCCATCCATCAAGGGAAGGCTGGTACAGGTGCTCACGGACAACACCACCACCATGTAATAGTGCAAAAAACTGGGTGGGGTGGGGTTGCAGACACTGTGCCAGGAGACCTGGTTCCTCTGGAGCTGGCTAGATGACCAATGCATTGGTCATTGAATACCAGGGCAGACAAGCTGAACCATTACGAATGGCAGCTACACCCGAAGGTGGTGCAAGATCTCTTTTACGAATGAGGAGAACATTGGCTCGATCTTTTCACCACCACCGAGAATGTACAATGTCAGCATTTCTGCACTCTGGAGTTTCCAAGACGTCTCTTGCTCAGAGGCATGCTCCAGCTTGAGTGGAACTTGGGAGTCCTGTACGTTTTTCTGGCAATACCACTCCTGCCCCGAGATTTAAAGAATGTCAGGACAGACCGGGCCCAAGGTATCCTAGTGGCTTCGGATTGGGCACGGAGAGTATGGTGTCCAGAACTTCTGGGCTTGAGCATATGTCCGCTGATCAGGCTGCCCCTCCGGGAGAATCTGCTGTCACAGCGACAGGGCAGTGTTCTGCACCTGGGCCTTCCCAGTCTCCACCTTCATGCTCGGAGATTGAGTGGCGACAGCTGAAAACCTTCGACCTTCCTCCGAAGGTGGTTGATGTTGTCTTGGCAGCCAGGCATCCCTCAACGAAATCTGTATATGCCTGTCATTGGGACAAACTTGTGGCTTGGTGTGGCATGAATCAGATTGACTCCCTCCAGGCCAAGATAACTGACATTCTGTTATTTGTTCTGTCTCTTGCCCTGCAAGGCTTTGCTTTGGGTACAGATAAGGGTTATCTTTCGGCCCTTTTGGCCTTCTTACGGTTGCCATATCTGCTCTCGTTGTTTAATTCAGAGGGTTGTGATGCAGTTTTTTAAAGGGCTGCAACACATTTCCCCCTTCTCTTTTTTTCATGCCCCAATGGGACCTCAATCTAGTCCTAGGCAGAACCAGTTTGTCTGGGAAGAAGGAAGCAAAACTTTTGCCTCCTCTGAGTCCAGGGGCCACTAACGAAGTGCCAGGAGTATCAGGGAGCAAGTTAGAGGTCGCATCTGCGACCCCTAACTAGCCTCAAATGACGTCCATGTTGTGAGGGCGGCAGCAATTGTGGAGAGTGAAGTGTTATGCAGAGTTTTATCAAGATGAAGATCTGACAGGGAGCTAGCAGAGTTACTCCTTTAATTGGAAGTTGGTGGATTGTTTGAAGGAGTATGATGTAAGTTTTTGGACAGAAGTTTTATTATACTTTGCTTGAGTAGGCTGGTTTTTAGTCATTTTGCTCCTGAACTGTAATTTCAGGATCTTTGTTTCTAAAATTAGGTAGTCTTCAATGGCATCATAGAGAGCTTGGGAGTAAGGAGCTTTTTTGAGGATGTATGACTGAACCCTGCATGCATTTACCATGCATGCAACAAGGTAAATTGCGTTACTTTACCACGCAAGTTGTCACAACGACTTGCCTGAATGGGGAGAGTCATGAAGCATAGCTATGAAGGACAGTTTTAAGCCAAGCTAAAACTCATTTGTCCTCACTCCTCCATACCATGATGTTATTTGAATTCCTGCATGAGATATATGCCAAAGACGGCGCCTATAACCACGTTCCCTCTTGGGCAAAGTGTGCTCTTTGACGAAGACGGGTGAGTGAGCCCGCCCACCCACACAATTCACGGAAAGCCCTTAAGTATAAGTCCTTCCCACTTCTGGTCCTGACGAAGGCCATAGACCCATTTGGGCTGTTCAAGGCTCAAACATGTCGGCCCGACCACTAGGTGCTGTGGGTCAGTGACCCATCCACATAACACCGATTTGTTTTTAGTCTTACCCCATCCTAATTTTCTTCCCTTAATGAAGATTTACCTCTGGGATAGAAGGTCATTTTAATTCACTCACCACTCTCAACATCCAGACAGTCTCCCTCCTGGTGGAGGGTTTGATGTAACTTGGAGAACGGGACACTCAAGTGGCAGACCCAGTGATGACACTATCCACCAAGCCACACTAAGCGGAGATTATATACACCGCAGACGGTAAACGTGTGGTTGGGGGTCTCCGAGACAATATTCCTGAGACTCTGGCATTGAGACCTTTGTCGTTCATTCTACTCCCCCCCTTCCCCCCCTTTTTGATAAGTGACAAGTACCATCTGGAAGCCGAATGAACTTCTGCTTCTCCCTTACTCCATTGTTTGATCTGGACTAAGGAAATATGCCTGAAGTTTGGACTTGTTTTAACAATGTAACTTAAAGCAAGGACATTTCCTCTGAATTTTGGGTAATTCAGCTGCAAGGGGGCAGAGAATTTTGCTTACCCAAGTACATATTTCGTGAAAACATTTTCTTTCCCCAATCTGTTTGGGTGCATTGCTTTCTGTCAGTCCACAAAACAAACACACTGCTACAATCTTGTGGGCATTTTGAGAAATTAACAATTTGCTGAGGCTGAAGAGAGGTGTTATTGCTCAAAATAACACCAATTCGTTGTTGCTGTTACTGTTGATCCCTGCATAGCAGTTGATCACTTTGGTGGCATCTTCTCTTTTTAACTAACTTTGGACCTTCATGTTCTTTATAATCTTAATTCTAAAATTGTTAATATAGTTAAGAAATGAAATCTTGTGGCCAACCCCCCAGCATGCACCCGACACCACCCTCGGCACGGCCTTTGGCCGTGTGCAACGGGGGTATGGTGTGTGAGGTTTTTTTTCTCCATTGGACTTCAGATCAGCGAATCCATTGTGGATTTACACTGTATTTAAGAATCAAGGGGTTCCAAACATTAAGCTTTGCAGGACAACCCACAGTCTTTCTTTAACTTCAATTAACCTTTAAATAAAGGCTTTACTGTTTATTTAACATCTCTCTGAATGTTAGTGCTCTGTCATGTAATCAGCAACCTAGAACTGCTGTTGACCAGGGGGCCACATGAAAAAGGCCAGGAGGGCCGCATATGGCTCTAGGGCCATCCTTTGTGTATTCCTGATATGTAGGGTGTCATTTTAATTAAGGCAAACCAACTAACTTTGTCAAAGGGTCAGAACTCAGAAATATAAAAAGTGGGCCTATTGGCTTTATCAAGGGGTCAGCATACTAACATATATAAAGCAGACCTATTGTCAAGTAGTCAGTAATAATTGTAATCAAATGTATATGATATAAATATACACATTGCAATGTTTATTAAAAGTGATTATCATAACATTGTTTTAATAAAGTTGTATTTAAAAAAAGCAACAGGGCTTTGAGTTTTTCTTTTAACCTTTTTTAAAGACACAAAGTACAGCCATAAAATCCACCACAAGGGGTCCCTGCACTCCAACTGAAAAGTATTCAGCTGCAGCTCATCATGCTTTTAAAAATATGGGGTCATGGATTTAATGACCCAGGAGACTTACTGTATTTTTGAAACAAATATTGCTGGTGGGGCCATTGCATTTCCTGCAGTCCCCCACAACATTAAACAAAATGCTTGGTGGTGCACCTGCCCCTTCTAGGAGCACCACCAGGCTCCAAAAACTATAAGTAACAAGCAGTCACAAGGCATAATGTGGGGCTCTTTCTCTGGAGCAGTAAATAATAAATTTGCGGCTCCTGCCGCACATTTAATTTTCTTTTTTGTATTTTCTTTTTTATTTTGGTGCCCTGGTGCCCATTCGGTGCACCCACACCTTTCTTTATTGTTGGGGGCCGCAGGGCGAGCCGCAAGGCTTCCGCAGCTCCTGCCCATTCTCCACCAGCATCCATACCTGTGCTTGTGAGAGCTGGCATTTTTTGGCATTTTTTAATGTTCAAAGTGGGTGCCACAGTGCCCACCCGTGGTACCCACACCACATTGAAGATAATTGGGGGCTACTGGGGGAGCCCAAGGGCCCCCGCAGCCACAGCTGGGTCCCTATACAATTCTGTGGCAGGGGTTAAACTTTAAAAAAAATATTTAATTAGGTGGGTGCCCCAGTCCCATGGGGTGAGGCGAGCCATGAGGACCTGTGGTCTCAGCCGACTCCCCTCCAGCATCCATTGTGGTGCTAGTGTGAGCTGGCTCACTCACTTTGTACCCACGGGTGGGAGCAAAGTTGTGTTTCCTGCCCAGGATAGTGCGGGCAGGCTATACTCGCACTCTCCCGGGCAGGAAACAGCAGTATCCCCGGGACACTGCTTAGATCAGGCCTCCGGGAATGGGGTCTCCAGCGCCGATCTTCTGCTGAGGAAGGGGGCTGCACACCTCCCTCCCCTAATTATAAAGATATGACCCAAGGGATAGGGTCCCTGGTACCTCACAGAGCAATGGGTAGGGTGGCCATGCTCACCTCCCCTAATTATAAAGAAACTGCCCCAGGGAATGGGGTCCCCAGGGCCTTATGGAAGCTTAGAGAGAGGGGCCGTATGACCCTCCCCTAAGGTCTACAGGGCCTCTAAAAGGATCGGGGACGGCGCTGCACTCTCACACCCCTGAAAATACATCTGCACCACCCCCTCACCAGCCTCTGGCCCACCCTGGGTTTTTGATTTATAAAAGGAGGAAGACCACCATTTTTTTGTTGAGCCACGGATCAGCGGATACTCCACAGATGTGCAGCACCAGTGAAAACATTGCTATTTTTGGCCCCGTGGGGCCCTCTGAGACCCCCCCACCACATCTGGGGGGGCAGGGTATCTCTATCCTGTCCCGTTATATGTTTTTTAAAACTTTTATCTAGGACAAGGTACTGACTGAGCCCCCAAGTCATAAGATGGCTGCCGCCACATCTTTCTTGATGTGATGGCAGCCAATCAGCTCTTATCTAGAGATTTGTCGGCTCCACGGATCCTCCGCAGCATGATATGTACATCAATTTTAAACCTTAATTTTTCAAAACCTGCTGAACGGATTTACACCAAATCACAAAAAGCATGTTTTCTGGACCAAGATCTAGGTTTTGTAAAATTCTGTTCAGGCATTTTGGCTATAGCTGTGTCCAATTTTCTTCCCCCTTTCCTCGGCCTCTGCTTGACAGATCACCCGAAACTTCCCAGGAAGGAGCCGAGGTGGATGCGGTAGCCACTTTATACTTTCTGAGAGATAGGGATTCCTCAGATTTTTGATTGGTAATAACTTTGCCACCGTTTGACGAATCTCCACAAAAATTTGCCAACCTATTTGTTTTTCCACATTGGCTGGTGATGCACAGTTTACTGGTGATTAGATCAGGGGGTGCAAAGAAAAAAGGGGGGTCCCAAAACATGTCTTTCCACCAATGCATTTTCCATAGCCTTTTTAAACAGACATAGCAGCAAAATGGCTGAATGGAGTCTCATGGAACTTGGCAGTAATACAAATTATGGTGTGGCAAGGGTCTTTTTTGATCCAAATTGGTTCAGTAGTTTTTAAGTAATAAGGGAAATAAACCTAGTGATATATTAGGCCGCAGTATACCGAGTTACCTTCGAAGGCATACCGCAGTACCTGGAGATGATGAAACATAATATGATTGTTTAATGAAAGCCCTTGCAAAGTGAAAAGGCAGCCATATTGTTTAGACCACACTATGCCTTTGTTCTGTGTTTTAATGTGAAATATAGGTTATTACTCTTGTTTTAATGTAGAGCAAGAAATGAGACAGTTTAGCAAACTCTGTAGAGGTAGGGAAAAGTAGTTTTTTTGATTTCTATATTTTTTAAATGTTTACAGAGTACCGCAGTACTTTGGTGAAAGTATCTAGAAAGTACCCCGGTACCTATTGAAATGTGTAAAAAAAAAACAATTATATGACTTATGACACTGTCCGACACGCAACTCCACTCCACTGTACAACATGCTACTCCACTCTACGAAACCTCCACTCCACTCTACGACATGCCACTAAACTCTATGCCACTCCACTCTACGCTACTCCACTCTAAGACTCTCTAGGACACGCCACTCTATGACACACCACTCCACTTTACTTTACAAGAGGCCACTCCACTCTATGCCACTCCACTCTACTCTACATTACGCCACTCTACTATGACACGCCACTCCACTGCACTCTACAACACTCCAATCCACTCTGCGACACTCAACCCCACTCCACTCTACAACACGTCTGTCCATTCTATGACACTCCACTCCACTTCACTCCATGAGATGCCACTCCACTCTACGACATGCCACTCCACTCTACACCACTCCACTCTACAACATTCTACTCCATTTTAGGCCCTGTCACTCTACACCACTCTATGACACGCCTCGCCACCCCACTCCACTCCACTCATCTATGACACTTTTCCGCACTCTACACAATGCCACTCTACTCTTCTCTACTTGACTCCACTCTACAACACTTTACTCCACTCTAAGTCCCACTCTACAACACTCCACTCTATGGCACTCCACTGTACTGTACTCTTTGACACTCTATGCCCCTCCACTGTCCGACATTCTACTCTACTCTACGGCACCCCACTCTAAAACACTGTACTCCACTCTATGATACTCTACTCCACTCTAAGCTACTATACAACACTCTGCTCAACCCTATATCATTCTACTCCACTACTCTACTCTATGCCACTCTATTGCACTCTATGACACTGAATTACATGTCACCCTACTCCACTTCACTCTACAACATGCCACTCAACTCTGACATGCTACTCAACTCTATGACACACCATTCCACTCTATGCCACTCTATTCTATGCCCCTCCACTCTAATACACTCTACAACAAGCCACTCTATGAGACTGTACTCCACCGTACTCTACGACACGTCACTCCACTCTATGACACTCTACTCCACTCTACAACATAACACTCCACTCTACAGCACGCAACTCCACTTTATGCCACTCTTCTCTAAGACAGTCAACGACACGCCAATCTGACACACCATTACCCTCTATGACACGTCACTCCACTCTACAGGATTTGACTTACCAACATTTCAGAGTGGCGAGTTTCAGCTGCAAATGTGACGCGACGTGAGGACGCACGATTGTACAAGGCGAGGATGCCAAGAGTCGCCGGAGCTCTGGAGCAAGTAGTGTGTGCGGAGCTGGAACGGAGTTGAATGTCAGGGCAGAAACAGCACCGAGGTAGCACCGAAACCGGTGAGAGTGCCGTGGGCTGGTTGGGTGAGCACTCATGAGTTTTTTTGCGCTCTTCTACCGTCTCATTTTGGCTAAAGAATGTGACCACGAGTGGGTGCGGAGTTCCATGCATCGCGCACGGCTCCACCCAGTTTGCTCATTTTGTTTGCTTGCCCTTTTGCTCCTCGGGCCCCATGGCCCTGGGTTCATGTTGTTTGGGGGTTCCCCTGCCCCCCTTACGTTGCTTTGCTGATTGGTGTGAGTGCCGGCTGAGACCATGGCTCCTGACTTTGGCTGGTGAACGCTTGGGCTTCTTGCTCCTGGATTCTTAGTTACTTGGTTGCTCCTGGCTTCTTTTGGTAACCTGTTTACGTTCCTCCCCAACCTTTTTATTTGCCTCACATGCTTTCATGCGTTATCTGTGCTTGCTGTGGAGTGGAGCTTGAGTCTAAGCTTGCACTTGTGGAGGTAGGGTGGAGGGTGATGAGTTTATTAAAGAATTATTAAATTCCGAATTATTGGAAGTTGAGCCAGTTATCTTTCACGATACCAAAGGGGATGATGGACGGAGCGTTAGAGCAAATCAAACACTCACCCCCAGTCAACTGATCTGGGTTTAATCCATCATCATTCTTTAGCTCACTCCACCACCCCAGTTCAGACATGGCCATATGCAAATCAGTCTGACCCTGTGCCTCATGGGAACAGTCCAGCCCGAACTGCCAAGCCATGTCTTCCCTGGACCGGAAACAAGCATCCTGGGACCGGTTTCGGGTTCAAAACCCTCATCAGCCAGGCTATCTTGAATCCAGTAGCAAAGTGAGCAAGGGACCCACGTCTGGGCATACCCTGCCAACTTAGGGCGAACAAAGCGATACCAAAGGGGATGATGGACGGAGCGTTAGAGCAAATCAAACACTCACCCCCAGTCAACTGATCTGGGTTTAATCCATCATCATTCTTTAGCTCACTCCACCACCCCAGTTCAGACATGGCCATATGCAAATCAATCTGACCCTGTGCCTCATGGGAACAGTCCAGCCCGAACTGCCAAGCCATGTCTTCCCTGGACCGGAAACAAGCATCCTGGGACCGGTTTCGGGTTCAAAACCCTCATCAGCCAGGCTATCTTGAATCCAGTAGCAAAGTGAGCAAGGGACCCACGTCTGGGCATACCCTGCCAACTTAGGGCGAACAAAGCGATACCAAAGGGGATGATGGACGGAGCGTTAGAGCAAATCAAACACTCACCCCCAGTCAACTGATCTGGGTTTAATCCATCATCATTCTTTAGCTCACTCCACCACCCCAGTTCAGACATGGCCATATGCAAATCAGTCTGACCCTGTGCCTCATGGGAACAGTCCAGCCCGAACTGCCAAGCCATGTCTTCCCTGGACCGGAAACAAGCATCCTGGGACCGGTTTCGGGTTCAAAACCCTCATCAGCCAGGCTATCTTGAATCCAGTAGCAAAGTGAGCAAGGGACCCACGTCTGGGCATACCCTGCCAACTTAGGGCGAACAAAGCGATACCAAAGGGGATGATGGACGGAGCGTTAGAGCAAATCAAACACTCACCCCCAGTCAACTGATCTGGGTTTAATCCATCATCATTCTTTAGCTCACTCCACCACCCCAGTTCAGACATGGCCATATGCAAATCAGTCTGACCCTGTGCCTCATGGGAACAGTCCAGCCCGAACTGCCAAGCCATGTCTTCCCTGGACCGGAAACAAGCATCCTGGGACCGGTTTCGGGTTCAAAACCCTCATCAGCCAGGCTATCTTGAATCCAGTAGCAAAGTGAGCAAGGGACCCACGTCTGGGCATACCCTGCCAACTTAGGGCGAACAAAGCGATACCAAAGGGGATGTTATCTTTCACGGCAGACTTTTGTGGGCCCTGGCAGGCCGCAAACAGGCTGCAAACTTTTAAGGATGGCGAGAGCTGTGTATCGGCAAAACCATGGTAAAACTAGGGAGAGCAGTAGGGTAGAGCCCTCTGCGTGAGGTACTAGTCTGTGTCTGCGGAAGCGCCCGGCTTGGCTCAGGTGTGGCTTGCAGACCGGGAGAGCTCCCCTCCCCTGTTATACCTGGTTCAGCATTTGTGTTCTTGTGAATCTACAAGTGGAGTGGAGGGCGAGTGTGGTGGCTGGAGGTGTACATCATGAAAAACAGTGAGCCCGGGTCCCACAGAAATGGCCCAGCTAAGTCTGGGTGCGGTTTGTGGCTGAGTCTGCGGGGCTCCTGCTTTCTTCCCTTCTCTCTGGTCTAGGAAGGTCTGCACCTTGCCTTCTCCTGTGTTCTACCCTTTGGCTAGGAGACTGAGAACAAGATTACAAGCTGAGGCTGGTCATGAGCAGTTTGTTGGACCTACTGTAGTGCCACTCTAGTGGAAGCAGTTGATGCAGATTTACATGTACTGTAGTACTACTGAGCGGACTTTTGCTCCCAATATCCACTGTGTGTAAGGAAACCTTCCGGCCAGTAACAGCAGTTTCAAACAGCTTGGGTGCTGGTTCTTGAAGGGCTTCGGGGGGTACTTGAGAGCATGATGGCACTGAAGAAATTACACTCTGGGGGTGTGATTTCTTCTTCCCCGAATCAAATACCAAAAGTAAAGAAATCCATCTGTGACTTCAGAAGCTCCCAGCAGCATCTTCATAAATCTCACTCCTCTATCTCTAGCTTCTTTTGGAAAATGCCAAAGGCCATTTCTCATGAAGTGGTGGAAGCTTGTAGTTCCTGTCTCCTTGTGCCTCCACTTCTGGTTATGTCTTCTTCCCCCTGGTTCATGTATGTCTAAAGGGGTCTAGTGATGATTCCGGGACTTTGATGGTTGGCAGAGTACAAGAGGGTGTGCTCCATAAGCCTCCGACATTGTCTTCTGAGGAGCCATCTGCAGATGACCGTTTAGTACCCTCTACCTCCTCCAATAATGTTATTGAAGATTGTATCTTAATCTAACCCTAGGAGGGAGGCCACAGTGGGGGGGGGGGGGTCATGTACAGCCTCAGAAGTGTCTCCAAGAAGTGAAAATTATGCAGCTGTAGAAGTGTTTCAGAGAAGTGAAAATTGTGATGAAGCTGCTACAGCTTTAGTAAAGAGGTCGCGTTTGGTGAAGATTTTACTCTGCTTGACATTGACTTTAATTTGCAAGTGGAGGGAAGGGTAGGTTCCCCCGACTGTGGTTCCTCTTTGAAATCACTGGAAGAAGGGGGCGTACCTAGCACAAACCACCTCTCCTGTTCTTCGCGTCCATCGTTACCTCAACTGTATTGTAGTTCTTCTCCCTTGGGGGGGTCTTTTTCAGAATTAGACCATGATGTTTTTCTGTTGAGTACACAATTGAACACAGACATTGAAGGGGGTGGTGCTTCATCTGATGTTTTATTTTGTATTGAAAATAATGTATTTTCTGTTTTGTCTTCATTAGAAAAATCTGTGTTAAGTTCTGACCATGTATTGGAAATGATGTCCCAAATTCTATTTGGGGTGCAGAATGTAAACAAGTTAGGCCTCTCTAATTCAGAACTGGCAGTAAATTCAATTAAGGATAATATTATGAAACAAAAGTCAGAAACTGTGGTGTTCTCTGGAAGGGTAAAGGATGTTTTTGTACAAGGTGGTACGCCACTGCGTTATGTGGTGTCCTCAAAAAATGATTGTATTTCGAATCGTTTCAAAGTATCTAAGTCAATGGTGATTGATGCAGTGGGGCCTGATTATGACTTTACGCAAGGGAATCCCAAAGACATAGATATTTCACTAGGTCAAGGGGGTCAAGTAATTAACTTGGTGGAGGACCCTGTAATTCATCCCTATGCTGTTGATTGGAATGATGATCTTCTCCCTTGGAGAAGTGGAGTTGGGTGGCACGTGGAGAGTTCGGTAGCGGATGTTTTGAATAACGCCACCCTTAATCCAGGAGTAATGAGCCTTTGAGGTAGCTCGGGTGGGATTGTTCTGTCATGGAATAAGGCCAGGTTGGGTCAAGTAGAGTCAAAATTTAATTTTCTGAAGTCTTTTAATCTCCTAATCATATGCTTCCAAGAAACCTGGTCATGTACAGAGTTCGATTGTAGTGGTTATTTTGTATTTTCCTGTAATGAAAGGTGTTCTGGAAGAGGCCATACTAGTGGGGCGGGGTGGCAATTTTACTTAAGAATAAGGTTCATTGCAACCATGTAGTTTATATACATCCCTCAAATGTGCGTCTTTGTCTGAAACTGGCCTTCCAAGGTCTAAATGACTGCCCTTCTCTGTTCTTATTAGCAAATATGTATTTTCCACCTGGGAAACCATTTGATTTCATGGTGAGTTCACTATTTTCCTTTAGTTATAGCATTTGTATTAATGAAGATTGTCCCCTGGTAATAATCAGGGGTAACTTAAATGCAAAGGTGTCTAATTCTGGTTTTTCGACCTCTGCTAAGATGTATGGTCTATTTCGGAGATTCTACTCCCAGATAAAATTAGAAACGACAAGCATGGGTTCCTATTACTTGAAACTCTTGGAATATGTGAGTTGATTATATTAATTGGAAGATATACTGTGGGTGAAGCCGATTAATATATCTTTCACTCAACCTACACACAGAGTCTACTTGCTTATGCAATAGTTTCTTTTCAAATATTCTGGGCCTGTGAGAAACTTACTATATTTCCAACCAATATGAGCAATCATTGCTTAGTCAGTATATCTGTGGCCTTCGATCTTCAGGAGTTCGATTCTGGGAACCCTAATTTGGGCAAGATTGGCTTTAGCGAGTGGAATGGCCATTCCTTCTGGACAACTAAGAATATGGTTGTCTTAAATGTTAAGATCAAGGGAGTTTGTTCCGACCCTAAGGGAGTCATATGGGATGATCCTATTTCCCTTTATGAATCCCATATGGAAGAGTTCTGTAAATTGAGCACTAGGCCCGATGGTCCTCAGTTGCTAAAAAAGTGCAACTTGTCATTAAAGGCAATAAATCAGGAAATACATTTCCTGATAAGAAAACAGTATTTGCTGTTTTCCTTAGGTAGACAAGCAAAAGGAACAAATGATGGACGGAATGCTGAAAAATGCAAACATTTACCCCCAGTCACAAAGATCTGGGTTTAAACCATCGTTCTTTTGCTCACCACGTCACCCCAGTTTGGACCCAGCCATATGCAAATTAGTCTTGGCCCTGCTTCTCATGGGAACAGTCCAGCCCGAACTGCCAAGCCAGGTCCTCCCTGGACCGGAAACAGCATCCTGGGACCGGTTTTGGGGCATCACCCCTCATCAGCGAGGCTAGCTTGAATCCAGAAACGCAGTGAGCACAGGACCCACGTCTGGACATACCTTTCTGACTTAGGGTGACAAAAGCAAAAGGAGCCATCAAATGCAGTGGAGAAGACTTCTCCTCTTGGGTGTTCCGCACCACCTTATGGGTCTTATTATGGAATTGCATTCAGATACCTGGTGCCAAATTCTGATGGGAGGGACGTAGGGCCTATCCTGTAGGGTTAAAACTCAAAATGGTCTCAAGCAGGGCTGCTTGGTGGCTCCCCTATTGTTTTCCCTATACATTACGACCTTCTAGGTACTTTAAATCAGGTGAAGGGTGATCCTCCTAGAATTGGTGCAATGTCCATTGGCTCCCTATTATATGCTGATGATGTAGCCATAATGGACTTAACCCATATTGGCTTCCAGCATCGTCTTGTAGCGTTGTCAAAGTATGCAGAAGGTCACTTTTTAAGATTGATACTTCTAAAAGTAAAGTCTTGATCTTCCGTAAGAATGGATCATGACTGAAGTGGAAGCTTAATTAGTATCTAGGTACTGATAAATTAGAAATAATAGACTTGTACCTTTATCTTGATAAGGTCTTCTCTAAGAATGGGCAGGATGTTGATCACATTAAGCTTTGTTCGAGTAGGGCCCTTTCTCAGGCAAACGCCCAGAATAGATTTTACAAAACTTGCGGGAGACGTCATTTTTGGGCATGTCCTGGTTAAAATCCCCCCTTCTTTTTGCTATGCATGGGAAGTGCTGGATATGGGTCTCTGGCACTCATTTGAGGGGATTGAAGGTCGGATTCTTTGCCAGATATGCAGTTTCAACACACTTGCAGCGACCCATGCATTGCGTTTGGAGTTTGGTTTATTATCTTCTTATTTTTTCTCCTTGGCTATTGTCTTGAGGTGTGGAAACTCACTCTTAGGTGGAGAGGAGGGAACATTGTGGGCAGGCTTGAAGATTGAATTTTTCTCTTTTCAGAAAGAACAGAGGGCTTTTTTTTAGGTTTTCTGAGCGAGCCAAAGAAATCTTTGGGCTTGATCTGAATATAGATTCTCCTATGCCCAAGTCCACTCTGAACAGCTTAATAAATGGCTGTTTTTACATTAAGCTTGGCTAGAGATATTGCCGTATCCCAGCCAAATCCTTGTAATCAAGTGGTTCAGGAGAGTAATCTGGGGAATAAACCTCAGTCTTATTTAATCTGGATTCTGCCCCGTGGGATCAGAAGATTGATCCTATTATTGAGGTTAGATCTGCTTTACATGTTATTACTGGCATATGGGATAAAATCACGAAACTGGATTGAGATGCAGTTGTCAAATTACATATCCAAGATCTCAACTATGTACTTTTTGCCTGTCCCGGGTTACAGGATGTTCGTCGCCATTTTGTAAGGCCTCTATTTATTAAATACAACCTACATTCTGCCATGGAGGCTAGTAAATTTGTAATGTTTCCCTACATTGAAATGATCTGTCATAAGATTCATCAATTCTTTAGATCCTTTTTAAACATTTATTAGAGCCTTGGTGCATTATGGGTGGATTATTGTTTTACAATGTTTGCTGTACCAATAGGATTCAAAAATTTCATTATATTTGTGCCTTTTATGTTGTTGGACAATATTTTCCAATTCATGTTGTGTTATGCACAAATGTATCTTTTTAAGGCTTGTTAATGAATGACCTGAATGTCTTGATTTATTAAGCTTAAAAAGAGCTACTCCTGGTCTTGTTTTCTAGACAATAATTGTATATTCTATTCTGCTGTATCTATGATGCTACTTTTAAAGGTTGCATTTATAACATTGGAGTATGCAATACTTGCAAATCTTATGTTGCACTATACACGCTGTCACTTTCCAAAGGCTAGAAAATGAATACACTGATTAAGTTCTTATATGCAGCATTTATTTCCCCTATGCCTTACTATGCACACTGCCACCGTCCAGAGGCTGGGAATTAGTGATTTATTTGAGTTTGTTGTGTGAGTGCTTAAAGTGATACTTTGGGCTCACATTGTGATTCGCAATATTTA
The DNA here is from genome assembly GCA_963921515.1 of Calotriton arnoldi. Lineage (NCBI taxonomy): Eukaryota > Metazoa > Chordata > Amphibia > Caudata > Salamandridae > Calotriton > Calotriton arnoldi. The sequence goes on along the minus strand of CAWUFW010000577.1, from coordinate 1,892,278 downwards.
CATATTCTACTTTGCGTTATGCGTGATGTAGCTTTTAAAAGGTTGCATTTATAAGGTTATAGTATGCAAGATGTATATATCTTCTGTGGTGCTATGCACACTGTCACTTTATAAAGGTCAGTAAATGATGCTCCTAAAGTGATTTATGTAATAGGTTGGAGAATTTAGACTTTTTATTTATGTTTTTATTATGTATTATGTGCTATTGTTTATATTACTATTGTCACATGTTACGTGGACTTCTGTTAGAGTTCCATATCATAATAAACTAAACTTGAAACTTGACTTGATACTCTACGCCACTACACTCTCCAACATTCTACTCCACTCTATGCCCCTCCACTCGACGCCACTCTACTTCACTTTACGACACTCTACAACACACCACTCCACTCTAATAAACAACATTTTATGAGTTGAAAAACATTTTTTAAGAATTAAAAGAACATTAAAATTCAATGAAAAAAAACAAAGGTTTAAGATTAGTTATAGTTAGGAAAACTTAATTTATCATTTCTATACAAAACTAACTTAAATTACACAAACCTTAGGAATCCTAAAGTTATATAATTTTAAATTTGAATTTGTAGCACACTCAAAACTTAATATAACTTGCGCATCTCCGTACACAGTGTTATCAACCCGCAAGTCAATGTAAATGAACTATATCTCGCGCCTTCACCATGCACTACTTATACCCTTTCATATTACATCACTTGTAGCAAGTTAAATAATAGCATTCATAACAGAACTCATGACATCTTTTATGAGAACACTGTGCATAGCAGATGGGTGAGTTATAGTTCATTTACTGTGGTTAGTGAGTTGACAACACTGTGTACGGATGTGCACGAGTTATTTTAAGTTTTGGGTGGGGTGCAAATTATATCCTTTAGTTTTAATTATAAGTTTAGAATTTCTAAGGTTTGTGTACTTTAAGTTTGTTTGGTATAGAAATGATAACGTTTTCCTAACTATAATTCATCTTAAACCTTTGGGGTTTTTCACTGAATATGGAAACATGCAAAGGTGGTTCCTCTGTTAAAGAAGCCCACGCTGGATGCCTCCAAACCAGAGAGCTTCCGCCCTATCTCCCTCCTCCCGCTGGTGTCCAAGATCACCGAAACCCACATCAGTGCCACCCTTACAAAGTTCTTAGATGACAACAATCTGCTAGACCCATCCCAGAACGGCTTCCGGCCTCGGCATAGCACTGAGTCCCCCCTTCTGGCTGTAGCGGAATATCTGAGGGGCACGTTAGATGTCGGTCGCACCTCAGCTTTAATTCTATTGGATCTGAGTGCTGCGTTCGACACTGTGTTCCATCGGATTCTGCTGCAGCGTTTGGAAGACATCGGTGTTGGCGGCTCTGCCCTGGGCTGGCTCACTTCTTTCCTTGCTAAACGAACCTTCCAGGTGTCTGTCCCTCCCTTCCGCTCCCAGGTACATGCTGTCTACCAAGGGGTCCCGCAGGGTTCGGCTTTAAGCCCAACCCTTTTTAACATCTATATCCAACCTCTGGCAGCAGGGGCCAGGAGCAGAGGATTAGCTGTGGTATCTTACGCGGATGACACACAGCTGGTGGTGGCATTATCTGATGACTCTGGGCAGGGTGCACTTAAGTTTCAGGAAGATTTAACAGCTATTGCAGATTGGATGACGACCAATTGTCTTCAGCTGAATGCCAACAAATCGGAGATCTTGGTGGTGGGCAAAGACATCCATCTGTGGAGTGACCTCTGGTGGCCATCCTCTTTGGGCCCTCCGCCGGCTCCTAAACCGGCAGTAAAAAATCTAGGAGTCTGGATAGACTCCGCTCTTTCTTTTCAAACCCAGACTAAGGTAGTAGCTGGAGTATGTTTTGAGCTCCTACGTGGGCTTAAACCTTTGCTGGGTTTCTTCGACCCTACCATCCGTCAGGTAATCATTCAGGCCACAGTACTCTCTAGACTGGACTATGAGAGCTCGTATATATCGGGGCCAATAGGGCAGAGATACTGCATTTACAAAGGGCACAAAATGCGGCAGCCTGAGCTCTCCTTGGTCTGCCGAGAATCTGTTCCATCGCAAGTTCCATCCGCAAACTACATTGGCTGCCGGTGGAAAAACGTATTCAATTTAAGACTCTCTGTATTGCCCACAGAATCATGTTTCTCCGATCTCCTGCTATTCTGGCTAGCCTCATGGCGCCCTATAGACCTACTCGTCAGCTGCGCTCCATGGACCAGCATCTAGCGGTTGTTCCTCGGTTTAAGAGAGTACGGGCCGGAGGACGCTCCTTCCGCGGTTGTGCTCCTAAGCTTTGGAACTCCCTCCCTGCACATATTAGAAACATTCAAAATCATTCTCTCTTCTGTAAAGCCATCAAAACTCACCTCTTCCCTGCATAATTGCCTCCTGGGTGTTCTTGGCTTGCTTATGGCAGTAACATTGTAGCGCTGGGATGCCCCGTTGCTGGGGCAGCTGCGCGCTCTATAAAACCCCTTAACATAACATAACATAACATATACATATATGGATGTGCGCAAGTTATATTCATTTGAACGTGTTTCCTAAATTATAAATTAAAGGCATAAGCATAAGTTTAGAAATTACATTTTTTTGTGTAGTTAATTTTGGTTTGTACATAAAGAATAAATAAATAAATATTAATTTAAAGTGGTGCGTAAATTATTAATTTAAGGTATAACTATAACTTAAGAACTTGTAATGTTTGTGTATTTAAGTTTGGTTTGAAAGAATAAATAAAGTTTTCCTATCTATAATAAAAGTGTAGCCTATGTTTTTTTCATTGAATTTCACAGTTTTTTTAAAATAAAAATTAGTTTCAAATTGTACAGTTTACTGTCGTCGAGTGGAGTGCTATTAAGTGGAGTGTGGTAGAGTATAGTGGAGGAGAATGTCGTACAGTGTACTGTCATAGAGTGTAGTGTCAGGGAGTGAAGTAGAGTGGAGAGGAGTAGAGTGTGTCGTGTAGTTCCTATAGTACCCATGCAGGACCTGCGCGTTTGTGTAACATACGCTGTGGGCTTGGTGGCAGACTGACTCTGTGCACCCCCACCACTTATGTTAGATTGTTTTGCATTAGCTAGCTCGCAGTGCCACTAGTGTCTCCTCTTATCGGGGAGAGATTAGTTTCTGGCAAACTTAGAATATGACAACCCTGATTCCCTCAGAATCGTGGAAACAATGTACTACCTTTCACTCAGTCATTCGTGCTTACTTATTCGGTTTGTCTCAGAGAGTTACACAGAATAAACAATCGGGCGTTTCAATAAGTATTTATTGAACAGTTTTTATTCTAGTGTAAAATATATGTGCTGCAGACACCAGCAGGCAATAGCAGAGATATATTATTAGCAGTACGATAAAAGCAAAGGGATAGAACAATTCTACCATATTGCGATAATCATGAATACATACAAGAATACAAAAGCATTATGCAGAGTGTGCGTACTCCTACGATGCCTACCTAGATGTACCTGTGTGTACCTCGCATATGTGTGTAGGTCTTAGAAGCTAAGAGCCAAGAATCCTCCTAGGATTCAGTCGAACTCCCATACCTGAATAGAGAGAGTGTGGGACCCCGTCCTGGTCTCGAGTTGGACACCCGGTCCGGGTTGTGTCAGACCACTATCAGCTTGAGCGACTGCATGCAGGAGCCTCAGCGTCTCTGGTCAGTGTGTCAGCATGGAAGTCTCGGTTCCCTCTGTTTTACCGGGGCAAGCTGTGGTGTATTTATACCCTAAAGAGTCTCGGTCCTCAGTATGGTTTGTATTGGACATGAGGAAGACGTCAGGGGTGAACTTTGTACATACCTTATGCTGGTGGTGTATTCTTAGAAAGCCATGCATAATTAATGAGTACAGTGTGGGCCTGTGTTTGGAAGAACCCTGCTGCAGTCAAATCTACAGGATAGATAACGTTCAGCCCTCAGAGCTCGTTGTGTGCTAGCTGGGACCAATGTAGGTGAAAGATCATGCCTATATAAGGAATCATACTATAATAGGACATGTACAGTTGTGACCATAATTGGGCATATGCGGCCATGACCATAATTGGGCAAGTACGAATATGACCATATTAGGGTAAATATGAATACGTCCATTTTAGGGCATGTACGAACGGATCTACATTAGGGCATCTATGCGGGATATAACACCCACTCCACTTCCGAACTGGATAATAAATGACCATACTTAAAATCTGGGCAATTTAAAAACATTTTTAAAAGCAAGTAAAAACATGGTTCTAAAAAATCGTTAAATTTTTTGGGTGTAAAATAAAAAAAATGTTTAAATTTAGCTTTTCCTAGTTGCCACTCAAAAGTCAATATCGTCTCTCTATAGAAGTTGTATTACCATAAGCAGGAGAAGGCCATACTTTTCTCAAGCGAAAGTGTCAATGTAAGAAAATGTTCCAAATTTAGATCGTTTTATTTTGAAACGAGTGAAGAAGCCCAATTCTTTCCCAGGACACAATGAGCCAATTCAAGATTACGCGTCCTGGCTGGGAAGCTCAATATTATCGGTGTCAGCTGCTGTAGATGACAAATCCAACGCCTCACAGAGAACGTCAATCGCACATAGATGGAATGTAGTACTGCCAACAGTCAGTGCTGCGGCAGCTTGTGCGGCAGTTGTTACCTGGGTGCCTGTGGAGGAGTCACATAACCCAGCAGGAGCGAACGGCACCTGTGGATTCTCCAGGAATGCATTCATCAGAATTGGAAGCCGCTGGGGACAACGCAGAGCATGGGCCTTTATGGGGTCCAGCATTGCATCTGTGTCCGGAGGCGCATCTGATGGAAATGTTAGACAAAGATCCAACGTGCATTCTTCTCCGCAGAACAGGCATCGAAGCACAGGTAAGATGCAGTCCATCCAGACTGGTCTAAATGATAGAAACCAGGAGGCACTGAGTTCTCGCAGGCAAGAAATGCCCAGAAGTTGTACCATGCGTTCACGGTATTTCCGCTCCAGGAACGTGTTCACCATTCCCTCGGGAAGTGGGCCATCCATTGCGTAGCAGCAATATTACAATCAGGATTCCTGCGATTAGAAACAAGATGAGCTGGAATCCTCCAAATACGCTTCCCAATACAGAGTGTATTAAATTTGGGATTACTCCGAGGACTGTCTGAAAGGTGCTTAACAGTCCTGACCCTATGGTCTTAAATAGGTGTACAATTCCGCTCGTATCTGACATGTTAAAGATACGTCCCACCATTTCTGCGAAATGAATGGGGCAGTTTGTACGTATGAGTGCCTGTATCTCGTTCGAGGTCCTTGCAACTTGAAGTTCATAGGTTTCTCGAGCGGAGGTTAAGGGCACGGGTTGCTGTAAAAGCATGGCTTTCAATCTGCTCAGAGTATCAAACTGTATAAAAGAAACATTCAGCGAAGGCCATAGCGGCGCCTCCCCGAGTGTTTTCAGTGGCGGGAACAATACTTGCATACAGCAAGTAACCCTGGAGTTAACAGTTACTAGATATGCGAAGCCCGGAAGCATCCCACAACACCCTTGATCATTTAGCATTAAGTAACTCCCATTCGAGAGCAGCTGGAAAACCGGCGTGATCATGGCCGCTGGGGTCCCTGACATGTGACAAGATAAGTTCGCCACTGAACCACTGCAGGCTCCGTGTAGAGAAATATCCTGACACATGAGAGAACCGCTCAAAGCGTTCTTGCAGTTAGTACCACTCAGATACACTTCTCGATCCCCATTCCGGCATCGGTATCTATATGGTAACTTCCAAGTTTCCTTGATGTATCCCTTACCCATTTTTACATATTTGCCTGCCTGCCTTTGCTCAAGGCAATATTGAAACTGAAACGTAGTGACCGGCAGAGTTATTTGGCCATGAATGAGCCATTCTGTTGATGGTGATTCGGCTACAGTGAATGGTAACCTTTCCAGTTTCTCAATACGCAGAATTGCATATTTGGCTCCCCTTTGTGCCATTTCTGTCTGTTTATCAGTTAGATTGTATTCTGAAAACAGAGACGTGGTGTTTATAAAACGCCATGGCACATAGCCTGCACGCAAAGATTGTAGCGTCCAGCTTAACATCATAATAGAACGTAGCTGAGATTGCCCGTGTTGTAACAAGGCCAGATCTTGTTCTAATATGTCGATTGCCGAGGACACAATGTTGCCTAAGGAGTAAATCCTGGAGGTCAAAGTTGTTAACCCATTATCCACTACAGCTAATGCCTTTTCTAAGTTAATACGGTCTATTTCTCGTATTCTTTCTGCGGCCTTTTGTTGGGATATTTTCCAGTTTTCATTATAGTAGGCATAAAGGCCTGCATATATGAAACGTTTCTGACGCTGTTTCTTGGGTCCCAGTAGAAAATCTCTAAGATCCATGTCAGGTGTGAGTAGGGTCAAGTGGTGCTTTACTTCTGAGAGTGTTGAGGTCTCTAGCCAATCAAGGCACAACTTCCCAACACTATACGATGTCACTACCCCTGGGTGTTGTCTTTGTACATAGCGTGGGTCTGGCCTATGGGTACTAAACCCTGTGGTTGTATTCATAAATCTCTGTTGACATTTGTTCGTGTCAATGGGCCAAACCAGCCATTCTGTCAAATCAGGATCTGATCTGTTGTACTGGAAAATGTCATCTAATCCTACCCCTTGTGTAGTTGAATTCTGCCCCCCACCCATCTGTGATGGTGTTGGAAACCCCGGTGTGTTCATTTCCTTGCCTTTGGCTAATCCAAGACAGGATGTTTGTTGCACAGTTTCATTCAGAAATAAAATCTGCTGCGGAATGGTGCATGTTCTAAAAAGTGCTTCTATTCCCTGGACTTGCCAGTCCCTAGAACCCCAGATTGATTTGGATTCTATTGTGTCTTTCCATAGATCGAAACCCTGTTTAGACAACTGGTTCAGAAAGGATGCAGAGTAAATATGTTTGGTGTTTGTTAACATAACTTTCTGAGATGAAATTTTCTCCATTTTATAATAAAATGACTTCGGGTCGGATGTGTTAAACCCTGAGAAGTATGTGAATTTCTGTGCAAATGCTTGTGAACTACCTTTTGGAGGCGTTGGGCAATGTTCCCACTGGTGGTCTTCAAATACATTTCTAGGTGTTATAGACTTGTGTAAGAAATGATCACCAAAATGTTGGTAACAGTACAATGTATCATAGTCTGAAGTACCTTCTAACATTTCATTGTTCAGAAATGCAGCTGTTTTTTCTAAATCAGACATCATAGCATTTACAGTTTCAGTGTCCCAATCATCAGAGAATGTACTGGAGGTAATGAAATCACTTAAAGAAATTTTAAATACATGTTTTAGCTTCAAAAGTTCAGTCGGACCTAATATATCATAATCAGTCTTGTCCCATACTATACCGTCCGGTATAGGAACTGCTGTGATGTTCACTGAAGACAAGTCTCTGGGTTCACGATGTGAAGACTGGTGTGGTTTTAAAATCAAATTGACTCTTTGGGCTGTGGAGCTTGGCTGGAGGTATCGTCCATTAATAAGCATACTAAAAATTATTATTAAACCTAGCCAGAAAATGAAAAATAAAATCCCAGTGATATACCATAGTTCTATCCAAGGTGACACCAGGTAAGTCTTTTTAAAAAAGTTCAAAAAGTCATTGAGTTTCTGTTGGAGTGATTTTTTGGCTGGCGTCGTTTCCGGCTCACTTGGGTCCAGTGAAAACGTATCAAAGTTCATGAAATAGCCAGAAGCAGTTCGATCAATTGTTGGAATTGCATCGGGATTTGTTGAAATCGGTTTTTGCTCTTGACGAGGCATGTTGACGTAGATGTCTGTATTAGGTCTGATTGCAACTTGGTTGTTAAGTTGGTTTTCATTTTGAAGATGAATTTCTTGTTGAAGTGGAACGAGTTCCATAGCATTGTTGCTTAGTCCATCATTCAGTAGAGGTGGCTCTTCAAACGTGATGAGTCTTCCTGTTTGAACTTCTTGGATTGTAGCGAGAGGAGGGCGTCTGCTACTGTGAAGTCCACGAGGCCTACTGTTTAGTATCGGCCACATAGTGTGGTTTGATTAAGTCAATTGAGACAAATCTTTTCTCCTTTTTTCCGGCAAGAGGCGGCAGAAGTACAGTTCTTGTGCCGTGGATTGCAAGGACCGGTACAGGCTTTCTGTAGGATGGCCCAAATTCGTTCTTGTCAGCAATCTTCTTTCTGACTAGATCCCCGAGTTTTGGGATCCAGATAGGTCTTGCCGTTACTGCCTTGACTTCCTCAGTGGCGGCCTGTTTCTGGAGCACATTACTTTGTTGTGTCCTGGATTCATTTAGATCCTGTAAAACAGCCAAACGATCATGGATATCAAATGGTTTTTCATCCGCCACTGTGCCTTCACAATCAAGATCAGGTACCCACATTCTTGTCCCAAATAGGACCTCATAAGGAGTGACACCTCCTAGAGAGCTTCTTGGCTGATTATTGAGCGCGCGCTGTACCCCATAAAGGTGATCGACCCATCTACCGCCCTTGCCTAATACCCTAGCTGTTAAAGATTGCTTTAAGTCTCGGTTTTTCCTCTCCACAACAGAATTTCCCTCTGGATGGTACGGAGAGGAGTACCGCAATGCTACGCCCATTCCTTCCATGGCCTCTTTGTAAGCCCGAGAGCTAAACGCCGGACCACGGTCAGAATGTAACGTGCCAACTGCGTATGTGCCGATAAAGACTCGCAAATCTTTTATAACAGTTCGAGCGTCAGCCGAGCGCTGAGGCCAAACCTTGAGGAAACATGAGCTGGACGCGCACGAACGGACAACCTAATGCTGTCTAACAATGGTATCTGCACTGGACGTGTAGTGGTGGACCCATTCATCTGCTTGCAGATGTCGCAGTTCCAGACGTAGTCTCTAATCAGCCTTCTCATCACGGGCCACCAGTAGCGTTCTTTTAGCAAAGCAACAGTCTCCTTAAGTCCGTTATGTACAGAAACTGTTCCTTCGTGTGCTGCCACAATTAAGCCTAGCCTATGATCCATATTTGGTATTACTCTATCCCCCACTCCAGGAATCTGAGCATATGGAATGTTTTGTGCATCTAACTTGTAGGAGTACTTGAGTGGAAATTTATTAGGTACTGCTGTGCTGCCTTTGCGTGAAGCATTGACAGCTATCATAATCTCGCCGTCTATTCTCGTCTTTGAACGAGTAACTGCAGCTACGGCGGCTGTGCGAGCAGCCCCCTTTGCGGCTTCATCAGCCAATGAATTCCCTTCAACGTGAACGCCATCACGCTGATGACTCAGTGTATGTATCACGTGAGCCCTTGGTAGTTCGTTTCTCAACTCCACTACCTGTGCTAAATATGCTTAATTGTGCCACCTTTTGCATCTTTGAACCCGTTTTGTTCCCAATGATGTAGATATTCATTGTACGACTGTACACAGTAAAAGGAATCACACACCATAAGTGTGGGGAATTCGTGATCCGTATTTATAAGTGCCAGTATAAGTGCTTTGAGTTCTGCCAACTGAGCCGTGCAGTCTCCTAGAGATTGCGTTTTAGTGCAACTCGGATGGAACTTGCCATCGTGCATGCGACCTTTAACAATCGCACACGCTGCGCTGTAAGCTTGCTTACTTTCTGTGGCGGGTTGAGCAGAACCGTCAGTGTAAATAATGTATTCATACTGATCTAGAGGCTAAATTTCATTTGGTAGAGGGTATTCTTGTTCATATTGCAGAAATGCCTGTGTTTTTAAACTTGGATCAAATCTGTATTCAACATCCGTTGCAGTAAGAGAATTAGCCCATTGTATCCATCTTGGATGTAAGGCTTTAGCATTTGGAATGCTAGCTTTTGTAACAGCTTCTAAAGCTGGTACTGGGGTCACGACAATTATGCGTTTTCCCTGAGCCAGAGCTCTTTCTCTTGCTACTGCGGTCTGCATTGCTGTCAGCATTTTTTCTGTTGAAGTGAAACGCATCTCTGCGTTTGTGTACAGGTGTGATTTGTATGCGATTGGTACTGTTTCACCTTCATTAAAAGTTAAATAAGTGTACCCGCATTGAACCGCTATGACTCGGATCACTAAGTTGCGTACGTTTACGCATGTCTGTAAATGTTTAGAAGCTATCATGTCTTCCTGTAGGGAACGCTGGATATTTGTGTGTTCCTGTGTCCATTGTCTGACTGAAAAATCAGGTTTTATTAAGTCGTAGAAAGGTTTTACTCTTTCTGCGTAATCCAAAATGTATGTTCGACCAAAATTTAGGAATCCCAGAATTGATTGTAAATTCTTTAATGATTTTGGAGGTTGGAGCAGCGCACACTTTTCTAAAAAGTTAGCTGCTAGGCTTTTTCCTTCACTTGACAGCTCATATCCTAAAAACAGGACATTGAGGTGGGCAATTTTTGATTTTTTGAAATTAAATTTATAGCCCTCAGAGGCGAATCCCATAATAATGGTGCTCACCCTGGTCAAGTGCCTCTTTAAGTCATCGTCCGTCAGATAAATATCATCCACATAGGACAATGCTTCTTCATCCAAATTTTGGAGTAACTCTGTTACCCTTGCTGAAAACAACCTATTCTTGTACCCTTGGGGGAGTCGGCTATTCTTGTACCCTTGGGGGAGTCGGCAGAATTGCCATTTCGACCCTAACACACTGAATGCGGTCAGATACCTGCTTTCAGGCGCTATATTTTGGCAGAAAAATCCATTTGAGATATCAAGTGTTTTTTTATATTTTTTCCGCACAATGTTATTCATTAATGCGGCACTGTGTGCATTTTGAACTGCAAATGTCTTTGTGCAAGTGTTTAAATGTCTGTAATCTAAAACTAGACGATATGTGTTGTCAGGTTTGGCTACGGGGAACAAAAGATTGTTCATAGGTGAAGTGCAATTTTCTATCACCCCCTGGTATTCTAGTTGATCTAGAATCTCCCTGACTTGTCTTTTAGCTTCCTGCTTTATAGGATATTGCCTTTGAGCATTTGGGGAAACTTTTAAAGGGATCACGTGGTGGGTTGAATCCTCATCCCAACCAGCATGATTTTTGTACAATGCTGGAGCTAGGGCAACCGCCCACTCCTGCGCATATGCATGTTTTAGGTGAATGGGAACGAGGTCGGAAAAGGCTGGAAAACTTATCATTTCTCCCCTAGGGCACTCCATGACAAATGCAGGCGGCCAGTCTTGTTCTGCTAATAGAATGTCATAACCAGATGACAGATTTTTCCAAAAGAGACCCTTAACTTTTCTGGGCTTGTCCCCCTCCATCCGGAGTGTTATCTCATGTAACTTATGTGGGACACTTACCCGAGTATCAGGTGTTTCCACCGTGATATACTCACTCAACTCCGCTGTCACCAGAAATTCCTTCAGGTTCTGGCGAGCTATCGTTACTTCTGCCGCTCTGTCTAGCATCGTCAAAGCCCATTCCCCGTTCAGAAGCTGTGCCCTCAGAATTCTGGGCATGTCTGATCTTGAGACCTGCTACCTTCTTCTTTTTTAACTGAGGTTTTGATTTTTGTTTATCCTCTTTTTTAGGTGCGTAGTCCGCAGGGTGTTGCGTGTCTCTGGACTTTGTACGCTCCTTTGATCGTCCTTCCCTCTCAGAGTTTCGCGATGAACCCTGAAAGGAACGAGAGGAACGAGTATCAGTATCCTGATACCTGTCAGGTTTTTTAATATTATCCCTATTCCTGAGGTTATACCTCTTTTCAGAGGGCTCCTGTTGAGGAGACCTACCTCTGGACTGAGATCTAGTGTCTTTAGACTTTTGTTGTTTTTTATTTTCCCACTTCTTTTTAGAAGAAGTAGGTGCCTGCTTTGTAGTGTCCTTTTCAGGACTGCCCGCCAGTTCTGGTTTTAATGCTTTCCCACCCAAACTGTCTCTGCCTAGTTCTGCATATGCAGTTTCAATTATTTTGGGTAGTTCATGTTGTTGGTCGTCTGGACCGAACTCCCTTAGGCGTTGGCGGATCGCCACAGAAGCTGCTTCCCCCTTAATGTTAGCTAGTATTATGGCTGAGACCTGTTCAAAGTTGTTTAGCAACTTCATCCCTAAGTTAAGGGCAGGCTCTGCTCCGTACTCATTTTGTATCTGTTTCAATACATCAGGTACTACTGCTAAGGACGGGATACCATGTGTTCTGGTATATATGGCAGCAAAGACTGAACCCCAAGAGGTGCAGTCCTCTACTTGTGGTGTGAGACACATGGGCAAGAAGATTGTTAGGATTCTGTGTTTATCACTGGTTGTAGTATTCGGAAATACTGCTTCAAGCGGAGTTATTTTCTGAGCTATCCAGAATGGGATTTGTTCGCGTTTTGCTGGCATTTTGCCCATTATCGCGTGCAATGTTTGTGGAGTTATTTTATTAACTGTACCTTGGACTGGAGTGTCTTGTGCTGCAGCTGGTGCAGGCTGAACTGTTAAAGTCCTCATCACAAATTGTGTGAGGTTTCTGAAGATTTTAATTAAATCTCTGTGTTGTACGAGTAAGTCTGGCTGTGGCATTGTGTCAATGTCAGGATGCGGTGTGTACGCCGTTAATATGGGCCATGTGGCTCCTGCTCCTCCGAGCGGGCCTAATCTTGCTCTTCCTCGTACGTGGGGTAGGGCGCCTTTAAACCAGTAATTATGCTCCTGGTAAGTGAGCGGGACCTCTACTTCCTCAAAGGGAGTATAGTCTGCTGGTGTTTCACCTTCTAGGTAGTAGTGAAACACATTTGTAATTGCATTTACTGCTGGGAGTGTAACCCACGAATAGAACACCTCTGTTTTATTGGATTCGTGTGCCTCAATCACAAAAATTACTGTACCACCCCTGGCTCTTAAGCCATGTTCAAGAAGTTTTATGGTGACTGCCCTTCTGAAATTTGGTGCAATTTGTATTGCTTCTTCAGGGTCTTCTTCTAAACCAAAGAGGTTTGTTGTAACTCTCCCTGTTGCGCCTGTTTCGTCCACCATTTTTAATTGGAAGAAGGGAGATTAAAGAGTTCTTAAAATAAGGTGTAAGTGCACAATTGTAGGAACTAAATGTCCTTCAAGCGTGAGTAACCAACAGCCAATAAATAGTATTCTCGTACTACTCAGCTGCGGCGGATTTTGTGCCCACCCACTCCAGACGTCTCTGGTGTTTTGTGAGTAGGTTCTCTGAGAAAAGCACGACTGAACTACTCAGATTCTACTGTTAAATAAGTACCAAACCAACGTTGGTGGCGCCATGTCGTGTAGTTCCTATAGTACCCATGCAGGACCTGCGCGTTTGTGTAACATAAGCTTTGGGCTTGGTGGCAGACTGACTCTGTGCACCCCCACCACTTATGTTAGATTGTTTTGCATTAGCTAGCTCGCAGTACCACTAGTGTCTCCTCTTATCGGGGAGAGATTAGCTTCTGGCAACCTTAGAACATGACAACCCTGATTCCCTCAGAATCGTGGAAACAATGTACTACCTTTCGCTCAGTCATTCGTGCTTACTTATTCGGTTTGTCTCAGAGAGTTACACAGAATAAACAGTCGGGCGTTTCAATAAGTATTTATTGAACAGTTGTTATTCTAGTGTAAAATATATGTGCTGCAGAGACCAGCAGGCAATAGCAGAGATATATTAATAGCAGTACGATAAAAGCAAAGGGATAGAACAATTCTACCATATTGCGATAATCATGGATACATACAAGAATACAAAAGCATTATGCAGAGTGTGCGTACTCCTACGATGCCTACCTAGATGTACCTGTGTGTACCTCGCATATGTGTGTAGGTCTTAGAAGCTAAGAGCCAAGAATCCTCCTAGGATTTAGTCGAACCCCCATACCTGAATAGAGAGAGTGTGGGACCCTGTCCTGGTCTCGAGTTGGACACCCCGTCCGGGTTGTGTCAGACCACTGTCAGCTTGAGCGACTGCATGCAGGAGCCTCAGCATCTCTGGTCAGTGTGTCAGCATGGAAGTCTCGGTTCCCTCTGTTTTACCGGGGCAAGCTGTGGTGTATTTATACCCTAAAGAGTCTCGGTCCTCAGTATGGTTTGTATTGGACATGAGGAAGACGTCAGGGGTGAACTTTGTACATACATTATGCTGGTGGTGTATTCTTAGAAAGCCATGCATAATTAATGAGTACAGTGTGGGCCTGTGTTTGGAAGAACCCTGCTGCATTCAAAACCACAGGATAGATTACGTTCAGCCCTCAGAGCTCATTGTGTGCTAGCTGGGACCAATGTAGGTGAAAGATCATGCCTAAATAAGGAATCATGCATCAACTGTTGTTTTGCATTTGTCACCCCGAGTGGGACGGGTATGCCCAGACGTGGGTCCCGTGCTCTCCATGCCACTGGAATCAAGCTATCCTGGCTGAAGAGGGGTGAAACCCCGAAACCGGTCCTAGGATGCTTGTTTCCAGTCCAGGGAGGACCTGGCTTGGCAGTTCGGTCTGGACTGTTCCCATGAGGCACAGGGTCAAGACTGATTTGCATATGGCTGGGTTCAAACTGGAATGGCATGGTGAGCAAAAAAACGATGGATTTAGGCCCAGATCTCTGTACTGGGGTGAATGTATGACTTTGTTCTGCATTCTGTCCATCAACTGTTGTTTTGCATTTGTCACCCCGAGTGGGACGGGTATGCCCAGACGTGGGTCCCGTGCTCTCCATGCCACTGGAATCAAGCTATCCTGGCTGAAGAGGGGTGAAACCCCGAAACCGGTCCTAGGATGCTTGTTTCCAGTCCAGGGAGGACCTGGCTTGGCAGTTCGGTCTGGACTGTTCCCATGAGGCACAGGGTCAAGACTGATTTGCATATGGCTGGGTTCAAACTGGAATGGCATGGTGAGCAAAAAAACGATGGATTTAGGCCCAGATCTCTGTACTGGGGTGAATGTATGACATTGTTCTGCATTCTGTCCATCAACTGTTGTTTTGCATTTGTCACCCGAGTGGGACGGGTATGCCCAGACGTGGGTCCCGTGCTCTCCATGCCACTGGAATCAAGCTATCCTGGCTGAAGAGGGGTGAAACCCCGAAACCGGTCCTAGGATGCTTGTTTCCAGTCCAGGGAGGACCTGGCTTGGCAGTTCGGGCTGGACTGTTCCCATGAGGCACAGGGTCAAGACTGATTTGCATATGGCTGGGTTCAAACTGGAATGGCATGGTGAGCAAAAAACGATGGATTTAGGCCCAGATCTCTGTACTGGGGTGAATGTATGACATTGTTCTGCATTCTGTCCATCAACTGTTGTTTTGCATTTGTCACCCGAGTGGGACAGGTATGCCCAGACGTGGGTCCCGTGCTCTCCATGCCACTGGAATCAAGCTATCCTGGCTGAAGAGGGGTGAAACCCCGAAACCGGTCCTAGGATGCTTGTTTCCAGTCCAGGGAGGACCTGGCTTGGCAGTTCGGGCTGGACTGTTCCCATGAGGCACAGGGTCAAGACTGATTTGCATATGGCTGGGTTCAAACTGGAATGGCATGGTGAGCAAAAAACGATGGATTTAGGCCCAGATCTCTGTACTAGGGTGAATGTATGACATTGTTCTGCATTCTGTCCATCAACTGTTGTTTTGCATTTGTCACCCCGAGTGGGACGGGTATGCCCAGACGTGGGTCCCGTGCTCTCCATGCCACTGGAATCAAGCTATCCTGGCTGAAGAGGGGTGAAACCCGAAACCGGTCCTAGGATGCTTGTTTCCAGTCCAGGGAGTACCTGGCTTGGCAGTTTGGGCTGGACTGTTCCCATGAGGCACAGGGTCAAGACTGATTTGCATATGGCTGGGTTCAAACTGGAATGGCATGGTGAGCAAAAAACGATGGATTTAGGCCCAGATCTCTGTACTGGGGTGAATGTATGACTTTGTTCTGCATTCTGTCCATCAACTGTTGTTTTGCATTTGTCACCCCGAGTGGGACGGGTATGCCCAGACGTGGGTCCCGTGCTCTCCATGCCACTGGAATCAAGCTATCCTGGCTGAAGAGGGGTGAAACCCCGAAACCGGTCCTAGGATGCTTGTTTCCAGTCCAGGGAGGACCTGGCTTGGCAGTTCGGGCTGGACTGTTCCCATGAGGCAGAGGGTCAAGACTGATTTGCATATGGCTGGGTTCAAACTGGAATGGCATGGTGAGCAAAAAAACGATGGATTTAGGCCCAGATCTCTGTACTGGGGTGAATGTATGACATTGTTCTGCATTCTGTCCATCAACTGTTGTTTTGCATTTGTCACCCCGAGTGGGACGGGTATGCCCAGACGTGGGTCCCGTGCTCTCCATGCCACTGGAATCAAGCTATCCTGGCTGAAGAGGGTGAAACCCCGAAACCGGTCCTAGGATGCTTGTTTCCAGTCCAGGGAGGACCTGGCTTGGCAGTTCGGGCTGGACTGTTCCCATGAGGCACAGGGTCAAGACTGATTTGCATATGGCTGGGTTCAAACTGGAATGGCATGGTGAGCAAAAACGATGGGTAGGCCCAGATCTCTGTACTGGGGTGAATGTATGACATTGTTCTGCATTCTGTCCATCAACTGTTGTTTTGCATTTGCCACCCCGAGTGGGACAGGTATGCCCAGACGTGGGTCCCGTGCTCTCCATGCCACTGGAATCAAGCTATCCTGGCTGAAGAGGGGTGAAACCCCGAAACCGGTCCTAGGATGCTTGTTTCCAATCCAGGGAGGACCTGGCTTGGCAGTTCGGGCTGGACTGTTCCCATGAGGCACAGGGTCAAGACTGATTTGCATATGGCTGGGTTCAAACTGGAATGGCATGGTGAGCAAAAAAACGATGGATTTAGGCCCAGATCTCTGTACTGGGGTGAATGTATGACATTGTTGTGCATTCTGTCCATCAACTGTTGTTTTGCATTTGCCACCCCGAGTGGGACAGGTATGCCCAGACGTTGGTCCCGTGCTCTCCATGCCACTGGAATCAAGCTATCCTGGCTGAAGAGGGGTGAAACCCCGAAACCGGTCCTAGGATGCTTGTTTCCAATCCAGGGAGGACCTGGCTTGGCAGTTCGGGCTGGACTGTTCCCATGAGGCACAGGGTCAAGACTGATTTGCATATGGCTGGGTTCAAACTGGAATGGCATGGTGAGCAAAAAAACGATGGATTTAGGCCCAGATCTCTGTACTGGGGTGAATGTATGACATTGTTGTGCATTCTGTCCATCAACTGTTGTTTTGCATTTGTCACCCCGAGTGGGACGGGTATTCCCAGACGTGGGTCCCGTGCTCTCCATGCCACTGGAATCAAGCTATCCTGGCTGAAGAGGGGTGAAACCCCGAAACCGGTCCTAGGATGCTTGTTTCCAGTCCAGGGAGGACCTGGCTTGGCAGTTCGGGCTGGACTGTTCCCATGAGGCACAGGGTCAAGACTGATTTGCATATGGCTGGGTTCAAACTGGAATGGCATGGTGAGTAAAAAAACGATGGATTTAGGCCCAGATCTCTGTACTGGGGTGAATGTATCAAAGCGATACCAAAGGGGATGATGGACGGAGCGCCTGAGCAAATCAAACACTCACCCCCATTCAACTGATCTGGGTTTAATCCATCATCATTCTTTAGCTCACTCCACCACCCCAGTTCAGACATGGCCATATGCAAATCAGTCTGACCCTGTGCCTCATGGGAACAGTCCAGCCCGAACTGCCAAGCCATGTCTTCCCTGGACCGGAAACAAGCATCCTGGGACCGGTTTCTGGCCATTCAGCCATCATCAGCCAGGCTAGCTTGAATCCAGTGGCAAAGTGAGCAAGGGACCCACGTCTGGGCATACCCTGCCAACTTAGGGCGAACAAAGCGATACCAAAGGGGATGATGGACGGAGCGCCTGAGCAAATCAAACACTCACCCCCATTCAACTGATCTGGGTTTAATCCATCATCATTCTTTAGCTCACTCCACCACCCCAGTTCAGACATGGCCATATGCAAATCAGTCTGACCCTGTGCCTCATGGGAACAGTCCAGCCCGAACTGCCAAGCCATGTCTTCCCTGGACCGGAAACAAGCATCCTGGGACCGGTTTCTGGCCATTCAGCCATCATCAGCCAGGCTAGCTTGAATCCAGTGGCAAAGTGAGCAAGGGACCCACGTCTGGGCATACCCTGCCAACTTAGGGCGAACAAAGCGATACCAAAGGGGATGATGGACGGAGCGCCTGAGCAAATCAAACACTCACCCCCATTCAACTGATCTGGGTTTAATCCATCATCATTCTTTAGCTCACTCCACCACCCCAGTTCAGACATGGCCATATGCAAATCAGTCTGACCCTGTGCCTCATGGGAACAGTCCAGCCCGAACTGCCAAGCCATGTCTTCCCTGGACCGGAAACAAGCATCCTGGGACCGGTTTCTGGCCATTCAGCCATCATCAGCCAGGCTAGCTTGAATCCAGTGGCAAAGTGAGCAAGGGACCCACGTCTGGGCATACCCTGCCAACTTAGGGCGAACAAAGCGATACCAAAGGGGATGATGGACGGAGCGCCTGAGCAAATCAAACACTCACCCCCATTCAACTGATCTGGGTTTAATCCATCATCATTCTTTAGCTCACTCCACCACCCCAGTTCAGACATGGCCATATGCAAATCAGTCTGACCCTGTGCCTCATGGGAACAGTCCAGCCCGAACTGCCAAGCCATGTCTTCCCTGGACCGGAAACAAGCATCCTGGGACCGGTTTCTGGCCATTCAGCCATCATCAGCCAGGCTAGCTTGAATCCAGTGGCAAAGTGAGCAAGGGACCCACGTCTGGGCATACCCTGCCAACTTAGGGCGAACAAAGCGATACCAAAGGGGATGATGGACGGAGCGCCTGAGCAAATCAAACACTCACCCCCATTCAACTGATCTGGGTTTAATCCATCATCATTCTTTAGCTCACTCCACCACCCCAGTTCAGACATGGCCATATGCAAATCAGTCTGACCCTGTGCCTCATGGGAACAGTCCAGCCCGAACTGCCAAGCCATGTCTTCCCTGGACCGGAAACAAGCATCCTGGGACCGGTTTCTGGCCATTCAGCCATCATCAGCCAGGCTAGCTTGAATCCAGTGGCAAAGTGAGCAAGGGACCCACGTCTGGGCATACCCTGCCAACTTAGGGCGAACAAAGCGATACCAAAGGGGATGATGGACGGAGCGCCTGAGCAAATCAAACACTCACCCCCATTCAACTGATCTGGGTTTAATCCATCATCATTCTTTAGCTCACTCCACCACCCCAGTTCAGACATGGCCATATGCAAATCAGTCTGACCCTGTGCCTCATGGGAACAGTCCAGCCCGAACTGCCAAGCCATGTCTTCCCTGGACCGGAAACAAGCATCCTGGGACCGGTTTCTGGCCATTCAGCCATCATCAGCCAGGCTAGCTTGAATCCAGTGGCAAAGTGAGCAAGGGACCCACGTCTGGGCATACCCTGCCAACTTAGGGCGAACAAAGCGATACCAAAGGGGATGATGGACGGAGCGCCTGAGCATTGTTCTGCATTCTGTCCATCAACTGTTGTTTTGCATTTGTCACCCCGAGTGGGACGGGTATGCCCAGACGTGGGTCCCGTGCTCTCCATGCCACTGGAATCAAGCTATCCTGGCTGAAGAGGGGTGAAACCCCGAAACCGGTCCTAGGATGCTTGTTTCCAGTCCAGGGAGGACCTGGCTTGGCAGTTCGGGCTGGACTGTTCCCATGAGGCACAGGGTCAAGACTGATTTGCATATGGCTGGGTTCAAACTGGAATGGCATGGTGAGCAAAAAAACAATGGATTTAGGCCCAGATCTCTGTACTGGGGTGAATGTATGACATTGTTCTGCATTCTGTCCATCAACTGTTGTTTTGTATATAAGGAATCATACTATAATAGGACATGTACAGTTGTGACCATAATTGGGCAAGTACGAATATGACCATATTAGGGTAAATATGAATACGTCCATTTTAGGGCATGTACGAACGGATCTACATTAGGGCATCTATGCGGGATATAACAAGTGGACTGTGGTAACGGTGGAGTAGGGTACAGTGAAATAATGTACAGTGGAGTGATTTATATTGGAGTGGCGTGGCATGGGGTACAGTGGAGTGGGGTACAGTGGAGTGGTGTAGAATGGAGTGGAGTAGAGTCGGGTATCGTAGAATAAAGTGGAGTGGCGTAGTGTACAGTGGAGTAAATTGTTTTATATTCTAGTGGTTTATTGTATAGTACAGTGGCGTGGAGTGCACTAGAGTGGATAAACATAGGCAAAAGTCGAGCAAATTGTTATAAAGTGGAGTGACGATTTGGGGGGCGTGCCCAGCGGGGCCAAGATGGCGGACAGGAAGTAAATTAGCTCTGACGGGAGACCCTTGATCTGCATCGTCTCTCTGCCACCAACACTTGCCTACCCAAATTTGGTGATCTCCTGGGGTGCGGCAGCTAGGGGGACACTATTGAGCCCTCTTTTCACTGCCTCCATCAGACCGGGGAGGCTGCTAATGAAGGGGAGTTTGCCTCGGCCTATGAGGCCTAGACCTGCGCGGTAGGCCCCACCATGAAGTGGTTTAAGAGGGGTGCAGTGTCTGCCATATGGACTGGATGATACTGGTCGGGATGTGGGGGCTGTAAGATGGACAGCTGCCCCCTTTCCAAGGACCCCCACCTGCTTCCTACCTGTTCGGCGCCCGAAGGCACGTGATAGGCTGGAGTGACCACAGAGGGCCTCCTCAGATGACTGGCATGTGAGTGGTTTGCTGAATCACCGCAGAGAGTGCACTTGTGTGGGCAGGGTGCAGATCTCCGGTTCCCCCCCTCCACCGCTCTTCATTACCCTGCTGGGCCCCGCTCCTACCCCCCTCTGGCCATTGTATCTGGTGCGCAAGAAAATGCAAGAGCCCAGTCCTCAGTAACACAGCAGTGGGACATCACAGTCGGCCCTGGGCGAAAACTTTACTGTTTTTGCCTCTGTGACACACTGTACAGGCAGCACGATATTGGGGAAGCACTGAACCACTCTCACGGGTTAGTCATTTGGCCTCGTGGGACCTGGTGTGGCATATTGATTGGGTCACAAGGCTCTAGTAGTTGGGAGTCCACTTGCAGCGAGAGTGCAGGGGTGAAACCCCTGTCCCGGAAGCTGCCACTTCAAGGGACATTATCGGGACTGCTCATGCCCCCCTGTAATGAGGTGGATTCAGGGGTGAGGTGGGTCCTGCATCGTGACTGGCTTAATTGACCTACAGCCGGGAGGTATCCCTGACCCGGTAATAGGCTACACTCTGTTTGCGAACACTTGCAGGATCTCCGGGGGGAGGCCTTTAGGAACTGCCTGAGCCCAGAAGGTCAGCAGAGGTTTCCCTCACCTCACACGTTACCCTTAGACTCTGCCGGACTGCTCGTGCTGCCCCATTGAACTGTACGAAGGAAACTGGGGGCCTGGCGTGTCCGCTGCACAGATTTGCTACTGCTGGGACGTCACTGGTGTGGAGTATCGTGTTTGTGAGTCTCCGCTCGCCCTAGTGTGGAGCGCAGCCATGGGGCATTGAGGTGGAAAGGGTCCACAACAACAGAGTGCTCAGCCTGCTCAAATAATGAGGGTGCCTGGTGGGGAACTCCCACTGGCCAGGTTGCACATGGTGATGCAGACAGATCTCATACTCAACCAAATACTCATCGCTATAGAAGACTCGAGGCAGGACTTACGTGCCAGAGTGGATGCAGTGGTGCTTAAGATGGGGCTCCTACATGAGGATTGGCGCAAATTGACAGAACGCATTTCTCATACTAAACACGAGATCACAGGAATCCAACTGTCCATGAAGGAATTGGAGAGTAAGGTTCACTATCTCACTACCAGGGTCCAGGAGATGGAGGCCTAGGCGAAGGACTCCGAGGGGTGTTCGCACCGAAATAACCTTAGCATAATGGGATTTCCAGAAAAGGTGGAAAGTGACGACCTGGTGAAGTTCTTTGAGAACTGGCTGTCACAGATGGTGGCTCTGAACCAATTATCCTCCCACTTTCTGCTTGAGCGTGCCCACCACGTTCTGGAGCGACCGCCGCCGGTGGGGGCTCCACCCAGACCAGTTGTAGCCCGGGTCCTGAACTACGGAGATAAAGACACTCTGCTGCAGACTGCCAGGATGATCTCTCCACTCAAGTATTTATCTTTCCGGTCTACACTCTGTCAGTGCAGCGCCATCGAGCCTCTTTCTTGGGGGTGAAATGTAAGTTGCGCCATGTGGGCTTGCACTATACTCTGCTCTTCTCTGCCAGGCTCAAAGTGATAGTCAAGAATAAGAGCTACTTCTTCATGGTGCCAGGGGATGCCTGGGACTGGGTGGATCAGCGTCACTTTGAGGTCTCCACCATCTCTTCACCGGTACGGCACCGACCAGCCTCAGGATCCTTGAGACGCCGCAACAGTAGGTCCCGCAGCCCGGGTGCTGCCGACCTCCAGGGGGCCCCTACTCCGGAGCAGGCTAGGGAGGAACAGGCTCAGCCCTTGTCACTGATGGCTGCCTTGTGGGCAGACCGTAGATCACCAACAGCGCATCCTTCTGAGAATGAAGACTCGGATATAGACTCTGCTCACTCCACAAACAGTGTGAACTCGTCCATTCTTCTAGTCTTAACACCACAAACAGCAGATGAAATTCTGTGAATTCACCTGGAGGCAATGAAACAACTCACCTCAAATGAGCTTCTGTACTTTAATACAAGATTACATAGAAGTAATGGGTCTCCCAGACGAACTTGGTGCAGGTACTTATGGCATCCCAGATAAGGTATGGTCCAGAGATGCACTTGCCACACCCCTTCGTCTGACTCTTGGACAATTCCGATGTGCATAACTATGCACTCAGGAGCACCCCTCCTATGGGACAGTTTTTTCAATGTTTGGGCGATCAATGTTTTTGGGTTGCCCTGGGTGGGTAGTTGTGAGTTCTACTGTTATTGTTTGCGACATCACGCGGCACACTATCATACTACTCTCTGTGAGTTGTTGCTACTGTAGAGCAGAGCACAGTCATAGTGCATTGCTCTGTTGCTAGTTTTCTTGGGGACTGACTCTATTCTGATACCACTTCGATGGCTAAGATTACTATAATTACGTGAAATGTCCGCGCTATGGGTACCTCTAGGAAAAGGCATGCAGTCCAACAATATCTGAGGTGGTGAGGGGCACAAATTGCCTTCTTACAGGAGACTCATGTGGTGGGTGGGGAGGACAACTGCTTACAAAAGCATTGGCGTGTGCAATGTTTTTGCACTACATGTTCTGGCTTTGCTAGGGTGCTCTGATCTGGGTCCGCTCGGGGGGTTCATTTTCATCCCCTGAGATCAGAGACTGACCCCGAGGGGTGTTATGCATTGGTGAAGGGACAATTGGATGGTAGGGAGGTCCTTTTAGGAAGCATATATGACCCCATTGTAGCGCAGTCATCATTTCGTCTCTCCTTACAAAGTGGGCTCACATTCCATTGATTCTTGGTGGGGATTTCAACTGCGTCTTAGACCCATATCTTGATCGCTCCCATCCGCCTCTCCCAGTCTCCCCAGTGGTTGCCTCTGCGGTCCAACTCACGCAATGGCTACAACATTGGTCTTTGTTGGATTGTTGGAGATCGCTACACCCTGCTCTTAAGGACTACTCCGACTGCTCCCCTTCGCACGATTTGCATGTCCACCTTGATAGGATCTTATGTGACCCGACCACCAGGCTGCAAGTGACAGCTGCGGAAAACTTTTTCTGACCATAATCCCTTACACTTGCAACTGGCGTGGGGTGCGGTACGGCTGCCGGTCTCCACATGGAGACTGCAGTCTGCTCTGTTGGAAGAACAGGTCTTCTGAGATACCACGGATGAGACCCTCTTCCAATGCCTGTCTGAAAACTGGGGTACATCTTCTTCAAGACTAATAGATTGGGAGGCAATGAGGACATTGCATCCACGCAGTTATGGAGGCCAGGTCTGTTTTGCATGAAAAGCTATTACTCATCAAGTCCTCCCTGACTAAATTAGAGGCAGATATACGTGAGGACCACACAGAGCAGAACGCGTTGACGGACCCTCTGGGCGAACATGCCCAGTTTATTGAGCAACTGCTCCGTCTCGTGCATACCAGGCCAAGATGCATGTGGATGGAGACAAATTAGGCCGGTTACTGGTCTGGTTATTGCGCAGTGCTAACCCGACTTTGCCTATCACCATGGTCGGGACCCCTCATGGAACTTGCCCAGGGACCAGGTGGGCATCCATGAGACATTCATCGCGCATTATCAAGCTCTCTATGACCCTCGATATGTGGACCGTCACGACGCCATGCACTCTTTCCTTAGCTCCGTGAGCCTCACAGAGCTGTCTCCGATGGACAGAGACGAGCTAAATTCTCCACTTACCTAGGGGGAGATTAATGCAGCCATTCGGGGAACAGCAACCAACAAAACTCCGGGATTCGTTGGGCTTCCGATCAAATTTTATAAGGCATACGAGCACCACTTAGCTCCTAAATTGCTGGAATTATACCAAGACGCCCAGATGAATGGCTATCTCCCGCCCACACTGCATGAATCCTTGATAGTATCACTCCCAAAACCAGAGAAGGACCCATTAGATCTTACCTCTTATCGACCATTATCAATGCTGGGTTCTGATTGTAAGATCTTGGGTAAAATCATAGTGTGTAGACTATATGAACATATTCCCTGATTGGTACATCCAGATCAGAACAGTTTTGTGCCCGGGAGATCCACTGCCTTAAACATTGACCTGCTGCACAGTGATGTAGTTCTCCAGGGTCCAGTGGCCGTATGTCGCGTGCATAGTGCTGACTTGTAGAAAGCCTTTCACAGAGTAGACTGGGGGGTACCTGTTCGGCATACCAGACCAGCTACACTGCCTAATCCGGCTCTTATACACCGAATCCACGGCACATGTAAAAATTTGCCAATGCATCTCTCCTTACATCCCTGTGAGTAGAGGGACGTGACAGGGGTGTCCGCTGTCTCCTCTGTTTTTTGCCCTAGCAATGGAGCCTCTGGCACAGAGGCTTTGGCGCTAGGGCCAGGCCTGGGCAGTCCATTACATGATGGAATGCATGTAGTTTAATTATACGCGGATGACCCTTCATCTATATGCGTGATATATGGAAGGGATTAGCCGACATTCATGCCATATTGCAGCTGTTCCGTGCTGCCTCTGGGTTGGGGGTGCATTAGGCAAAGTCCTGTTTATTCCCCTTGAACCCAGATTGCTACCGGCAAGATCTGCTAGTGGAATCACAATTCTTGCGTTGGGAGCCTCACACCTTTCGCTACTTGGGGATTAACATCTATCACGCAACTTAAGAGTTAATAGATGGCAATCTAACACAAGCCATAGCTTCATTGCGTCCCCAGGCGGCATTCTGGAGCATCTTGCTGCTCACAGTCCAAGGTAGGGTCTCTTTATCGAAGATGATAATGCTTCCCCGGCTGCTTTATTACTTCCATAATCTTCTGGTCCATATCCCAAAATCTACATTTCGCACACTACACTCCTCGCTGGGTAGTTTCAACTGGAACAAGGGGAGGCCACGTGTTGCACTCCACAAATTGCAGCTACCAGTTGAGAAAGGAGGGGCTAGGTGCCCCGAATTTTGAGCATTATTATTTGGCAGCACAACTGCAGTGACCTGCGCATTGGCTGGCGGGCCGCCTCATGGAGGAACTCGGCCTTCCCGCGCCTTACCGACCACATAACCTGATCCACCAGCTTGCCCTACGCCAGGCTAAACTCCCGCACAGCGCCAATGGGTTAATGAAGATAGCACATAGTAGCCTTCAACATAGTCTGCAACTTATGCCACGTGTGGCCCGGTACTCTCTGGAGATCCCCCAAAGTCTATAACCTCATTTACTGACAAGTTAGGCAGGGCAGGGATGGAGGCTTGTGAGATGTCCCTACACTTGGTGCTTTATTCCAGGATGTAGTGCTCATACCCTATGATAGCTTGCATGAGAAGTACGGGTGTCCAGCTCGTCATGTTTTGGCTTATGGAATCCTATGGGAGGTACTGGGGAGCTTGTGGGGCATAATAGACATGGAACCTGACCAACAACCACTACGGCACACACTATACATAATAGGATGCGGACGTAGACACATCAATCAATCAATCAATCAATCAGGCGTTTGTTAAGCGCGACTACTCACCCGTAAGGGTCTCAAGGCGCACAGGGGGGTTGGCAGGTTCCAGTTAATCAAGGGGGGAGTCTGTCGAAGAGCCAGCTTTTGAGGTTTCTTGCGAAGAGGGGGAGCGATGTTGTCTGTCTGAGGTGGAGCGGAAGGGCGTTCCAGGCTCTGGCCGCGAGGAAGGAGAAGGAGCGGCCTCCCAATCTGGTCTTTCTGGTGCGGGGGACCATGGAGTAGGAGAGCTGGGCTGATCGTAGGGTCCTCTGGGGTGCGTGGAATTTGAGTCGGCTGTTCAGGTATGCTGGTCCGGTGTCGTGGAGGGCCTTGTGAGCGTGGGTGAGCATCTTGAAGGTGACTCTAGCTTCGATGGGGAGCCAGTGGAGTGTGCGCAGGTGCTGGGAGATGTGGCAGTGTCTTGGCAGGTCGAGGACCAGTCTTGCGGCGGCGTTCTGGATGTTCTGTAGCTTGCGGGTGAGGTTTTTGTTTATTCCGGCGTAGAGTGCGTTGCCGTAGTCGAGCCTGCTGGTGACCAGGGCGTGAGTGACGGTCTTTCTGTGTTCGAGGGGGATCCATTTGAAGGTCTTACGTAGGAGGCGGAGGGTGTGGAAGCAGGAGGACGAGACGGAGTTGATCTGGCTGTCCATTTTGAGCTCGGAGTCCAGGATGATTCCCAGGTTGCGTGCGTGGTCCGTGGGGGTGGGCGGACTTCCGAGGGCGGTGCCGTGGGCCGTGCGTGCGCTTAAACATAAACATACTACACATGACCCGCTTGCGGGGACCCGCAGATGCTGGGAAGGGGATGTGGGTAGAGCGCTAACACTCAAAGAGTGGGAAAGAATGCTTCAGTACCCCAGGACATTATCTTGGAATGCGAAGTTCCAATATATCTAACATAATATCCTTCACAGGGCTTACCTCACTCCAGTGTCATGTCATTGTATATTTGGGACTCCTTCTGCATGTCTGCATCTGGGGGCTGATATGGGGCACATGTTCTGCAATTACCCAGCCGCCTGTGTGCTGTGGGATGCAGTTTCTGCTGCACTGATGGGAGTGACTGGGTGCACAGGGGTGTGCACCCTGGAAGGCTCTTTACTTGGACTATTTAAGCACCCCAAAGCATCAAACGCTACAAATAGATTCATTGACCTGGACTTACTTATTACATGCAGGCTCCTGGCCATGCACTTGAAAGCTCAGACGCTGCCTGGTGAAACTCATTCATTCACAGCCAATCTTAAATGGGGACAGGCGGAGGCAGTGACACTCAGGTGGGAACAAGCTTGACCTAGAGCTGCAGAATGGGACACTCTATTAGCAAACCTACAAACTTATAGCGAGGGCTGCCCAGTCTAGCTCAGCAAAATACTATCCTAGTTGACTTATATTCTGTCCTACCTGTGTGTCAGGGGCTTGCTGTCTGCAAGCATGCACTCGCCGATGGGCCTACGCTTGTATGTTATTTCCTTGCTTTTTATCCTATTACTTCTGTGATTGCCTAGACTTTCCATGTGCAGGTAGATTAACTCAAGCATTGATGATTTTGTATAATAATTTATTGACAAATTGTGGCATTGTGGGTATTGCACTTCCACCCCAATAAGCATGTAATTGATTTAGATTGGAAAGGATTTTAGCCAGCGCCTCTAATTGTCCTGCATGGTAGTAGTGTAGCCGCATGTTCTTAAAAGTTTAGCTGGTTACATAAGTTGATAAGAACCATGACTTCCTTCATTTTTTGTACTATGACACACTTACCCTGTTCCAGTGATGGATATCCACATACTGTCAATGTACTATGTCCATGTGTAACATTCAATGATGCTGTAATAAAAATGCAACAAAATGGTTGGAAAAAAAAGTGGAGTGGCGTTCTCTACAGTATAGTGTGTGGTAGAGTGTTAGAAAGTGTCATAGAGTGGAGTAGGATGTTGTACACTGGGGTGTAGGAGAATACAGTGGAGTAGAGGGTTGTACAGTGTAGTGTAGGGGCAAGAGTGGAGTAGAGTGTGGTACAGTACCATAAAGTGCCATGCAGTTGACTAGAGTGTAATGGAGGCGTAGAGGGAGTTGCGTAGAGTGTCAGAGTGGAATAAAGTGTTGTATAGTGCTACAGAGTAATGTAGAGTGCTGTACATTGGCATTAAGAGGAGTACATTGTTGTACAGTGTAGTGCTATACAGTGGAGTATAGTGTGCTACAGTGGAGGGGTGAAAAGTGTTGTTGAGTGGAGTATAGTGTTGGTGAGCTCAGCATAGTGGAGTGGTGTGGAGTGGAGTTGGGTACAATGGAGTGGCATAGAATGGATTAATGTTCAGTAGAGTGGCAGAGAGGGGTAGTGATATTCAGGGCAATAGCGTACAGTGAAGTGCCATCCTCCTTGATGGTTGAAGGTTTGCTAAAAAAGTAGCGTAGTTATGGCCTGAATCAACTGATGGTAACAAATTTGATAGTCAGTTCTATTATTCTCGGGTCAAACTCTATGGGATGTTGTGAAACCTGTTTCCAAAATGATTGTGCCATCTATTGAATTAGCAAACCTTCAACCATCAAGGAGGATTACAGCTAAAAAGAGACACCGCCATGTCCAGGTCCTGATGAAAACCCCTTAATGGTGACGGGGTTGGAAATGCGTTGACCGCGGCATCTGGGATAAGACATCCTCTAAGTGCTCAGGGAGAAAGCTTTCAATTAATTCCCCTCCCTTTCTGACAACACTTTAAATCAGAGGCCCCAGAGCTGTGCACAGAGGCAGGAGATGACACACATGTAGCGTTTATACAGTTTGGTTCTTTACTCCGCCCAAGAGCTATTACTCTTTTTTCAGTCAAGGACTGGTGCCTATATTGAGCTATCCAGTGTTCAATGAACTGTGCATTATTTTGGCAATTTAAAGTATATGTTGATGTTTGATGCACAATTGTAAATATATGTTGATGTTTGTCATACACTTGTAAAATCGTGAAATGTTTATGTAACTCAAATTATTTTATTTTTGTTATCCTTGACAATGACATGATTTGAATGAACTTAACTTTTCTCAACAAAAGTATAAAGAAAAGTGGAATAAATCACACAAGCTTGTGAATTCAGCATATTGGCTCGGTATTTGAGTAACTTTAAAAATTTGAGCTACTGGATACTTTTTTTGTATACAAAATACAGTGGAGTGGCGTAGAGTGGAATAGCGCACAGCGGAGTGTTGTAGAGTGGAGTGGCGTAGAGTGGAATAGCGTCCAGCGGAGTGTTGTAGAGTGGAGTGGGGTACAGTGGAGTGACGTGGAGTGGAGTGCCATACAGTGGAGTAGGGTAGAGTGGACTGTCACTGACTGCAGTGATGCAGAGTGGAGTGGCATACAGTGGAATAGCATACAGTGATGTGCTGTAGAGTGGAGTGGCATAGAATGGAGTGGCATAGAGTGGAGTGGCATAGAGTGGAGTGGGGTAGAGTGGAGTAGCATACAGTGGAATAGCATAAAGTGGAGTGGCGTACAGAGGAGTCGCATAGAGTGGAGTGGCAGAGAGTGGAGTGGCATAGAGAGGAGTGGGATAGATTGAAGAGGCATACAGTGGAATAGCGTAGAGTGGAGTGATGTAGAGAAGAGTGACGTAGAGTGACGTGGCATACTTGAAAAAGCATACAGTATAGTAGCATACACTCAAATAGCATACAGTGGAGTGGCGTACAGTGATGTGGCATGCACCGGACTGCCATAGAGTGGAGTGGCATAAATTGGAATAGTGTAAAGTGGAGTGGTGTAGAGTGGATTGGCATAGAGTGAAGTGGTATATAGTGGAGTGGCGTAGAGTGGAGTAGGTATAGTGGAGTAGCGTACCGTGGAATAGCGTACAGTGGAGTAGTGTAGAGTGGAGTGTGGTAGAGTGGAGTAGCATAGAATCGAATAGTGTAGAATAGTGTATAGTGGAGAGGGGTACAAAGGAGTGTGGCACAGTGGAGTGGTGTACAGTGCAGTGGCATACAGTGTAGTGGGGTAGAGTGGAATAGCATACAGTGGAGTGTTGCCGAGTTGATTGACATAGAGTGGAGTGGCATACAGTTGAACAGCATACAGTAGTGTGGCGAAGAGTGGAGTGGTGTAGAGTGGTAGAGTGAAATAGAGTGAAAAAGGAATATAGTAGAGTGGCGTACAATGGAGTAGCATATAGTGCAGTGGCTTAGAGTTAAGCGGCATACAGTGGAGTGAGGTACAGTAGCATACAGTGGAGTGGCGTAGAGTGGAATAGCGTATAGTGGAGTCGTGTACAGTGGAGTGGAATAGAGTGGAATAACGTAGAGTGGAGTGGCAAGAATGGAGTTGCATACAGTGCAATAGCGTAGAGTGGAGTAGGGTAGAGTGCAGTGGCATAGACTGGAGGGGCATAGAGCGGAGTAGCAGAGTGTGCAGTAGCGTAGAGTAGAGAGGCGTGCAGTGGAGTGAGGTAAAGTGCAGTGGCATACAGTACAATGGCGTACAGTGGAGTGGCATAGAGTGGAGTGGCTTAAAGTGTAATAGCGTATAGTCGAGTGGGGTACAGTGGAGTGCCACAGAGTGGAGTGGGATAGAGTGGGATAGCGTATAGTAGAGTGGGGTACAGTGGAGTAGCATAGAGTGTAATAGCATATAGTAGAGTGGCATAGAGTGAAGTGGCGTACAGTGGAATAGCATAGAATAGAGTGGCGAGGATGGAGTTGCGTATAGCAGAAGAGTGTAGAATGGGGTAGCCTAGAGTGGAGTAGCGTAGAGTACAGTTGCATAGACTGGAGGGGAATACTGCGGAGTAGCGTAGAGTGGAGGGATGGACAGTGGAGTGAGGTACAGTGTAGTGGCATACAGTACAATAGCGTAGAGTGGAGTGGCTTAAAGTGGAATAGCGTATAATGAAGTGGGGTACAGTGGAGTGGCATAAAGTGGAGTGGCATAGAGTGGAATAGCGTATAGTATAGTGGCATATAGTGGAGTAGTATAGAGTGAAGTAGTGTAGACTGGAATAGAGTAGAGTGCAGGGGCGAGAACGGAGTTGGGTACAGTGGAATAGCACACAGTGGAGTAGCATAGAGTGCAGTTGCGTAGACTGGAGTGGCACAGAGTGGAGTGGCATAGACTGGAGTGGCATATTGTGGCGTGGTATAGACTTGAGTGTGGTAGAGTATAGTGGAGTGGCATAGAGTGGAGTAGTGTACAGTAGAGTGGCATAGAGTGGAGTGAGGTACTGTGCAGTGGCCAACAGTGGAATAGTGTAAACTGGAGTGGCGTACAGAGGAGTGGCATACAGTTTAGTGATGTAGAGTGGAGTGTTGTAGAGTGGAATACTGTAGAGTAGAGTGTTATACAGTGGAGTGGGGTAGAGTGTTATGGGGTAGACTATAGTGGCGTACAGTATAATAGCATACTGTGGATTGGCATACAATGGAGTGTTGTAGAGTGGAGTGGCATAGAGGGGAAGAGCGTAGTGTTATAGAGTGGAACGGAATAGAGTTAAACAGCATACAGCAAAGTAGCATCCAGTGGAGTGTTGTAGAGTGAATACCATTGAGTGTTACTGACGTACAGAGTAGTGGTATAGAGTAGAATGGCATATAG
This sequence comes from Calotriton arnoldi, assembly GCA_963921515.1. Taxonomy (NCBI): domain Eukaryota; kingdom Metazoa; phylum Chordata; class Amphibia; order Caudata; family Salamandridae; genus Calotriton; species Calotriton arnoldi. Next base: position 1,860,575 of record CAWUFW010000577.1, on the reverse strand, counting down.
TGGAATAGCGTAGAGTACATTAGCGTAAAGTGAAGTGTCGTACAGTAAAATAGCGTAGATTTTAGTAGGATTGAGTAGATTGGCGAGTGGAGTGGGGTACAGTGGAGTGGTATAGAATGAAGTGATGTACAGTGTAATAGTGTATAGTGGATTGTCGTACAGTGGAGCGTTGTATAGTGGAGTGGCGTACAGGGGAGTGGTGTAGAGTGAAGTGGCGTACATTGGAATAGCGTACAGTCCAGTATTGAACACTAAATTGGTGTACAGTGGAGTGGAATAGCGTAGAGTGTAGTGTAGTAGAATGGAGTTGCATACATTGGAATAGCGTACAATGGATTTGCGTAGACTGGAGGGGCTTACAGAGGAGTAGCGTATACTGGAGTGTCATAAAATGGAGTGGCGTAGAGCATAATAGCGTACAGTATAGTGGTGTAGAGTGGAATGGCGGAGAGTGGAGTGGGGTACAGTGGAGTGGTCTACATTGGATTCGCATAGAGTGGAGTGACGTAGAGTGGAGTGGCATCGAGTGTAATACCATAGAGTAAAGTGGCTTAGAGTGCAGTGGCATAGAGTGGAGTAGAGTGGAGTGTGGTAATTGAAATAGATGTAGCGTGAAAGTGTGTGAACGGATAAAATGTAAAGTGGCAGAAAATACATTATTATGTGTAAATGGTCATTTTTGTTAGTATGCGTAAATAATGTAAGCAGTGTAAAAGTTATAAGCTTAAAAATACTTAGTTATATATACTTCTGCGGTATACCGCAGTAAGTTCATGGTATATCACAGTAAATGTGCATGATAAGGCAGTATGTGATTGGCTAACCGCTGGGTTTACCAAACGTAAATCGCAGCCATGTAGCTTTCAGCGCAATTTGGCTGCATTCTGTGTTTCGCTGGGTTCTGGGTTAGGGTCTTAGATATAGGTAAGTACTAGGTTGTATTGTTATTCCCTACCTATTACCACTTTATTAAAGTGCTAATAGATAGAGAAATTAATTTATAATTTTCTATATTTTTACAGCAGTTTAGGGAGAACTGCCCATTGTTAATTTTTTTTTTAAGTTGCTCAGTATTTTGTAGGTATTACTGCGGTACTGCGTAGACTTATTGTGAAGATTTAAATACGTTAAAAATAGAAAATACACTGTACTACACTATATTTGTTAAATATAGGGTAGTATAGTATATTTTTAATTTTTGAACTTTTTAAAAATTTATTTTAAGTATTGAGGTACTCCTAAGGCAGTACTGTGTACATTTTCTTTAATATATAGAAACATATAAATATTTTTCCCTACCTAGTACCACTTTAGGAAAGTGGTAATATGTAGGGGAAAAATATCAAACCTAATACCTACCTATATCTAAGTGTGAAACACGGAACACAGCCAAAGTATACCTAAAAACAGCATGGCTGCCTTTAACTTTTGTAAAGTCAGTCATTAGCCAATCGCACAATGACTTCTCATCACTTTGTACCATGGTACTTCCATGAAATACTGCACAATTTTGCGAAAATACCGCAACAACAGTACCAACTAAGTTTAAATGCCTTATACCTTAAAAATACTTACCCTCCTTACTGCACTACCCAAAAGGATAATCTGCACACCATAATATGCAATCCCACTAAATTTCATGTAAATCTGTTCAGCCGTTTTCATGCTGCGCAATCTGCAAAAGTCTATGAATAATGCATTGGTGGAAAAACGCATTTTGGGACCCGCCCTCCAACCAATCACAGCGAAACTTTACATCTCTTGCTAATATAGAAAAAGCAATAGATCCGAAACGTTTTGTGGAGATTAGTCAAAAGGGAGCATATGACTTATCATCACTTTATACCATGGTACTTCCGTGAAATACTGTGAAATACTGCACAATTTTGCAAAAATACAGCAACAACAGTTATCAGTAAGTTTAAATGCTTTATACCTTCATAAATACTTACCCTCTTTACTGCACTATCCAAAAGGATAATTTGTACACCATAATATGCAATCCCACAAAATTTCATGTAAATCTGTTCAGCTGTTTTCATGCTGCGCAATTTACAAGTCTATGAAAAATGCATTGGTGGAAAAATGCATTTTGGGACCCGCCCCCGACCAATCACACCAAACGTTCCATCCTTTGCTAATGTAGAAAAAGCAATAGGTCCGGAACGTTTTGTGGAGATTAGTCAAACGGGGGCAAAGTTATTAGCAACGTGACCAGGGTGTGGGCTTGCACCGAAACACGTTGGTGTTAATGCTACTGCCGCATTTCCAATAAGTAATTTCAACTGCTGGAGGTTTCTTTGTGACGTTTTCTGGGGAACCGTTTTGTCATTTAAACACAGCGCATGGCGGAGCGCTGTATTTCCAGCACCACCGGCGGTCGGGCTGCCGCAAGGAAACACGCCGAAGCCAGCCGATAGTAGCAAAAATATGAACCTTTGTTGCACAGGCAAAGTAAGTCCTCTTTTAGTTGTAATTATTTTATTAGTTTGTCTTTCCTGCTCTACGGTATGTTTTGGACCTGAATAAAATGGTCTATGCCAAAAGCACAGTCTGACTGTAGTACAGGGGTGTCCAAAGTAGGTCCACGATGACCAGATTCATGCCTGAATTTCAATGTATTTACTTTTCATATAAGTTCCATTTGGAATCACAGTATGCAAATCTATTTTATACATTATCCTGAAAATCTAGAATGGGTCCAGCCCTCATAAATCAGTACTGGACAACCCAATTGTATTGTATTTTATTGTATTGTAATTGCATTTATATAGCGCTTACTACCCCTGACGAGGCGGCGAAGCACTTTTTCGGTGAGTAGCATGCCACTCTGGAACCCATTAAGGATTAGTGGTGAATTAGTATAGTGAAATATGAAAGTAATTTGAGTGGTGGACATGTTAGTCAGTTATCCGTAGCACTTATAGCGATCTTCAAGAAGATTGGGAGGGCGGCCAGGCTTTAAGGAATGTTGGTATCTGTGTTGGACTACGTCCATCATTTCCTTGTGTTTGCTTTGTTTGCCCTAAGTTGGCAGGGTATGCCCAGACGTGGGTCCCTTGCTCACTTTGCCACTGGATTCAAGCTAGCCTGGCTGATGAGGGGTGAAACCCCAAAACCAGTCCTAGGATTCTTGTTTCCGGTCCAGGGAAGACTTGGCTTGGCAGTTCAAGCTGGGCTGTTCCCATGAGGAACAGGGTAAAGACTGATTTGCATATGGCTGGGTCTGAACTGGGGTGGCAAAGTGAACTAAAGAACAATGATGGATTAAACCCATATCTGTAACTGAGGGTGAGTGTCTGAAAGGTTTCAGAGCTCCGTCCATCTTGTGTTTGCTACGTAACTAACTTGGTCTTCTTCATATTTTTTTTAGGCTGCCGTTAGATATTCGCTGTTTCTTAATTTTATGTGCACATATGATCTGTCTGCATCGACATGCCTCAACAAGACACATGCAGTAAGCATATATTACATAAAACAAATCATAATATTATAATGTTAGTATGCACCATGTGCAATTTGCAGCAGCCCTATCTTTGGAATGTAGGTTGCCTATGAGTAGTGAGGACAAAAGTGTTGCTGTCAGAGTGTGCAGTGTGTCAGGTGCTTATGCATGAAATGTGACTTGTGTGCCATGTATAAGAGCACGTGTCCAATGATGCATGCAGAATTGTGTGAGGTGGTGTTCCGGGAGAGCATGGTGAACTAACTATTGGTATTCCACAGTGATCAGCGTTTAGGGTAGACCCCGTGTGCCCCTGGTGGTGAGGCATGCATCTACCTTCTTACGCCGAGTGTTACTGGAACCATTGAACAAGTTATTTTCTACCTCTATGGTGACTACCTTTACAAAAGTGCAGACTCTTTGGCACTTTGCTGTTACAAATTTGACATTTGATTAAGTTTTGTTGCATGATGCATGTGTGCTTCTATGAAAGTCAATTCTAGGGTGGTATTGGGCTTTACTACCAATTAATACATCTAGACAAAAAGGCATGTGAAGAATTAACCTGTCACATGAACCTGCCCTTTGCCCACCTCCCCTTCCTGAGACTTACCAGGGCGAAAGTAGTTGTTGAGAGTACATTGAAAACGCCAACCTTTGATTACTTTGTGGATTACTTTTGTAACTGGAGAGGAGTGTGGCCATAAACTAAAGCGTTTCCAGCTCTTTTGAGTAATTCACACTGTGTCTGATTTTAGCAACACTATGGGGAATATTTACAAGGAAGTGGCGGAGTGAGGCGTTAGCCTTCTTGGCTTAACGCCTCACTCCGCCACTTCAGAAACACAGGGCTGCACCATATTTACAAGAATATGGTGCAGCCCTGCATTTGCCCCCTGCGCTGGTGCTACACTTAGCAACCCAGCGCCAACTCAGGCACCCTTGCACCATATTGCAAGGGTGTCTGCCTGCAGGGGAAGATTGTTTATGTGCAGGAAGGTTGCCCTTCCTGCACATAAACAATCTTTAAATGCTGTTTTGTAACTTCTATGTGTGCTGCTTAATGAAGCACACACAGAAGTTACAAAACAGCATTTTAAAAAAATGATTTTTTTATGTGCAGGAAGGGGGACCTTCCTGTACATAAACAATCATTGGCCTTTTGCTGTTTTCATGTGTGCTGCACAACGAAGCACACATGAAAACAGCAAAAACGAGGAGATATGAAACATGTCTCCTCATTTCGCCTGTTTAAGACCAGGTTTGCCCTGGTCTTAATTCTGGCACTTCCTCCTATTTACGCCTCCCTTGTAAACAGGGGGCAGCGTCAGAATCAATGGGTGTTGCTGTGGAATGCCCACAGCAACACACATTGCCCTCCCCTTTCACGCTAAGCATGGCGTGAAAGGGGGACTTATTTACAAGGCAGCGTTAAGCCACGTTAAGTGGCTTAACGCTGCCTTGTAAATAAGGCGAAGACCCTATCGCCACAGGAACTTCGTAAAAAGTGACGTTCCTGTGGCGATAGGGTCTTGTAAATATGCCCCTATGTGTTTCATAATGTGTTAGATGTTTTGCCCGCGAACAAAATCTTTTTTGCTAAAAATACAGTTTGTGTCAAACTGGATGTACACGTACATGTTGGAGAGCAAATTGTAGCTCTTCCTCTCTAGAGGATGTTTTTATTAGCAGCCGGCTCAGGTATCATCTCCTGAAGTGCAATATGTTTTTGGATGAAAGTGTGGGGTGATTAGTGGTTCACACAGGTGCAGAGATAATCTGATGGTGGCTTCTAGGCACATGAATGTTGAACAGGCGCGCAAAGCCCATTGGGCTGAAACGGCTTCAGCCCCTCCCCCCCCCACATCGAGCTGTGGGCTCGGCTGGGCAGTGTCTGGAGTCTTATCTCCAGCACACCCGAGTTTTTCACAGGTCTTTGAAAGACCATTTGCATATTTACATACCTTTTGTAACCTGGTTACCGAGGCTTAATTTTTTTCTGGTTCCAGTACCTCATGGGCCCCCACTCTGCCTATTCATTTGCTGTAGTGTGAGAATGCATTTCATGAAAAGGAAAATAAAGTACGGTTGCCAAAAGAAAAATGCCAGCCATGTGCTGTTTAAAGAGCCTGCACAGATCTCGTCTTGACTAAATAGGGTTTTAAATTGGTAATGTGACTTTTCTGTCTTTTTTCCCTTTAATTATCAGTCATGGATCATTCAGGCAGCCCTGGAACACAATTAAAAGTGCTTTTTATTGATATTTGCTGTTCGAAGTATGCACAGATAAGTGCTGAAAATATGGCTTTAGGTGACTGTTTATTTTTGTACCGTCTGGGACATCAAAATAATGAGCTTGCAACCCTAATCATAAGACTGGAAGTTTGTTGCAGAATCAGCACATTATTTATTTCCTCCACCCTCGATCCCTGATTAATGCCATAATAGCAATAGTTTAACTTGTATCTTAAACCCTACGCCGCCGTCAATAACATGCTGAATTACTTCAAGTGTTGTCTCAATGCAGGGTGCAATCCCAGACACACTCCTCATTCTCGCCCTTCACTTTCACGCTCACCCTGCACTCACAGCGATCACAATGCACTCACACTGATCACCATGCACTCACACCATTCACCCGCTCACCCTGCACTCACAGTGATCACTCTGCACTCACAATGCACTTGCGCTGTTCACTCTGTACCTCACCCTGCAGTCACACGAGCACATTACTCACCCTGCACTCATGTGACATTTCACTCACCTGTCCCCCTCACTGCTCAATCTGCAATCTCACTCAAACAAGCCCATCACTAACCATGCATTAATTCGTCCCACTCTGCACTTACATCTGCACCCAAATTCATGTGGTCACCTCACTCACCCTGCGTCACTCTTACCCTACTGTCACACAGTCACATCGCTCACAGTGTACTCACATGGGCACACCTGCCACCCACACAGCACAGAGGGTTAATGTGCCTGCTCCAAAGAATGTGTACCATGCAGATCACAGACCTGAGTGTGAGTAAACTATGAGTAGCGCTATAAAAAAATGAAATGTTTGTCAGAAAGGTGCTACAGAGAGATGAGGTGCATTGTTGGTGAGTGGTAGTGAGGGAATTTATGGAGAAGGAGGAAATGGGGGAGGGGCACCAAAAAAGACTGTTGCACTGTGTGCGACCAGTGCTCGGGCCAGCACTGGCTGGGAGTGTTAGCCCCCAGTGCCAGCTCCTCTGCTATGGCAGAGGAGCGTCGCCCCACTGCTTTCGAGCAGTGGAAAGGAAATATAAAATGATAATAACTTTAAGTTATTATAATTTTATGTTTCCTTTGCGGGCGGGAGGGCGGGTGGGGCTGCTCTGCTCAGGGAGCAGGGCAGGGGAGGAGTGGTATGCCCACTCCCAAGTGCGCAATGACTGTTTGGTCGGCCCTCTCGGGCCGCCTAAACAGTCATGCGCACTTTCCCCTTCTCCATGAAGGCTGCATTACAGCATACGTGGAGAACATGCCCACCCCTACAGCCCCTGGCTGAGTGCCATGTCACGGCGCTCAGACCAATCACAATGCAGCGCTGTGATTGGCTTAGAGGAGGGAGCCTGGCTGCCTGCTTCCTGTTCCTGAAATCGGAAGCAGGAGAGCAGGAGCAGGACCAGAGACTCTGGACCCGGCCAGCGGAAAGGTAAGTTTTTATTTATTTTTATTTTTTCGCTCGTGTGACCCCGCGTGACACCCCTGCAACCCCGCATGCCCGCCCCCGCAACCCCACCCGCAAGCCATGCCGGTCCCCCTGTTTGCCCCCCCGAAGTTTGGGTCTAGTTCGCCCCTGATGTTGAACATGTGCACCATTAAGTATTAGGAAACGGGACGTACGCTTGAAAAGTCTTCTTCTCTTTATTATCACTGGAAAAGCGTCACTCATAGAGTAGAGATAATAACTGAAACATTCATTGGCAAAGCCAATAGGTCTCTGCTATGCAAGATCTATTGGCTTTGTCAATGTTTTTACCAGTGTTGTACAGCAGTGCGAGCAACTGCTGAACAGCATGGTCAAAAGTAAAAAAAAGAAAAAGTGCAATGACGCACCTAGAAGACCTTCGTCCCCGAGCCTGCAGTGCTTTTGCAAACCGCAGACTCCCCATTGAAAGCTACAGGGCTTCCGACGCCAAAACAGCACTCTGCACCCGTCCGCCCCAGTGCCAATGAGGGTGCATCTTTTGTGCTGGCCTAAAACCCCATTTGCCCTGCGCTTAAGTCCAGGAGCTTTGCTCCCACAACCCAGTGGCCTGCTCGTCAGCAGCCACCAACCGGAGGCCCCCTATCCCCCATTGGATAACATTGGGCCTCAGCACTCTGCACCCTGCCGCCCAAGTGCCGCTGAGGGTGTAACAAGAGTGAATCCTTGACCCTGGGGGACCCCTGAGTCTAACCCCAGAACACCAACTCCCACAACAAAGTACTTACCTTTAAACCGATAACACTATTTTCCTCCATAGGATAACATTGACTGTTTTTCTGTGAAAAGTTTCCAAGTGTGGAGTTGGAAAACCTAAAGAAATTCTTTAAAATTGTACTAACTATCAAAAACGCTTTTCCTTACCTGTTTACAGGAAATGTCCCAGGGCAGTATCCAGGCATACTGAACTGTGTAAGAAAAGTAATCTCAAAAGTAACTTACCTGTAATTTTACAAAAAATCCTATACAAAGTATATGTATTGTATTCTGAAAAGCATTGCATTATCAGTAACACTACTGTAATCAAATCAAAGTGCATTTACAATTGCAATTCAAACTATTTATAAACTGCATTACTACTGTAAAGTATTTATTGCTTACCTGTGCCAGGCTTGCTTGGTTCTAGAAAATAAAATAACTAAAATAATATTTTTATACAAAAACAATTGGTCTGAAGTTCAGTCTTTGAGTGTGTGAATTCATTTGCGTACTGAGTGGGTACAACAAATGCTTAACACTGTCCACTGATAAAGCCTTACTGCTCGACTATACTACCGCAAATAGAGAGTGAGGTGCTATCTACTTTACCTCTGCCTACCTTTTGGGTTCCACTGGACTCTGTGCACACTATACCTCACTTTGGTATAGTATATACAGAGCCAGCTTCCTACACGCAGCTAGCGTTGAGCGCGTAATAGTGCTTTTTAGGTCGAGCCTAGCGCAGCGCGCATGCACTGCTCTATGGGAGGCTTCTTGTAAGTACTCTAAACTTCTCCGTGTGGGTCTGATCGGATTGGCTTTTGCGTGTGTCTTTCACTAATGAAAGCACGCAAATGGCTAAAGGCGGGTGCATGTCCCACCTTCTTTTTTAAAGTTCACTCCCACAGCGTTTTGCTCTCGGGAACGAGCAGCGGCGCGCAGGGTGGCAGCTTCATTCCTCGTCGGATCAGGTTACTAATTAAACTCAACGCGCCGTGCTTTTATCTCGTCGCATTTGCTGTGCAGGCAAAGACAAAGATCAAATGTCAGACGCTTTACGAGGGCGCCTGTTCATGTCCCAACCCCCTCCCCCATACTGTTTGTCGTCAGTTTGCTACACCCACGTTCCTTCCGCCTTACCATGCCTTCACTCTCTCCTAATTAAAGATGCGCTCTTTTTATTCCTCAATCAGTGTGGTTAATTCTTGAGATGGCTTGGATGTGTTTCCGGGTTAGAACATTAGTGAGGTTAAAGAACCTTTGGGAAATGACACCACAGGTCTATTGTTGTTGTCGACGTCTACACGGAGGCCCTTTTCAATTTCAGATGCACGGATACATTCGCCATCTGTGTAGCTAGGTGCAGGACTAGAGAGCCAAGAAAACCGGATGTGTCAGTGTGTTTATAAGACTTTATCTTGCTTCTTAGGCCGCACCTTAAAACGTATTTTTTTTACACCGCAGTACTTGTACCCCAAAATCTTTTTTTTTTAAAGTGATTCAATGCAGGGGAGGTTGCAGGACTGTCGTTAGTGAAATGTTTATCCACTGGGCCTTGATGTGCAGAGTGAAGGGCAAATAGGGGTCACCCCCTATCAGTAAAATGTTTTTCATGTGTGTGTATACGGGATTAGTGGGTGCTTCAAATATTATTTATTCTATTTTTGTAAACAATTGCTTCAGCTGTGTCCGTCCTCGAGTTGGTGGGTAGAAGCCAGAGTGAATATCGGTCAGCACCCCTGAACAGAAGACAGTGGAGTTTAGGATTCTCAGGTGCCTTGTGGACTTCAGGGAACGCAGACAAATCCGTTTATTTGCAGCCATCAGCTCTAAAAGGCCCACCCAACCTTGAACCACACGCTATGTGTTTTTGTTATCCTACGCGCGCCCCACCCAAAACTGCTTGTTTTTCAAGCTCTTTGGCAGCGGGGGCCGTTAAAGCGCAGATGTTTGGTGACCAAGATTAGGGTAATGTTGATATTGACGTGTGGCTGACAGCAAGGGGCTAGGGATAGGCAGGCAGCAACAGGGTGGACGGTGAGGAGGATTCTGGGAACTCGCTTTGGCCTTGTGGCACAGAGGCCTTTTGTTTTAAGGAAACATCTGATTTCGGGTTGTGTTTCGAAATTAGACACGCCACTTGCACAAGGGCTTCCGCATGTTCCTGCGCCTAGAGAGGGATAGCGCTTGGATATTGGGCCTGTTAGCAAGCACTACTTACAATTGATCAACAGGATTGTTAATGATACGCCTACGGAACGGTCAATGCCCTCATCACGTCTTCTCCTCGACCCTCTGTTATTTAAAACCACAACACAAGACATCAGTCTGCTAAAGAGAATCTGTAGCGCCGTGAGGACATCCAGTTGTGCAGAAAAATTCATAATAATAATTTTAAAAAGTATATGCTAATAAAGAAGGGCCTGGGTTTAAGTTCAGTTATGTGAACTGCAGTTTACGGGCCCACCCTGCCGAGATGCCTCAGTGGGTTAATGCGCTTGCTGTAGAGATGTTAGTCTATAACCTCCAGTCTGCAGGTTTTAAACCATGCAATGCAGTCTCCGCATTTGACAAGTCGGAAGCAGATAAAATGTATAACATTCAGCAAGGTAACAGCCTGCCTTGCCGCCATAGTCGAAGACCCATGCTACAGTGCACTGCTCTGTCCGTAAGTGACCTGCCACAGCACCGTCAGCCCGGTCTGTGTGTGCCTGTCTCGGTACAGCCACGGCAGGCCTCCTGTGAGTGACTTAATAACTATTCAGTACAGTACACTGTTCTACCACATACTTTAAAAACATTGCCAAAGCCAATAGCTCTGGCTAAGCACTTATGAGGTCCCAAAGGCGAGACCTATTGGCTATGCCAATGCTTGTTTCTTATACTTTCAGCTGCTGTACAACATGGCTAAAACAATAATTGACAAAGTCAATAGATCTTGCATATGCGAGACCTATTGGCTTTGCCAATGCTTGTTTTAATAGTTGCTGCAATGGCAAAGGAGAATGAAATAAATGTATGTCCTTTTTGGCTTCCAAAACAGAGTATCATGGGTCAGCCTGAACTAATTTACTCACCTACCCTTACTGTCAAAAGACAACTCTTTTGCAGTGGAAAGATGAACCCCACTCTAGCAGCTGCGGGGGGTGGGGGTGGTTCCTTTTGGGGCACCAAATGTTAACTAGGTATTTATGGGCCTCTTCTCTCTGTAGGCAAAAGCAAGCTCTTAAATAACACTGTAAATGAATAAGGAGTGTGGGCACCAAAGAGGCAAATACAATGAAGGAGACACGGAAAGAGACATGATTAGGATGGAGGAAATGAGGTGAGGGAAAGAGATTCAATTAGAACGAGCGAGTGGCAGAGAAAAAGGTAAGAAAGACAAAGTAAGGATTGGAGAAAAGAAAGATGGGTAGAACGAAAGGTAGGAAGAAAGGAGGAGAAAACGATAAAGGATGGTTGAAAGGAAGGATGAGAGGAAGCAAGGGTAGAAGGTGGGGAACGTGAAAAGAAGGAAGAGCTGGTTGAAGGAAAGAAGGTTAAAAAGAGAGAAATGGTGAATGGAATAAAAGAACAGTGAAAGGAGGGCTAGATGGGAGGATGTATGCATGGATTAAAGGAAAGTGATAGGATGGATGATGGGTATAAGGAAGCACAGAAGGATGAATGGAAAGAGGAGTGGAAGGATGGATGGGTACAAGAATCCAAGGGTACACGGATGGATGGAAGGGCAAAGGGATAAACACATAGATAGATGCATGTGGTAAATGGTGATTGGATTGGTTGGTGGGTGGATTGATGGGAAGGTGATTGGATAGATAGATAGATAGATAGATAGATAGATGGTGGCAATGATAGTGAATAAATGGATGGATGGGAAAAGAGAGCCCTTGACTACTACTGGTATAACATCACACACACACACACACACATATACATACGGATGATAATGATGTTATGGTTAGCTGACATCAAGCCTGTAATATATTTGTGAGTGCATGCCAGCAATGACAACTATGGAACTGAACAATTCAAGTGCTGAAGTACAGAATGCAAATGTGAAGCCAGGACCGGAAGCCATGCTCTCACCACACATGAGACGTCTTTGTCTTTACGTTTGGGACGTCATGGACTCTCGGCAAGAGATACTGTGCCTGTGCTCCAGGAATGGTATGTAATCACAAAATATGGAGGGTAGTATACACTCACGTGCTGATGAGAGGTGGTCCCTGAGAATCAGACTGAAACAACAGTGTGCATGAACCGTGAATGGAATGTAGTGTCTTCCTTCTTGTTTATATGGCTTGGAATGGCACAGCAGGTGTACTAGTGGAGGTGGACTGTGGTCCTGTTCCTAAGGGATCTTTTAGCGATCGTTCCTATGCGAGGATGGCGCACAACGCAGGAGATTCACGACTAGGATGTTCCAGTCAAGAGAAATCTCTGTGCCTCTTTACTTGACCAAATCGGGTGATCCTGGGCAAATCTGGTAATCCAAGGCCCTTTTATATGCTGGATTTGGAATACTTTGATACAGGCTTCACAACGGTAGGCGCTATCCCATATGCACTGAGAGGACACGATGTTAATGCCTTGGCTTTGGGAGCAGACCCTTTCATCCACCACTGCACAGAAGCTCAGCTGGTGCACGAGGCCAGGCTTGACATCGGCTGCACACTCGCCCCGTGTGTAATCCTCTGCTTTTAATGCAGCCACCAGCATGCTCTGTCGGGCCCATGGCACCACCTGGAACCCATCACTTTGCCAACATAAAAAGCCCACCCTCTCAATGCGAAGGGTTTAATCGAATCAGGTCTGTGGAGCATGAATCGCCCCAATGCGCGCTGAGCCCCCAAGCATGAAGTCCCAGCTCCGTAATGAAATAAAACGCGCGGAAATAGAATTAGTGGGATTGGGTTAGGGCCGGCGAGGCGCGAGGCCTCCGCGAGCTCCCTCAGGCAAAGAGTGCTCCGGGCTCGCGCCATTGTGCCTGCAGCCACAGGGGGCTTATTGTAGGATCAATAATTCCTTAAAAAAAACGCCTCTCTGCATAATCGCCGCTTTGATGTACCCAGGGAGCCAAATGTGCCAATGGCCAAAAAAATAACAAAAAGCCCCCAGATCTTTCACTGAAGCTGACAATGTGTGGAGCATCGTCATAAACAGCTTTCAGCGATTTTTGGAAAAAAGGATCCCTTTTAATGATTAAACTCAGAGAATGTGTTCCGTTGTCCCCTCCCCTGAAGGGAGCGGTGGTGTCCTTCACTTTCAGCTGAGCACAGTGGAAGGCCCGCGGCTGCTTCCAATCTATTCTCAGTATGTTCCTTCGAGAACACTTCAGAAGGGTGCCCTGCACCCACCCCACGGCTCGCTAGTGGGAGCGTTACTGCCCCCCCCCCACCCCCCAGTTAAATATGTGTACGGAAACAAAGGACACGGGTGGAGATATGGATAAATAGCAACATTATCAAATCATTTTATTAAACCCCGCCCTTCCTTCAGCTGAAAATTATATCAGCAATTTTATTTTCATTTGAACGTGTTCCGTCAATGTTGGTAAAGGTGCTTAAAGGTGGCTAGGTGCTAAATGATGTTACATAGGTCCCATTAGCTGGAATTAAGTGTACGACAGCAGGCGCTGTCCTCGATTACGACCTGATTTTGGGAGCCCTTGGGAAGAAATATGTTGGGGGTCTCTGTTTGGAACAACTATCGATTTTATTCTTCTTTTTTGCTAATTCTAATCCTATGATGCTGAACAACATAGGGCTTGAATGAGTATTTCTGTATTTTAACTTTAAAGGTTAAAATACAGAAATACAAAGAAGTGAGCTACAGAGAAATTTCACTTTCCCAGGGGGCCTCTTGAAATTGCCCACTTTGCCCATGCCTTAAAACGTCTCTGATTATGAGTGGGGGAAGAAATATTTACCCCACCTGTTAAAATGTGATACCCTAGGGTTTGGAATTTAAGGAGTGAAATAATTTTCACCAATTACAAATCTAGCCCCAAAAATGGGGATTAACATGGATTTTCAGTGCTTTTCGCACAAAAATCCATATGTCCCAATTTTTACCACACATTTTCCACCATTAAATTTGTGCATGTTTGACATGTTGAAATGTAGGCCCTCATTACAAGTTTGTTTGAATAGAGTGGGATATTTACCACACATATACCCCAAGGTGAAGTAAATACTGCCTATTCTGAGTTTTCACCAGGGAAACGAGGCGTAACATGTGGAATTGTTTGTTAACACACTGAATTCTAGTAGATTTTGCCTTTTTTGGACTTTTTCTCCTGATAAATTTCTGCAGATTTAACCTGCTGAAATTTATCTGGGGAAAACTGCGTGGTTGTGACAATTAACACACAGCTGGTATTTCAGATGCCTGTTTACACAGGGATCGGAATTTAGCCTATAGCTCGCAATGAGAACCTTAATAGGGTAACATTCAGATCGTGCGATCTTTATCATGCCAGTTATAATTGTGATTGGGTCGTTACATTCTGGGTATTCAAAATCAAGGCCTCTGCACTGTATAATTACCCTATGGGGGAGCGAGTGACTCTGCCAGCCATGTTTTTTTGTTTCCTGTCTGGTATTTGTAGTTTTGCTGTCCCGTTGTAAATGCAGAACTACAAGTAGTGCAGCTCAGAGAAAAAGGCAGGCGTGAGGGAGGCAATGTGGGCGAAATCTGAACTTTGGTCTCTAAGCACTGCTATTCCATGGAGACAGAAAATGTCCCCAACCGGTGTAATATCCTAGAAAGCCTTATCCCTGTGCCGCCCCTTATTTCATTCCTCAGTTTGGCCTAATCTGCTAGAAAAGCAGGTAAACACACATTTTCCAATAATGCTTAATTCATTTTTTTTATCTGTCTTGATACAGCTCCAAAGTGCCTCGAGGACCTTGTGCAGCTATAGAAGTGCCTGATATTGGTTATTCATTTTAAACGTTTTAGATTGGCTTGAGAAAGACCCATTGGGCTTCAGAGCCTCTCACAAGAATCAGTGGCATTCCTGATACAATAAAGAATGGTGTATGGCGGTTACACACAGTCATAAACACAGTCATTAGGACATAGTCTACTAAAAGGGAAGAGTCAGGATTTAACATCAGTTCAACCCATGAACATATTTCCTTGTAGTACTTCAATACACTGCATTGCCAGAGCTGGGATGTTTCTGCATTAACAACTTTGAGACAACCTAACAAGATTCGTTATTTGTCATAACAAATATCATTTCAGAATCCTGGACAGAAGAAAGAGTGGAGGAGCAAAATCTATTAGAAATGTGAATGAGGTCAGTTTCAAGAAGGTAGCTGTTGCAATGCATACTTACGGCCTCGTGTCTTTATCCCAGTGATGGCTGTCCTTTCCATGTGTCTGCTTCTAGGTCCCTGGTCCAGCCCTTTGTTTCTGGAGCTTGTCTCATCTGTTATTGGTTTCCAAGCCTCATGCTTCTGAGGGTCCTCGTGCTCGGTTACAGTATACATATGCAATGCGGTGTGATTCTTTATGGTTGATAATTCCTGTGTGACCATCTGCCACGGCGCTGTGGAGCTCAGCAATAAAGACCATCATCGCCACTCGATTGTGGTTCCTCAATTCAACAGTGACATTTCAGATGTCACTCAAAATGGCTGACGAGTTTCCTGGTCTCAATAGTAGAGGTAAAGAGTTACATAGCTTACCTTCGTGGCCTGAGAAAGCAAAGAAGCATAGGATCCTATTTTAAAGAGCTGGATCTGGAAGTGATCACTTCCCGGCTTCTCACCATTCAGGTAGCCCCAGAGATGCTCAATGTATTGGGGAAGAGTTCAGGGACAGTGCCTTGAAAGAGAGACATGCCATGTGAGAGATGCGTCTTGCTCCAATCGGGACTCACTTTAAGGAAGAGAAGACAGGTCTAATATAATCATATTTTGGAGAGGAGGAAACTAATTGTGCAGCAGCATGGAGGCCAACTTTTGGAAGCACCAGGCTCTTTCTGGGTAGTGCAGTGGGAAGGACATTACTGTATTATGAATGCAGTAGAATGAGTGTTCGCACTGCTGTTTTTAGCTACTCGAATTTAAGAACAATTTACTGTCACAGAGTAAATGAAGCTGGTAAATTGCTCTCTTTTCCAAATTTCCAATGTGGCCCTCAAAGTTTGTTTTTCGTCTTGTAAGAAGCCTAGAGACTTAGTTGAATGTACCTTTGGAGGCTAGAAACCAGCTGATTGGATTTCGTTTGGTCAGCTCATAGATGAGGAAGTTTGTTGGGAGTATGAGAGTAGTGGAAATTCATTTGTAGGTACATTAGGATTTACGGGGTTAATTCACAGAGGCATGCAAGGGTACTTTATGGAGTACTACAAGAGTGCTACTCTACACGCTGCATCCATTGTATTAGGAAGTCTAGATGGTGCATAATAGTCCCCATAAAAAGTTACACATCCTCTGCTGTTTGCATGGATTTACTCCACGATTGTACCACGTGTTAGTTTTTCAAGAATATATTACAAAACGCCAGAATAATAACAGAATCCAAAACCACTGTCATTGTAGTGATACTGTGAGCCAAAAACAGGCATCTTTCAAAGTTGTTCAACTATCACAGACATGTTTAGCCCTGTTCTGCTAAACAAATACCACTAGAACTTATAATAACTCGGCTGAAGCTGCCCAAGGGAGATGGGTGGTACCAGATGTTGCTGACACTGCTGAGCCACGCGGCGGGTGTGTGATGAAATGCCCCCTTTCTTGGGTCTAAGACCGCTCTGTCCCAGTCCCTTTAAACCCCCTGCCCCACCCCGTCAGGGGGCTCTTTGTGAGCTGTGCTCAGGCCCCGGGCAGAGCTGATTTCATGGGAAAGCGGCACACGGTGCTGCGCGGGGGCCCTGCTGATGAACGAGTCCTGCCTGGGAGCCCATCAGCTGGCAGCCTGCTAAGGAAAGGCCCATGGAGTGTGTGTGTTTGTGTGTGGGGGGTGCAAGGGCAAGAGTCTCGCCCACACGCCGGCTGCAGGTTGATCAGAGCATGAGACCCGGCCCTGATGGCGCACACCAATGCCTACACTCCCCCACCTCAGAGCGGCTGCCTTCACATCCACGGCGAACTCAACCCCTAGGCCCCACAGGAAGAGCCCATTGTTCTGCTGCCTCGAAACAAGGTGGACAAGTGCTGTTTAATTCGTGTGGCTGCGGTACGGGGGGAGCTGTGCGCCTGTATCCGCCCCTCCTGCCTCAGTGGCCACTGAGGGGCTCAAGTGTACCACTCACCGCTGCTCCAAGACCGCACACAGGGCAGTGTAAAGATGGACTGAAAAGTCAGGAAATATAATATCGTTTTCAATAATAATGGAAGACTCTCATTGACTCTTTCAGCGGAAAGTTAACACGTTTACACTGGAAACAAAGTTACAACGGCGACAGGTGACACCGTCGTGTCTACAGAATTAAATAAGCATTGTCAAAGCCAAAGGGTCTGGCGTTGTCAATGCTTTCTTTGCTTTGTCATGGTTTTTGCATAACTTTATTGTCGGGGAAACTGCAAGGCCCTGATCAATCTAAAAAATAAGACGAGCAGACATTGCCATAGTAGTTCCATTGAAGGGAATTACTTTGTGAGGATGTACGACTGTATAAGGGCAGAATCCTGTCACTTATAGTCAGGGCCACTGGAATTATGTAAGAGGGTAGGACCAAATTATGAGGCAAGGTTGGCTATATTGTGCCTCAAAAAAGGCAAATTATACAGCATAATACAGAACATTTTGTGATAGCATTACTTCACTATGTTGTTCTTATGATCTGGCTTGACAGTGCAGCTTTCGCCAGACAATTATGTGAGCATTATTAGAGAGGGACTTTGGCTCCGCCCACATGTTGGGAGTGAGGAGTACATGTTTTGATTGGGCAGAAGTTGTGTACTTCCACAGTAGATGATTGATTATTTGGCAAATGTGACAAATCCATAATTATGTGGAAAACACCACAGCCACAGAAATACATAATTCCGGTGACCCTGCTCATGCTGAAGTTAACTCATGGCTGAAGTGGGCTATCCCACTGCCCCATTCTATATGTAGTAATAGGCAGAAGAAAAATGTGAATGTTACTATAACAGACCAATGGTGGTAAAGCTCTGTTATGTTCACTTCAGCTAGTCACATTTGTGAATCATTAAAAGTGCCTTCATTGCGAGTGATGTCGTATGTGAGCTTTGTAACCGGGAGGAGAGGTGTGGGTGCGCTCTTCAACCATTATTGCCTTTTAACAACGTTTTTTGATTGATTTATTGGGGTATTGTAAAGATGTATTAGCCACTTACCAAAGCAAGGAAGTACTGCGCTCACTTTTTCAATATGCATTTCGAACTGGGGTGTCACATCCTATGTCCAACACTTTACATGGCCATGGATCAGGAAATACACTCAGACCATGTGTCTACAGAATACACTGTGCATTGCCTTTGGTAGTGCAAAGAGGGGACTGAGCAAAGGATTCTCCCTTTGACCAGCAGCGGCTCTTCCGCTATGGCGGAGGAGCTTTGCCTCACCTGCCAGCAGCCACAAAAACTGAAAAAGAAAACTATGATAAACCCTTGTTTATTATTGTTTTATTTTTCTCTTGGAGCCGAGACTTGGGGCGGGGGTGGGGCCAGAGTGATGACAGGCTGGAGGGGAAGTGGTCAGGCCGGACTGGCTACCGGTCATTTTGGTGTGCTGCCGAGCTGGGGGCTGATTTCGTTGATGGGGACCTGCGTGTACTTAAAAACATTCGTTTTGCTTTGTTGATTTCGAAGCTCACGCAGGTTCCCATCAACGAAATCAGCCCCCACCGCAGTGAAATCAGCCCCCAGCTTGGCAGCACACCAAAACGCCCGGTAGCCAGTCTGGCCCTGGAAGTGGTGGGCACTGCTATTCTGTGCGCACAACGGTTTGGCCGGCCATCTCAGGCCAGCCAAACCGTCATGCTCACTGAAGCTCTCTCCAACCCTAGCTGTATTGCTGGGGCTGGAGAGAGCAGGCACATGCTCCCAGTCTACCTGGGAGCGCAAATCCATGACACTCAGGCCAATCCTGACGCTGCTTTTAGCAGCATGAAAGCAGCATCAGGATTGGCCGCAGTGCATCCTGGGAGCCTGTGCCTGGAGAAGAGGAGGCGCAATGCGGTGAGCAGGTAAGTGTCTTTCTTTTTTTGTCTCTCCCACCCCCCCGTTCCTCACCTTGCCCCCGCCCGCCACTCTGTCAACAAGCCGGGCGCTACTGCCGTTGACCATACTGTTCAACCAGCCTCCATGCCCACCGACTCAGTTGCGAAACACAAATGGTCATGCACAACAGACTTTGGGTGCAGCACCACATCCTGCCCCTTGTCCACTAATACACTACACAGAGCCTTCAGCTGGGGACAGTGGAGTCTGAGTGAGGGGCCTGTACCATGAACATTCCCTGCACCCATCATCGTATCAACCAAATCATATAGGCATGGTCTTTGGTCATGTGAAGCAGATTCTGGGTGCAGGGCCTAGTATTTGGCAGTCTGCCCCCATAGACACAGAATCTGCTGCACATGGTCCTTGGATGGCTGTAGTGAGGATTGTGCACAAGATATGGCTTTTCTCTATGCCGTGCCCCCTGTTCACAGCATCCACTGCGCACATCTTTCACCCTTGCGCCACAGCTTGTGAGCTTAAGTCGTGTCCTTAGGCCACATTTGATACCTAGTCCCTGTGCTTCCAGCTCTGCCTGCTTATAACCGTGGCCGTTCACAGTGGGATGTGGACGCAGGACATGAACTTATTTTAAACAAGGTCTGTCACTGCATACATGTATGATTTTGCAGTATCACTAAAGAAACCCCCATGGTAAGATTAACTGTCCTGTTGTTGACATTTGTTGCAAATTCATTAACAGTACAACAATGTTCATAAAATATGTTTACACAAATGTGTTGTGGAGAAATGTCTGACTTTAAAGGCAACCCTTCTTCCCTAATCCTAAATGCACTGTTAGATGGACTTGCTTACATCAACAGACATGGACAGAGTTGTGAATGATCTATTCATGGCAATGCTCAAACTAGTCACAACACAAGATGTAATGCTTCGATGTGGCTTGGTATTTCATAGGCTCACTTAAAATGTTATATGTTTTCATTAATTGGAGTTCTTCTAATTTCAGAATTGTGAATGTCTGCGAAACAAGATTGGCCCTTAGGAAGATCTGCCATGGTCGAATGATCAAAACGTCAATCGCTTGGCCTAGTTCATTGTTTAAAAACATTATAGAAATTGTTCCACCTCAGCTCTTCTGGATGACACCTGCATTTGAACTGTTTTATGCCACTCTTTAAAAAAAAAAAGAAAAAAAAAAAAGATACATCACTTTAATATAAGCATACTAATAAAATGTATTCAACATATAAACAGTCTTGAGAACCATACTTTTGTTTGTGTAATACCCAATAAGGACCTAACTGACCTCCTAATAAAAGAATGAAACATTCAATGAAGTGATTAGCCCTTATCAAACACTAATGTACACAAAAGGATGTTAGCATAGCTGTAAAAGGATCACACACACACACAAACACACACACACACACACACATCACTGACTGATACACATGGTAAAACGGACAGAAGTTGATCACAAACATTTTAAAATACACTTCGCTCATCATCGGAAGATGTCTTCTCATTGGACGAAAGTGACCAGATCTGCAACTTTGTTGTTCGCATGTTCTCATGTCTTTAATATTAGTGCATAATTCTAGTTAGCTAGCACCACTCACCACTTTCCATTAGCTTCTACCCTTTGACGGAGACCCTCACTTCCCTTGCACCCAGAGCTATTTGCTGTGAGCTACTGCTGACGGCGATTGCTGTTGCCTGGCACTTTGTAGATGACTATTCTTTATCCTTTTACCCTGACGGGTGTAGCTACTGCTGCATCTGTGTCCCTATTTTTCTGATAGAGAATTATATCTGTACAGTTGCTACTGCAGCTGTATGTTAATGCTTTTGGATAAATGAGACTCGGCTAAGTTTCAAGAAATACTCTTTATGTTCGACTGCTTAATTCTGAATTCAAGTTTGATGCTCTTTTGATCTTGCTTTTTTCCAGAACTCTTTATGGGTTATATTAAGTAGGTTTATTATAGATCGAATAGGGATTAATTCCTTTATGGAAACACTTGTCATTTTTGCATTACTGATCACTGTAACCATATTTTACTTGATTATTTCTGTAAACGGATTATCTGATTTACTGATTGAACAAAGTACAAATAAAAAAACTTACTAATCTCTTAAAGAGAATAAACTTTTAAAAACGTACTTAAAACTCTCTTCATTGACTGAACTTAAACTGTAAATTATGTTGATGATTGATTGGATTTGATTTAGCTTCCATTCATATACGGTGCCAAAGATCTGTCACCTTGATGAAGAAGATATAGGGGCATATTAGCAAGACCCACGTTAAAATTATCGCCGTTTTAGCGGCAGGAAACTGCCGCTAAAGCGGCGATAATGAGGCTTGCTAATATGCGTTATAGAATTCAATAGAAGCCCAGGTTAGATGTCCTGCACATCTAACCTGGGCTTCATTGGAATTCTATAACGCATATTAGCAAGCCCATTATCGCCGTTTTAGCGGCAGTTTCCTGCCGCTAAAACGGCGATAATTTTAACGTGGGTCTTGCTAATATGCCCCATAGTGTGTAGATATAGTCCATTCTTGTAAGTACAAAGTTGAACCAGTACTGGAGAGTAAATTTGGACTCTTTCCGCGCTATCAGATCTGTCCACAAATGTTTCCAAAAGAAAGACAGAAAGAAAATAATTAACACGTTAGTCTATCTTTTAACTAGATTGTTGGTCGAAGAAGGGAACTTGGGCTATTAGGGGAAGGATCAGAAGCTGTACTGAGTAAGAAGAACTTGAAAATATCCTCTTCGCTCACTGCGACTAATCATTGGCATAAGAGACAATGACTAAGGACACAAGCGGCCCACCCATCATCGTCATGAGCAAGGTCTGGCCTGGAAGATCTTGTAGACAACATAAATGGAGACATTATGGCCATATGTACACCAAACCTGAAAATAGCACTCTGCTGGCTGGTCCACCATCCCCACCTTGTTCCCCTGGGCTCTATAAGAAAAGAGAAAAGTCTAGCACTAACCTCCTCCTCTATAGTATGGCTTAATTGTTTGAGACCGACTTGTGATGGAAATATCACCAGAACAGCTCTGGAGAGTGTGCTCTCGTACACTGTTTTAGACTGCTAGTAAAGTCATGGCATGTCTCTCCGGATTTTTGATTTTCACCTCAGTGAACATGTTAATCATGTGCTCACTGAGGATCTCCCATGTAAAAGGACTGAGACCCCAGAGCATGCCTTAGAGTTCAGGTCAGGACAGTATTCCTAAGTGCACTCCTCCTTTGGAGAGTGAATACTGTCCTGTCACTTGGCTCGGACAGATTGGCACTGGTGGCCAATATCATTCTAATAGACGGAACAGGCTCTTTTGTATGTTATCTTCAAAGGAGTAATGCCTATTAGCTTCACCTTTTTAAAGGTATGCCAGTGTTATATAACTGGATCCTTATCTCCATCTGTGTGGGACAATGTTAGAGAGTACATGTTCACTGTATGTATGATCATGTGTGCTCGGTTTTAATGCCTGGGCACAGGGCTCTATCTTGATTTCTCTATGTGGATGGCTGCACAAAATGCAAAATGGAGGGCTTAAGAGAGGTTGCCCAGGTCTTTTCTTTGACCTAAAGTAGGCCTGGAAGTTACCTGAATCTTTCCCCATCTGGGCGCTTGTTACTAAAGGAAGGGGTTGGCATTTCCTCTCCTTTGATGCGTGATAGCAGACTCTGAAACCTTCCTTCAACTCCTGTCAGAAGTGTCACCGTAGTCAGGTTACAGTAGCTTGGTGAGGGGATGCCTTCTCTTTCCCTTTCCCATTTAGCCTCCCGTTCTCTCTTAGGACACTCCAACTCCACCACCTCTTCTGGTGGCATTTGTGTGACAAGGGATTTGGCTCTAGCAGCCTGCGGCTAATACCATAAAATACTAGGAACTGCTTGGAACCAGCTCCAGAGAGGAGCCTCTAAAATAACATCCATGTCTAGAAGATCCAATTGGTGGAGGCCCTGCCCCCAAAACTGGAACATACCAATGAGCTGATTAGCCAAGCAAAGAGTAAAAACTGGCTAGTAGCTCTTCCCAGGGTACAAGGAATTTTCATAGCCAGGAATAGGAGGTACATAGCATTGTAACTGAGGAGACAGCTGTGTGCCAGGGCTGGGATCTTGGATTATCACTCTCCTTGTTAGGTTGAGAGCAAGACCTAAAGCAAGGCCCTGCATGAAGAGCAGCAAACTTTAGAAGGAGGAGCTTCCTGGTGGATGCGGGGAAAAGGAGGACTGCATCCTACATTAGAGAGTCTTCTTTGTGGAGTCAGTAGACCAGCTGCCTGGCGACTAAGGCAGTTGACTATGTGACATATCACCTGAACATTCTGAAAGTGCTGCCTATAAAGTTCTTGAAGGAAAGAGACCTCTTCCTGACCTGAAGGGGTACTTGAGGTGTCGCTACAGTAGTACACAAACTAAAACGAATCCGCAGCCCAGGGACGTGAAGAAGAGGAGTTGTGCAGTAGGGACAAAAAAAATCTACGATATCAACCATTCTCTGTAGCCCAGAGAAAGGATCAGGCTGCTCAGAGCTGTGGTAATCCCCCTTTTCACGGAATCCCCAGAGTTCCACGTGGTTGCCTGCATCAGGACCTCCGAGTCTTGCTCGTTCCCCCTTTTTGACCTAAAGATGTATCTGATCTGCACGACAGCCAGGTGTGGATGTATTCTGAACCTGCAAACTTCATTTGGAGCGCTACTGTGTAGAAATCCTTTATGGCGGGCGTTCATAAGCTCCCCTGTGCCTCAATACAACACTATGAGCCACATTTGCAAAACTTGCACCCTTACTCAAATCACTCACTACCCATGTCCCCAGAGACACTTGTTTGCTGGCTCTTGGTTGCACCTCTAGTCCCCCAATGGCCTCTTACCTCAGTGCCCATTCCTGCCCCCGGGGGTCCCTCCTCACTCCGAGGATTACAGTCGAAGCAAGGATGGGCTATTTGGCCCTGTTTTGGGAGGTGGTCCTTTAGTAGTGCGATCTCAAGGAAGGGCCACAGAGACTGGTGGGTGCCCTCCATCTGGCAAGAATGCAGCACACATAGAAAGAGGAAACAAAGAGGAGAAATAAAGATATTTCTCCTTGTTGGCCTCTGTTGGGGAGGTGTACAATTCTGATGCATTCCCAGGTCTGCCAGTGTTGGTAAATCTGGGAATGTGTCAGAATGCATGGGGGGATGAGTGGGAACACCCACGCTCCACCCATGGCACGCCTTCCTGCCCCAGAGTAACGCTAGGCAGTGATTTGTACTGCCTTGAGTTACTCCAGATTTATCAAGCAACGCAGGACCATACAAGGTGGCCTTGCGTAGCTTGATAAATCTCATTTAGGTTTTGTGTCACCCATGTGTCCCCTTGCGTGGCGCAAGAGCGGCGCAAAACCTTTATAAATATGGGCCCTACTTCCTACAACCACTTTCTGTGCTGGAATTCCGGTAGTGCATGGGATGATCGGGCAAGCGTGTCCAAATCAAAATGTGAGGTTGCTGAAAAGCCCAGATAGCCACAGGGGTAGTTTTGTCTCCGGGGCATAAAAATACCTGGAAATGAGCAGGATTGAATGGAGAGGGCAGTTGTTAAAGTGCAGGTTTGATTAATGAGATAGAAGGGCAACTGGTGTTTGTGAGGAACAAGATTGGTCCAAGCAGAAATTCTACAGATATGGCAATACCATTAACCTATCTTGACTCCAAATTGGTAGTCAAATGTCCAAAGGACAGGGGA
Organism: Calotriton arnoldi; assembly: GCA_963921515.1. Lineage (NCBI taxonomy): Eukaryota > Metazoa > Chordata > Amphibia > Caudata > Salamandridae > Calotriton > Calotriton arnoldi. Next base: position 1,835,761 of record CAWUFW010000577.1, on the reverse strand, counting down.
ACGTAACATTACTTAATACAAGGACGAGTGTACCACAATTGCAGCACAAAAATGCCCAAAGTCTAACTGAAATTAATTCAAAATTATATTGACATTACACACACATATATATATATATATATATATATATATATATATATGTATATATATATATATATATATATATATATATTGCTGGTTCTCGCTTAAAGTTTCCTCCAAAGTAAAACGAGCGTAGTCCCAAATCAGTGCATAATATTTTTATTAACACCAAGCTAGTCCGCCATGACGCGTTTCGGCCGTCCCACGGCCTTGATCACATGACACGGCTCAAACTGTGAGTATCCTATTTAAAGTGCTAGTGCTCAATTTGCATGAATTGACATAGACAACATACTATATACATTGTATCCATATCACTCTGGAATTATACATTATAAATATGTAAATTTCTTCTGTGTATGTATTTACAATGATCTTCACTATTTGACATTTTCTGCATACAGATCCCTGTAATGCTCATCATATATATATATATATATACATTATTATTATGCAGCGTTCTCCCCATAGTGTGAAATGCAAGTGCTGGAAAGAAGTGCTCGTGCATAAGTGAAGATCAAAAAGAAAACAATACAATTCCAATAAATTAGGATTTCAAACAAATGATGTCCAAGCCTGTCTGATACCCTTTTGGGTTGAATCACTTTTCATCCATAATATGCAAGTACAGTATACAATTCGATACTGTCCTTCTGTGGATAGCTAGGTCAGTCCAAGCTATACAAATAAAGATGCCGATATTTCGATCCAGGATAACGAAAAGCCAATTAAAACCTTAATGAAGGGTCTTCATCAGGTCAGTTAGGAGCAACCTGAAATCAACAGTATTGTGAGTGAGGAAATAAACTTGATATCAAAGCGAAGGTCAGCCGCCTCTTCATCTTTAGGGATAACATATGCCCCATCATATTGGTCTTAGGAGATCCAATACCCAATTGTGCCTTTCACGGGGGGCTTTGTTTTAATAACTTAATTGTCACCATAGAAGTGTGCAGTGAGTCGTTAGATTCAATCAAGATACAGACTCTTCTCAATACAAAGTATCTTATGAACGAAACGTGAACAAGCCATACGATTAGGGCACTATTACTTTGCTGCAGCACATGCAATCACATAATTAGGATTAGATTCCATGCAGTGTATGTCATCTTTTCCAGGGTGGATGGCAAAATGTGGCCAGGTTAGAATGGGAACTGGTTCAGGGGTTCCCAGGGTAATCAGGTTTACTGAGCTTCAGGTGTGTCATTTGTAGCCTTTTACCCCTGGTGTCTCATTGGGTTGTAATTGTGGTTCACTCGTCCTTGTATTGAGTAATGTGATGTTCCCCCTGTCCTTTGGACAGAGGACACTTGTCTTCCAATTTGGAGTCAAGATAGGCTGATGGTATTGCCAAATCTGTAGAATTTCCGTTTGGAACAGTCTTTTTCTGTATCATATTGTACCGAGGTCCTACGGTTTACTGGGTTACCCCATTGTTATGTAATGGTTTGGGAGGAACAAGGCTTGAGCCTGGGCATTAGGAACCTCCTTAATTAACCACAGAGCTGGAAACAAACGATTTTTCTCAGAACACACTAGGACAGCTATTCATTGTACTGAAAATCTTTTGCATCAGTGAGATCAGCCCATGGATTGATCTGGTTGACTTACTTATTGAAACATGTACTAGTGACTCAGTATTAAAGCCAGTAGGGGGCTGTATTTTGGTTGTGTAATTCCAACTTCTAAATTGCCTGATGTTTTCTTTTACTCAAGTGCATTTATATATTTTCACGTGCAGTGGTTAGCAGTGTGTAGAATAGAGTACTTTTTCTTTTAAAGTAAAAGCACCGTCTGGATTGATAGCATTGCTGACTGCTAATATTGCCTCTGCTGACTACTGAGTTTCTAGCTCACATCACCTCACTGAGTTAGCACTGGACTCCTGTGCCTATCTACCTTGAGGCTCTAGTGCTAGAGTGGTGTACTGGTCAATTTTGCCTCCAAATGCAAGGTGACCTTAGTACACCAGTGGTAAAAGGCTACAAATGTCACACCTGAAGCCCAGTAAACCTGATTGCCCTGGGAACCCCTGAACCAGTTCCCATTCTAATCTGGCCACTTTCATATATACAGACATTTTGCCATCCACTCCGCAAAAGATGACGTACACTGCATGGAATGTAATTCTAATGATGTGATTGCATGTGCTGCAGCAAAGTACCAGTGCCCTAATGGTATGGTTTGGTCACATTCCTTTGCTTTACCAGACCACCGTGAACACTGTATGTTACAAATCTGTCCAAACCCGGGACCGCCCTAGTACTCTTCACCCATTCCTAGAGGGTGTTTGTAAAGTAGTTTGATCAGGTGCTTCGTCATCAACACCTTTGACGGCATTAGCACGTGTTACAGGTTCTCCATTTCTGCCCACAGCCAGAACAGCATTGTGAGCATCTTCTTTGCCTCCTTCTCTTCCAGTTTTCCACAACATGTCATGGTACAATGCAACTACGAAACAACTAGACTGCTACGCAGTGACTGCCAAACCTGTTAAAACTTACAGAACACATCCTTACTTGCTTTCTGGCAATTAGTCCCACGTGAATTAATTTACTTTATGAAACAAATCTAAAAAAATCTCACTGGTGATGCTCATTTACAGTCTGTTGAGAAATGTAAACCTAGAAAAACAGCTTACAAGATAGGCAATAATAAATGCATAATTTACCAATACAACATACTGTAACATTTTATGTCATTTATTAATAACCCACGTACAGTAAAATTAATTAAAAAAAGAAAAGCTGTAAGCCTTTTTAAAATCACCTTTAGAAATTACACAACTCGGGGGTTAATTTTAATGCTCAATTTCCTCTGTTGGTGGTAGACTGACCAGCTCACCAATTCAATGACATTTACAATGATCGATTTAAAAGAGTCTTCCTATTTAGCTGAGGCCCAGGATTAGCCTCATTTACTGTCAGACATTTGTTCTTTACAGTTTCACTTTTGCCTAATAGCACCTACCTAAGTCTCTTGGGCTACCAATTAGTTTAAATTCAGATGACAACCCCTTTTCTGAATTTGGTCAGTGTTGGTGAACATCAAATTAAAGTCTCATTGAATAGTGTTTGTGAACATCCACAGACATATTGAAAAATCTTAAAACATTTACATACACACACTAGATATATGGATAGTGGTGATAGACACGGAAAAATGGCATTACACTGTCCACTCTAAATATGGGCGAATATTGTAACATGCTTGTTCCGATGGCCCCTACTTGGAGGAAGTAATCTCTTGACGGAGCCAACAGGGGCTCTGCCGATGGAATACTTAGGGCACGCCCGTCTCATTTAGAGACCGGCGGACTGAGGGTTTAGTGGGCAGGTTACTCCATTGTGTTTGCAACAAAGCATCTTAACCACCAAACTAAAATCAGGCCCTAGAAGTACTTTCAATATTCATAGAAAAAGTCAAAAATTTAAAACGAAAATACATTTCAAGTAACTATGTCCTCCCTTAACTTTCAACAGTAAATACCCCCTTTCTTAAAACAATGTTCAACTTGAATTTCAAAGATCATGTGATTAACGACCTAATTTAAATGTTAATGGACACTGACTGTCACATATCACACTAGTTTGAAAATACCATCAATATTAAATCAAAGCAAAGGATTTGTAAATATTTGCGGACATTATAAATTGAGAACATAGTTTTCATACCTTAAAACAATAATATTCAGAATAAAAATAAAATGCACTTAAAATTATGCCTTAAGAAGACCATACATGTATATTAGAAAACAAACTTTAACAAACATTAAAAGGTTGTAAAATATAAACAATGATGCTACATAGTTCTATTTTTACATATTCTAATCAAATAGAACATATTGATGAAAACTGAAAATATTTTTTAAAATAAAAATTAATATCCATACGTCGAACACTGTTATTACACTTACATCAAATACAAAAGTACAAACCACGCAATAAAAAGGCACTATTGAAGTTCCAACTCACTACAGACAAAAAAAAAACACTACTATGACGCATTTTACAAAACAATTGTTACATTCCGATTAAAAAAAAAAGCATTCTACAACCAATCAAATTTAACGTTTAAAGGAACAATGCACCGCCAGAAAAAACTGGAAAAGGAAACACAACTAACTACGCACTCAACTCTTTCCACCTGGTAAGACTGATTGAATTGCTGTATACAAATATTCAATATGCCTAATACTTTGCTGATTGCACAGCAAAATGCTTTCTTTTCAAAACAATTACAACAAGGAAAAACCTGTATTTCCAAGGTTTGTATACACTACATTACCTTGCATTAGTACGCAAGTCCATATGCACTCCGCAGATGACTTTCCGTGCTTTCAAGGTGTACGGAGGTAGGTTGATTGTTTGTGTTGTTTCCGTCAAGAAGGAACAAATCAATCAGAGGGCAGGTCCTTGAATGCTGATGTGTAGATGTTTGATGAGGCTGAGGTGAGATCTATGACAAAAGCTGCCAATAGGTGTAGTAGAAAGAGAGCTGGCATCTCTCCCCTATCCAGGATCATTCTGATGTTGTCTGTTGCTGTCATAAGAGCTGCCTCCGTACTGTGGTTGGGTCTGAATCTGGACTGTGTGGCATCAAGGAGCTGATTGTTGAAGAGCTGTTTGGTGAGACGTCTGTTAATAAGGTTCTCATGTCCCCTGGCCGGATAAGGTCGGAGGGAGCTCTTTCTGTAAGTAGTTTTAGTATCCACCCAAAAAAAGTACTTAGATTAAAGGTTTGTGAAGTAAGCCATGTGTTTCACCTCACTAACAATATAGATCCTCAAAGCAATTAAATGGGATTGGTACCAGAATATCATCTGTCATAAATATTGTGTCCTAAATATCTTTCACTTGTGTAGAAAAACAATACAGAGAACGAGTTAAGTTAAACCATCTATCACCGTGAAAGTGTGCTTGGCTAGTTAGAGAATTGTAGTGTTAATAAACATAGTAATTTTGATATGAATTTTATAAAGAGTTACTTATATTTCTAACAAAGATATTGTGAAAATGAAACATGAAAACTTAGCATTTCTTGCAGAGTGACTTGATAACATATATTGGTGAAAAATTCTTATGTTACATGTTAGAGCTTTGACATTTATAGCATAGATATCTAATATTATATGGATTCTAGATTTATGAAAACGATTTTGGTCAAATGTTTAAAAAATATATTTGACATGTTACTACTTTGAGAATGCAGTAGTAGGCCATAATCACAGATGGTAGTATAAACAAAGAGAGAGAGAGGAACTGGGGGAGACATCCTTTTCCCCGGAATAACCTTTTTGTGCCATAGGTAGGTGCTTATACGCTGACTGATCAATAAGCAGTTAACACAAGCAACTCTATCTCAGCATCACCGTGACTTCTGGCAAACGTTAGTGCAGAACGTGGTCAAAGGACCATTCAAGTGGATTCCCAGTGGCAAGCTCAAAGGACAATCACCTGGAAAGCATGCACTCATTACTTTGCTACTACAAATTTATGCGTGGCAGTTGCAGTGCAGATTTGCTAAAAACAAGGTGAGTAGCGTAAACGGGTGGGACAACGTTGTGAGCCTCAGATTTTGGGCGAACAGGGGATCACCACGCCTTTGGAGGGTGAGGGGCAACCTCACTTTGGGGCCTATTAGTATGTCGGGTGGATCGCCACCGCCCGCATTGCGGTGGCGATCCGCCCGACATTTACCTCCGCCCGCCACCCATTTCCCCCCGCCATATTAGTATGGCAGGGGGGACCCCGGCGGACGGAAAGACTGTCCGCCGGTTTTCCGCCGGTCGACCAGTCGACCGGGAGGAAAAGGGGTTGGATATGGTGGGGGTGTCTGCTAGACACCGCCATCCATATTAGAATGGGCAGCGGTGCAGGGCTTTCCATGGCGGAGACCCCGCCATGGAAAGCCAGGTGGAGTTTGCTTTCGGGGGCCCGTTGCGGGCCCCCAGGGTATTGGGGGGTGCACATGGGTGGTACCTATGGTACCCCCTGACATTGTCATGGACAAGGTGGCAGGCACCGCGCGGTGCCTGTCACCTTGTGCATGCCAATGCACAACATGCATATATTGCATTGTGGTGGGTGCTACTTACAGCACCGCCCGCCGCAATTCAATATATGCGTGATGCCACCGCCACCGTGGCGGTGGCATCCTAATTGCCAGTGCAGGACTGCCGCACCTCTTGCGGGCGGTCCCGTTTACCGGTGCGGTGGCGGGCGGACTTTGTCCGCCCGCCATCGTAATGATGCCCTTAGTTTCCCAACCATAAGATTCTTTGCGTATTGGGTCCAGAAAGAACCCCATGATGGCAGAGAGACTGGTCATTAATCACATAGTGGAAAGTTAAAAAAGAACTTACTTTAGCGCAACTGTTTATTTAGCAGCATGGATCCTGGCAGGGGGCGGGACCTGTAGTCACACACTAAGGAAACAAAATAAGGTTGGGTGGAAAATGTGCGTTGTAAAATCACCCACTGTTATTGCAAAAGAAAGCGTTATTTCAAAGAAAAACCCCTGAATGCGCCGAAAACCCAGCTTACTTCATCAAGGTGAGCCGCCCGCATGGATACCTAGTATGGTCCTGCGGCGCGGGGTCCCGGGGATACTCGCACATCGAGTTGTGCCGATTAAATGCAAAACCCCAGTAGGAGCTGGCCCGTACGCGACGTCAGCGTCTGTAGTGACGTCAGACGTTGTTGACCATATGATTAGTTCAAAAGGCGTATGCTACTACAAAGATGGGAGCAGAGCTAAAAAAGACTATACAGTGTAATCACGGGAATCGGTACAAGTTATGCCTTAGTTTCAACACCATATCCTGTCCATTAATTGCAAAGGGTATGAACAGAAATATTAAAAATTGATATTTGGCCAGAGGAAATAGGCGAATATTAAAGTAAGCTGAAAATGTATGGCCAAAATAAATACCTTGCCATGATCGCCATAGGTGTGTGTGCCCACAAAACAGTGGGGCTAGCATGCTTATGGTCCGAAGTGTGAGGGTATTAGGAAAAGGCACCAGGGTTCTAAGCCATATTAAGTATAGAGGAAGCTACATGTCAAAAACACTAGAGATGCAGTGCTCTACAAGGTCAGGTTCTGATGTTTGTAAAAAATACAAAAAAAATTGGTAGAGTTGACATGTAATCAGACGGACAGAATATCTAACCGCTGTTAATGGCGTTCCAAGGAATGTTGTAATTCAAGCCATCTTTATGAGTTAACAGACGATAGACCCATCTCTGTTCTTTCTCGAGTAAGCGGCTCTGCAAATTAGAGTGACCCTTATCAATCTGTTCTATGACCACCCATTGGAGGTCGTTGGTTGTGTGTCCCATGGTCAGAAAATGGTCAGTCATCCTTTAAGTGTTGCACCTACATCTACTGTTGCTGCGGTGCTCGCAGATTCTTACTTTTATTTTTCGGCTTGTTATTCCGATGTAGCGCAAACCACAAGGGTAGGTGATCTTATAGATCACGTTGCTGGAATTGCAGTTTGTGTGTTTCCTTAGGTGCCACATCATTCCGGGTTCCAGGTTTAGTGTCTTTGTGGCATTGGTCAGGTGACAGACACTACAATTGCCTCAAGGGAAGTGCCCTGTCACGTTTGGTAGACCCCAGGCGTTGAGAACTGTGTGGGTCTGTAATTCCTGATTTCTTGGGCTTGAGACTTCTCGCTTTTCAGTAGGAGAACAATGGTTTTTCCCAGCATAGTTTTCCTGTTTGTAAAATCTTCCAATGTTTTTTGATGATTTTAGATACCTGATTGGAAATAGTGCTATATGTGGTTACGCAGGTGAGCGGTGTCGTAATGTCAGCTCTGGGTATCTCTTCCAACAGGCCATCCCTGTTCTGATTCTGAGCACGTTTTTGGGAGGTCTTTAAAATCCTCTCTGGATAGCCACGTTCTCTCAGATTAGAGGAGAGAGCTGATGCTTGCTCTTTTAAGTCTTCTACATCACTACAGTTCCTCCGTAATCGGAGGTATTGGCCGAAAGGGAGATTTTCTCTTAAGATCCTAGGATGGAAACTGTCAAATTGTAGAAGATAACTTTTTGCTGTCGGTTTGTAGTATGTTTTTGTCCTGAGTTTTCCATTTTCGGCTATGATCTCGATCTCCAGATCTTGTATTTGTCCATACTGTGGGTGAACTTTAGATTTTTGTCGCAGCAGTTTATCCAGTTCAAAAATGGAGTCAGGGTCTCCTCCTGTCCTTCCCAGATCATCAATATGTCATCAATGTAACGTTTATAGAATGTGATGTTATCTTTGAAAGGATTGTTGGAGTTGAGAATGTGTTTTTTCTTGAATTTGAACACATACAGGCCTGCTACACTCAGGGCAAAAGTGCTGCCCATGGAAGTGCCGTAGGTCTGTAGGAACAAATCCCCTTCGAATTCAAATAAGTTTTCTTTTAATGCGAGTTCAGCACAGTCTAGAATGAAGGACCTTGGGGTATTATATTCCCATGTTATACCTTCCAGGGCTGTTTTTAAGACCCTAACCGTGTCATCTTGAGGGAGACTTGTATAGAGACTCTCGATGTCGAGGTTGACCAATAGGGAAGTATCAGGGTTGAAGGTGAATGAGTCCAAATGTCTCAACAAATCCTTTGCTTATTGCAAGTAGGTAGAAGTGGTTTGTACTATGGGCTTTAGGAAAAAATCACAAAAGCGAGAAAGCAGTTCCAAAAGGGAGCCAATTCCCGAAACTATCGGGCGACCAGGAGGGGGGTTCTGGTTTTTATGTATTTTGGTCAAAGTATAAAAGTAAGGGATTTTGGCATCCCCTGTTGTTAAAAAATCTGCCTCTCGTTTGCTAATGTCTCCCCGGGTTTCTGCTCTCTCAACCAGGAGCTTGATTTTTCCTTTGAGACTTTCTGTCGGATCGTTTTGTAACAGTTGGTAGTTTTTTTGATCACCCAGTAGGCGTCTGCATTCTGCTTGATAATCTTCTTTATTTTGGAGAACTACTCCTCCGCCCTTGTCAGCTTGTTTGATGACAATATTGTTGTTGTTGCGTAGGGTCTCTAATGCTGTAAATTCCTCTTTACTCATGTTCTTAAATTTATCAGCCTCTGCTGTCCTTTTGACTTCGTTAAATACTGCTTGTTCAAAGGTTATGAGTTCCACTGGTATGGTACTAGGCGGGGGAATAAATATTGATTTTGGTCTTAGGTTTGTGTCACCCGTATTTTCTAAATTTTCTCCAAGGGTGTGATTTTCAAAGAAAGCCTTCACCTTCAGCTTTCTAAAGAACTCCACCAGTTCACAATGCAGCTTAAATTTGTCTAGTCGAGCTGTGGGCACAAAACACAGGCCTTTATTCAATAGATTTTCTTCGGCTAGGGTCAAAGTGTGGGAAGATAAGTTGGTTACTAAACTCTGTGAGAGCTTGGCCCCGCTTGTGGGTCCCTTGTTTTGCTCCGAGTGTTGGCCCCCGTATTCTGTTCTTCGTCCCAGTGCACATGGTTTGTTCTTCTTCTTCTGCCTCGTACAATCCTGCCCCTTCCTAAAAAAGGGAACCTGGGGTTGTGGTTGAAGAAAGGTTGGGAAGCCTGTGGAAAAGGGGTGTTCCACTCAAACATAGGGTGTGGATTATGTTGGTTAAAAGGTCCCGTGAAATTCATTGGGCCTCCTGGTGGGAACTGCTGCCATTGTTGTGGCCAGTCTCCAAATCTTTCTCTCCCTCTTTGTCTATTTAGATATCTCCCTCCACTTGATCCGCTGTTAACAGATGAATTCTCATCTGAAGTATCTGAGGATCCTTCCGCTCTTTTTATGGGGGTATAATCTGGGTTCGCATATGGGTATGTTTTCGTATCTGAAAACTTTTTCAAATCCTTTTGAAACTTATGTATTTTACATTGCATCAGGTTTTCCTTATATTCTGCCATTTCTTTGTTTACCTCGTCTAGCTTTTTCTTACAGGCAGTTATCGATGTTTTGAAGTGATTTTCAGTAGCTTGTATTTCAATTAGCATAGCCTCTGATAGCCTTTTTGCCGTTTTTATAATCAAAATTATCCAGTCCCGGGTGCAGTGCCACGCTATCTGCGCCCAGTCTTTTCTGAAGGAGGCATCTTCTAAGAAGAAGTTCCAGGTGATTGTCCTTTGAGCTTGCCACTCAGGTTCTTTGACCAGTTCTGCACTAATGTTTGCCAGGAGTCATGGTGACGCTGAGATAGAGTTGCTTGTGTTAACTGCTTTTTGACCAGTCAGCGTATAAGCACCTACCTATGGCACATTTACATTGCACAGTGATATTTTGATGCTTTGCCTTGTCTTACAGATATAGCATGTCGGTGGAAACCGTAAGTACGGGATTACCGCTAAACTCACAGTACACCTTAGCGTGTGTACTGATACTTCACAAGGCCTTTGAGCCAACCTCATATCACCCTTTGGTCCTGAAGAAAGCCTATTAAACTTCTATAGACAGGCTGAAACATGTGGACCACCACTAGGATATTCTAGACCAATTAGTCTTAATTATATTCACTTTCTTCTTTTTAACCTTGTCCTAGGACCTCATCAATAAAGCACTTCTAGTTTGTAGGAGGATCCTTGAGGCAATTTTAAATATTTTCACATCAACTTCACTCCCTTCACAAAACAACCACCTGCTCCGCTGCAATCAGGCGTCGAAGCACACCTGGGATGCATTCGGCACCCCAGGTGGCAACCCGATGATGAAGCATGCCACCAACTAGGTTGGTGGGTGAGGGTTGTTTTAGAAACCTAATGGTTTTCCCTGACTCCCTGGTCTTTTGATGCAGTGAGTTTGGATTCCCCCGCAGGGTTCGTCCCTATTGTTTTGTTTCATAATCATAGATGCACATCTATGTGTATTAATCACTGACAAACATTACAGAATGCTTAAATATGATATATATGAGTACTTTTATAATGCTTTTTAACATAAACTAGTGGTTTTACACTAAATGAAGTATGAGTTTAAAATTTGGTTGAATTAACTCTCTCTTTAGGCTGTGTCTTTTCCAAGGCCTAATGCAGTGAACTTTTACAAGTTTTCAAATGTTGCTTATTTGTTCTGATCATGCCACATTCCTTAAAGGACAAACCGGACACTTTTTCTTAGTTCTCTTCTGTGTGGATTTCATGAGAACCTACTCTTGTGAACATGTCCATGGACAAAGCAACAATGTTAAAGCTCTTTGTCGACAAACGGTGAGGATGCAATGTACTGTTCTTTTCATGATTTGTATGATAAAACATCCTGGAGTATCAATTTGTACCTGCTAAACAGAAGAGTGATCACATGGGATCACCCCACAGTGGACTGACAACAATTTCATGATGACAAATATGCACTATAAAGACTATGGGATTTAGGAGGAGTGTGCCGGGCTCCCCTGTTTCTTCTTTGGTTTTTGCTGCCTGAGGACTCTTTGGCGGTGCTCTTGAGAACTGTGGCCATTGCCATTGTTCCATCATTTCCTTGACTTTATCCTGCCTGCCTAATTATCTCGTTTTTGCTATTGCCTTATGCTAATGAACTCATCTGCTGGACTATTTGGAGCTGTCTGGTGAGAATCTAGACCTGAACCTTTGATTAATGCTCAATTCTCCTTGCTTATACTTATGGGCTTTTCCCTAGCAGACTTCAATTTGAATCCTGTGTCCCTACTGAGAGAATTTTATTGAACCATCCTTTAAATTGGAAACCATCCTTTGCTTTTCTCTGATTTGATTGACTAAATATTTTGATTTTTGCTGCATGCATTAGTATGCATGAGAGAATTGCTAAAAACGTTACTTGTATTAATTTTGATTCTCAAATACAATAATTCATTTATTTCAAAGAGCTGTTGTGAGTCATTTATTTGAGATTAAATGTTCTTCCTTTGAAACTCTGCTTAGGAGTTGACTACCAATTAATGGTCCTCATTGGATAGACCACCAGTGGGTTATCCTAGATTCCACCCCTTACTATGACGAAGAAAGGTTCATCAGAGGACCAATGCCTCTATGGTGAAGTATAGCAAGAAGATTGTGAAAATTCAGCACTCCTATTGGCCCTGAGCTGGATGACCGTCTTCGGTAAAAAGTGCCTCCACAAGACTAACTGGCAATCTGTTTGCTAGGCTCTTATAGGTCTGTGAGATGTGCCTTTTAAAATCTGCTTTGGGAGAATATAGACCTTGAAGGGTGAGATGGGTAGTATCAAAGAAGTCAAAGTAGCTTTCATTATGTAGCACGTGGTTGACTTGTATTTGTTTGCTTCTGAGTAATACAGGCAGAATCATCCCGTCATCCCCCACACATCAACCATTTTTGAGAGACCAATCAGATTCCCTTTTATGATTCCCGAGAGGCGTTTTAATTCCCAGTGTCTAATCCAGAATTGTGTTGGCATCTCTCATCAATGAGGTTGGAACAGCTGTCAGTTTTTCCATCTATTTCAACCATGCGTTGGTGAAGGACACAGGGTTCACCCACAGCGATTCTGCTCTACACCTTGTGGCTAGGCTGGGGAGCGAGCTAGTGGCTTTGTGTTGCCCAGGCCTGAGGCAAGGCTGGGGAGCTGAGATTCATGCTGCGGCGTTTCAGCTTCCCAGCTAGCTGGCAAGACTTGGGACATCACAAAGGTCGAAGGGTAGAAGATTTATGTCATCTGTCATCTGTCTTTTGCTTTTTAGCCCTGAGCAAAGCTGCACAGCAGAATGCACAGAGAGGTGGGGTGTATGCCATTTATAGATTTGTGCTCCCTGGTGCCCCTGCCACGGTGAAAAGCATTATAACCTCACATAGTCAGATTTTGTGTGCACCTCATTATTTTGAGGTTGAGCCTACCAGACAGCATATGTGCTGTCTGTTGTGAGGCATATTGTGCTTTACCGAGACCATAGATGTGCTTAGAGCTCTAACATTGGTTGGCTGTCCTTGTCAGTCTCATATGTCTGTTTCTTATTGGTGTCCCAGCTTGTCAATTCTGTTTGTCCCTCCCATTAAGCATTGCCTTTTTTACTGGCATCACTGCTTCCACAGCTTGCTTTTCAAGCACTAAATTTTTCTTTCTTGTGGAGCACTCCATTAGAGTGTGTGCTTTTAAGCCATCGCCCCCATGTACGTCTCTCTCCCTACACTCCGTTTTGCACTCTGCTTCTCCCACCCCTTCCCTCATAAGCTCACCCTTGTGGTTCTCCCCATTGGTTCTCCCCATTGCTTCTCCACACCCACGCCCTCTGTGTTGCTTTCCCCCAATGCCCATGTTGCTTTCACTCCCATCCTATCCTGCTGCTTTCATGTCCCCATCAGTTTTTGCCCCCATTGCTTTTGCATCTCCTCCCGATTACTTTGGTGTTGCTCCCTCCTTTCCCTTGATGCATAGCTATTCACTCCCTACCTTCCCTGTGTTGCGTTGCTGTTTTCCCCAACCTCCCACATATTTCTTTCACTCCACCCCACCCAATCCAACTCGAATCGGTAACTAAAAAGAAGAAAAAACACCCACATCATTTTTGTAGGTGTGCACATGTGTTTGCGCTTACCTACAAAATAATGTGGGTGGCCGGGTCAAAAGCTTATTTTTTTACTTTAGCCAAGCTGGACAGCATCGCCAATGCTGTGCAGTGTGGCTGAAAACCATTGGCAAAGCTTTGAGATCACAGCTGATTCGCTTTGCTAAAGCTTGCTTTTCTTGAAGGTCACTTTTTCCCAAGTGGTTCCTGTCATTTTATTTCTCTACATAAGTTATTTTCCATTTAACTTCCGGGTGGACATTTTTTCCTCCAATAACATTTGAAAATGATGATTGAAACCACTTAATTGGATTTTAATCCATTTACTACCTACTTTATGTTGGTGAATACCCATGAAGTGGTTCTAGAGAAAAATTAACAAATTGAGATTTACCTTGCATGCGTTCACATATTTGTGCATTAAAAATTGTGAATATCAGAGAAAGTTTGAAACTTTGACCTCTGATTGGCAGAGATTCTCTTGAACAAACGAGAAGTGAACAAAATGCTCCACACCCCCAGAGCTAGAAAAATATGGAGGAATGGACTTTTTTTTTTTCAAAAGAGCACAAAGTGGAGAAAAAACACAAAAGATATTCATGTACATCGGGAGAAATTTTTTTCTCCCTTCCATAACATGATGCATTACGGAAAACCCCGCTGATGCTTTATTCAAAGGTGGTCTGCAGCGTTCCACTCGCACCCTCTTTTAAACTTTGTTGCCACAATGTGCAGGACATTTCTGCAATAATGCTCAGGACCCTTCAAAAGCTAGGACTTGTATAAGGCTGGGAAATTGTAATAACCCCTGGCCTGTCCTTGTGGCCATAGAGCTGTTTTTTTTTTTACCGTGCTCTCTGAGCCTCCCTTCAATTTCTATCTGATTCTTCCCAGCCATGCCTGTTGACCTGTTAGGTTATGCTTTTAAAAGTTTACATTCCCTAAATACCCGGGTGTGCAATGACGTGAAAAATGAGTCCTTTCCAGCCTAGCTCTCGCACAAAGGAGCAATCTGTAATCAATGTAGCCTCCCACACACCTGTGATTCCTTCCCTAATTCCTTGCAGCAGTCCTCCTTCCGACATAACCTCTCCATCACTACCCCCTGCCATATGCATCTGACGGTCACGCCCTGTCTGGGAAACATCTGTGGTGACAGATCAAAACAGTGTGGCTTTAACTACCAACCACGCCAAGTCACTGTATTGCTTCTTTCCCCCACACATGTAGACACACTCAAACACTGCAGTGTCTCATCAACAGACCCACAGACTTGTGCACACACAGGGGAACAGGAACACACACCCAAACACTGCAGTGTCTCATCACCAGGCCCACAGACTTGTGCACACACAGGGTAACAGGCACACACACACTGATGCATTCATATATATATATGCAGATGATGCAGATATATGCATGCAGGCAAACATGATTGCCCTAAATACCCCACTAAGGGGCACCCTGAGACAAACACTCTTCCCTGTTAACATCAGTAGTGTCTCCATACATGATTGTTAGGGGAGGGGTCACACATGGAGTCACAGATAAAACTAAGGTTGCCACTTATACTGCTATAATGGGGCATCATTACACCCTAACTTACGCCCTGCCATGTTTTGCTCTTTGTAGACAGACTCTTTTTGCATGTCATTGGCTAAGGGGTGTACTAAATATTACAAGACGCATGAGTTATGATGTGAATTATGCATTGAACACCATAGCAGGAGAATTTCAAGCTTTTTTAGTTATGCAAGCGTTGAACCATAACTTTCCTTTAACTGTGGTGGTTTTTCAATATTTTTCATTTGATGTACCTCACTGAACTGTCAAGCACCCTTCCTTTTCTATGCATGGCCTTCGGCTAGGCCCTGCAGCCAACTCACTTTGGCTGTGGGCCGCAGGGGCTAGTGATAGGATCTGCCTGGCCTTGCACGGACCTTAGGGCCAGATGTACGACCCTTTCATTTAGCGCTAAATGAAATGTACAACAGTGTTATTACACTGTTTTGCGATTCCCAATGGGGTCGCAAATTGCGAGGCTCATTAATATTAATGAGCCTCTCGTAATTTGCAAGCCCATTGGGAATGCCAGCCCTCCCAGGGATGGTAGCCTGCTGGGCTCAGAAGACCACTATGTCTGGGACTGCTTTTTAATAAAGCATCTTTTTTTTTTTAAATGCATTTAAAAAAAATTAAATGAAACGTTTTCGTTTAATTTTTTAAGTGGTCCCTGGGACCACTGCCTGCCCTTAAAAAATATTTTTAGAGACAGTCACAAAGTGGAAGGGGTCCCCTGGGGACCCCTCCCAAATTGGGACTGCATTACCACACTCTTGAAGAGGGTGGTAATTTGCGAGTGTTTTGCGACCGCAATTGCGGTCAAAAAACATTCACACATAGCATTGCGGACGCAATAAGGAAGGGAACGCCCCTTCCTACTGAGATTGCAATATAAGCTATTTTTTTTATATCACATGGTCATTAATTGATTGTAGTACTATTTAGAAAAATTTAGAACATTTGAGCATCATTTGTTTACAACGATACAGAGAACACAGCTGAATAGCATTACACCAAATTTGCAGGAAAGGAAGATCTTTACCCTGAAATAGTGCTTTTTGTGATTAGGTGGCCAACCACTATACCATGGACGGCAAAAGACATTGTGGATTGGGAGTTGGCCGCCTGTGGAGGTTGGCTATGATAATAAGATCTTACTTTATGTTTAAAAAAAACCCTGGAAATTCACTGAAAAAAACAAAGGTTAAAGTGATGTTACGGCTAGATTAAAATGTCAGTCATAATGTTATGTTTTAAATTTAAAAAATACTGAAATTCATCAGATAAAGTTTACTGAGATAACTCTAAATTGCGCCATCACCATGCCCTGCTTATGACGTCACATATCACATCCCTCTGAACATGTTCACTGACATCATGATTCAACATTAGTTTTCTCCATCACATTTGGAGTGTAGATTCCAGTTTACCTCTACCAAATTTCCGGGGTATTGATGATTTTAGTCATAACTTTAACATCACTTGAGGGGGGCAGAGCTTGCTGCCATGCCATGGGCAGCGCTGCGGAGGAGCTTCCCGGCCTCCTTCCAACTCCTCGGCTCCTCACGGCCCCTGTATACGCACGACCCTGCCTGCCTCGAGGGTCCTCAACGCTGCATTGCTGGGGGAACACAGAAGGCTGAAGAGAATGAGCGGGGTGCTGCAGAGTACTGCACCACACCGAGTGCGATCGGAGATGCCTGCAAAGGCAAGAAGGCGGCCCGCACTAATTATACTGCGCCCTCGGCACTCATCGCTCCTCAGCCACATCACTTGTGCCCCATACAGAGTCCGCAATGGAGCCGCACACGTTGGGGGTGGTAGCTTTCTTCTCCCCCCACTGGTTGGTTTGCCAGTATCTTGGAGCCTTTGTAATGGTGCGGGGCACTAGGCCCCCATGCATAAAGAGTCACGAAACGGACACAGATAGTTGGTGAATAGAACTGGCCCAGGGCACGTGCGCCCGGCCCCTTTGATTATCAGGGTGACATGTCCTGTTACGCCTGTGCTGGATGGGTGTGGGGTGGGGTGTAAGCCAGCCCTCGGGGAGTGCCTGGTAACATAACAACTAGACCAGTGACCAGCAGGTCACTACATCCCTCCAAAACTTTATTCAAAACGGGAATAACAAGTTCCAACCTGTGGGAGAGAAGAAAACAATAAATAGGAACTTCCACTGAGTCTGTTCAGCTGCTTGCAGAAACAAAACGATGGTACAACTGCAGCTAGGACCACCAGTTCGGCTTGGCACAGTTCAGTGGTGCCCTGCGGGTCCGGACCTACTTGGACTCAAGGCGTGGAAGTTGACACCAAAGTCTCTCTATGTACAGTTCTTTGTGACGGTTAAGGTGGAGTGAGAGTGAATCTGATAGATGTCACATTTCACCATTCAGTCCTGGTTGTTGTTGCATCTTCACAAAGGCAGCAGTGCTTCTAGCTACAGAACAGCGGAGTAGTTACAAACATCCCTCTCTCACCAGGATGCCCCTCTCGCGGTGTTCCCCTCTCACGGGATGTCCTGGAGGCCCTCTTCACCAGGCTTCCACTGGACTGGTTGTACTTCGCCGTGGTACTCCAACGCCACCCTCTAGGTTCGTGGAGGAAGTGCTACGAGTCCCACCTTCAAGTCTCTGGCTCCACCTGGAGGGTAGTTGTTTCCTCATAAGATTACTCCTGCCACCTAGCACGAGATCTTCATCTTCCTGGGACCTGCGGAGGAGCGACTGTAGACTCATCTCTCGTGGCGGGACCGACTCTCACCGGCGTCCCTGAGGCCTTTGCCCCTGGGTCGCCACGGTCTGGTGTGGAGTGGTCGGATCCTCTTCTTCAGGACGTCCAAGCAGACTCACCGTCCAGTCTCCCATGCAACCCCAAAGGTGGATGTCACAAATGGTCCAGCTTGCTCACCTCTGCCGTCACCAGGTTTGCTTGGTGTTACGAAGACTCCTGGACAGCTAGCTCCTCATGGTGCCACCGATGTTCCAAGGTACTGTGCTCCATTCCAGATATTCTTGCACTCGGTCATCTTCTTTACCTTCTGGTGTGTGAGTTGTCTGATCACACACTCCTCTCTTCTTTTCTCTTCCTCTTGAAATTTCTTCTGCAGTGCCGTCATGCCACGCGATTTCCTCTTTCTGGTTCTTTCACTTCGCGACGAAGTCTAGTCCCATCAGGTCTCGCACCTTTTCTCTGACCAGGCCTCTCCATGTGACGTACACTTCACATGGGTCTCCCTGGTCCTGTCTTACCCCTAGGACAATGCATTCTCTTCTTTCGGTGACTAGACCTGTCGTCGCGACCTTCTTCCTTTCACTACTTCTCGTATGCTTTCATATTTTGACTTCCGGACAATCTTGTCAGACCTCTCCTCGGTCATCTTCACTGTGACCTTCTGGCAGGTTATCTTCTCTGTGCCTTCTGGCAGGTCATCTTCTCCATGACCTTCTGGCAGGTCATCTTCTCCATGACCTTCTGGCAGGTCATCTTCTCCGTGACCTTCTGGCACGTCATCTTTTCTGTGACCTTCTGGCAGGTCATCTTCTCCATGACCTTCTGGCAGGTCATCTTCTCCGTGACCTTCTGGCAGGTCATCTTCTCCGTGACCTTCTGGCAGGTCAAATTCTCCCTGACCTCTTGTAGGTCATCTTCGCCGACCTCTTGCAGGTCATCTTCACCGACCTCTTGCAGGTCATCTTCACTGACTTGTCGCTTTCGGGCTACAGCCCATACCGTCAGTGTCTAGGGTATGATCTTCGATGCACTTCTTTCCTTGCGCTCTCCCTCCTTTGTCTGATGGTACTCGTGCGTCGTGCGCACTTACTTCTTCCACTTGCGGTGGCGTCCTTTTGCCACTGGGCGCAAAGGCAGCGCCCTTTCTTCAGTCTTGTCTGTAATTGCTGCCTGAGGCTATTGCTCAGTACCTCCACATGCCATCCAACGGATGCAGTAACTACCTGTGGCCACTAGGTGTCACTGTCCCCTCCTCTCTGGTTGCTCCACAACTTCCCTCACAGTGTTGCAGGACTGTTCACTCCCCACCCCAAAGAGAAAACTGTTCTCTGTCCATTACCCAGCTGGTGTCATATATCTCGTTGCCAACACCACTATTCAACTTCTCCCCAGTGCATCTCTCCTTAGTCTGCAAGCACCAGTGTTGCTCCTGCCAGTGTGCACCTCTTCCCTTAATTGTTCATCATAGCAGCTCCTCTGCTGCTGTCTGTTGGGTGCACCCTAGTCCTTCCGTTTTGATTAATATTTAGCTTCTCTTCCGGGGAGCAATTCATGCTCTAAATAGTGCGGTGGGCGTTCTGTTCAGGTCTGTCCCTGCAAGTAGCCACCAGTCTCCTTCATTTAAGCTAAGTTGAGTTTCTGCACGTATGCTCCAACAGGGCGTACTCCGCTCCTCACCTTGTGGCGTCTCTCCGTCCCACCCTGGGACAGCATCTGAGCAGGTAGTGCCGGCTTCCTTACTCCATTGACAGCTGTGACAGCAGGGACACTTCTCCGTTGGTGCTTGCCTGCCCTGCCACGCCGATGCTGCAAAGGTCCCTTTTAAAATATTTCCTTCTCAGCAGGGCGTCGTACCTCCTGCGCCCTGTAGGTGACGTTTCCTCCATTCGTTGCTCGCGGCCTGCAGGCGGTTCACATTGCAGTTCCTTCTGGTACTAGCAGCACTCCCGCTGGCCACGCTCTCCTTCGCGGTAAGTTCTACTATTTTTTTTTTATATGGGCTACGTGGGGAGGTGTGACACACGCCGCATTCTTCAGCAGTGGCTCAGGGATTATACCAGCTCCGTACCCCGGTTTCTTACATGCCTCAATCTGTGCGGCCAGCGGCGGCTCAGCATCTCTGCCATATCTCCCGGCCCTCCGCAGCAGCCACTCACCTCACGGGCTGCATGGGGGCTGGATCAGCCGACTGGAATCTCCTGTGCCTTGCCTTTGCACCGCAGACGGCCTCAGTTGACAACCGACGCCACCTTCTGTTGCCACTCGTTAAGGCCTCGGCGCGCGGCATACTTCACATGCCTTATGCGCCCGCCAGTCTACTGGCTTTCTCTTAACTCTTCGGTGAGGCGGCAACCATGTCTTTACATCAGTGGCGGCTCGCCGAGGGAGTGCTGCGGGGCGATAGG
Source organism: Calotriton arnoldi (assembly GCA_963921515.1). Classification (NCBI taxonomy): domain Eukaryota; kingdom Metazoa; phylum Chordata; class Amphibia; order Caudata; family Salamandridae; genus Calotriton; species Calotriton arnoldi. The sequence goes on along the minus strand of CAWUFW010000577.1, from coordinate 1,815,494 downwards.
CGGGGCGGGGCGGGGGAGGGACAGGGTGGGGGGGTAGTGGAGTCCGACTTATGACGGACAGGAGTAAGGTAAGTAATTAAATAAATAAAACAATTTACCATGCGCGCGCTGCATCACCAACTCGGCGAAGCAGCGCGCGCAAGGTAAATTGTTTTATTTATTTCATTACTTACCTTACTCCTGTCCGTCGTATGTCGGACTCCACTACCCCCCACCCTGCCCTTTCCCCCCCCCCCCGCCACCCCGCATCACTCCCTCGGCAAGCCGCCACTGCTTTACATGCTCCGGCTCCTCCGCAGCAGCCTCTCTTACCTCGCGGGCTGCGCTGGGGGCTGGAGCTGCCTACGGGGAGCCTCCATGACGTACATTCACGCGGCGGGTCTCTCCGCTGTCGGAAGCTGCCTCATGCCGCTCCACTCACTTGCGGTCACTTCAGGTGTGGGGTGGGCTCCCGATCACCTCCTCCACTCAGGGATCACTTATCTTTCTTCTTTCGACGGGGGCCCCGCCACAGCCCCACAGCAACTCTGTTACCCCGCGGGCTCACCACACACCCAGCGAGTCAGCTGGCACTTCGCCTGTTCGGCGATGGAGTCGCGACAGGCAGCCCACACTGCCAGCTCGCCCCTCTCTGTTTCTAGGGGTGCTTTCGGTGCGCTGACTCTGTCGCCGTCTGCATCGGTGTTAGCCAAGGGTGCCCATGACACGGGCAATGCTTTCTCCCCTTCAACCACCAACAAGGTGGCTGCACTCGCGGGTCCAGCCTGCTCGTCGCCAATGTATTGGTGCGGGGCCCTACGCCCCCATGCATAAAGAGTTCCGACACGGACACATATAGTTGGTGAGTAGAACTGGCCCAGGGCACGTGCGCCTGGCCCCTTTTATTGTCATGGTCACATGTCCTGTGACGCTTGTGCTGGATGGGTGTGGGATGGGGTGTAAGCCAGCCCTCGGGGAGTGGCTGGTAACATAACAACTAGACCAGTGACCAGCGGGTCACTACATCCTTGAGGCCCCGCCCTATATCCTGGAAACGGCCCACAGGGGTGGGCTGGGCTGCAGGGACCCACAGTGAAATATTGTTGTGGGCTGCTTAATTGCCGTTCCCCCTCTTGGGGCATCATACTCTTCGCTGGAGCCGTCCAGTGGATGGATAGCGGCCGGGCATACAGAACTGCTGGAACTTTGGGACCTAGTGCCTGGGGGATCATGATACTTGTATAGAGCAGGTGAAAAGGGCCCCCCCAGACTTTTTTTATCCCCCCGTTTTTTCTCTCTACTTTTGCTGTTGGGCACTTGTGGCCTTCCTCCTGTATGCCTCATTGGTGCCCTCGATAGACTAGTAGGCCTGCATGAGGAGGCTATTGGAGCTGCTGGGGAGTGCTCCACTCATCGGAGGTTGCTGTCTTTACAGTTGCCCTGCCTGAGGGAGTGATGGCTGGCCTGTGGTCCCCTTGCTTGTTCTACATGGAGTAGATGTGTGGATGGCTATGCTCTGGACGGTGGGCAGGTGGAGGAGGCGTGATCCAAGACAGCTTTTGAGGACTGCAGGGTGTGAGGGATTCCCTTGCCTGTCGTTAGTTGCCCCTCCCCCATTCAGAGACCGCACTGGTCCCTTCCGGATTGCCTCTTCTGATCACTGATGCTGCGGAGGTACTATATGTGGCTGCACTCTGGCTGCTGGTATTTGTTGTGGGTTGACTCCCTTCATCCTCCTACACTATAGGTAATTCCCAGATACTAAAGGATGATGCCTCGATGGGCACCTCCCAAGAGGGGATCAAGCAGGGCACCGGCGGTGGCACGGTTTCGCAACTTGCCAACAAGTTCGATAAGCTGCTGGCAGCGCTTGATGTTGCTGGGGAGTGGCTGGAGGGCAAGATTGACTCCATAGCCATGGAGCTGGACCTCATCCGGGAGGCCTCGAAGATGTTGGCACAGGTGTGTACCCATGAGACTTCCCTCCACTCCCTGCTGCCAGAGACGGTGAGCATGAATCGCTGCTTCACTAACCTAGAGGCTCATACTCACCGTTTGGAGGTCAATATTGATGATCATAAGGGGAGGGCTTGTACAATAACATCAGGATTGTCGGTTTTTCTGGAAAAAGTAGAGGGTGAGTCCATGCTTGGCTTCCTGGAGGACTGGCTACAGGAGGTTGTGGCCCCGGAGGTCTTGTCCTGGTTCTATGCATTAGAACACTCGCATAGAGTCACTGCCTAACCACCCATGCTGGGGGCCACACACCATCCAGTGATAGCTCGGCTGCTGCATTTCCGGGATAGGGACCTTGTTCTACAGCAGGCGCGCAGCCGTGGCCACTTTGCCGTGGAGAACGCTAAGGCTTCCCTTTTCCCAGATTTCACCATTCAGGTTCAGAATTGGAGGGCCTCCGTCAATGCTGTGAAAATGAGGCTCTGGGAGCTGGATTCGTCTTATTCCCTGTTGTTCCTGGCTCACCTGAGGGTGCAGGCAGAGGGCAAATCCCACTTTTTCTCAGACCCTGTTGTGGCATGGGATTGGCTGGAAATCTTTGATGAGATGACCATGCGACCTGCCCTCCAGAGCAGCCTGGGTTGCAGCGACCGTGGCAACAGAGATCCTGCAGGCAAGGGGCGCCGACCGACCAAGCAGCAGGCGACTGAGGGGAATAAGAGAGCGGTGGAGGTGGCGGTCTCATTGAGATCTGGAGATGGTCAATCACCCCCTGGGTCGCAGCAGGACACACCCTATAGGGGATTACCCCGGGCACGGTGGCAGACAACTTCATTTGACTGGGGCGCATCGTGTAAACTGGATTATACCTGAGGGGCTGTTATTTCTCCTTGTATAATTTACTCTATTCAGTGTGGGGCTGGAGGGGCTGGGGAGGAGTTGAGTGCAGAGGGGAGTCAGCATTTGTGGGATTCTTTCTTGGATATTCCTTAGGTGGACGCTATCGGGCTGGCAAGACTCTTTCGTCTACAGAACTGTCCGTAACGGAACTTGATGGCCTTTGTGAACGGGCTGTAGTTTGTGGTTGTTGCCTCTTTTGTTTGGACAGGATGTGTTTAGATCACATTCTGGGGTGGGGGTTGTGGGTACTTAGTTGGTTAGTTATGGTTTTCTGTTTTGTTTCTTTCCTTGTTTGAGTGCTCGTGGCAGACGAGGTTGTGCAGAGTGACTGGTTGGTGGCGCTGCAGATGAGCGACTGGCAGGGAAGGCCCTGGTCTGCTGGCACACAAACCTTTAGACAGCAATGGCCGACCGCATTCAAGTGATTACCTGGAATGTGAGCAGACTGAATGCACATCAAAGCATCATAATGTTCTTGCGTACGTAAAATGCAGAGGGACGCATATAGCGTTCTTACAAGAGACCCACTTGATGGACAGCGAGGGTAGGGCTCTTCGAAAGAGGTGGAAAGGTTCTGTGATTTGGATTAGGCCCAGAGTGCCTTTCCAGTTGCATAAGGTAACGGTGGACCCTGAGGGACACTATGTTTGGTAAGGACATTGCACTGCTAAATATATATGCCCCCAATATCGACCAATACGCTTTTTTGACTAGCTTGACACCCTTATTGACAGCCACGTTGCTCTACCCAAAGATAATAGGAGGGGATTTTAATTGTGTGGCAGGCCCTCACCTGGATAGGTTTTACCCCCCATTACCTACATCCTGGCGCATAAAATAGCAGGTTCCATCCGCACTTGGATTGGGCACTGGGGGCTCATAGATTGCTGGTGGGCATGCAATCCAGGGACCCAGGCCTACTTCTTCTGCTCTGGCTTGCACGGGTTAGGCGTTCGCTTGGATGCAATTTTTTGTTGTGCTGTGTGAGCGAGTGGTGGATGCGAAGTACTTAGCAAGGACATATTCAGACCATAATCCCCTGCTTTGCACTTACCTTTGGTTCCCCTGCAGGACTAGTATCTTGACCTGGTGATGGATCCCACCCTCCTGGAGGACCCAGCATTCCAGGCCTCACTTGGAGAGCTGATCCATAATTACTGGCTGGAGAATGCAGGGACAGCGTCATCACTTGTGGTTCAGTGGGAGGCCCTTCAGATAGTGATGCGGGGTCATTACATCTCCAATAAACTGGGTGTGCTCACCCAACAGCATGCTGACATGAAGCAGCAAGATGGGGTACTGAATACTTTGCCCCCGGACTTAGGAGAGATGGTCGAAGGCAGGGCTCGGTTGTTGGAAGAAGGAGAGAGCTATTTACTATGGTAGAACGCCTGAAGCAGTATGGTTACAGAACCTACATTGCACGGGCTCATGCGAACAGAGATAAGTTGGGGAGCATGCTGGCCTGGTTCCTTCAGGAGGAGACCAGGGGGTACACAAAAGTTCAGATTTGGGGCCTCAAGGTCGGAATGTGTTTTTTAGACAGATATTAATGGGGTGTTCACACAGTATTATCGCAAAATATATATGTTGGGCATTGTAGTCATGGAGGCGGACCTCTTACAGTGTATTGCAGACTCCTCCCTCCCAGATGAGCACCAAGAACGCAGAGCAAATAGGTACTGCCATTACTGTCCAGAAGGTGAGGTGTGATTAATGAGTTGGTGCAGGGCAAGGTCCTTGGGTGAGGTGGGCTACCTATTGAGTTCTATGCCACCTACGTGGTAGCCTTAGCCCCTAAATTGATGGATATCTATAATGGGGCACTGACGTGGGGTCTGCTCCCACCTTCCTTGTGTGATGCTGTGGTAGTGTCCTTGCCTAAGAAAGACAAAGAACTGGGACTGATGGACTCCTACCACCCTCTCTCTATGCTCAACGCAGATTGCAAAATCCTGAGCAAGATCCTGGCAAACTGGATTTTACCCCATGTGGGTATGCTAATACACCTGTACTAGATGGGAGTCGTCCCTACTTGTAGCACTATGCCCAATGTACGCCGATTGATCCATGTTTTGGACATGCATGAGCACTGCCTGCCAGACTCTCTAGTGCTGTCACTAGACATCCAAAAGGTGTTTGATTCCCTCTGCTGGGACTTCCTCTATACCACCATGATTGGGATGGGCTTTGGGCTCCAATTTATTAACTGGATAGTCTGTTGTATAGCAAACCGACGGCGAGGGTCTGGATGGGGTCAGTGATGTTGGATTCCTACCTGGTTGAACGAGGCACTAGGCAGGGCTGCTCGCTTTCTCCGATGCTATTTGCTCTGGCTATGGAGCCTTTCATGCTGACTGTACGACAGGGGAGGCATTATAGTGGACTGCAGTTCACAGCGGATAACCTGTATATCTTGCTATGCGTGGATTATATGCTATTGTATATGCTTCGAGAGGAGTCCGATCGGGAGGGGCCACTCGTGGCTCTCTTCACATTTGGGGAGCTGCCAGGCCTCACTTTCAAATGGGATAAATCTAGTGCCTACCCGCTACATCCCTATACCGAGGAGCCACAGATCACTCGGGCCACACCAGCATTGCGGTGGGAGCAGACTACCATTCGATACATGGCTTTTACGATATATAGAACAGAAAATCTGTGCTTTCAGGGTAATTATGGTAGGGCTCTACCCATGCTGCAATGCTTGGTCACCTTTTGGAATACCTTCCCCCTTTCGGTGAGTGGCCGAATAGCGGTCTAGAAGATAATAATAATATATGGATTTATAAAGCGCCTGGTTACAACACAATGGTGTGTCCCCGCGCTGAGACCTGACCTGTCTATGCTACAACCAAGAATCTAAGCCAGAAAAAGCAATAGCAGTGCACTAAGAGGAGCTGAACAACCAGGTTTTCAATTTGTTTCTAAACATTGTTTCAGAGGGTTCGGCTCTTATCAGTGACGGGAGGGAATTCCAAGCCTTGGCAGCTAGGAAGGAGCAGGAGTGTGCCTCCAGTCTGGCCCTAAAGACCTTGGGAACTTGCACAAAATTGGCCTTCGAAGATCTCAGATAACACCGCTGGGAGTAAGGCTGTATCATAGTGCGTAAGTATTTAGGACCATTCTGGGAGAGAATTCTGTGGCAGAAACAAAGGGCTTTAAAATGGATTCTCTTCTCCAGCGGTAGCCAATGATGAGTGGTAAGAGCCGTTGTTGCCGATGCCCTTCTAGGAAGGCTAAGAACCAAGCAAGCAGCGACATTTTGCACTCTTTGGAGTTTTTTATTTGACTACCTTTCGTTGCTCCTAGGTAAAGAACATTGCAGTAGTCTAATTGAGACGTTACCAGTGCATTCACCACGGTTTTGCGTGATTCAATCGGGAGCCGGTCCAGGGTTTTTCTTAGAGTTTTAAGAGTTCCAAAACATTTCCCTGCTACACTACTGATTTGGTTTTCAAAGGAGAACTTGGGATCGAACCACACACCCAAGTTTTTTACTTTAGGCTTGGGTTTAGGGATCTGGCCCGGGACATCAGGCCACCAAGCTGATGACCATACCGAAGGAGCCTTGCCCACGATCAGGACCTCTGTTTTATTGGTGTTGAGCTTCCAACAGCTGTCAGTCATCCACGAGGCAAGTTCCACCAGGCTAGATTTGAACTGATGAGCAGGATCGTCCCCACCCTGAGAGAGGGTCACGATCAGTTGAGTGTCGTCAGCATACGACACTAATTTGACATTTTGTCTCTCAATGATCTCTGCTAGGGGACGAATGTTAATATTAAACAGAGTAGGGCTAGGAATAGAGCCCTATGGACCTCCTTGAGGTAGAGTAAGTGTCTCTGATGTAAAGGGTCTCTGGGCGACTTGGAAGGTGCGATTGAGAAGGAAAAAAGTGAGCGATCTTAGCGCGAGGCTGCCAACACCGCACGACTCAAGCCTCTGAATCAGGAGGTCATGGGATATGGTGTCAAAGGCTGCGTTCAGATCAAGCAGAATTAAGGCTGAGGTTATACCTATATCTGCGCTTTGTCTTATAGTTTCAGTCACAAGTAATAAAGCGGACTCCGTAGAGTGAGCAGCCCTGAAGCTTGATTGCGAAGGGTGAAGCAAATCCCTCGATTTGATAAAACGGGTTAGACGATTATTGACATGTTTTTCGAGGATTTTAGCAAAGAAGGGCAAGAGTGAGATGGGTCTCAGATTATCTAAGATCATAGGATCGAGGGTGAGTTTCTTGCGAACAGGGAGCAAAATTGCGTCCTTCCATTTCTGGGGTACACCCCCCGAGTGGAGTGACATAAGTAACTGTCTGAGGTGGGGGAGAATGGGGAGCATGCCTAGACAAAGTATTCTATGTCGGGCAGGGTCAAGAGGTGATCCCGATTTGATATGTGAGAAGAGTTCATGTAACTCCTTTCCAGAGGAACTGGTGAAATTCGCAAGATCACCCTGACTGGTCGGTTTTTCTCTTTTGGCTAGTAAATTACTGCGTTTCTAATCTTTGGATGGGAATGTATCATAGATTTTAGCCACTTTAGCAGCAAAGAAAGTAGCAATGTTGTTGCAATTTTCCTCAGAGGGAGTTACAATGACTGATACTCGTTCGAGAGATGATAGGGATTTGAGTATGGCGAAACGCTCTTTGGGCATCTATTGATATTCCTATCTGCCAGATCTATGTCCTCACCTAAGTCAGGGGGGAGGCTGAGAGTGCCTCCATAAAGGCCTCAGAATCAATCTTAGCCCATTTCCTAGAGAGGGCCGTGGAGTCACTATTACACCACGGAATATAGTTGGAAAGTGGAAAAGAGAAAGGAATCAACAAGTAGTCAGACCAGGGAACTGTGATAGGGGTATCCACCACCAATGTGGGAAAATTAGAGAAAATGGGGTCCAAGGTATGTCCTTTCACGTGAGTAGGTCTGGAGACTCACTGTACTGGGTGTAGGGTTTCTAATTCTTTAATTAAGGACCTAGCCCCGTTGCAGGAGCTCTCCTCAAAGTGAAGGTTGAGGTTGCCTAAATTAATTAGCTTATTATGACGAAAAGCCAGTTGAGAGATAGTGTCAGCAAGGGTCGATATGCACTTGGGCGCTGACCCAGGTGGGCGATAAATTAAAAGCCCTTTTGAGGTAGAGTTGCTGGAGAGCGTTAATGAGAAAAGAGCTGCCTCACACTCAGCTATATCCACCTCGCTAAGAGAGCATTTTAGGGTATGTTTAAAAATAATTGCAATGCCTCCTCCTCTCTGGGTCGGGCGGTCACGCCTCATGATTCCATAACCGTTAGGTATGGCGTCTAAAATCTCCGGGCGGACATTTCTGTGAGCCACGTCTCAGTCAGGAATAGGGCATCTGGTTGTTGATCACTAATAATATCAAAGATCTCCTGTTTATGTTTGGGTAGGGAACAGCAGTTAATAGTAAGACAGCGAATTATGCCTTTTAGTCCTGGGCTATTCTCCCTAAGTTCGTCCTCAGAGAAATTGAGAGTGCAACCGCATGAGCTCCATGTGAATGAGGGACCACCTATCTCAATTAAATTACAGCAGTCAGTATGTGAGGCCCGGGCTAGTTTCCTGAGTTCAAGGACAGAGTAGTGCCTTCTCTGGGAGTTCAAACGGGCAGGGGTTCTGGCCCCAGGCCTCGGACGGCTGCAGACGGGCGCAGAAGGACTTGCCTTTGGCGAGCCAGCGGTGCGTCTACGATCGGCCATACTGATATAGGCCGCCTCAAGAGGGGCGTGTCTATCCTTCGGCCAATCAACAATGGGGGGCAGGCAAAGCAACACCAACTGGAGTCCAGCAAATTGCGCATATCAGGAGAGCTTTCTCCCCTGCACTGCGCTACTGGAAATTAAAACGGTAAGCTAAAATAAGAAATAAAACTGAAGAGTGAGAAAGGGAAAACATATAATTATTAAAAGCAGATGGGAGCCAGGCATCTCCCTGCACTGAAAGTACTACAAGGAAAAGAACCACACAGAGGTGAGAAAGAAAAAACGTATATTCATTAAAAGCAAAGGGGAGCCAGGCATCTCCCTGCACTTGAAAGTGCTACAAGGAAAAGAACCATACGATATACACATGATGGTGATACTGCCACGCTTTCTCTACTTGTTTGGTGCTCTGCAGACAGAACTCCCTGGGTTTTCATTTTGGGAGCTGGATGGTGCCCTCTTGACTCTGTATTGGGGCTTGCCCAGACAACAATGGGCCCTGTGGAAGCTGCAGCTTCCTTTAGATGAGGGGGGAATGGCAGCCCCGGACTTTGAATTCTACTGCTTGGCTGCAATGTTACAGTGGGTGGTCTGGTGCCGCTCTCATCTATGAGACGCCCTAGGTCATGGAGAACAAGCCCCGGCCTCTCGGGCTCTTTTGACCCAAATATTAATAAAACCAACTCCCGTGTCGATGGGACGAGGTGAGAATATACTGATTAGAACAGCAAGGTACGTTTGGGCCATGACACTGCAGAGGACACACACGAGATCCCCCTATACCTCTGAACTCCCTTTGCTGATTGCGCAATATTGGCCTACACTAGGGCACTGGGTAGGCCTGCACACGTGGGCCAAAGCAGGGCTTGCAATACTTGGTGCCCTGTATACAGGGGGTGAACTCACCCCTCCTTGGAACTACGAGAATCTTATGACCTTCCAGCTGGGCATTTTCTTTTATATGGGGCCTTAATAGGCAAGCTGCATAATTGGTGGGGCTCGGGATCTGCGGAACCTCGGAAACATGGGTACCTCCATTACCTATTCCTCATAAGAGGGTAGACAAAGGCAGTTATGCTCCTCTACAGGGAGCTGTTGAAGGGAACTCAGATGGTCCTGACTCCGCTACATCAGCGATGGGTGGTGAAACTTAGGCCCTCTTTCGATGATGCAGCCTGAAAGAGGATGTTGGCTTTCACCCCTAAAGTATTGCGCAATGACCGGTTTAAATTGATTCAGTTTTACTTTACGGACAGGGCATACCTCATCCCTCTGTGCATGCCCGCCATATTTCCTGGAGCTTCTCCGGCATGACCCCACTGTCCTAAGGGGATGCCGATTTCTACCACATGGTCTGGAGCTGTTCTGTGCTTACCTCCTATTGGGGTTTGGTATTACAGGTTGTCCTTAAAGCTATGGACAGGCATTTTGAGTTCACTCTGCAGCTGTGCCTGTTGGCCTACACAAACACAGTACTGCTCACAAGATCACTGATAGGTTCACAGATTTAGCACTCATCCTCGTTTGTAGCCAGTTGACGATGAATTGGAAATCGGCTAGGGGACAAGATCTGTACAAGAAGTGAAAGGAAGTGATTAAGTGGGCGGACTGTGAGAGAGAGGCGTTCCGGAGGGAGGAGGACAGGGGGGTGCGCAGAATTCCAATCTTGCAGGCATGGGATTCGGTGCTGGTGGCATGCATGCCCTAGGCTGAACCATTCAGGGTAGGATTGTGGATGAGGAGGGATCGTCCTGGGAATCCCTGATGGTCCGGACCATGCCTCCAGGGCAGCATAATGATACAGGGATCTCCTGAGCTGGGGAGGTCCTAGGCCGTGGGACGCTCCTGGGCCTACTAGTGGTGTGTATGATGATTCGGGCGTGCTGGACTGTGCCTGGCCTCGTACCAGCACTATTGAACAACTGCTCAATACTTGTGGGGGGCAACATAATAGCAGTTCTATTCTGCACATTATTTCTTGTGAATTTGTTGCTCTCTATGATTTCCTCATCTGCCATGCCAGTACATCTTCGTTTGTTCTGATTTGTTGTATTAATCTGTAAGAAAAACAATAAAAATGTTTTTTTTTTTTACTTTGACATCACTTTCTCTGTTGTTGTTTTTCAGTGAATTACATTTTTAAACCGATATAAGTAGTATTTTGCTTTCAAAAGAACCGTAAATATCGTTAACTATGTTTTTTCCAGTAAATAGTTGTAGAAATAGAGCTGTGGAATAGTGTGTTCTTCCACTGGATTAGAAACAACATACTGAAGAATGTAATATTGTATTGAAGACTGCGAACAACAGTGACAGGCATTTTATACTGTCCTGTTAACTTTTTGTATGAAGGCTTTCTACTGCAAGTGATAGCGTCCCAGTTTAAAATGGTTTCTGTTGGATCTTCTTGCTGGTCTTGGGGGTTTGTATGCATATGGCCCGATTCACAAACTGCTGACAAAAAAGTAAGATATATGTTCAAGAAAACTCTAACATTTGGAGAAAAGTTCTGAATTTTAATAATTGAGTACTCCTGGAAAACCACTACATAGTTTTTCATGAATGCTCGCATGCATAAGATTTATACATACAGAATTGCCTCCAGATTGGAAGCTCTGCATAGAAAAATTGGAAGTAAATATGTCCTAGCACATTGAACGTTTTATTTCTCCATTCCGGACCCACGCCCACCCACCGACCCCATTTAATTTGGGGTGTCCCCTCCCCATTCCTCCAAGGAAAGGCTTTGTTTCCTTCTCTGGACAGAAGTAGATTTGCAAGTGTTCCGTAGATGGAAAAGTTTCTGCAGGGGATGTGAAGACCCGCAAACATTTTTGCAGGATAGCCCGCCCTGAAGCATCCATAAACCTGCATGTAACACTACATTTGTGAATGCAGAAATTCCTCCAAAGTGACCAAATTTCCATATTCGCATATCAAATTTGCAACAGGAAAAATCCACAAGTCCTCTCAAATGCGTTCATATGTGCACTTAAGGCGAACTTCGGTTGACAAATAACTTTGTGCACGTGGCCCATAATTGCTTCCGTTTGCTTCCTGGTTATCTTTGTCTAGCGCTGCTTCTGAGATTTAGTTGGTATTTTTGTTCAACTATTTTCTTGTTTTTATCTGCTGGGTGGGCATTTCTTGTCTAGTTCAGTGCTCTAAAACCTATATGTCCTAAATTCAATAGAAACCGTTCGTAAAGTGTCAAACAGAATCTCCATCATGGCGTATACATTTTGTGGCTGCAATACTTCGTACAAATGGCAACTATTTAAAAAAAAAAAAAAGTTCTAAGTAGTTTGGCACATGCCATGTCCTCGAGGTCCTTCGAAAGTCTCGGCTTTGTTTTTCGTTTGTCTCCTATTGTGTGCTATGCGTGGTGTTTAGTCGCCTTGTGTGACTGGTCTTTAAACACTCAGCCGGCTAAAGGAAAGGGGTGATGTAGAAGTGGAAACCAGCGCCCCCAGAATAAGTGGGAAAGGCCCGTTTGGGGTTTCCATAGAAGCCCAGGCAATAAAACCCGAACTCTTTGTAGCTGAGAGGTCACCTTCCCCTTCACTGGGGGTTTTATGACTTCTTTGTGTGTGTGTGGCTTGGGCATGAAAGCTCCCTGCTCTGCAAGCGCTCTTTGGGCACTTGTGTGGCTCTCAAGGGGGTTTATTGCCCCCCTTGGCATAAGAATAGCCCGGCCAGTGCCAGCCCCACACGCTTCCCCACCCCCGCTGCTGGACCAGGCTGTCCGCCCACAAATCATCTCGGCACCCTGCCCTCGTTAAAAACCGTATCCACAGGGCGCCCGAAACTTTGACGAGTCCTTCCGAACAAAGGAGCTGCGGAGAAGTTTCATAAGATAGAAAAAGAGGAGACAGCCAATTAAACTTTGCTGAAGCCCGAAACAACATGCACCTGCTGGTGCCGGCTACTCCGCCGGCCATGGACCACTCATCCCTCAGAGGGCAGAGATGCCAAAGCGTTCCTTGAAAGATGCTTTTGGTCAACTGTGTCCACCGAGTTGGTTTAAAAATGCTCTGAAGCTGTCATTTCGTGTTGGGAGTATCAGTCCTCGTGCCGTGCTCCTTGCCAGGATCTGGCAGCGTGTTTTAGGTATGGCCTGACAGTGCAGCTGGCTGCATGACCTTTTGTTATCAATGCTTTACATACCGAAAGACTGGGCTTTGGCTGCGACCGGAGAAATATTCCTCTCTCGCCTCATGCTTTTGGGTGCTTGGTGTATCCTTTCGCCTCCGTTTGAGTGCTTGTTTTACGAAGCGCGAGGGCCTATTCTACATCAAAGTACTGTGAATTATCATATAACAAATTCTTTATCTCATAGATACACTGTAGACAAAATGCAATCGCTTTTATTTTATTTTTTAACCGCAGCAGGCTTTTTAAAAGCTTTAGTCGTGAATCAGAATGCAAGCCAGATCTATTGGCTTTGACAATGTTTGTTTCTTATTGTGGCAGTAAGCAGGCTGTTTCACTTCGCAGATGTATTTTATTGGGGCCATCAGTAGAAATGACGTGCGTCACGTGGTTGTGGCCATACGTGGCACAGGGACTCTCGATTTGCAGATCTTCACAAGGAATGTATTTTTAGGGACACATTATACTGGGCATTTTTCCCTTGAGTGTTCCTCTGCTTTTCATCTATGTGGCATGACAGACCCGTTGAGGCAAACTTTATTAGGTTTTTATCATTCAGCATTCCTACCATTCTTCGTCATAGTACTCAGCGAATTCCAAAGATTTTGTTGTTAGTGTGGCTTACTCCAGAGGAGCTCCTGAATATCCAGGAGTATATCATACCAACTCATTGAAAAAAAGGATTTCAAAATCTGGCCCATAGGGAAGGACGTCTCCATCAAAAAGACAGGACCCATGTAGTCTAATTTATGCAAGGGGTTGGCGAAGATATATTTAAATTAGCATATTTGGGCGAATTCAGGGAATACTTCACAAAGAATTACAAAGTTTCTAAAAAATGTCTGAGGGCAGTAGGGATGGACAGGCCTTTAATTCCACCGGGCATTTTCCCGGAGGGGTGAAGTCATTGGATGTCACTTTAGACATCTCAGGGCCACTCCCAGTGACTCTGTCACTTTACCCGGCTCCTCGAGATTAATTGCTGCTGGCAGGGGGTGGCCTCTGGAGAGAGAGAAGGAGACAGAAGGAGGGCGGGGGAAGGTAGAGAGAAAGCGATCAGAGAGAGGAAAGAAGGAGAGAGAGAGAATGGATGGATGGAAAGAGAGGGATCACTGGAGGAGACGATGGGAGTGGGGCTGGTTTGAGCATTTTTGCCAGGGCTGTTTTTGGTTCCCCCCCTGCCTGGCCCTGGAAGGCAGTGTAGATAAGCCCATTTCCATCCTTGCATCCTGATGTTCACCCAACCAGGAAGGGACAGCAGGTTGCAGAGGTTTATGTATCTCCGTTATCACCGGATAGACAGCGTCATATCGGTTCCCTGCTCGCAGATGTCCTGCCAAGGGCTTGTGGCATGGGGAAATGAGATGAAGAGAAGGTCGGCTGAAGAAAAGGTGCGTGGCCTCTACTCATGGCCTCGTGCAGCAAAAGGAAAGTACCTGGGCAGCCACCACAAATTAAAACAATATGTTGGTGTCAGGGGGCCTGATGCGAACACAGCACACTTTACCATCTGGTACAGGGCTCATGCACCTTCTTTGGTTATGCACTGAGTCTAGTGAACATGAAATGGCAATGCAGAAACGTCAGGGTGGAGGCAGAGCCAATGAGTGAGACGTTTGACATTGACTTGGCTCTCCCTAATGTCCATCATGATTGATCACAAATCCTAGGCTTGCTGCAGAGTCCTGTCACACACCATAGCTGGTTGGGAGTACTATGATTACTGAAATACCAGGGATTCACGGTCGGAAGGTGTGACTCGTGGATATGCTGCAACAGTTCCTGCTCGGAGGAGGAAGGGGTGCCAAACTAGGGAAGAGTGAGATGGCAAAAAAAATCCCCCAAATTGTGAACTGCAGCAAGCACTGGCTGAGGGTCGCTGACCCGTTGCCTCCCTCTCTCTACCTATTATCATTTAGGGCCTAATTTAGAGGTGGACAGTAACAGGGCGTCTGCCAAAAGTTTCCCGCGGTCTCTTTACCATCTCTCGGTTCCTCACCTCACTTGTTTCTGATGGCCGAGCCTCAACGGGCTCCACCGACAGCAACACCCTCCCAGAAAGCCATCGGCTGCAGGCCTGCAACTTTGATTGTGTCAGAAGTCAAGCCCTAATTAGGGTGTGACCTCAGACGTATTTCTTCTTGCCTGGGACAAGCATGGGCAATCAACAATGTCCCCAAAGCTCTGAGAGAAAACTCCAAGAGTGTCAAGGATTTTGTTTATCAAAAACTAACCACGCTCTGCGTTTTTGTCATTGGAAAATCCAAAATATACCAAAAGAGCGCCATACCACGGTGAGATGGCGTGGCCACCAACATTGTGCATTTTTGATATATGCGGTCTCGAGAAGCAAGTTTGGCATAGATTAATTATAAAGGCAAGCTGTAGTCGGGTATGGCAAGGTGGTACCTCCAATGTCCATGAGGTATGGCAGCCAGTTTGAATGACCACCCAAGGTATTATTTCGGAAGACAGCTAAAGTTGAAAACCACTGAATGGCTGTTGCTTCACTTTTACTTCAAAATCAGGAACACATTTTGATATGTCACTGTTTATTCCATTCACCTTGTCTTAAACAAAATGATCAAAATAGTGTAAAAGTGAAAAAGTATAATGTATTTCACTTTCCCCATTTAAAAAAAAGGATTCAAACAACACTTTATTGTATACCCCTCCACCACAAACAGCACCAACATCCCTCAAGAGTCCTCTAGCTTTTTCAATGTGTTACCACGCACAACTTTTACAGCGTTAAAAACAATGCTTATTCCTTTGAACACTGCAGGCAAGAACTCATGAAGAGTGTTATCCACACGGAGGATGGATAATTAATTCCTGTGGTGATTATATGATTACTGTATACAAACTACAATTTAGGGATCAATTGATGTGCACTATGGAAGTCCACAACCATAAAGAATACAATTAGGCGGTGATTCCGAGTGGGTCGGAGTCTTCCAACCCCTGTGCAAATCCCTGTTTACATTCATTTCATAATGATGGCCTGACCTGCTATTCAGTAGTGCTGTTCTGAAAGTAAAACAGTCTCAGACCTTTATCTCGTTCGAATGGTCTAAAGTAATTTAATTACTTTTTTAGAAGAAAAAACATTTTTATCAATGAAACATTATGAGACCATGTCTCCTCAAAAGATACTCTGTGTTATCACAAATACGATAAATGTTTAACATGAAACATACATATAATCACAAGGACAAACCAAATGACAACATAAACATTATACATGAAAATTATAAACCAGTTGAGTAAGTTCATACCACAACAGCCGATTGTGTCAGTATAGGTACATCATTTTTTAAAACAAACTACAATGGCTGTATGGCTACTGGGTATACATTTAGGCATCTAGCGGGCATAAATCATTTGGAACACAATGCTCAGAATAGACATTCATCATTTTGATAAACCCAGTAGGGGTAAACGCCGACGCGTTTCGAGTTCCTATTTCGTTTAAGGGTTCTCTTCAGGGCTTGGGACTGGAAAATCTAGAAAGAAGAGTTCCAGAGATATTTCAGTAAAAGTAACCAACAACGCTATCAGTGCTATTTCAACTATGCATAGCTCTGAAAGAATGGAAAAACGAATATCTGAGTGTTTGTGAATCGAGTCTTCTTTAAGACCAGAAATGATTTCGGATGAAAACTGAAATTCGTAAGCGTATTAGCTTATCAGATTCATTTTGTTGCTTAGCTATGCTGCTGAGAGCGATTGTTGTAAAAGGTGATGGAGTAGAAATTAAATTCTGGATATGTTCTTCAGTAAAAGACAGGGTATCTTTTTCGGACATGTCGTTCCGGTAATTGCAGCTCCGGGCGGGCTGTAAGACCAGTACTATAATTGTGAGGACAACTCTTTTTGTATGTTGGTATGTGAACCCTCGCGGGTAACAACCCTCTCTAATAGTCTAACCAAAAGGGGGGTTTTGGTCCTGCTGCGGTCAGGAAGGACCTTGTTAAACTAAGAACAGAATGAGGACCTGACCTGCTATTTAGTAGTGCTGTTCTGAAAGTAAAACAGTCTCACCTTTTACAACAATCGCTCTCAGCAGCACAGCTAAGCAACAAAATGAATCTGATAAGCTAATACGCTTACGAATTTCAGTTTTCATCCGAAATCATTTCTGGTCTTAAAGAAGACTAGATTCTCAAACACTCAGGTATTCGTTTTTCCATTCTTTCAGAGCTATGCATAGTTGAAATAGCACTAATAGCGTTATTGGTTACTTTTACTGAAATATCTCTGGAACTCTTCTTTCTAGATTTTCCAGTCCCAAGCCCTGAAGAGAACCCTTAAACGAAATAGGGACTCGAAACGCGTCGGCGTTTACCCCTACTGGGTTTATCAAAATGATGAATGTCTATGCTGAGCATTATGTTCCAAATGATTTATGCCCGCTAGATGCCTAAATGTATACCCAGTAGCCATACAGAGATTGTAGTTTGTTTAAAAAAATGATGTACCTATACTGACACAATCGGCTGTTGTGGTATGAACTTACTCGAATGGTTTATAATTTTCATGTATAATGTTTATGTAGTCATTTGGTTTGTCCTTGTGATTATTATGTATGTTTCATGTTAAACATTTATTGTATTTGTGATAACGCAGAGTATCTTTTGAGGAGACATGGTCTCATAATGTTTCAGTGATAAAAATGGTTTTTCTTCCAAAAAAGTAATTAAATTACGTTAGACCATTCGAACGAGATAAAGGTCTGAGACTGTTTTACTTTCAGAACAGCACTACTGAATAACAGGTCAGGTCCTCATTCTGTTCTTAGTTTAACAAGGTCCTTCCTGACCGCAGCAGGACCAAAACCCCCCTTTTGGTTAGACTATTAGAGCGGGTTGTTACCCGCGAGGGTTCACATACCAACATACAAAAAGAGTTGTCCTCACAATTATAGTACTGGTCTTACAGCCCACCCGGAGCTGCAATTACCGGAACGACATGTCCGAAACAGATACCCTGTCTTTTACTGAAGAACATATCCAGAATTTAATTTCTACTCCATCACCTTTTACAACAATCGCTCTCAGCAGCACAGCTAAGCAACAGAAAGAATCTGATAAGTTAATACGCTTACGAATTTCAGTTTTCATCCGAAATCATTTCTGGTCTTAAAGAAGACTCGATTCACAAACACTTAGGTATTCGTTTTTCCATTCTTTCGGAGCTATGCATAGTTGAAATAGCACTGATAGCGTTGTTGGTTACTTTTACTGAAATATCTCTGGAACTCTTCTTTCTAGATTTTTCAGTCCCAAGCCCTGAAGAGAACCCTTAAATGAAATAGGGACTCGAAACGCGTCGGCGTTTACCCCTACTGGGTTTATCAAAATGATGAATGTCTATGCTGAGCATTATGTTCCAAATGATTTATGCCCGCTAGATGCCTAAATGTATACCCAGTAGCCATACAGCCATTGTAGTTTGTTTTAAAAAATGATGTACCTATACTGACACAATCGGCTGTTGTGGTATGAACTTACTCGACTGGTTTATAATTTTCATGTATAATGTTTATGTTGTCATTTGGTTTGTCCTTGTGATTATTATGTATGTTTCATATTAAACATTTATCGTATTTGTGATAACACAGAGTATCTTTTGAGGAGACATGGTCTCATAATGTTTCATTGATAAAAATGTTTTTTCTTCTAAAAAAGTAATTAAATTACGTTAGACCATTCGATGGATATAAGGTCTGAGACTGTTTTACTTTCAGAACAGCACTACTGAATAGCAGGTCAGGTCCTCATTCAGTTCTTAGTTTGCATTCATTTCATAGCAGAGAGATTTTTAGGTCGAGCTTGGGCGGCGCATGTGCTGCTCTGCGAGGCATGCTGTATTCAGGTATGGACTTGAAGCTCCGTCCATTTTCCACCCATCTTTTCAATTGGCTCCTGTTACTGTCCTTTCTAAATCGTTGCTTTTGATTCATGAATAGGCTTAGTAGTCCCTCCTTAGTACTGCCTTGTCTGCATTTGTAACCTCCCATGAGGACTGAACTTTTTACTTGTGTTGGTACACGGTCTGTTTTATCTACAGTCTGTGAGCACTATTTTCTTTCAAGTCTTTAATCTAGCTGCTGTTGCAGGCATGACAGGCTCTCCCTAACCCACCCTGCTTTCATGACAGCGGGGCGCCCGATCATGGATGCTGCGCTTTATGTTTGAAAAATGCTCCCTGCACAGCGTGGCACTTCTGCATGCGCTATGCTGCTT
Organism: Calotriton arnoldi; assembly: GCA_963921515.1. Taxonomy (NCBI): domain Eukaryota; kingdom Metazoa; phylum Chordata; class Amphibia; order Caudata; family Salamandridae; genus Calotriton; species Calotriton arnoldi. Next base: position 1,796,535 of record CAWUFW010000577.1, on the reverse strand, counting down.
AACAAATGCTTTTTATTTCTAAAAGCGCCCCATACCGCACTTTCACTTTAACGGCGGCTGCGCACCTTTCTTTAGACGAGCCGTGTCTAAAGAAAAGGGTGTGGCCGACATTAATGTGAAAGCGTGGCATGGGGAGCTTTTAGAATAAAAACCCATTTGTTTGTCAACTTGACAAACAAATGTTTTTTTTGTAAAAACGCCCCATACCGCGCTTTCACTTTAATGGCGGTGGCGCACCTTTCTTTAGATGCTGGTCGTCTCAAGAAAGGGGCGTGGCCACCATTAAAGTGAAAGCGCGGCATGGGGCTCTTTTACAAACAAGAATTTGTAATGCAATAGGTCTCGCATTTGCGAGAGTTTAAGCTATTGGCATTGTAAATGACAATGCCTTTTATTTATGTTTTAAAAACCAAAACATAAATAAAAGGCATTGTCATTTACAATGCCAATAGCTCAAACTCTTGTAAATGTGAGACCTATTGCATTACAAATGCTTGTTTCTTCAGTTGACAGTTCTTTACGTGGAATTACAGAAAGTAATGTGGACCCTCATCAATATTCAGGCCATCCAGAAGTAATGTCAGTAACATTGATAACTACCTGATAACAATTTTTAGTAAACAGAATCAAATTTGATCCTTCTGCCTTTTGAAAGATGGAGGTTCTCTTTCTTTATACTGAGGCTTTTATGTCTAAATATATTCAACATCCAAAGTGCTCTGCCAGTTCGAAAAGCTTAACTGTACAGCGTCATGATTGGGATAGGTAATGTACATAATAAAAATAATACTATGAATAATAATATTATTAATAATAACAATAAAAATAATCATAATAATACAATTTATACTAATAATAATAATAATACTACTAATAATAATAATATTGTTTTTGTTGTGGAGGTTGCTATTTATTTAAAAAGGGCAGACTGCCATTTGGGTGTTTCCTGATGCAAAGGAACTGCTAGAAATGGGGGTCTCTAGTTGGCAGTGGTATACACCCAGTCCAAGTAGGGACCCTTCCTTCTAGTCAGGATGAGTAAAGTACACACCTAAGTTTGCCTGTGCTCACCCTCTGGTAGCTTGGCACAGAGAAGTCAGGCTAAATTACAGAGGCAATGTGTAAAGTATTTGTATATAACCCACAGTAACACAGTGAAAGCACAACAAATGGACACCACACCAGTTTAGAAAAATAGTGTATCCTTATCTAAACCAAACAAGACCAAAACGACAAAAATCCAACATACACAACTCAAAATATGACTTTTAAAAGGTAGGAAACAGTTCTGTCCATAAAAAACTATGGATGCATGAATTGTGCACAAAGTACCTCAAATGCGTCAAAAGTACAGGATGAAAAAAGGCGCAGGGAAGGTGATGCGTCGGTTCCTTGCTCCAGGGGAGGCAATGCGTCGGTTCCTTACTGCCACGCAGAAGAGGTGATGCGTCGGTTCCTTACTGAAGGGGAGGTGATGCGTCAGTTTCTTACTGAAAGTCCAGTGTCATCGTGGATTTGATGCACAGGTGCGATGTGTGAGAAAATTCAGCCACCACGGGTCGATGTGGCGGAGATCCAGGTGCTGCATCAATTCCTGTAGCCGTGAACAGGTGATGCGCCGATTCTTTTGGTCGCACAGCGGGGCCTGTGTCCGAATCGGTGCGGGGATCTCGGACGTCAGAGATCGGTGCACGGGACTCGGCATGCAGCGTTTTCCCGGGCCACGGGCAGGCGCTGCGTTTATTTCTTTGTCCACACGGGGCTGTGCGTTGGGATTTTCTCCCGCATGGCAGTGTAGTTTTGAATAAAATAGCCGCAAGAAGAGCAAAGAGTCGATTTTGCAGTTTCTGTAGTTCTTCACAGTTTTCTGTAGCAGGAACAACCTCCAGGGGCCCAGAACTGGAATAGGCACCCTCAGGCAGGTCAGTACTCCCAGCAGTGGAGTTCAAGAAGGCTGCAGGTGAAGTCTTTGTGCCTCTGAGACTTCAGAACAGGAGGCAAGCACACATAAGACCTTAGAGATTCTTCTCAAGCAGGTTTCACAGCAAAGTCCAGTCTTTGTCCTCTCCTTAGCAGAAGCAGCAACTGCATGCCAACCCAGTAAGGCAACACACAGCGAAGGGGCAGTACTTCTTCTCACAGTTCTTCAGCTCATCTTCCTTGGCAGAGGTTCCTCTTGATTCCAGAAGTAATCTAAAGTTCTGGGGTTTAAGGTTTAATACTTTTACCCCTTTTTCCCTTTGAAGGCTTGGTTCAGAAAGTCTCTCTGGCTGAGCAAATCCAGTTCTGTCCTCCCTGGTCCATTTTCACTACAGGAGGTGGGTGGAGACAGCATTGTGCAGATCAGCCACAGCCTATTCAGGTGTAAGTGACAGCTCCTTCCACCACTCCAGCCCAGGATGGCCCATCAGAATATACAGGGCACACCTCAGCTCCCTTTGTGTGATTGTCTGGAGTGGATGCACAAACAGCCCCTGTCAGTCTAAAACCAGACGGTGAATACTCAAGCAAGCAAAGACACACAGGATGGTTAAACAAGAAAATGCCCACTTTCTAAAAGTCATTACAAAAATGGGGTTACCCAATAATGGTCATGGACCTGGGTTCAATGTGGTACAAAAGACACTGGTCCTAGACCTTTATATTTTTAAATGATATGTATCAACTCTAAATTTATTATTCGAAAACAATTTTGAGCATACACAAGGTTAGCTCACAGTATTAATACAATAATTAAACTAAAATGCAACAACCAAGGGATATTTTACCAATTTATTATTTTATTCCAAATTATAAATTGAACAGTAGATTACTTACTGAAACAAACAAGGAGGGGGAAGGGGGAAAAAGGAGGTTGCTCCAATGGAACGTGCAGAAAGAGAGAGTGCTCTAGTGTAGAAGCGGTGAAAAAGAATTCAAGTAGTGTAATAAGGGAAAAACTAAAAACATTCAAATGCTGGACTGACAGATAATTCTCAGTCTTCAGTAGCCTGGCCACATTTAAACAATAAAGGTTCCTTTACAATCAATTTCAAATACACAATTGTATCCTTATGTGGCACGTTAGATTTGGGACTTGTGATCCAGGCCAATAAAATGGGCGTCGACGTTTCGACCCGACTTGGGGCTCAGAGGGCGATTTGGGGCCTCGGCCTGCGGGTCTTCCTCAGGACTATGTGGGGCAACCTGAGCAGGTGTGATTTCAGTGTTGCACACCTACGGAATAAAAGGGGGGGGGCGGAGGGGAATGATCAGGGTTGTGCATAATGATGCTGATAAAAGGTAGGCCTAACAAATTAATTGCTTACCCGCAGGATCTAGCGGGGCGCTGCGGGTTCCTCACCGTCTAATTAACCATGGTAGGCATACTCATCTGCAATCAAGGACGCTAATTAATGTTTGACAACTCATATTTCAAGGACAGAATCCATATGCGATAGGGAAAGCAGTGCACTCACCCGTTAATGGTAGCGCACTTGTTCATTTTCAGGGCAATAAATGCTGAAGCTGCAAGGGACATAATTATAAGGGTTAGAACTATCACCTACTGTGGGTAGATAATAGCTAACTAAAGTAACAGTGTGGCAAGCCTCCAAGGATCAGTTTACCTTAGTATTCAAACAAAACAGCGTCCGCGGTCCGCACGAGTTGCAGAAAGCTGCCGCGGCTGCCGCGAGGACGTTATTTAAAGGTCCCGCTAGCGTGAGACTCACGCTGCTACCGCAGGTGATGGAAGACAGACTACCTGCGGTCATAGTGTGTTGGGATATTTACAAAATTGAAGTGACTACAAGGGACATAAATACAAATATAAACTTGGTGCGCATAGAAAAATTTATATACATATATACAATTGTATGCAACGTTGACCACATCAACATAGGTATTTAATAAAAATGGATAAAATTGTTTACAATAACACAACTGTTGCAAATTACATCGAGACCAAAGTGGGATAAGGATAAGAATAAAGCCACATTATGTGAACCAGATCAGCGCTGAACCGCTCCTGGCACATTGTCCGACTCATGCTCCATATTAATCAATGACATACAGATAATTACATATACAGTGGCATGAATTACTGATCGCATTGACATTAATATGAAATTATATACAGTGACATAGATCAGCATTGTTAGTGTACTAGATGGAAAAAGTCAAGTGAATTTTTAACAGTAACACAACGCATATACTGTGCACATAGGCTGATGGGTCTAGGAGACACCTTCTTCCAACGGTACATTGTGGCAGAACCTGTATTGTCATCTAGTAAAGTGTCAGATGGAACTTTTACCCATTATTCAGTACTGCCACTTGTCTGCTGATTTCCTCGTATTCATTGAGGCCCGTGCTACTGTGTCAAATAGATGTATCCACCTACATTCACGTGTACTCAGTATATTCGTGAAATCTCCTCCTCTGGGGTTGGGTTTGACCTTCTCTATTACCCACCATTTAAGACTGTCTGGTGTATGTCCAAAAGTGGTGAAAGGGTCAACCAAAGGTGCACCCTCTACTTGGCATCGTATGCGACTGCAGTGTTGTAAAATGCGGCATTTGACTTTTTGGGTGGTCTGACCTATGTACATAAAACCACAGGGGCAAATAATCGCATAGACCACTCCAGTAGTGTTGTAAAGCCTGTCCTTTGACACTAGAAGTCAAACAATTTACTCATAATGATCAAACACATATATTGCAGGATCACAGTAATTGCAACACTACTGGAGTGGTCCATTTTATTGGCCTGGATCACAAGTCCCAAATCTAACGTGCCACATAAGAATACAATTGTGTATTTGAAATTGATTGTAAAGGAACCTTTATTGTTTAAATGTGGCCAGGCTACTGAAGACTGAGAATTATCTGTCAGTCCAGCATTTGAATGTTTTTAGTTTTTCCCTTATTACACTACTTGAATTCTTTTTCACCGCTTCTACACTAGAGCACTCTCTCTTTCTGCACGTTCCATTGGAGCAACCTCCTTTTTCCCCCTTCCCCTCCTTGTTTGTTTCAGTAAGTAATCTACTGTTCAATTTATAATTTGGAATAAAATAATAAATTGGTAAAATATCCCTTGGTTGTTGCATTTTAGTTTAATTATTGTATTAATACTGTGAGCTAACCTTGTGTATGCTCAAAATTGTTTTCGAATAATAAATTTAGAGTTGATACATATCATTTAAAAATATAAAGGTCTAGGACCAGTGTCTTTTGTACCACTTTCTAAAAGTGTCATTTTCAAACACACAATTTAAAAACCACCTTCACTAAAAGGTGTGCTATTAAATTCTGAGTTCAGAAGCCTAAACTCCATCTCTCTAGCTGTTCCCAATGGAAAGTTACACTTGTAAAAATGTTACAAGGCAGCTCCCATGTTTGCCTATGGGGGAGCTAGTCCTTGCAATAGTGAAAAACGAAATTGGCAGTTTTTCACTATCAGGACATGTAAAACACACCAGAACATTTCCTACCTTTCACATACACTGCGCCGTACCCATGGGGGTACCTTGGGCCTGCCTTAGCGGTGCCTTACGTGTGAGAAAAGAGAAGTTTAGGGTCTGGCAAGTTGGTGCAACGCCAGGTCGACATGGGAGTTTAAAACTGAACTCACCGGGGGCGTGGCTAGCAGCCGAGGAGAATGGCAGCTTGTTAGCGAGGCTCCCGTACCCTCGCCGTTTATCCTTCATCATCCTGTGTAAATCAGAGATACTGACCCGGATCAGCAGAGGTCTGTAATGTCCTGCAACAAACTACCAACAATAGCTGCACACCGGGGCTCCGTAGCACTCGAAGAAACGAAAAAGTCAGGCGGCCGGGACTCGGCGGAGACAACATGGCGGCATTACAGCGACCCGTAATGGAGGCTCGGGAGGCTGCGTGACTGGCGCTTGCTCCCCACATCACCCGGGACAGTTCCCCAGCCCACACGGGACCGCAAACGGACCTGATCGGAGCGCGAGGCTCCGCTGCGCACGCCACAGAGGGTAAGGAAGTGCGGCGCTGGAGGCGGGGCGTCGCAGCGGCCCGAAATTGAGACCCCGGCGGAAGCGGCCTGCTGGGCCCAACATAGCGAACCCCTCCTGGGGCCCTTGCAATCATCGACACTCGCCATATGCGTGGCTCCCCCCCGCCCCTCCCCCTGCTGCTGCGGATCGTGACCTGGTAGGGCCCCGACGTGTCGGAGCGGATCCAGAGGGCGTGGGCGGCCCCTGAGGAGCGCGCCGGGATCTCTCTGGTCGCCCTGGGGAGGGTGCTAGCTACCTCCGGCTGTGACGAGAAGAGGAGTGACAGCCGCATTGCGGTGGCCCCCGAGAGCCTGGTGACCGGGGGGGCCCTGGTGCGAGTGAAGGGCGCGGGCGCCTCGAGCTCCCTCGGACTCTACAAGAAGCAGGCGGAGGGCAGCAAGGCTGGAAATTTTCCATGTGAAGTGCCCGAAGGAGAGGGCACGCCGAAGACGACGTAAAGACCTTGGATAGAAGCAAAACTTCCCGCCCACACAGTCACTACACAGCCGAGTGGAGAGACGGACTGACGCCCAAGACAGGCCACCCCTATCAAAGTACATACTGGGAGGGACCCACGGTGGGACCTGCCAGCCCATGACAGAGGGTCGGATCAAGGACACTAATATAGGGGCGTAGACCGCGGAGGTGGAACAAAAGAATAAATCACCAGGCTGAACGGCTTATAGAAGACGTAGAGATCAGGCACCTCTACCGTCCAGGCTCCGATAGACGGGAGGCCACCAAACATAAGACCGGATATAAGGGGGATTCTATCCTCAGCGAGCCAGGAACTTGGGTGAGCGGCGGGGACGCCTGGAAGAAGAGCGATTTAAGAGGCCAGTCCCAGGGAAACCCGACAGGCCGCCGGTGAGACCGCCATCCTCGCAGGGCAGGCGGCGGCGAATACCGGGACTGATCTCAGAAGGGAAATCAACCTCAACATACTGCGACCCGATCATGGCAACTGGCAAGGGGACCAAAGTAAATGCCCACAGCAAATTGGCCAAATTTGCCTGGAATAAACTGGGGGAAGAACGAGAACAACCGCAGACGGAGGCTTTAGATACACAAAACAATCCTCAACAACAACGTGACCTTACACTCCACGATATCATGGAAGCCATAAGTGGAGTGCGCACCTCCCTAGAGGCCCGCATAGACTCAGTCAATATAGAGGTGTCCCTCCTCCGGGCAGACTTTCGTAAGATGGACGAAAAAGTAAAGGACCTTGGAGAGGTGACGACTACACTGCAAAAGGATACGTCTCAACTCCAGAAGCAAGTTGTTGAACTTCAAAATCAACAAGCTCTGATGACAAAGCAACTGGATGAGTACGAAGGAAGGGCTCGAATAAACAACATACGCATACTTGGTGTACCTGAACGTGCTGAGGGGCCGGCAGCAGACCTGTATGTAGAAGACTTGATACTGAAACATCTGCAGCCTAAGAGACTATCGAGCTACTTCTCCATCGAGAGGGCCCACCGAGTACCAGGGGGACGCCCGAAACCGGGAGCTCCCGCACGTCCACTTATTGCCCGTGTTTTCAACTACAGAGACAGGGACACAATCCTCCAACCGGCACGATCCAATCCTTCGCTCAAATTGGATAATAACGCAATCACATTCTTCCCGGACTTTACAGCCAAGGTCCAGGCCCAACGGCGTAGCTTTCAGACAGTAAAAAAGGAGCTCCGAGACCGTGAGGTGAAGTATGCCATGCTATTTCCAGCGAAACTTAGAGTGGAATCGGAGGGCAAGACGTGGTTCTTCACTTCGCCGCAAGAAGCATGGGACTGGTTGGAGGGCTGGCGCAGAGTAGGAGGTCAACGCAGAGACCGAAATGGAGGACGCCAATCGAACAGGTCCAATCATGGGAATGAGCCGGGCGGAGACTCAGCCATAGCTGCTGCGGGAGAGACAACGCGTAGCTGAGTGGAGTTCATCTTGGGAGTCGGACTGCCCTGTGGTGTGCACAGATAAGTGATCGATGGGGGTGGGTGGGATGATTCTTAATATTTTGCCTAATTGAGGGACGATTGCAGACTCTATTTAAGGACCGAGACTACCACCAGTTGCCAGATGTGGGTCGTAACAGTGGACCTCTGAGAGGCTGGTCTGGGAGCCTTAAGACTTTGAAACGAAGTAAAATGTGTTTAAGCGGGGGTGGGAGGGCTGCCAACCTGCACCTTTCAGTATTCTACGGGGGGAAAGAGGCACTCTGCCTAGTTGGGGTGTGGGTAGTTCTAAATCCACGGGCAGGGGGGCAGGGAGGGGGGTGGGGTGGGAGCGGGGGGAGGGCAGTTTAAAATGTAAAGGTTTGTTGAGTTTACAAGTCAGAGATCACACAGTGTCATGTACATGTTCCGTTGCTGGAAATAGCCACAGGGGGGAGACAATCATGATCAGTGCTGGTGTAGGTGACTATACTTGCATCATACGACAGGGCCGCTGTAAACCACATATACAGAACGGGGATACTGGGCCCGGGGAAGCTTTAGAATGTCTCAATTTATCTGTCCTTACTTCGGATGATGGGGGGTAAAATGGAAACGTCACTCTCCGTGCTCACTTGGAATGTAAACGGAATGGGGGACAAAATTAAACGGGGAATAGTCCAACAATATTTTAAACGTCAGGCACCCGATGTGGTATTACTACAGGAGACACATATGATGGGAAACAAAAGTAAGGCCCTTACAAGGTGGGGTTACAAACTCCTGATACATGCTGAATATACCTCGGGATCTCGAGGGACAGGTATCCTGGTTAAAAAGAACCTGGCAATCATAGTGAAGCGCACATGGGCGGATCCAGGGGGCAGATTTGCGGTCCTAGATGCACAATGGGAGGGGAGGGCGCTGAATGTTGTTTCATCATACCTTCCGCCAGCACTGGGTAAGGAGGTATTGGTAGACCTGGGTAAGATATTAACAGACCTTCCTGTGGGCACCCTGATCCTGGGGGGGATTTCAACATGACCATGGACGATTGAAGGGACAGGCACCCACAAAGACCGGGGGCGAGGCCTAATGTGTTGATGGAAGAGTTGACCACAGCTATGGGACTGACTGACGTGTGGCGTACGCTGCAGCCGGACGGAGCCCAATACACCTACTTTTCTAATGCACACAAGAGCTCATCCCGCATTGACTACTTTCTAACATATACGGCTTCTATTGGCCAATTCCGTAATCCCCACGCCCTACCGAGAGGTATATCCGATCACTCCCCGGTAAGGGTCGAATTCACACATTGCAACTACCAGCCGCGGGCCACGATCACCCTAAATCCCTGGCTGCTAAAAATCCCTGACATTAAAGAGGAACTATATACACAGACCATCAACTATTTTAAAGAAAACGTAGGTTCCGTTGAATCGGCGCAAACCATATGGGAAGCTTTTAAAGTGGTCTTGAAGGGGCAGGCCTTGTCCCTCAAGGTGGGATACGTCAATAAGAGACAGCAGCAGCTAGTCCAACTAGAAAGCGAACTTCAGCAACTGGAAGTTGAAAACATCAATGCGCCTTCAGAGGACGCTTTACACCGCCTCACACTTAAACAGGAACAATATAAGATTATGGCTAGGGAACAAATGATGGGCAAACTCCTCCGCACTCAGCATAGGGTATATGAACTGGGGGACAGGGCAGGTAAAATCCTGGCCTGGTTAGAGAAAAGAGATCAAGGTGAGAGGTGGGTGTCCAGACTGACTCTTAACGACGGCACGCAAATCACACACCCAAAAGACATATCAGAAGCCTTCGCAAATTACTTAGAGCAAATCTACTCCCCCTCCACTACATATACGGCGGAAGACTCCCGCCAATTCCTTTCTAATAGTGACATACAGACACTCTCTGGCACTGACAAAGACACCCTTGACGAGGACTTGACGGACGACGAGATCCAGAAGGCCATAAGTCATATCCAGTCAGGGAAGGCGATGGGACCCAATGGGACTCCCATCGAATTTCTAAAAATGGTTGCCTCCCAGGTAGCCCCACACCTATGGGCCATGTACAATGAAAGTTATGAGAAGGGGATCCTGCCGGAGGATCAACGCCTAGCATCCATAGTTGTGATTCGAAAGCCAGGGAAGCCAGTTGATAACTGCGGCTCATACAGACCGATTTCGCTAATTAACGTAGAAGCTAAGATTCTAGTGAAAGTACTTGCCTCACGAATGGTTACGGTTATCTCCTCCTTGGTCCACCCGGACCAATCTGGCTTTATGCCAGGAAGGAACACAGCACTAAATATTCGGCGTCTTCACAATGTATTCGCGCGCCGAGAATTTATAGAGGAAGACGCAGTGGTGTTGTCCCTCGATGCCTCCATGGCGTTTGGTTCTATTGAGTGGCCGTACCTATTTGAAGTCCTGAGGCGGATGGGCTTTGGCCCAAAGTTCCTGGGCTGGGTGAAACTACTCTATACGGGTGTACAGGGCCAAGTACGAGTAAACAACTATAAGTCTCGAACATTCTTATTAAGAAGGGGCACTAGACAGGGTTGTCCTCTGTCCCCCTTGATTTTTTCCCTCATGTTGGAACCGCTGGCTGCTTGGGTATGGCGGGACATGATGGTGAGGGGATTGAAGTGGGCGGAGGGGCACGACGACCGAATATCCCTATTCGCCGACGACATTCTGCTCTACCGTGCCTCCCCATATAGATCTATCCATAGGGTGTTAAATATCTTTACAAACTTTGGGAGGTACTCCGGATATGCCATCAACTGGAGCAAGTCGGTGTTGTTCGTACTCCGGGGTCCAGTTCCTCGGCTCCCCGCGGGTTGCAGGGTGGAGGTGGCCACGGAAGGCTTCCGATATCTGGGAATATATATAACCCCAAATCCCCACCTTTTTTATGACCACAATCTTGCACCCCCACTGGCCCGACTGCGTGCGGATGTCAAACATTGGAGATCCCTGCCACTTTCTTTGGTAGGCCGAGCTGCCCTTTTTAAGATGCTGGCCCTCCCGCGCTTTCTCTATAACCTTCAGAACTGTCCAAACCGGGTCCCAGAGGCCTATTTTTCAGGAATAGAGAGTGAAGTCCGGACACTGCTATGGGACGGTGGATCTCCTCGTATTGCGATGAGAAAGTTGACAAAGGGGTGGTATGACGCGGGCATTGCCCTCCCGGACATTAGGCTCTATAACTGGGCGTCGCAATTAATGGTAGTGAATCACTGGATATACCGCTCCCCTATAGATCCAGCTTACTTACTGGATAAATACCAAACTGGAAAAACTGGATATTTGGGGGCACTGTACTCAAAAGTTTGTAAGGGGCAATATTTTGGCCCCACGTCTCACACTATAGCAATTTGGCATCAGGCGAACTCCCGTCTAGGATGGTCGAATGTCCTCACAAAAGCCACGCCCCTGTGGTATACACAGCAACTGGGACACCTGTGTCAACAACCTGGCATTGACAAGTGGGATACTATAGGGATTTCCACTGTAGGGGATCTGATCAAAAAGGGCTCGATCCTTAGGTTCGAGGAGCTAAGAGAGAAATACGACATGGCCCAAGGGGAGGTATTTAGATACCTGCAAATTAGGCACACCCTTATCACAGCTTTACCTGATCTTACGGACATACCGGAGTCATCACCGCTGGAAGACCGACTGCTTGACGGCCCGCTGCACTCAAAAGCAATATCACTGACCTACAAAAAACTATGCAACAACCTACCTGACACGTTCCACAAACTCCGAGAGCAATGGCAGAGAGACCTAGGACCCATTGACGATGAGGACTGGCAAACGGCACTAATGTCCCCTAGGGAAGCAGCCATCACCCTTCGTTTCAGATTGATACAACTCAAAATCCTACACAGATCTTACTTAACAGGGGTCACTCTGGCGAAGATAGGCGCAAGACTGGATTCGCTCTGCCTCAGGGGATGCCAGCAAAATGCAACCTTTTATCACACGATTTGGGATTGCCCTGCGGTGCGACAAATATGGGAGGGGGCTACGACCCATATCCAAAATGCCCTGGGAAAAGAGTTAATCCTTACACCGAGACTAGGTCTTCTTAACATATGGGAGCCAACTGACCTCATGGAGGTGGAACAACAACTGACCACACTGGGCTACACCCTTGTCAAGCGCGAGATTAAGAAGGGGTGGGGGGGCGGCAGGTGAGCCTTCTCCCCGATTTGGGTAAGAGAGTTTGATAAGTGTATGATTGCAGAAAAGGAAGTATTTAAATCACGAGGATGTCCGAGGCAATGGGATAGGTAATGGGGCAAATGGAATGTACACCGTGGCAACCTGTGTATATCCCCCTCGGTGGAAATGGAAATGCAGCATGCTGGAGAGCGAGGTATAGGCGTATTATGATTGTAACCACTCTCTCCTCTAATATTGCGATGAAACATTGTACGAATAATCGAAATGATAAATGGAAAATGTGTGTGACTTTTAATGTTGTAAAATTAATAAAAAGATTTTATAAAAAAAAAAAAAACTGAACTCACAGACACTGCAGTAGCATGTCTGAGACACATTTGAAAGAGCTACTTGTGTGGGTGGCACAACCAGTGCTGCAGAACCAGGGCACACACAGTGCACTTTACTAGGGACTTACCAGTAAATCAAATATGCCAATCATGGAGAACAAATCAGAATTGCACTTTACACAGGGAGCACATGTACTTTGGCACTGACTAGCAGTGCCAAAGTGCCCGGAGCATCTAAACCAACAAAAACGAAGTCCAGCACACAGGCAAAAATACAGGAGGCAGAGGCAAAAAGCCAGGGGAAACCATGCCAAGGATGGCAGGTCTAACAGAAACTAAAACTCGAACAGCAAAAAACATCAGATAAGATTTACAGAATAAATCAGTTTTCAGGTCTAAGTTTTAAAGAAGCTGAAGTTTGGCTGTGAGGTATTCCTGGAGGCCTAAAATAGACTATTACAGTAGTCTAACTGTGATAGATTCAGGGCAGAGATACTTTTTGAGTTTTTGCTTGCCTGTATGAAAGGAAGAATATTCCTGGCTTTTCATAGTATCAGAAAAAAAGATGTGGCCACAGTACTATGTGTAAAGAGTCAGACTTGATTGTAACTACAGGAATTTGCCTTTTTTCTGATCAGTGAATGGGTGGGATCTCTAGCTTTGGAGACCACAGAGTGTAGTTCCAGAATGATGGGTTGTTTCCTAGTATCAAGAGTTCTGTTTTGTATGCATTCAATTTCTGGAAATTGGTGTTCAACCACATCTGGATTCCACCCCATATTCAGAACAGAAGTGGGGGCTAGCCAATCTAGTATGATAATTATTTGGGTATCATCAGCATATGATAATGCATTGAGCCTGAAGTAATTTATTAACTATGTTAGGGCACATATATAGGAATTAAAAAGCAATGGTGATAACTATTTTGAATGAGATGTGGCCTAACGACCAGAGCTGCTGACTTTGGAACTGGGGAACCTGTGACTCTGGGCAGATCTCTTAATTTCCTCATGCCTAAAAAAACACACAAAAATGAATCTGACCTTGTGCAATGTAATATGGTGCTTGAGTAAAGCGCTCCAATGCCCTCGGGCTGAGTTTGCTCTATATAATACCCGCAAAAAAAACTATGACCTTGTGGAACTCTGCAGTTGATGGATCCCTCATCTGAAAAGAAGGTGGCCAATGATAGCACCTGTGTGAGAGTTGCTAGAAATTATTTTAACCATGCAAGGACAGTGCCATATATACCTCTGTCAGTCATTTATGTGATTAAATTGGAATGGTCCGATGGGGGCGTGGTCGAGCCGCCCGCAAGATGGCCGCTGGTATGTGAAGCTCCGTGCGTCACCGGAGGCTTTTGCATTATAGAGACGGCAGCTGATCTCTAGAGGAAGAATGTAGCGGAGGTCTGGGGTCGCAAACGCAGGGAGAGCAGGTATTTTTCTTTTTGGCTAAATTCTAGCCGTTTTAGGTCTCGGCCTGCACCAGCGCTTGCGCTGGTCTGGCCGAGAGTTTTAGTAAGTGGGTTTTGGAAGTGCAAACACTGGCTTTCGGCTGGCGACCAGCTTGAGTTCACGATGGCGTGCACGCGCAGCTGGCATCTGGGTTTCCTATCTCTTCCTCATTTCCTCGTCATGGCTCATTAACTCTCTGGACTCTGATGTTTCAATCGCAGCAGCAGCTCACATTACCAACTGAGGGCCCTGGACTACAGTCACATGAAAAACAACAGCGATTAGCATTGAAATGCAAGCTTTTTTTGTCTAGTTAGAAATATTGCTTCGGTGGGTTGATTTCACCTTATATCGCTATTTGTTTTATATTGGGAGTCACAGCCTAATTACCAGTATTTTTGTCTCTCACTGTTTTTTTAAAAAATATTTATTCGCGCAAAGCACAAAGCTATATTTAAGGTTACTTTTTCTGCGTCACTTCTTCACTCTATTTAAACCCCACTCTTATTGTCTCTCTCCTTCTCTCTCTCGCTCCCCTCTCTAATTCTCTCTCTACTTAATTAACTCTCCCCTCTCTATCTTTTTTAGCCTTTCATTCTCTCTCACCCCTTTATCTGTTTCTCTTTCAAACTCCTTCATTCACTCTCTCTCCCCTTCTTTCTCTCTCTCTATCCCGCTCCACTCTTTATTCTATGTACACCCTTTCTCTCTCTTTCTCTCTCACCACCCTCTCTAATTGGGCATTATATCTTCACTCTATCTCTCACTCGGCAACACCACAGCATCACTCAGCGCAACCACAGCACCAATCAGAGCCAGCACAGCATCACTCAGCACCAACACAACATGTCTCAACGCCATCACAGCATCACTCAACGCCATCACAGCATCACTTAGTGCAACCACAGCATCACTCAGTGCAACCACAGCATCACTCAGCACAACCACAGCATTACTCAGCACAACCACAGCATCACTTAGCGCCACAACAGCATCACTCAGCGCCACCACAACATCACTCCGCGCCACCACAGCATCACTCAGCACCACCATAGCTTTACTCAGCGACACCACATCATCACTCAGGGCCAACACTGCATCACTCAGCACCACCACAGGATGACTCAGCACCACCACAGGATGACTCAGCATGACCACAGCATTGCTCAGCACCACCACAGCATCGCTCAGCACCACCACAGCATCGCTCAGCACCACCACAGCATCGCTCAGCGCCACCACAGCATCGCTTAGCGCCACCACAGCATCGCTCAGCACCGCCACAGCATCGCTCAGCACCACCACTGCATCGCTCACCGCACCACAGCATCACTCAGGGCCACCACAGCATCACTCAGCGCCACCACAGCATCACTCAGCGCCGCCACAGCATCACTCAGCGCCGCCACAGCATCACTCAGCGCCGCCACAGCATCACTCAGCGCCAAGACAATATCACTCAGCACCACCACAGCATCACTCAGCGCCAAGACAATATCACTCAGCACCACCACAGCATCACTCAGCACCACAGCAGTATCACTCAGCAACACCTGAGTATCATTCAGCATCACCTCAGCATCATCTTCGCAACAGTCACCACCACCACCACTACCACCTCAGCATCACTCAGCACCACCTCAGCCTGCTCTCGGAATCTGGCATCTGTTGATTCTCCTCTAGCGTCTGGCCGCTGCTAGTGTTATAATACAGGTACTAGTTCCCAACCTTCACCCTCCGATTGTTTATGCCCCTCAAAAAAAAAGCTTTAACAAACAACCATTGCAATAGGCAGAAACAAGTTGCCAGCATTGCAAGAACAAAAGAAAACTGAGGACATTTTTTATTGTAAATACTTTTTTTAATATGGTCGTTCAGTTTTACATAATGCCTTCTTGGTCATATATAAAGTAACAAAAATGCTTCTGACACTTTTTTATTATAACTTTTCAGCATGCCGCACAGCAGCCACACTTCTCTACAGCACAGCTTGAAGACATTGGCAAAGTCAATAGCTCTGGCTAAACACTTATAAGGCCCCAAAGGCGAGACCTATTGGCTATGCCAATGCTTGTTTACCTTACTTTGGCTCTCCTGCATTACGCGCTTCAGGTCCTTACGCTGCGGCCGCCATTTTGTTAAAAAAAGAGTGCGACGAAGTCGGCTTTCTCGCCCGGTCACTTTGAACATTTTTACTTCCCTCAAGACAATGGAGATATTATTTACCCTATTTATTGTTTCCTCATACTTTATAACAGTCTTGCCATGACCCTAATGCTATGGGAGGTTATGTTGTTATCTAATGCTGAGGAGGCACCTGCAATATAAATTACTTTCCAGACTTACGCTTACACACTGGGCACTCATCAATTTAAAGCAGTGTTACTAAGAGATACTAGGAGTATCTTTGGAATTCTACTTGTTTTTTGTGAATAAGTGGACTCCAGTGTGCGCTAACATTCTCAGCTCCATTCCTTTGTAACACGTTGTTTTCAGGTAACTTTGCAAGTCACACACTGACACGGTGTTGTTGCGCTCTCACTCTAGCCTTGTTTTTTTTTTAGTTTCTTATGGAGGCCTCTATGTCTGTCAACCAGAAGACTGTTGCTTCATCTACTAACATGCCAGTTGTACGCAAAGACACTAATGCTTCTACAAAGAGACAAAAAAAGGATCCTGGGTCCCCTACGAAGTCTCCTCTACCTTTGACATTGGAAGACCTCATGGAAGAGATCAAACATTTGAAGCCTTTTGTGATGGAAACTAACGTAACGCTTCAGCGCACTGAAGAAAAATAGTCCACCTTGGAGTCTAGAGTATCAAGTGTTGAACAGCGGATTGGTGAAGTTCAAGATGTGGCAGCCAAGGTGGTTGGCATGGAAAAAGAGATATTGCTCTTGAAACGACAGACAGAAGATTTAGAAAATCATAACAGACGCAACAACCTCCGAATTTATGGTATACCGGAAGGAGCGGAAGGGTCCGACATGCTTGCCTTTTTGGGGATTCACATTCCTAAACTGGTGGGCCTTAAAGAAGGATCATGCCTCAACATACAGAGAGCTCACTGAATCGGACCTAAACCTGTAGCTGCCTCGAGTTCTGGTAACCCCAGAGGGATAATAGTGCTTTTTTTGGAATAAACTGAGTTGCTTACGGTTCTATCGGCGGCCAAGCAAAGAAAGCAGATGTTATGGTCAGGTCACAGGGTCTTTATCTCACAGGATGTAGCGCGTGCAACTGCTGCTCGTCGGAAGGAGTTTCTTTCCTTTCGCCCTACTTTAAGATCCATGAATGCGAGATATGGTCTTGTACACCCTTGTTTCTTTAAAGTGACCTATAAAGAACAAACCTTTTCGTTTGAATATCCAGACGACCTCAGACAATTTATTCGTCGACACAAGGGTGAAGTAATGGACCTCGGAAAGACTTAAACCTTCCTTCTTTTATGTCTCTGTTTATTGATATACTTGTATTTTGTTCTTCTTTCTCCAGTTTCTTTTAGGCTCTTCCAGTAGCTTATGTTCCTTATTTCTAAAAAATTAGTTATAATATTAATGTAAAATATATATTGTTCAACAGTGTTTATAGCATAGTCACTGATTCCAGCCTATTTTTTTATATATTCATGTGACTTTTGTCATTTATTTTTCCCTCGCAGATATATGTTGTCTCATCTGGATTTCTTTACCTGGTGTGTTGTTCCCTAAGTGCCTCCCTTCCCAGACTTCCCATTTGCATATTACCCTCTTGTCTTGGTAAGTGGCATTTATTGGTATTATTGGTCTTCTATGTGTCTTAATTCATATGTTGATTTAACTGTATCGTTGTCTTGTGTTTTTCATCCATTTGATCGACTGCTGTCCTTTTCGTACATTCTATATTCTTTTTTCGTTGTTATAATGAATGTCTCTGTCGGTAATGTCACTTACCTCTTTTGTCTTTAGCCTGTTGTCCATCTTCAATATTCGCGGTTCTCCACCCCTTCATTGTATTTTTTCTCACACTGGATGTGTCCCACTTTCTTTATGACTGTAGCCCTATGGCTTTCTGTCATCTTCTTCATTTCTATCTGATTCATTGTTCTCTCTTTTATTCTCATCTCTTCTTTCTCTTCTCTCTTACCTTACCATTCCTTTACTTTCTTCTTCTTTGAGCTTATTATACATTACAGTTTTTCTTCAAATGATATTGTTACGATATTGTTAGTTTTTAGTATATCTAGTCGTTTAATTGTTTCGATAATACTTCTTTATGACTTTCATGATCAATTTAATATGAAACATAGCTCATCTTTGCATACAAATGTTAGATTACTGGTTGAAATATTTTTTTATATATATGTATTGTTATTCAATATGTATGCTATCTCATTACAATGGTAAATAATTTGAAGGTTATTTCCTGGAATGGCAAAGGCTTACGGAATCCTATAAAGAAGCAGCGAGTGGTTACTCACTTATCCCATCTTAAATGTAATATTGCTCTATTACAGGAAACGCATTTACTCGACAAAGATCTTAATTAATTGCATAGGAACTGGGTTGGTCAGGTATACTGCTCTCCAGCCCTTGATCATAAAAACGGGGTTGTTGTTCTGATACATAAATCTCTTCCTTTTGTAATTGAGAAAGAGGAAAGGGACACAGAGGGGCGCTGGTTACTATTACATGCTACCATCCACAATACACCTATTTCTATTTTAAATGTTTATGGACCCACTGGTGTTGACGTGCAATTTTGGATTCAAATGTCAGCTATGTTATGCTCTTGCCCGAATGCAAATCTTATAGTCGGAGGGGATTTTAATCAGATTGTAGACCCCTTTCTGGATAGAAAGTCACAGGTCAAATACATTTCTAATAAGATGCAGAAAACATTCACAAGATTTATTCATTCTAGAGGGTTGGTTGATGCCTGGAGACTTTACTCTCCAGATACACTGGAATACACCTTCTTCTCACCCACTCACAAATCACAATCCAGGATTGATTATGTATTCCTTTCCCTCCTTTAGTTCCTACACTTATTCACGCTGAAATTGAATCAATACTAATTTCAGATCACGCTCCAGTTATAATTGATCTTGATCTATTACCAGAAACCTCTAAACCAAGTTGATGGCGATTTAATAATAGCCTCCTAAAAGATAAAGAATTTGTTAAAAATTTTGAATGTTTTATCCAAGAATATTTTTTACATAACCTTACATCTGATATTCCTTTTCATACAATTTGGGATGCATTTAAGGCATCAGCTCGAGGATATATAATTAATTACGTCTCGGCTAAAAAGAAGAAAGCCATCAAAGAAACTTCTTTATTATTTAATTCTATTAAACAATTGGAGCATGAATATTTCACAACCGAAAAGGAGGATGCGTTACGGCGCTTAATGCGTGCTAAATTCGATTTTAATAAGAGATCAATGAAAGAAGCTGCCGGAACACTGCTGAAAATGAATTCTAAGTTCTATGGAGGGCGTAATAAATCCGGTAAACTACTTGCTAACTATCTGAAGATCAAATCTCAGAAGTCCAAAATAGTAAAGGTGGTGGACAAAAGTGGGAATTCTCATTTTAAAAATTCTGAAATCCTAAAATGTTTCTCTGACTTTTACACAAATCTCTATACACCAGGGGGCATATTCTCAAGGACTCATCGCCGAGTTAGCGGCACTTTATCGCAGCCAAAGTGGCGATAGATTCATCGCCCTATTCACAAGCTGGTGCTAACAGCCGATACCGCCAGTTATCCTGCGATAGCAGCCGCAAAAAACATCCCCACGGATGACACCGGCAACTAACGCTAATGAGATGCAGAGTAGGCGTTCCCATGCAAAAAGCCGCAAAAACACCACTTTGCAACATTCTCAACGACCAGCCAGTTCGGCGATAAGATCACAAAACATGCGATAAGGCGCGTTAGCAGCAGGGAATTAACACCTGCTCTTTCCTGGTATTAAGTCGGATGATAACCTGCACCAGAAATGGGAGCCCAGCCCCCAGCCACACCAGAAGAACAACAGATGCCATGGAGCCACTGATCACGCAGCCGGACACCCAAGAGGGCCACAACACCCACCGCCCCCCCCTCCCCCCTAGAACCTCCCTCACCCGGGGCCCTACCCCGGACAAAGATATTTTACATCAACTTTACGAAATCATGAACAAAACAATTCGCCTGATGTCGCACAAGTACAACAATCAACATTCATGTGTGGTCAGAAAAAGGAGAATCATACATTCATCTTTGAATTTCAAAACAAATTATTTTATTCAAATGTAACTCAAAACAACTATTCGGAAGAGTCATGGCGGGTCTTCACTGGACAATCTGTAAGACACAGCCTGCAAGACAAAATACAAGAGAAGAAGGTGTGTCATGCGCACATCAAAGGACAGAGAGAGAGAGAAAGAGAGAGAGAAAGAAAGGGAGAGAGAGAGAGAGAGAGTGAAAGGAAGAGAGGGAGAAGGAGAGAGAGAGTAACAGAGGAAGAGAGAGAGACAGTCAAAGGAAGAGAGGGAGAAGGAGAGAGAGAGTAACAGAGGAAGAGAGAGAGACAGTCAAAGGACGAGAGGGAGAAGGAGAGAGAGAGTAACAGAGGAAGAGAGAGAGACAGTCAAAGGAAGAGAGGGAGAGGGAGAGAGAGTGCCCACACTGCGGACCCAGGCCACACTGCACCTGCTGCCACCAGTGTGTCTCCAACCACGCACCGATAAACACCACAGTCCACCAGGTCCCTTATCTGAAACAGAGTCCAGATTCATGAATGGCAGAGTACAAATCATTGCACACGCCATCATCGCTTGGCTGCCCCTGCGCACACAGGCTGCTGCACCCCAGCCCCTCCCGCCGCCCAGCGATGTTTGCCCGCCCCTGCGCACCCAGGCCTCACTGCTCACCTTCCGCCACCAGCGTGTCTCCAAGAGGGCCCACCACATGCCGGTGCAAGCTCCAAGCCCGGGGTCCGCGACCTTGGCAGCCTCCACATCATGCAGCCCCGCCCCGTGGGCCACTAGGTCACATACGTGATTCTGGGTCTTGATTTCGCAATGGCAGAGATCATATCAGTGCACACGGCATCATCGCAGGCTGCACACCCGCTCAGCACTATAGGTGCCACTAACTCTGTGAACCGCGAGGCAACGCCACATGGCGGTAGGCCCCTGCTGCCCGCTGGCTCAGGCCTACACTGCGGTCCAGCAGGGCTCACACAAATCCTTACCAGTCCGGACCGCCAGGACGGCGCATCATCGCAGGCTGCACAACCGCTCAGCACCTAAGGTGCCCCTACCTCAGTACACCGAAAGTCACCATCCCATGGCCGTAGGTCCGTGCCGGCCGCAGTGTTTCCGGTGCCACCAACTCTGTGCAACGTAAGTCATGGACCCTTTCTGATTGAGTCTCGTGATATGCCAGGCGGACGCAGCCATGTCACCTCCGGCAGTGGGGAAGAACTGGGACACGTAGCGTCGTTGTCCCCCCCTTTATACGTAAGCCGAGTGGGCTGGCTCGGCGTACGCCAGGCCAGCGTAGGGGTGTGAACAATTATCCCTGGGCTCTGGGCATGGTTCATTTCTGGGCTGGACAGGAAACCAACTGATGCATGTGTCTCTGTTGCAGTGTCTGCGCCACACAGCCCGCAATCGACAATGTTGCAATGTTGCATGCACCCGGAGGGCGGCCGCGCACGAAGGGATTGTACAATGGGCGCAAGGCCGCTCGGGCTCTTGGCTCATGCATGCCAACTGTTGTGTGTGTATCGCTATTGGTGCACCATAAGCCTAAGGCCTAGCCTCAATTTCAGCGCGAAAGCCTCATCACAATTCCAGAATGCAAGCAGTAGTCAGACTAACATTAGGGATGAAAGCTCCTTTGTCTCAATACATGAGGCGGAAGGACACCTGCACCTCCGACCTTGGTCTTGCATGTGGCAGGCACCCCCTGAGAGAGATACCATAGCAGATGATGACGACTCCCACACTACGCACAGCGCTAATGAAAGACCAACGTATCCACACCCCACACACAGAAGTCCTTGCTCGAGGTACTCTTGCATGGAATGCCCTTGACACTTACGTACACAACAACCCATACTTCCAAACGTTGCACCCACATACGGCTCATTGCTCCGAGCTGTGGCATTTCATCCACATAACTGCCGCAGGTCAGAAGAGTGCCGGTTCTACGAGAGCCACCAACGCAATGGCAGAACATCCCGGGCACATGCGCAACCCCTGTCACGTGGAACTGTACCGTGCACGTATGCTGAATTTGTTGGGGGCACTGCCACTGGCAGTGTTGCGCATCAGTTACCGTCTGAGCTTCCGTCTTGCGTACGTCACCTGCGTCCAGCCCTGGTTCCACTGTCGATCATGCATATTCGAGTGGCCCATGGATGTCTGCCTATCCAACACAACGGTAGCTGAACTGGATTATGACTTGTGTGTGCGCCCCCTGTTGGCCCAGGACCAGGAGTGTAACCGTGATACCCGTTCATGGGATGCCTTGATATTTGGCGTATGTGCTGGCAGTTGGGCATGGGAGATTGCACAAGTCCTCGTGTGCAGTGACCACATCGAAGCGCTCCCCTATTGGGCTGTGTTGCGGATTGGTGAAACTGCATGGACGGAGCACATCTGTCCGGACCAGTTAATGGATTGGCTCGCCCTCGTGTTCGTTGAAGCCGACAACGACATACTCTTGGAACTGATTGGCCAGGACGCTGCGCTCGCATTCATGGACGAGTAACTACGTTCCTGCAGCCACAACTGCTTGTAACCCAGAGCACAGGTCCCAACACCTTGTTGCATCTTGGAGAAATGGTCACATATCCCACCACTACAGTGGACATGGCTACATTCGCCTGGACTCAGAATGCATGTGCGCGCACCTACGCGTGTTGACACACACCTGTGCAAGGTGTGGCAGTCCCATGGGTGGAGCTGCACAGCGTCGCTTGGCAAGGTACCTAAATCTGGCATACTGCTGGAGGGAGAGTACACACATGGCAATGTAGTACTACATGTGAATTGTTGGACCCTTTCACCCGCTCACTGTCAGCAGAGCAGACAGGCTGCGCAGTCCGGTGGTACAGCACTATGCAGATCCCATGGGCTGTGAGTCGTGTCCCCTGACACGGGGCAATGAGCATACGCCAAACATCACATGACTCGTCCAGCAAGGTAAGGTGGGCTGAGACCGTTGCCATCCGTAATGATTGGTGTTCAATTTTTGCCTCCCCATTTCTTGCACCTCCACATGTTCCCATGCTGCCGGTTAGTGTCTGAAGCATTGGTCTGCATGTTGTGGCCCTTGTCTTGCCCGTACTGACACGCACATGCTAATAAAGTCTACGCCACTTCACTAGTGTTCAACTGTGATGAGTGTTGATTAGAATGACAAATCGTGTGCCTCAATGAGCATTGTCCGTACACAGGGAGGGACTGACTGACGCATTTCACTTAGGGGTGAGTCCCTATTGCCAGCTCCACCTCTGTGAGCCAGACATTGTGGTTGGGATAGTTGCTGGTAGACCTGTGCTCTTACGTGTCTTCAGCAATGTGACTATGGTGTCCAACTTCTTGCCATGTGGATCAATGTGATCCATCAAAACAGGCTGTGTCCACACAGTTGAGTGTGAGTAGGTATGCGAAGAGATGTCCTGTTGTCACATGTGATGGGGGAAACTACTTTAGGCCTGCTACCGGATTAGACATTTTTACACACAGCCCCACTTAATACATGGACGTGGGGCTACGTTGGGGGGTTGCGAGATTGTTGTTTATGAGCAAAGAGGCCACAGCTAGTTTACGCCTTCACAGTCATCTAATTGGCCATGTGGGTCAGGGTCAAACATGCGCATTGATGTCATTTCCCAGGGTGTACCTTTTTGTGCAATCATTGTCCCTACATTCATCCATACTTTTATACTTAATTGGACATAGACATGACACATCTGTGTGATTTGGAATGTTTTATTCACATTCTGTGGAGTGTCGGAGCTGGAGCAGTACATGGCCATGCAAACCCCACATTACATGGTTGCCCAGTGGAGGGCCAACCAGAGTCCTTTGGGGAATGACAATTTAATCGGAAGAGGAAGAGTTCAGTCCGCAGCCTGATAGCTGTGTCATTGGTAACCAGTGCAGATATGGCAGTCCATGTCGGGGTCCAGGTGAATGTCGCAGAGTGTTTCGGGGGACAGTGGAAGGTGTTGTTCCCGGGCATGATGCAGAGGGCTGAACCAAGCAGGAACTGGCCATGTGGCGGGGATGTATGCTACAACCTCCTTTCTCACACAGAGTCATTGCCATCCACGTCTTAGCCCTCTGATATGTCTTCTGTGTCAGGTGTGTCAGGTGTGTGTGGTGGTGTTATGGCTGGATCACTGTGTGCCACTGACACATCAGGGGGCGGAGGTGGTATGGCTGCATCACTGTGTGCCACTGACACATCAGGGGGCGGAGATGTGTGTGTCGCAGTTCCTGCAGCAGTCATCTGGGACAGGCTCTGTGGCAGCATTGGCAAGATGAGGTTCTGCAGGGCATGGAAGATCCCAGCTACATCTGGCTGGTGTACAGCCGTGGCAGCCATCCTTCCAGCCTGCATCTGCTCCATATCCTTCATTGTCCTCCGCATCTGTGCCATCTCTGTGCTGTCATCGCTGGAGCCTGTCTGACTGGACAGTTCTTGTATCCGAGTAATGGATCCAGCGAGGTCAGCCAAGGATTGTTGTAGAGCATGGAACGGACTGTATGTGTCCGTTAGGGAGTGTAAGTGGTCCCTGATGGGACTCACACACCCACGTATGGCATCAAGTTTGGCTGCCATGAGGTCGAAACCCACCCGCACCTGTTCAGCCAGCCCCCTCTGGCAGGCTAACACACGGCGTTGGAATGCCATGTGGGGCATATTATCAAGAACGGCGTTAAAATTATCGCCGGTTTAGCGGCATAAAACTGCCGCTAAAGCGGCGATAATGGGCTTGATAATATGCCCTGGAGAATTCCAATAGATCCCATGTTCACACCAGAACATGGACTTCTATTGGAATTCTCAAGAGCATATTATCAAGCCCATTACCGCCGCTTTAGCGGCAGTTTTCTGCCGCTAAACCAGCGATAATTTTTAACGCCGTTCTTGATAATATGCCCCATGTGTCTTTCCGTGAGGTGCTGGGAGCCAGCCGTGGTGGTGGATGCTTCCTGCTGTGTGGGCTGTGCAGGGGGTGGGGTCACCTCGATGCAGCTGGGCTGGCCTGCGGGGCTGGCCTGCGGGGTGCGGAGGCTGTCCACGAGCCGTTGGAGTGTGTCGGAGCAGATGGCCAGGGGGTCCTCATCATCATCACTGAAGAGATGTCTGGTCTGCTCTGCAGGAGGTGTTGATTGTCCCTCTGCAATGTAAAGGGGAGATGCAGGTTAACAGTGTGTTCCATGTATGTTGACGCATTGTACATGTTTGCATACAGACTGCATGACAATGTACATTGTGACTGTTTTGGATGAGCTGGCTATTTGATGGGAGACAGTGGACATTTTGACTACATGACGGATGTGAGGTTGTACTCGTACATTATCATCACAGTTTCGTGCTATGCCAGATGTGATTGGCCAGTTGCTATGCACAAGCGGCACCAGTTGTGTCCTCTGTTCTGTAGTGCAAGTGTTGCACTTTGTACCACATTGTCGTCAATGTTGATGTGCTGTGATTGCTATGTGTGTGTGCTGCATTGTGGGAGAGTCACCCCTGCAGCTCTGCTTTAGCGGCCCCTTATCCCTTTGAGGCGTTGTGCCTTTGACTTGTGTGCTTTTAAGGTGCTGAGATGTGGGTGACTTGGGTCATTTGTGCTCTTGGACGGTTTTT
Source organism: Calotriton arnoldi (assembly GCA_963921515.1). Classification (NCBI taxonomy): domain Eukaryota; kingdom Metazoa; phylum Chordata; class Amphibia; order Caudata; family Salamandridae; genus Calotriton; species Calotriton arnoldi. The sequence continues at coordinate 1,770,726 of CAWUFW010000577.1, read as the reverse complement.
GTACTCTTGTGCATTGTTTGTCTGCAGATGTGTTGTTGACGTCAGGGGTTGTATGTGCACGTGGATGTGTCAGAGTGTGACCTGCTCCTTTGAGGATGTGATCCACACTGGGCCACCTCAGTGTCGTGTCGTGCACCATGTCATGTATTTTGACTGCAGCCATGCTATTGGTCATGCAGTGTCACTTGCATTGTCGGTGTGGCTCACAGAGCCGCTGCTTTGCTGGATTCAGCACATGTGCATCGGTAGGTTGTGAGATTGGTGATAGGGAGGGGGGCCCCTTTGTGCACATAGTGGACGGGGGCCTACTTGATGTTTCTATGTGTGCTGAAGTGTGGCAAGGGTATCAGGGACATGTTCCACAATCATTGTGGGTGTGCAGTGTGCTACACATAATTGTGCATGTGTGCCATTGTGCCCATCTCCCCCTGTCCCCCCAGTCCCTGGTAGTTACTCACCCTGTTGCTGTTGGGTCAGGTCATATCGAGTGTGTCCGGACCCCCAACTCCTTGCACCGTCTCCACACTGATGACTGTGGCCACCATTTCCTCCAGCTCATCCAGCTCCTCTTGTGGCGCAGGACTCCCACCTCCAGTCGCCGTTGCGAGACCCTGAATATAGATCGAAACAGTCTGCCAATAACAGAAATCCCGTATAAGGCCTGGTTGAACACCATGAGGCGGCAGGTCCGCTCCATTTCTTATGAAAAGGATCTAACTGCACTCCGACACAACACCTATACGAAGGCACTGGACGAATCTTACATCCTGGGGAAAGTCCAACCATACCTAATGGAAGCGTTAGGGGCCCAGGCCTGCAAGAAAATCCCATTTATGAGGCTAACGGCCCTTAGAACTTGGGACTTTAATCCTGCATGGGCACGAACAGTCGGAGCCGTTTCATGTCGCCTATGCAACTACCAACGGGAATCCTGGCTTCACTTACTGTGTTGTTGTCCAAAACTCATCAACGAACGACAGAGGCTGCTTCATCCCATTTTAAGAGCCCTTGGCATCAGAACTTGCAAGGAGGCATCAGATTGGTGCTTCTCGGAAACAAAAACACACCACCTTGCAAGAGCGGCAACATTTATTTACCAGATCGGTCAAGCTCTAGACGCTACAGAGTAAAAAAGGACTGTCCCTAAGCTCTCAAAATCAGAGTTATGTTATGTTATGTTATAATGCACTTATAACACGCACAGATACTCAAGAGTGTCCCGGCGCGGGAAGTGACCATAGCAGTGTGAAGCAGGGATTTAAATGGGCAGATTAAAAAGAAGGGTGTTTAATTGTTTTTTGAAGACCCGAGGGTCCTGAGTGTTCCGCAGTTCCACGGGAAGGGAGTTCCATGCTACCGCTGCTTTAACAGAGTGAGAGTGACCCCCCAGACGCATACTGCGAAAGCGGGGGACCACCGCCCGCCGATGTGTTGACAAATGCGCCAACAAATGGTTCCTGCAAAACAAAAATGGGCCCGCTATTCCAAGTGCTCTGTCTGGAACTCTGCCGCCTTAAAATCAAGCACCCGGATAGAAAGCTGAAAGGACCCTGCAACACAAGACTGACTGCTGGAACGAGGTTTTTATTTTCCCACAGGAGGCACCGGGAGGGGGTGGTAAGGGTGGGTGGGTAAGGGGGTGGCGTTCTAATTTTAGCTTTTTACTGTAATGATTTTAACTAATCGAACGGTTAAAAATCAATCAATCAATCAATCAGTCGCCGTTGCTGCCTTCCGGTTGGCAGCGAGTTTCTGCTTGGTTTGGCTATTGACATCATGCCAGCGCCTCTTGACCTCCTCCATTGACCTCCTCAAGACTCCGACTGCATTCACGTTGTTCACGATCGACTACCATATTTTCGTTTGTGTTGCCAAAGACGCAGTGGAGGTGACGAACAGTTGTTGGTAGTGTTCTATCACTTCCGTGACGATGATCCTGTTTTCCTGCGGACTGAACCCCGTCTTCCTCTTCCTCTTCCTCTTCTCCTTGCCCTTCCCCGACCCCCGTGTTCCTTGCTGGTCGTCTGTGGGGCTTGTGGGGTTCGCGTTGTCCTCTGAACTCGGTCCGGGTGCATCCATGGTGCTACGCAGTTTGAATTGTTTTGTTTGTGTTTTTCGGTGCTTTTATAGTGCATTTTCCCGCATGACGCGTGGGAATTGCAGGCCTGTCACTGGTTATCGCTGATTTTTGTTTCGCGATTTGGGGCATCGCACTTTTTTCGCGTTCGTGTTTCACATTGTTTCGGCGTCGCACTCATTTTAACGCGGTCATTTGGCGCGTTATCGTGAGACTATCGCATGGTGCCGCCGGGTTGAGAATGCAACGTTGACACAGTGTTATTTTCCCGTGATGGGCTGCGATGTGCAAAGTTGCGTTAAGCTAATTTTGCGTTGATTATCACACGTTCTTGAGAATATCCCCCAGATCACTCCCCTGCGGATGAGGAGCTGGATATCTACTTCCATTCTCTGTCACCCAAACAACAGCAGGTACAGGATCTCTCCTTTTTGGATGAGCCCATCTCACTTTCTGAGCTAAAATCAGCTCTTACGTCTTTACCAAAAGATAAAGCACCTGGTCCGGATGGTTTTTCGGTTGAATTCTATTCTTGTTTTTCACATCTTCTTCTCCCGCATTTACTTACTCTATACGAATATTTCTTTTCTCAGAAAGAAGCCCAGGGTACTTTCCTGGAGGCTATGATTTGTTTAATCCCCAAAAAAGATAAAGATCCTTCCTCATGTGCCAATTATCAACCATTTCTCTCAATAATTTAGATTATAAACTTTTTGCTAAGATTTTATCTATTAGGATCTCTCCTCTTATTACTGATATGGTTGGATTTGAACAAACTGGATTTATTAAAGGAAGGCACATGACCGATAACTCTAGACTTTTTTTTTGATATCTTGCACATGGCCTCCACTAGCTGCTGGCTGCTATATCCTTAGATGCCGAAAAGGCTTTTGATCGTGTCGATTGGGAATTTATGATGCGGGCTCTCAAGTGGCATGGGTTTAGTCCAACTTTCCTTAAATATATAGCTATATTATACTCTTCCCCGATGACTTCTGTTTTTTTTTAAATGGTATACAATCCTCATATTTCCCCCATTTACGAGGTACCAGACAGGGTAGTCCTTTGTCTTCTTTGCTTTTTGTTTTCACTTTAGAACCTTTTCTGCAAACATTACAAAATTCCTCTGAGTTTCATGGCTTCCAATGTAGAGATACTGAATTTAAATTCACTGCGTACGCTGATGATGTGATCCTTTATGTTTCTGATCCAGAATCATCCATACCGGTCTTTACTAACCTTTTATCATCTTATTCGAAATTATCTGGTTATAAGTTGAATTTTTCCAAATCAGAGGTTCTTCCCCTTAATAAATTTTGTTTGAAAGACATGTTTAAAGACACTAGATTTAAATGGTCTCCACAATTTATTAAATGTTTGGGAATCAAATATTCTACTTCCGTGGCCAAGACTATTCAGATTAATTTAGATGATGTTCAGCATAGAATTAGTCAAATGACTGAAAAATGGTCACCTCTATATTTGTCTTGGTGGGGCAGATTAGCCACGGTAAAGATGATGTTTTTGCCTGTCATTAATTTTTATTTGTCCATGCTACCTATCAAACTTCCCCAGAAATATTTTAAGCTGCTAAACAGTTTGATTTCTGGATTTTTATGGAATGGGAAAAAACAACGCATTTCCTTAGCATCTGGTTGTAAACCCAAAGAGTTGGGAGGTGTAGGTTTTCCTAATTTCCAGCAATATCATACTGGTTTTGCTTTAAAACAGGTTCTGCCCTGCATCAGGGATGCAGACTCTTTACCTAATAATATATGGAATAAATTGGAAAATTTGCTTATATCACCCTTTCCTTTTCCTTCCTTAACATACTTTCCCAATCCTCCTTGAGCATTTTCTGTTCCGACTATTAAATACTCTACTATGTTAGCTTCTCGTGTTCTTAGATGTTTCCCTTACCCGGTGCATGATTTTTTAGAATCTTCTATTTGGCATAATAAACTCATCAAAATTTCGAACCGTACTATCTGCTGGAAACAATGGGTAACTAAAGGCATAATTCAAGCTAAGCAATTAATGTGTGATATGACTCCTCTTTCTTTTCCCGAAATCCAATCTAAATTTGATCTCTCCTCCACTCATGCCATTAAATATGAATCCCTTAAAGGTGTTCTCCTACAAAATATTTCCAATCTGAATCAATCACAACCTTCCACTTGTTCTTCTTCTCCGGAGCCAATTGGATTGTCGTCTTCACTTAAGGCATCATATATATATAAATATTTGCACTATACTATACCTTCTCGTTCCAAATCTAAAATTGAGTTAATGTGGGAATCTGATTTTCAACATGTTTTTTCCTTAAAGGTCTGGGGTACGCTCTGGACCAAGATACACCATACCTCATGCAACGCCAGTACTACACAAACTCTTTTCTATTTTTATAATAGATTATATATCACCCCACTTTCTCTGCAAAAGAACAATCCAACTTTTTCAAATAAATGCTGGTCTTGCAACACTCAACCAGGCACTTATTTGCATATGTTTTTTCATTGTCCACCAATTGCAGCCTTTTGGGTTCAAGTTTGTAAAATGATTTCCACTATTTGCTCTATTACCTTTCCCTTTGATATTAAAAGTATTTTTTTGGGAAGCTCCTCACGTTCCTGGCCAACTCATTCAAAACTAGGTAAATTCGTGGATCTGTTACTTGCCATCGCTTTCCAAGTCATTGTATCCAATTGGAAGAATGCCAAAAATGTCACAGTTAATGGCTGGTGGAATCTGCTTTGTTCTCATCATAGACTTGATACTGCATCAGCGACTTCCACATTACAGATGCTCAACAAAGACCTCTTTTGGTCTCCACTCACTGGTTATTTAAACAAAACATACAAACCTTCCAAGGATTCCACAATGGTTTTTCAACCCCCATGATTGTTTTTTCTTTCCTTTGTCTGATAATATATACAGTTTATATACAATTGTTATTATATGTGATAAGTAATTATATGACATGAAATTAATAGACGCAATAAATTTTTATCGGACGTAAATTTTATTTATGATATACTCTCAGATTATGTAATGCATATCTTAATACATATATTTTTCTCTTCTTTCTTTCTTTTCTTCCCTTTTCTTCTTTTTTCTTTCTTCTTTTTTCTGTTCTTTTTCTTTCTTTCTTTCTTTCTTCTCTTTCCCTTTTTTCTTTTTAATTATAAAATATAAAAATGCAATCTATGAGTACAGAACATTGATATTATTTCAATAAGTTTATTGTACAATATATTTCCCTTTACATTTAACGTTATTTATTGTATGTACTCTCTTTGTATTACTCTATTCATGTATTACTTTTATGATCAACAAACGATATTTCTGTACATTTGTATTACATTCCAATAAAGCTTTATTAAACTAAAAAAAAAAAAATGGAATGGTCCACCGTATCAAAGGCAACTAATAGGTCCAGCATGATGAATGCAGCTATATCACCTTCATCCTGTACATGAAGCATTTCATACATTGCCATTAATAGAGTTGACTCAGATTTGCAGTCAGGCCGAAAGCCTCCTTCCTTTGATGTGATATTTTGGAATCTTTTAACTATTTGGAGATTTGTGCAAAGTTGCTCCAGAATTTTGGTTATGACATGAAGAAGCGTGATTGGTCTGTAATCAGCAGGGCCGTTGGTGTTAACGCTACGTTTTAAGGGGGTCTTTCTTCTTCACATTGCCTTTGTTACCACTATTTTAAATGTGTTTAACCTCTATTTAATGGGCAAGACCCCTTCCTGTTTTAGCCATATAACATGTAGAATTGTGTCTCCAAATATTTGACAAATCTCAATATTACATCAATGTAAAAAATTTAAGGTAAAGTACTGATGAGAAAAAAGATAGAACAATTCAGCTATCTTTCACAGGCACATAGTTTTAATCTATATAGAGTGCCAGTATACGTATAATCATGTAAAATTATTTAGGGCCTCATTTACAACCGGCCTGAGTCACTGTTGCGTCTAAAAGTTTGACCCGCCAGTGGTGCAGACCATACTCCATATTTAAAAGTAGATGCATGTGGCCAAATGTGTAATTTTTTGTAGGCCTGCGTTGGAATATGCCTGTGCTAGAATCGCCTGCGCCACGCAGAAGATAATATATGCAAGGAAGGCGGTCTCACCTAAAATCCACAGCAAAATTGACGCAGTGATATTTATGGGTTTTCCTAAAAGTGACCCATTGTTGGCAAGCAGCACACTGAGCTTGAAATGCATCAACATTCTTGCACATCCATAACCCAGGCATAGGAAATGGCTCATTTGCTGTGTCATATGAAGACAATGAACACAAAACAGTTTGGCAAGCTAAACTACGCCATTGAGGTGCTCATTTTGCAGCTGTAAATTGCAAGGAAACGACCACTCCCCCACACCCGACCCCTTACTACAACCCCCCACCCCACCCCCAACCACGTAGTCTGCGCAGGAGAAGGGAGCACGTTTATTGGCAGCAGACTTCCATCATTGATCTGAGGGAGGATGAAATAATCGCATACTACTGACTCAGGAGGGAGTCCATAGTAGAAGTGCTACACCAGATAGCGCCAAGGCTCCAGACACCAACTGCCAGGTCCAAAACCATCCCTCCTCAGGCCAAGCTCATGGCTGTCTCCACATGCTGGCATCTGGGTCATTCCAAATTACAGCAGCCAGTGTGGCAGGAATCTCCCAGTCATCTTTCTTGGCCTTCCTGCCTTCTGTCCTGGATGCCATCATCCGCCTAACACCACAGTGCCTCCTTCTCCATTTCACAACAGCTGCAGCAAGGTTTCTATGCCATCGCTGGTTTCTCACATGTGCTGGGTGCCATGGACTGCACACATGTGCAACTGGTTCCCCCTGCAGCAATATCCCATCCATACAAGAACCGGAAGTATAGGTACTCCATCAATGTCCAGGCCATCGTTGACCATCGGGGGATTTTCACCAATGTGCTGGTCAAATACCTCAGGAGTGTGCATGGCGCATACATCTTCAGGCACTCCATCATCAACGACCACTTCCAGAATGGCAGATATGAGAATAGCCTACTTCTAGGTAAGCAAATCTCAAGTACCTAACAGACCTACTAACAGTTAAAAGTATATGACATACTACCCATCTCTGTGTCTGTTGACATAGATAGGGCCATATGTATGAGGTGTGTGCCTCATACATGCACCATGCATCATGGTACATGTGTAATGCAAACCCTTAAGTTACATGTCAAGACACGCAAAGTTACTTTGTCTGCCTGTGAATGGCATAAAGCTACAGAGCAATGCATTATTGGCCAAAATGCAGTGTAGCATCACTGTGTGCAAGGGAGGTGTTACATGGGCGTTGTGGGGTGTCTCCATGCCACTCCCATGGGTCATGAGGCATGTCATGTATCCCACCCCTGTAAAACTGCAAAATGTGACAAATCAATTGTTCTCCCCAGGTGATCTGTAATGATCAATAAGAACTGAAGTCATCCAAGTCACTCTAATTTCTTATGTGTGCAGCATTCTGTGGCACACATACTGTAGGAAGGTAAGATCTTTCTGCATGTGTACCCCCACTTTTTGCCTGGTGCTAAGCTGGTTTTCGACTGAGATCCTGCTAATCAGGACCCCAGTCTATCTGCTGTCTCCTTAAACTGTTATGCTATGTACTTTGGTACACTCCAGATTGGATACTGGGGTACCCTTGTCAGTCCCTAGTATATGGTATCCATCTACCCAGGGCATAGGTACCCCAGAGGCCTCCCAAGGGCTGAAGCATGTATTATGCCACCCATGAGAGGACATGAAAAATGGAACCTACAGGCCTGCCATTGCAGCCTGTGTAAGTTGGTGCATGCACCACTTACTTAAGATATTGGTTTACTATATCTAAAGGTCACTGCACTTAAAGCCTATAAGTCACCCCTATAGCAGGCCTTAACATTCCTGAAGGCAGGGTGCTTGGTTCTAAGTGAGAGGGTGCCACTGCATGAGCAGGACACCCCTGCAGCCTACGGATTCCATTCTCCCGGGTTGTCAGTGAGGCAGCCATTTACGACATATAGAGTGGCATTATGTGACTGCATGATGACCAACTCTAAAACGGCTGAAACTAACCCTATCGTGTTTGGTGTCAAACATGTTGGAATCATTTCCTCACACCGGTAACCGCTGTGGGAGGTATGATTCCACCCCTCAGAAGCGAGCTTCGTTGGGTCCCTGGTGTTCCCGGTACCAGCCTTCTCGTCCCGGGGCAGCACAAAATGGTTGCTGCCGACCAGAGACACATTTTTGCCCTCCTGCTGCTGAGCCAAGCTCGGGCAGGGGAAGGCAGAACAATAGGCATCCTGTCACAGGGATGTGTGACCACCTCCCAGATAGGATTTAGTGTATTAGGGCTGGGTGGGTGAGCCTGCCAGCGACCGAAAGTCTGCATGAGGGGCACATTTGGTGTCCCTGTGCATAGTCCCAGTCAAACCAGTCCTGGGAGCCGTTGGCTCATGCTCTGGTGCAAAACTGGACAAAGCACATGGGAGTAACCTCCCCACTGTCCAGACCCTCCCCTGGGAGGGTCCCCTGAATCTGTCCAACCCTCTCCCGTGGGTACAAAAGGGCTTACCTGGCTGTAGGACCCTAGATTCAATGTGGACAAGATTCTGAACCAGAAACCACTGAACTTCGACCGTCTGGACACTCTGGACTTCGCTGGACTTTGTTTGGGCCCGACTTTGTCTCCCTCTCAGTCTGAAGCATTGTCTGTGGCCGTGCACCATACAGGATCCATGCAGGACCAGTAGAGCATCAAGGACAACCAAAGATATCTCCCTTGGAGTGAAGGAGTCACTCCCCTGCATTCACAGGCACCGCAACACTGCTGTCTGGTCTGCTGACCCTGAGCTCCTACAGATTCCAAAGGCTTCAGCAACACAGGAGGTATGTTTCTATATCCCTCAAGGTTTTAGCTGCCCTCTCACCAAGTTTGAGGTCAGAATCCCTCGTGGGGGCTGCAATACCCGAACCCCTGTGCACTGTGTACATTTGCAAGTGCATATGCTTGTTGGCGTTTCTTGAACAAGTGCATTGGGCTCCGAGTAGTCCTAACCTCTGGCACCATTTCCTACCAAGAACTCAGGCCTCCTTGCACCGAGTGCTCCGTGGGCTGCTGTTTGGTGAAATTGCTTGAGGTCCCCTCGCAACTCATGTGCCTCCAGCCTGTGGGTCCACTTGAGGGTCAACTTTGCTTTTATTGGTTGCTCCAGGCCTGCCCTGACTCCTCTTGCTGTGGTGAGTCTCCTGGACCTTGCTGGTCCGAACCGTATCCCTCCTTGACCTTCTGTGTGGGTTGCCGTTGCCAAGGCTTGTTGGTGCTCCAGCCAGACACCGACCCCTCAGTACTCGACATCCTTTGTGGGACAGCTCGTATCCAGCTCCTGGTTGTCCTCGACATCTCCAGGTCCCCGTAGCTGCAGAGTCAAGAACTCCATCAACCCACCTGAAGCACTCGACATCGGTGGGCATTCGTCTACCGAGCCCCTGGTCACTCCTGAGTGACCCAGACTCTGTCACCGCTGTTTTCAGGTACTCTTTGACAAAAATCCACTTTTGGATTCCAACTGTCACTTTTCTTCCTTCCAGCAGCGGCTCTTCTTCGAAGTCCTCCATTGGGTTCGACGGCGGTTTCCGACGCCACTTCAGGCCTATGCACCCGGCTTCCCTGGGATAGGTAACTCGGATACCTCGGTATCCACAGGTGGGGTGGCTCTCCAACCTCCTAATTTCCACGGGGTTTCTTTGAAGTCCACTGGGAAGGGTCCTTAAACTCTAAAACCTCAACTGCGACTTTCCCATAGAATTGTACGGGATCCCACACTGCACCCGTCCTCCGTGGGGTCCCTACTTACTCACCTTGGGTGGTTCCTTGGGGTCCCAGCGATTCTACGTCCTCTCGATACTGTCTTGACTCGAGTCGTGGTTCTTATACCACTATTTTAGTGTATGGTTTGGTCCCCCCTAGGGCCCACTGTGTATCAGTGCAATTTACTGTCATTTCTGTGCTTAAGTATTGTGTGCTTTGTGATTATCTCCATGTAGGAGATACTGTGTCGTACTAGATAGTGTTATAATAATAAATACATATTTTATAACTACTGGTTGTTCTCCTTTAATTTAACCAATACTATAAGGTTGCATTCTGGTAAAACAAGCTGCTTAACATTCCTTCAAGACTAAGCCTGAAGGCTGCTCTCCACAGCTACCACTTGGATAGCTTTCTAAGGTTATCTTTGACCTCTTAAATCACTATAAGGGTTGTTTGGACTGGTGCAAGGAGCCCACTTTAATTAGTGGACAGCATATACCAGGCCAACTTCTCACTCATACATAGAGGATCAGGCCTCTGAGGAAGGTGGACCCTCATGCACGAACACTATCCTGCATGTAATGCAGGCCCCTGAGCATCTGTGGTGCAAGTGTATGTGTTTCTGCAATGCAGCACATTGTGTGCGAATGGAGGCTGAAATTTCCGGAAAGTGCCATATGGCCTAAATACTGTGCACTACTGCCCTTACTCAGTGATGTAGTGCAGTGCAGAAAGGTTCCTTGCTGCACTGCACAGTGCCACACTCCAAAATATCTATGTCCATTTGTCATGTGCACATAGTGGGAACAATGCACTGCAACGTATATACAATGATATGCCACATTGACATGCACTTACTAATCTGTCAATGGCAGTAGTGACACAACATCACTGAGCTGCAATATGTCAGTTTACTCTGTGTGGATGGATTGAACCACATCAACTGCACTCGCTAACAAATATAAACTTTAATCATGTGGAATGACAAGTCAATTATGAGTACACACGCAACACCACAGAAAAGTCTGGGCTGAATGTCTCCTCAATGGTGTACTAACTCTTCGTATCAGTCACAGGTTAACAAGCTCAGTGGGATGAGAACAAGTGCTGTGGAAATCAGAAAGTGTGTTACACATGGCAGTATACTTGCATGTTGACCAAAGTTACAGGAGCAACACAGGAAGAAGTAGATGGAAACACAAGGTGTGGCATGGCATGTCAGCGTAGGACCCAGAAATGTCCCTACCTCAATCTTGGTTAACATTGTGACACCAACAGTACCAAACACACATAGGTCCCAACAAAACTGACTATCTATGTCCCCAAATACACATAGGCAGACAGAGGCATTGATGAATGTCAGTAATGTGACGGTTCACCTGTTCTGTGTACAGAAGCCCAAATGAAAAGCATATGAATCCAGCAATGTGCAACTCATAAAGTCTAACACAACGATGCCAAATTGTCATACATCAGGCATTATAATAGAATAATATCCAACCTGGACAAGGCACTACATTGTACCCAGGATACCAATCTCATAAATCATTGGCCACAGCAATGAGGATAAAATAAAGGCATACAACTACACGATCCCCTACAAGTTACACTCCTACACATGCATGTGAAATAAATGTATACTGTCTACTTATGTAGTCCATAGCTCCTTGTAAAAACATCAGTGTGTCCCACATGAACAGGGCCCACATTGCAATACATATGTGTAAAGCGAAGTGCACCATGACAGCATCTCTGCCCAAAACAATAGTGGAAGGCTGACAATGAATAGCATTACAATTCATGTGACATGTGTGAACCGCACCACATGTATGAGTCCAATTCACATGGTCAAGTAAGTGTACTATGAAACTGTGCCTATGTCATGTAGGCCACCAACATCTGTGGTTTACCATGGACATATGAATGTGTGAGTGTAATACATGTTGGCTATGTCACAAGCTACCTTGGAAAGACCAACTAGCCAATTATCTGATCAACAATCTGTCAGTTCACACATGTAGTGAGAACACATAACATAGAATGGTTAAGACCATCTCTAAATAGCCATCGCAGACAGCTACTGGATTAACATTAAAGTCAGAATGTAGAAGTGTACAAATTATCAGCCCATGCTCAGAATTTGCCATTACACAGAGTAATGGAAGAGACATATGTAAACCTATTACCAACTGCATGACAAACACATATTGTGATATACCGTAAGAAATGTGCAAGACTAATTCACTACACATAACACACATGCACAGGAATTAATCTGTAACAGTGAGCACAAGCATTGACGGTTGTCCATTTTTTAGGTCGGGCCTAGGCAGCGCGCATGCGCTGTCTGCAAGACCTGATGTAGCTAGAGTATGGGATTGAGGCACGCCCGTCGATTGCCATTCGTACTTTGTTTTGTCATTTACGAATGCTGCTTTTTGATTAGTGCATTGCTTTTAATTGTCCCACCTTCAGGTGCCTGGTTTACGCCCAGGCGATTTCACTCATTGTTTCCTCCGGTCGGCCATCTCAACGAGTTCACGGTTTCCCCTGGTCCTTGCTCTATTGCTTATGGTTAGCAGATGGCTCAAAGGACACAGGGGCATATTCTCAAGGACTTATCGCCGATTTATCGGCACTTTAGCGCCGCAAAAGTGGCAATAGATTTATCGCTGTATTCTCAAGCTGGTGCAAACTGCCGATATCGCCAGTTTACCAGCGATAGCTGCCGCAAAAAACATTGCCACGGATGAGTGCGACAACTAACGCTAATGATATGCAGAGTAGGCGTTCCCGTGCAAAAACACACGAAAACACCACTTCGCGAGATTCTCAACGACCAGTCAGATCTGCGATGCGAACCAAGAACAGGCGATAAGGCGCGTTAGCAGCAGGGATTTAACACCTGCCTTTTGCTGGTGTTAAGCAGGATGACTACCTGCAGTATGAAAGGGAGCCCAGCCCAGAGTCACATCTGAAGACCAACAGATGCCATGGAGATACTGATCATGCAGCTCGGAGAACTAAGAGGGCCACAACACCCACCGCCACCACTCCCAGGCCGCCCCCCCGGACCACCCCCCCCGGATTATCACCTAGGCAGTGCAGGACAGAGGATGACCGTAAAACGCACCAGCCCCAGAGACTCAACGCCAGAGGAAGCCATTGGCCAACACCGGCTCAAAAGGACAACCATCCTCCGCAACCTGACCCACATTGCCCACAGGCTGACGGTACCAACACAGCGGACAACCTACATCCCCCGCAGACAAAGCTGCTGGCTGTGCTGCACCTGTTGGCCCCTGGTACCTTCCAACCAACAACTGCCGGAGTCGGAGGAGTCTCACAGCCAGCCCCATCAAACTCCCTCACACATGTCATGGATGCATGTCCACAAAAGCAACGGCGGGCCCCTGTATCCGCACCACACGATAGTTCCAATTCGTAGTGTACCTGCGCAACCAACCCCAACGCCAGCCGTGCTAGACGCCTCCGTGCCCCAGACCCAAGATCGTAGTAACCGAAATGTGGGTGCGCCAGGTCATGAAGTCCAGTAGTCAACAGTAGTGTAAAAACAGAACTTTATTACAAATACACAAACAAACAAAACAAAAAGCTCAGCCAACGCGTTCCATTCCCAACGGGGAACTTCAACATCGCAACGTGTTTTCAGAAACCTGTGGGAGAAATGGTGACAATGGTCAAACTTCTGTATAGTCACATACCTAATCTGGTACAGTGTACTGCCTTTGTACTGCACTTGGACAAACCGGAATGCTCACAGGCATGAGAAGACAGTAACAGAAGTTTGTGTGGCCGTAACCGTCGTAGGAATGAAGAGGAAGGTAACGACCACACGAACTGCTGTTACAGTCACATCATGCAGGACTCATCATACCTGAAAGCATCATGGTGTGTGTCAGCTCGATACCCCTGCCCCTCACTCCCCCCACACTGCACAGGAACATCTTGAGACCATGCAAGGGAACTACGCCATAGCTGGCGTCACGCACGTGTTGGGGGCAATTCACAGCACACGTGTAAGACTTGTGCCCCCTGCCGACACTGCACACAATCACCGCAACAGCAACCACACGCATGCCATCACTTTGCATACAAAAGTGGACCACCGTGGCCAGTCCACCAATGTCGTCGCAAACTCCCCAGGCAGTGTGCGATTCCCACATGTCCGCAAGTCCGCCACCAACCAGCGCTTTAAGGATGGCCCCCATGGAAATGCACTGCCCATCGGCAAGTACCAACTGAACACACCACACACCTCAACTCCACAATCCCCCAACTCACAACTGTGGGAATGCACACGTCACAAATCCACTACCAAAGTGACTACTGCGTGTGTCTCAGTCTCCGCCACAACCTGTCCATAGGCCTACACACACGTGGCCGACCACCTTCAATGGGCACATTCACACTGGAGACGAGGTGGCTACGTCCCAAACCAACCCGCGCACATCACGATCATCGCATGCAGGGTCGTGTCTGCAAGGGCGGCACCCCCCACCCAGCCACGAGTCCGCCGCCGTGACCAGTGGTGCCTGCGCGATCCTGTGTGCCTGCTGCACCCCAGCCCTGGTCCCCAGACCGGTCCTCCGCCCAGCGATGACTGGCCGCCCCTGTGCACCCAGGCCTCAATGCTCACCTGCCGCCACCGGCGTGTCTCCAAGAGGGCCCACCACATGCCGGTGCATGCTCCTCAGCCGATCGCTGGATTCCGCGCCACAGGCCCCCAGCGCACCCTGCGGCACCACACCGCGGAGTCATGTGTGTGCTGACTGCTGCCTTCGGCGTGCACTACGGTCCAGCAGGACTCACAATTCAAATCGAACCACGATTAGCAGGACGGCTCATCGAGGCCTACGCATCATCGCAGGCTGCACACCCGCTCAGCTCTTCAGGTGCCACTAACCCTGTGCAACGCAAGTCATCGTCCCATGGCGGTAGGCCCGTGCCGGCCGCAGTGCATCGCGTGCCACCAACTCAGTGCACCGCAAGTCATCGTCCCGTGGCGGTAGGCCCGTGCCGGCCGCAGTGCATCGGGTGCCACTAACCCAGTGCGCCACAAGTCATGGACCCTTTATGATTGAGTCTCGTGGTGCAGACGCCATCATGTCATCTCCGGCAGTGGGGAATGTGATGTGCTAGGCCCCTTTTATTGGCAGGGTCACATGTCCTGTGACGCCTGTGCTGGATGGGTGTGGTGTGGGTGTTAACCAGCCCTCAGGGAGTGGCTGTGGCATGCTGACAACTGGACCAGGGATCAGCAGATCACTAGAGGGAAGACCTGGGACATGTAGCTTTGTCCCCCCCCCTCTGAGCGTAAGCTGAGTGGACTGGCCTGGCGTATGGCAGGCCAGCGTAGGGGTGGGAACAATGAGCCCAGGGCTCTGGGCGTGCTTCAGTTCTGGGCTGGACAAGGAAGTAACTGATGCTTGTGTCTCTGTTGTAGTGTCTACGCCACCCGGACTGCAATCGGCAATGTTGCACCCTGTGACTCAAGTCCCACGACATGAGCAACATGGACGTAAGGGGGAATCACTGACCCTACATTCATCCATACTCTCATGCTTGAATGATCAAAGACATGAATCATCTGTGCGATTCTGAATGTTTAATTCACATCCAGTGGAGTGTTGCAGCTGGAGCAGTACAGGGCCATGCAAACCCCACTTCACATTATTGGCCCGTGGAGGGCCAGCCAGAGTCCTTCAGGGAATGACAAGTACATCGGAAGAGGAAGAGTTCAGTCCGCAGTCTGATCGCTGTGTCATTGGTAACCAAATAGAAAATGGCAGTCCATGTCGAAGTCCAAGGTGAGTGTCGTAGAGTGTATCGGGGGACAGTGGAAGGTGATGATGCAAAGGGCAGAACCAAGCAGAAACAGGCCATATGGCGGAGATGAATGCTTCTGCCTCCTCCTTACCAGTAAGGTTGATTAACCCGCATCTTCGTCCTCTGATGTCACATGTGCCTCACACGTGGGTGGTGGTGGAATGTCGGCCGCACTGTGTTCTACTGACACATTGGGGGCCGGAGGTGGATTGCCTGCCACACTGTGTGCCACTGACACATCGGGGGCCAGAGGTGGATTGCCTGCTGCACTGTGAGGCACTGACACATCAGGGGGCGGAGATGTGGATGTAGAAGCAGCAGCAGCATTCATCTGCGCAAGGCCTTGAGGCAGCAATGCCATGACGATGTGCTGCAGGGCATGGAAGGTCCTAGCCACATCTTGCTGGTGTGCAGCCGTGGCAGCCATTCTTTCCGCCGTCATCCGCTCCATGTTCTCCATGAGCCCCCACATCTGTCCCAACTCCCGGCTGACATCGCTGAAGCCACTCTGACTGGACAGTTGTTCTTGTCTCAGTATCATGACTCCAGCGATGTCAGCCATGGATCGTTGGAGAGCATGGAGCGGACTGTGGGTGTCCGTTAGGGACTGAAAGTGGTCCCTGATGGGAATCAGACACCCATGTATGGCATCAAGTTTGGCTGCCATGAGGTCGAACCTCACCCGCACCTGATCAGCCATCTTCTCCTGGACCTCTAACACACGGCGTTGGAAGGCCATGTGTTGTTCGTGGGGGTCCTGGGAGACAGCCGGGGTGGTAGGTGCTTCCTGCTGTGTGGTCTGTGCAGGGGGTGGGGTCTCCTCGATGCAGCTGGGCTGCCCTTCTCCTGGAGGTGGGGTGCCGAAGCTGTCAATGAGGGTTTGGAGGGCTTCGGTGTCGATGTTGGGGATGTCCTCATCGTCATCAGTGAAGAGTTGTTGGGGCTGCTCTGCAGGAGGTGTTGATGCTCCCTCTGCAATGTGAAGGGGAGATGCAGTATTACATTGTGTTCACATGTATGTTGTCGCATTGTACAAGTTCACATGCACACTGCATGACAATGTACATTGTGACTGTTTAGGAGGAGCTGCCTATTTGGTGCGGGACAGTGGACATTTCGTCAACATCACGGATATGTGTTTGTACTTGTACACTGACATCTCACATTTTGCTGCTATGCCAAATGTGATTGGCCAGTTTCTACACACAAGCCGCACCTGTTTTGTCCTCTGTCCTGTTGTAAACGTGTTGCAGTTTGTACCACATTGTTGTCAATGCTGATGTGCTCTGAATGTCATGTGTGTGTGCTGCATTTTGGGAGAGTCGCCCCTGCAGCTCTGATTTTGCTGCCCCTTGTCCCTTTCAGGCGGTGTGCCTTTGACTTCTGTGCTTATACAGTACTGAGATGTTGCAGACTTGGGTGAATTTGGGTCTTGGTGGGAGTTGGGACTCTGGGGCATGGTTTTTCTGCAGATGTGTTGTTAACGTCAGGGGTTGTTTGTGCAGGTGGATTTGTCAGAGTGTGACCTGCTCCTTTACGGATGTGGTCCACACTCAGCCACCTCAGTGTGGTGGCGTGCACCATGTCATGATGATCGGACTGCAGCCATGCTAATCGTCATGCAGTGTCACTTGCATTGTCAGTGTGGCTCACGGACCTGCAGCTTTGCTGGGTTCAGCACATGTGCATAGGTTGGTTGTGAGATAAGTGATGTGTGGGCGGGCCTCCTCTGGGCACATAGTCGACGGGGGCCTACGTGCTGTTTCTATGTGTGCTGCAGTGTGCCAAGGGGATCAGGGACATGATCCAGAGTCATTGTGGGTGTGCACTGTGCTCCGCTTGATTGTGCATGTGTGCCATTGTGCCCATCTCCCCCCATCCCCCCAGTCCCTGGTCGTTACTCACCCTGTTGCTGTTGTGTCAGGTCATGTTGAGCAGTGTCCGGTCCCCCAACTCCTGCCACCGTCTCCCCACTGATGACTGTGGACACCATTTCCTCCATCTCATCCAGCTCTTCCTGTGGCGCTGGACTCCCACCTCCAGTCTGCATTGCTGCCTTCTGGTTGTTGGCGAGTTTCTGCTTGGTCTTGCGCTTCACATCATTCCAGCGCCTCTTGAGCTCTTCCATTGTCCTCCTCAGCACTCCGACTGCATTCACCTTGTCCAGGATGGACTGCCATGTTGCATTTTTTGTTGCCAATGACACAGTGGAGGTGACGAACAGTTGTTGATGGTGTTCTATCATCTCCGTGATCAGGATCCTGTTTTCCTGCGGACTGAACCGCATCTTCCTCTTCTTCTTGTCCTTGTCCTTCCCTGTCCCCGAGGTCCCAGGCTGCTCCTCCGGGGGGCTTGTGGGGTTCTGGCCGTCCTCTGCACCTGCTCTGGCTGCCTCCATTGTGCTTCGCTGTAGTTTGGTTTTTGTTTGTGGTTTTTTTTTCTGCTTTTGTAGTGATTTTTCCCACCTGACGTGTGTGATTTGCAGGCCTGGCGCTGCTTTCCGCTGATTGTCTTATCGCGGTTGGGCCCATCGCAACTTTTTTCGCGTTCGGGTTTGGATTTTCATCGCCGTCCTGGTAATGTTATCGCAGACATTTGACGCGTTATCGGGAGACTATCGCATGTTACCGCCGTGTTGAAAATACGACGTTAACACAGAGTTATTTTCCCGCGATAGACGGCGATATGAAAACTTGCGTTAACCTATTTTGGCGATGTTTATTGCACGTTCTTGAGAATATCCCCCACAGTGTTTACAAATGCACGAAGGTTTGGATTGTTTTTGTGCCTCTGCTCCGGTATCCTCAATTGATGTTTTACAACCCATGTTCACTCCATAGGTCACCGCTGCTGTTATTAGTTACGATTTTTTTGTGTTTGCAGTCGTCGCTCAAAAGGAGATGCCGGTTATGACGCCCTCCACCCATCCCCCACCCCGTTTTAGCGCAATATATTGGCAACTCCTAAACTTGCAGGCAGTGTGAACATTGGAGCTGCGTAGCCAGGAGCTCGGAGGAGGGCATGTGGGGAATAACTGAAGCTCGCTCTACAGGGCAGGGGGCGCACTTACCTGCCATGGTCACTGCCCGCCTCGGTGCGACACGTGCACCGGCAGACCCGTAGCCTGCTGTTGGCAGTGCCTCGCCTGACAGTGCTGCTGTTCACCTTCCCTCAGTGGCGCTGCTTAGACTCCGGCTGCAGTGTGCGCTGTCCGATCCAATACCTTACTGTCCTGGCTGCCTTATGCAGTCAGCTACCCCCTTGCATCCCTCACCGCCCACGTGGCGTTAGAGTCCTAGGTGTTGCTACCCCGACCGGTGGCAATAACCAGGGCTGCGCAGAAAGCAGACATCTTCATGGGCTGCTGTTGTACACATACACGGGCTGTGCTAACGCTGTTCACCATTGCTCTGTCACATAACTCCTTGTTTGTGAAGCGAGGGAATGTCCTGAAATGTAACCCTTGCCCGTGAGTACAATTAAAACTGAAGAAGCTTTTGGGGTAAAATCAGAGTGTGTCCTGCCATCGTCCGATGTTCTTACACTTATTCAGCACCCCAACTAGTTTGCCCCTCAGTTAAAGATGTAATTACTGTGAAAACATGTTGAAAAAGCGCAAGACATTAACAGCTGTGGAAGTTCCCTTTTTGATGGCTCGACGAACTGAGAAGGATCAGCTGACAGACCATTTAGATTGATTGTTTTAAGTTTTTTCGCACGTGAAATGATTTGGTTGACATTATTATATGTACAGATTCATTCACAATTTATATTCATTGTGTCATAATTGTATTCATTGCTTTATTGATTAATATTTAATTCTCGTTTATTTTTGACATGATCATTCGCTGCTCGCACCGTTAAAAACGTGGTGTAGTTACGCTTTGTCAATATCTGGTCACAGCATGTATAATGTAGTCGAAGTGCTTCGTTTATTTTCATCACATATGGGGGACAAATGACGCGTTTTTACATTGCCTAGCCAGCACCGTTTAAAAGCGCATCTCACGTTTGTTTGGAACTAATTGAATTTGACCAATAGACAGAGGAGTTTCGTGTTATCTGGCCTCGTGAGTAAATTGTTTGCAACTCTGCTTGGAGGAATGTTTACCCAAGCTTCAGTGAAATGTATTTATTTATTAGGAGTTTTGTAAATCGCTGCCATTACCTATACCATTTCAGAGCATTGACAATAAAACAAGATTATCTAGAAGGTATCCCTATCTAGAAAGTCCCAGTGTGTTACGTAAAAGCCCGGTATTAGAAATACTTTACCATAACATTGAGTCATCTAGTAGCCCAATATGGTGTCACCCCAGAAAACAAATCACATACCTTGATACCCCTCAACATGGTGGTGGGAAGTGAAAGGAGCTATTAGGCAGATAACCAGGTCTTCCTGAAGCTGGTATGATGCCCTTTGCACAGTGTTTGCCCTCGTCTATATTTTTCCACTGTCTCTTATGTTGCTTATTTCATACTCTTTTTCCCACAACAGACTGATCTGCCACACAACTGTGCTGTGTCAATGTGCTAATTCATGGATTTGCTCTTGTATTTTGTTTTATTTATGTATTTGTTTAGTAAACTGCTAGCTCTTAACATACTGCCCCTTTGTCAAGCTGACTGCCAGTGAAAGCAATAGTCTGTATTGATCCCATATCCCCATCCTTTCTGGAACAACCATAGACCTTGTAGGGATTGCACTGCCGAGACTTAAAAGTCAGTTATAGGAGGAATCAAAACTTGACAAACATACCTTGGTTGCAGCAGAGTTCTTTGCATGAATAGGAAGTTAGGGAACCGATTCAAGAATGTGTACAATCAGGACACGTTTTTCCTACGTAATAGCATGCTTTATAAACTAATTTAATTCACTCCACTCACTCATCAGGCAGGGAGGGAAAATGTTGCGTCTTGGCTGTTTGGAACTGCAAGAACTTTTGGAAATGAGAACCTGAATAACGACCGAAGTGGCACTTTGAAAAGATGTTGTCTTTAGCTCTTTTCTGAACTGCATGCATCGTCTGGAGAGCCTAATATGCAGTGGCATATTGTTCTCAATTCTTAACGCATGCTTGCTGCTGTATTTTTTTGTTTTCTTTGAGTTTTTTTCTCGGTATTTCTCAATTAGCAGTATGGCGATGCCCTGACTCATTCTGCTTGCCCCTGGAGATGTTCAGCTTTTGAAAACAGGTTGTGTGAGATGCTATTCTTTGCTACTTTGAAGGTAATGCAGAAGGTCATCAGAATGCTTTAGTCTTGTACCAGCATCCATTTTGAAATGCAGCACAGTCTGAGAGATGCAAATGTATTTGTTCAGTATTTTAGGAGACTTGTTGCGTCAACGCGGGTTCTGTTCACTGGTGCACTAGTGGTATTATCAATACCAACAAGTAGGACATCGCCACATCTTATACCATCCCAGCAGCGTTTAACCAAAGCTGTTGCTCCTGCACCTCTGCTTGTCCAACTTTCTTTATTAATGCATATGAGAGCTCCTCCAGATATGAGTTCAGACTACCAGTTGTACAAAAATAACACGTAAAAAATACTTCTTAATTAGTTGCTATAATGTGCCTATTAGTGTCAATGTTTCCATGTTAAAGAACAGTAAATGTTAAGCACAGAGGATAATGTGCTGCATGGCTAAATACTTATAAGGTCCCAAAGGCGAGACCTATTGGCTATGCCAATGCTTGTTTTACTTTCAGCTGACCAAGTATAAGGTTTCCAGTCGTGGGCCATGACCCCATATGCAGATTCTCACACTGAGCTGAAGAGAAACTACAATGAGGGACTCTGCAAGACCTGCAATATTGTCGAGAGAACCTTCGGTCTGCTCAAGGCCAGGTTTAGATGTCTGGACATGTCAGGGGGAGATTGTTCAACTCGCCCCCTATGGTGTTCAAGATTATAGTTTTCTGTGCCATCCTACACAATATCTGTGTGTGGACTAATGTCCCGTGGGACGGGGACCATCAAGAGCAGGAACCAATGGAGGAGAAAGGGAGGATGGTGGAGACATCCAGAATAAAGTGGCTGGCAATATGCGACGCAGACAGATTGAGCTACATTTCTTCGCCTGAAACACATGTACTGTGATTTAACATGAACTAACATAATATGAAGGTTCAACATGCAAATTAATGTTTGAATCCATTATTTGTCTTTGTGTTTATGTCACTGTCCCAGTAAACATCAACTCACCCTCGCCAACTAGAAGTAGGCCTCAAAAAACAATCATGTCATCAAACCATGTGGGGTAACATGGGGCAATGCCTCACATCTAGCAATCGCACATATATAGAAATGCCATGTGAAGCAGTGTAATACATTTAAGGGACAGGCTAGCAATGCAACATGACAATATCCATTTTGTTCCTCACTCTCACCTTGCACTTGAGTAGTGAAGAGCTGCACAACTAGCAGTCTTTCCATGTTGCGCAGCAGCAAAGTGTACAACAGATGGCATTCGGTGAAGTGTGCAACACAACACCTGCCGGAACAGAGAAAAAGCATACAATATGGTGTACCTCACAAATGAGGGAGCATGGTGAATCACAGCATGATATTGAGTGAAAGTTGTCATGGACTAAGGCCTATTGGCATGCAAACATTTTAAAGCTGTCATGTGTACCAAACAAGTACATGTATGTGTGGGTTTCCACAAAACACAGCAAACACAATCATTTATCTGGCTACATATTCACATATCCAATCATGCAACATTAGATAAAGGATACATTTCTCATGCATAGCACAGCAATGCAATGATGGCCAAAGGCACGTGAAATCCAATTATGACCAAATTACATTGTACAGTCAGTAACTAGGCAGAGTGGTATGACATTGGATAGGTGATATGCAAACTTCGAACTGTAGAAGACTACTGAGAAGTCAATAGTGAAATACACTTAGATCCAAAGGCAGACACAACTGCATGTGCATACACACAAACACATTGAACATGGTTAGATGGAGGGATTTTGTCATGCCCTTTGCTGTGCGTGGCTACAGTTGGCTACCCCTGACGTGAGTGTACAAGTGCAAAGTAGTGTGGCTCACAAATCTTGTATCCACACAAAGGTGAAATGTAAGTTGACTGTGTGTCATTACATTTCCCAGTGTCAGGGAATGCAGTCTGCTTGGACCACGAGGCACATACAAAGGCCTGCCCTCAGAGTCTGTGTGGTGTCACTAACGTTGACAGAAGTCAGATGCAGATATTGTATGAATGACATCATCTCATTGACTGAATATCAGAAGTACAATGGACTACTGCAACATTTCTTACTGCAGGGGTGACTGATGGCTAACTCACCTAGTCTCTCGGTCTGTTGCCGTGTTACACAATCACCTCAGATCAACATAATTTCACATGATATATGTGGTCATGACAACACCATGTGTGGCACACGTGAGCCTGGCCAAGACATTCACAAGCAAAATATAGCAACTTGTAACTGTCTGCACATGCAGAGATTATGTGTGCTACTACAGTGTGTTCTGCAAGTAATCCTCTACCACAGTCAATCAATAAATCAATATTTATTTCACATTAAAAGTGCATAAAAGTACATAAAATTTATTGCGAACTATTAATATATAATTAAAAAACAATATTGTACAGATGACCACATTATATCAAATCAGACATCATTTCAATAAATTATTCAAGAGATTTTACATAACTATTTAAAAATATAAAATATTATCAAATAATGAAGGTTATAATGGTGGTGGTCTGCTCCTGTAAGGAATGCCAACCCTTACCAATAGGGCTAATTAGTGTGTAATCTACGCATTTGGACATTTAAATATTGAGTAGGAGCAGTGGGAAGATGAACATATATCCCTTTTAGGGGACACACAATGTGACCATCATTATCTGATGTCAATTAAATCACGGTAACTTTATATTAACAGTCTTCCTAGTTTTTAAAACAGCTTGTAAAAAGGATGCCATCATAAAACAAACAAAAGGTGTTTCTAACTGTAACAGAACTAAAACAGCCGATGAGTGATTACACAAGGTGAGCTTACGCAATAGCGGGACAATAAACTTTTTCCTCTCTGTCACATAAAAGGCACAGAAAAATAGAATCAAACCAATATTAAAGAGCGGTGAGGGTCACAGAACTCGTATGCACAGGTGAGTATTCTAGGTGTATCACTTATTGGCTAGATATTCAAAGAAACCGCTCACTTCTGATGATCCACCGCCCAGAGGTCATCTAACAAAAGATTAAATCCACACAGAAGGAGCGTACAGTTATTATAAATTCATCCACAATTAATTATTGAAGTCCATAAATAATCAATATTCCAATGCAAGCTTCCTTGTCCACTTGTCTTTATTGACACTTGTTCCAAACTCTTCAAAACACAGATCAATCAATATTTCAATACAGCCAGCCTACGCGTTTCGTCCCCCATGGGTCATCATCAGGGCTGTAAAAGAAAGCAAAAATAAAAATCCATTCCAATTCGAGATTGTACATACAAATTAAAACAAAGTACCCACATGTTTAGAAAACATATTCATTTCCACCTGCCTATAGAACAGTCTATACTCATCTGTAAAGGTATGCCCCACTATCTTTGGCACATCAAAAATGTACTTGCAAATTATATTCAACAACATACCAAAGTGTTTTGATAACTTATTCATTACAACCTTCCTATGGAACAGTCTATACTCATCTGATAAGTTATGCCCCATGATCTTTGACTCATCCAAAATGTACTTATTTCAAACAAAAGGCATCCTGCCTATATGACATTCTTTTAGATCTACAATCCTATACAGTTTCCAACTTATATTCACCTAAACATAATGATCACCCATCTTTGTTCAAAAATATTATTAATATTGTTGATCAGAATAGTACGTGTGCACTGATCCATGATGTGTCATGACTAACCTGGCCTTCAATTATCCAAATGTTTTTTCAGTTTATATCATCAGTTAGCACCCATCCTCCTTCTAACTTTTGAAACCCTGAACACTCCACTTAGTCCTATTAAATGTGTATTTATCAGGATACACGGTCCTCTGTCCCAATGATTTCCAGAAACATCCTGAATCTTTACTCCCCATCATTAGATTCAAAGTGATCTCACCTGAATCATTTTCATGTTACTGTCTATTTCTTATTCTTTTTCCAATTTTCTGATATTTCTATTTTATGATGTAAATTCTGTAAAAGAGAATTACCACTATTTAGTGTTGTCCCTCTTACTTTTATATCTGTTCCTTAGGCTTGCCTCGTTCTTACTTATTGCTCACCTTTTTATAATGTCGAACGAGTTCCTGTCAATTGCTCTTCCAGCCTTCCTAATCGATTTTCAAAATTTCTATTTTGTGATGCTAATTCTGTAAAGAAAAATATAACCGCTATTTAATATTCTTCACCCCATTTCTCTTATCGCCCCTCTAGCTAGGGTGATCATTATGTTTAGGTGAATATAAGTTGGAAACTGTATAGGATTGTAGATCTAAAAGAATGTCATATATGGCAGGATGCCTTTTGTTTGATATAAGTACATTTTGGATGAGTCAATGATCATGGGGCATAACTTATCAGATGAGTATAGACTGTTCCATAGGAAGGTTGTAATGAATAAGTTATCAAAACACTTTGGTATGTTGTTGAATATAATTTGCAAGTACATTTTTGATGTGCCAAAGATAGTGGGGCATACCTTTACAGATGAGTATAGACTGTTCTATAGGCAGGTGGAAATGAATGTTTTCTAAACATTTGGGTACTTTGTTTTAATTTGTATGTACAATCTCGAATTGGAATGGATTTTTATTTTTTGCTTTCTTTTACAGCCCTGATGATGTCCCATGGGGGACGAAACGCGTAGGCTGGCTGTATTGAAATATTGATTGATCTGTGTTTTGAAGAGTTTGGAACAAGTGTCAATAAAGACAAGGGACAAGGAAGCTTGCATTGGAATATTGATTATTTATGGACTTCAATAATTAATTGTGGATGAATTTATAATAACTGTACGCTCCTTCTGTGTGGATTTAACAGAAAAATAGAAAGTGGGAAGTAGTTTGATTCGATGAGGCGTCGCATAGACATACTGGTAAATGGTTTGGTGAATATGTATTTTCTGGAAAGCCCAACATCAGAGGAACATAGTTTAATCTTAATCTTGTCAGCAAATAACGGTGCTGGGGATTCACAACAAAAGAAAGATAAGAGGAACTACCGCATAACACAGGAGGTGAGGCCAGGTAAGTAATTAATTGTGCTTTTTAATTTATTCCTCTCCCATCTTATCTGTTCACTTTTCGCTATGAAGAGCTCTTTCAGTCTTGACTTGGGGTACGAATCTCAGCTGCTAGGATTTTTATATAAATCCTCCAGACCCATGGAAGTAAGTGTCTGTCTTACATACGTTAACCAAGGAATAGTTGCAGCACAATCAAGTTTCACGATGTCACTTATGATGTGCTGGTTAAGATAGACCGTTTCCCTTTTCCAGATTGAAAGCCACAGCAGCAGCAGGGCAAATTTTATCGTATCGCTGATATAAGGCAGCCCCAATTCCTTATGGGCAATATAATTGCTGCAGGTACCTGGAATTGACAAAAGCCTTTTAGCGAACTTATCCTCAATGACTTGTAACTCTTCTATGTAAGCGGTTCCCCAAATTGCGGCCCCATATGTGGCTATGGTGATTGTTTTTGCTGTGTAAATTTTAATCAATTTTTCAATTGGTTTAATACCCAGATTTTTGGCAAATTTAAATAATGCACCTATGTTTTTTTCATCAGATTTGCCCTGTTTGACACCATCTCAGACCACTTTAGTTTCGAATCGAATAGGATGCCAAGATAGGGAAATTTGTCCACCCGATCTATGCTTTTGCCCTTTATATAAAACTTTCTCAGTTTTTGCTTGTCCCCGCCAACTGACAGAACAAAGGTCTTTGTTTTGTTCACTTGCAGATCTAATTCTGCCAAAAAAGATGAATATGTCGTGATACTATTCTGTAAGGCCACCGATGTTCTAGCTAGCAATACTGCGTCATCTGCATACAGCAGAATAGGAAGCTTTATAGAGGCGGTATGGGGAACATCCTTACTTTCCTCAATCATCACCTTATTTAATCTGTTTGTGTACAGTGAACAGAGAAATGGGGCTAAGACACACCCCTGCCTTACGCCTTTCTGAATTTTAAAAGTTTGAGTGCACTCCCCCTGCTTTCCAAAGCGTACCATTGCTACTGCCTGCATATATAATTGTCTAATAAATAAGATGATCCCTGCGTCCACTCCCATGGCCTCCATAATGGACCATAGTTTATCGTGGGCCACACAGTCAAAAGCTGATGAAAGGTCCATGAAGGCCATGTGGAGCTGACCTTCTTTTGCAATTACATATTTTGATGCTATCAGGGTTAAATTTAGGCACTGATCGAGGGTGCCCCTGCCCTTTCGGAAGCCATATTGAACCAGAGCTAAGATGTTTTTATCCTCTGCCCACTCCTCTAATCGATTTAACAGAAGTCTTCCCATTAATTTTGCCCTGCTATCTATTAGGGAGATCGGGCGATAGTTAGCTGGGTTTGCCCCATCCCTCTTCTTGTATATCGGGATGATGGTTGCTTCCAAGAGGGCAGGGGGCCTATTTTGCTAATTGCATTGAATACAATTGTTAAAAGGGGGGCCCATAAGGTTCTGTTTGCAAGAAAGAGGTCTACCGGGACCCCATCTGGTCCAGCCGCCTTCATGGCGGAGGTCTGAGAGACGGCCAATTCTATTTCTTTAATTTCAAAAGACAACTTGGGTATTTCCCCTTGATCTAGACCGGTTAGTCCCTCACACGACATTCCCTTATTTTTAAAGATTGACTGAAAGTGAGTTACCCAGGAGTCTTCATCTATGTATGCATCTTGTGATGGACCTCCATCTTCTTGCAGGAAGGGTGAATTAACTACCTTCCAAAAGGCTTTACTATCCCTGATAATTGATGCTTGGATTAGATTCTCCCGGGCTTCTGCCTTAAGTTCATTGAGTCTTTCTTTCCTGGCTAGCTTATATGCCCTCCTGCACTCACTAATTAAGTTTCTGTTTCTTGGTATGGTTCTTAGTGCTTTTCTAAGAATTTCTGCCGCAAGGGAGCAATTCTTATTGACCCACCTATTCGTAGCACAGGAATTTTTTTTTTGGGGGGGGGCCATTAAATAGAGTCGCGTGCATTCCAGAATCTTTCCAAATGCCTCGATCACCTGCTGTTCGTTTGCTTGAGGATCTAGACATACCAGAACCTCATTATTATTTTCCATTACAATCTCTTTTAGCAGGGTATTTACGTCCACTTTATTCCATCTTAGGGTGTACCCATTCTTACTTTGTAGAGTTGGTTTCGGGGCGTATTTTACCATCTTTTCCTTATGTGGACCCCAAAGAAAACCATAGCTCAATAAAGCATGGTCACCAAGACCAGACAACTTAACCTTAGATTTTTTTGAGGTACCCCTAAAAGTGTTGGAGGTAATTATGTAGTCAATAGCGGAACATATACCAGCCCTGTAGAAGGTGGGGTCCAACTCCCCAGTACCTACATTAAAATCATTTCTGATTTAGAGCTGCCACGAGATCAGTAGTTTATTTAGGGCATTACCAGAACCTAAATGGTTGAAATGGCAGATTGCCCCGCCATTATGGTCTGTTACCCCGCATAGTCGTGGCTCATTTTTAGGGCAGCTACTAGCGTTGAAGTCACCTACCCAGAGGATTAATAAGGGTTTGGGGTGATTATATATCAGGTTCTCCATAATTCTGCCGAGTTCCTCTACCACAGAGACTGGGTTCACAAAGTTATTATTATAGAAATGTATTAACAGAAGGTCTCTGTTGTTGTGTCCCTTTGCAATTAGTAAATGGAAATAGGGGTAGTTATTCCAGAAAGACAGTAATTTAAAATCTATAGTATTTTAAATCAAGGTTAAGATGCCTCCCTTTGCTCTTCCCCTTATTGATGAAAATGCTGGGGTATGGAAGGAGCGAAAGCCATTTATGTATATATTATCCTCCATCCATGTTTCCTGCAGACATATTATATGTCAGTTTTTCAGTTCCTCTTGCCATTCGATATTGTCCCTTTTATTTTTATGACCAGCTATATTCCACGTTATGAGTGTGAGCTCATTTTCATCTGTTCTTATTGAATTTTCCTCTATTTGATTAGGGCCTATATCACACAAAGGTGGGTCAGATCTCTTTTCTACCAGCTCGGTATCGATATGTCTTGTAAGTTCTGTTCTGGAGTGTCTTCTTTTATCATCACCCTGGTTTATCTGATTTGTATAAAACGAGGCCTGGGCGGGGGTACTAGCCAATAACAGCTATCCATACTCTCTAGTGCGGAGAATCTGTTTCTGAGTGGAACACATAAGCTATCATTCACTGGCGGTCTAAAAGGATTTCCCTCGACCCTACCTGGTGGCCTTTAGGATCTCAGCAAATCTAAACATGATGGTTTATAAAAATAACCTAACGGAACAACATAAATCTGAGACTTTAGGGAGGGAGCTGATGGTAATTGATTTAAAAGGTCGCCCACTAAGCAAGGATTATCGAAATTAACGATTATGCAATCGCCCTCAATTATTTTTAACGATGACCCCATCCATGGGATTCTCCTGCCTATGATCAAGTGGTCCTGTATGAGGGGGCCAGCTCTAGTGAACTTCGTTATCCAATGCCGTGCTTTATCTATGAGTTGACCTGTGTATTCTTGTTGATTTTCTCGTAGGACCGGGACGTTTAGCATTATTAAAACATATGGGCATGCAGCAGGGGGTAAATTTATGTAATTATTTTTACTTTCTCGCCCCATGGTATCCGCATGGTGAGTCCACCACCCAGGTCCCAGTAGGCTTCTTTGAGAAAGACCGTCACTATCTTTCGTACGTAAATTAGAGCCATGTGACACTGCCATTGCTAGATCCTCAGTTACTCTCCCCTTGATGGTGCCTACGTTTTGATTATTACTTGGTCTGTGACTTGTGTTAACTGTGCCGGGAGGGACTTGTGGGTCTAACACCCTATGGGCTTGGTGAGGCATTATTTGCGCACCAATAACCTGATGGTTTCCAGTGAGGTTTTCAGTTGGAGTTGCATTTGATTGTGTCATACCACCTTCTTCCCCCACCCTAACTGGTTTATTAGATGCTAAATCCTGCAACATGCGCTCTATGGAAGCCAAGCGTAATGTTATTGGTTGCAATAGCAAAGACAGTTTATCACAGAGTTTGTCACAAAGCTTATCCCACTTTTCACCCCCATTATCAGGTGACAATGCTACATTAATCAAGGGATCTCGGAGATCAACTTTAGGCTTCGTCGGAAGGCACCGCCGTGGCCTCTTTGAGATATTAGGGGGGGTGTTCTTTAGTAAGGCCTCTCTTCCTTTTCCCAGTGTCTTTGGCTGAGGCTGTGGGGATCCCAGGGGGTTCCAAGCTTGGAGTGGGACGGAAATTAATACAGGTCGATGACTCGGGAAGCATAGATTTTGGGGTTGCCTCGCGTGATGTCAATAGTTGGGTTACACTCTCTGATGTTAAAGAAAGCCCAGGGTCACTACTCCCACCCCCCATTGAGAGTCTTTTCTCCATCATGGCAATCTCTTTAGCAATGGCTGTCGTTGCTTTTGCTAGAAAAGAGTCTAAGGCAGTAATGGTTACCTCTTCTGGTGCTGACGGGTTTGTCTTCTTCTTTCCCATTTTTACTTATCCCTTCAAAGTCTTCCACTGGAGAACCAGGTGTCAGAGGGGGGGGCCCAGCCCAGCCTCTTACGGGCGCAGACGGGCCCGCCCTTGGCCCGGGCTTCGCCCGCGCGCGTCCCGAGCTGCGGGAACCAGAGCGCGCCTTTGAAGGTGCCAGGCGGCTCCTCCCACCTCCCTCAGGTGAGTAGTGAGCAGTGTTTGCTGGGGGACCGAGTCCCACCCCAGCACGAAGCGGCAGCTCACGCTGCACCAGGCACAGAGCAGCAAATGGCAGGAAAACAGAGGAAAGGCGTCCGTGCACCAAATGGCAAGAGAAAGGCGTCCCGCGCTGCGAGAACCAGAGCGCGCCTTTGAAGGTGCCAGGCGGCTCCTCCCACCTCCCTCAGGTGGGTAGTGAGCAGTGTTTGCTGGGGGACCGAGTCCCACCCCAGCACGAAGCGGCGGCTCACGCTGCGCCAGGCACAGAGCAGCAAATGGCAGGAAATCAGAGGAAAGGCGTCTGTGCACCAAATGGCAAGAGAAAGGCGTCCTAAGTGACTGTGGTACCAAACACTGTTCAATGGCTGAGTGTGTGTCATGCACTTCATGATGTATGTTGCCGCCTTACGTTGGTCATTCATAGCATAACTCACAAGTTGTGCTGTGGGTGTAAACAGATGGTCATATAATGTGCATGGGCACGCAGTACAGTCAAGATAGTACCCCTATGCTACATCAATGCTGGCTAGCACATAGTAAGATAAGTACAGTATCTCATATAACTCATATAAATGCTGACTCCTGAGCTGTGCTGGTGATGGATCGGCTACCTAGGCCCAATGCAGGCACACTTGGCCCAATCGGCAAGGATGCAACTGTCACATTCAGGAATGGATGCGACTGTGTTGGTGTGTCTTACTGTAAAACAAACAATGCTGTGAGTCCTAGTGCTCCATCTGTGTGTGCTGCTGAAAGCAGGACACAAATAAAATCTAAGAAATAATAAGATGTCAAGGTCTAGCTATATGGAATATCACTCTTGTCAAGGTAGTACACACTGATGCATTCCAGGTTAGAGTGGTGTCATCTGTCAGTAAGTGCACATATGACCATATGGTGTGAATGGCTACAAACATTCTACGGTCACGTAACCCCTCTCTGTGCAGAATAATGTGATGATGGGAAATGTGAAACATATTGCCACTTGTGATTTATCACACTTGTCTGGCTGACTCAAGCTGGCCATGTGATAATCTAACTATACGCACACAGTTTTTGCAAACACGTTTTCCACAGGTTTATTGTGCATGTGCCACACATATTGTGCCAGACACCAAGCCCAGACAGCAGATGTGTCTATCACACAACATTATATGGTGGTCATGGGTAGTTTAGTGAGGTAACTGATGTCTGCCCCACATTAATAGGTGTCATATTGTACTAACACCATACCTTTCATATCTATCCTGTCAACCAGTGAGCTGGATGCCACATACACTGTAGACCAGCTGAAGCAGCCAGGGTATGTATTTCCTTGAGTGTGCATTTCGTCCGTAACACATCCTATGGCAGGAATGCAGACAGATAGCATACATTGTTACTTTGTGCATAATCATGTACAACAATGTGTATTTAATTTGCATAGGACAGTCATATATGTGCAAAAAAATGCCTACTACACAGCTACCTACTTTCACCCAATCATTCTACAAACTGTCAGACACAAAAAGTATGTTAAGTTCACTGCAAATAAGTATGTGTATGTGTTATTCACATAGATATGTTGTCAATCATGATGTCCACACCATGAATGCAATGACTCACACATATGCACACTTTTAACATAGACATGCAACACATCTCAAGTCTTCAAGCATGTCAGGTAAGAAAAGATGAGCAAGAAAAGTGAGCCTGAAGAGTGTTTACCTGCATTGCACAATTCACTACACTGTACCACACACACTATAGGCCAGTTGTGTCGATCCAAACACACGCATTGGTCATTTGTGTGTTCCATTGTGCCTGGAGTGTCAGATGGAAGCCATCCATCAACACCAAAGCATCCAAAAGTATGCATTGGGCATTGGCATGCGTCATGCGTTAATCACGCATTGGTTATTTCTTGACTGATGTTTTAAAAAAATGACGCATTGGTCGAAAACGGGTAGGATTCACCCAGGAGATGGCGCAATGGCTCTGCCATGCTGCAAACTAGGAAGTGTGAAGTTACTATCACCTTCTCTTTCAGTCTATTGGTTTTGCTTGGTGTTGGAGGTGTATTGGAGAGTGGCTGGTGATTGTGAGTGAAATATTGTATTGTCTGCTCAGTCCCTGCTTTGTCCTAATATTGTATATGTTGTGTGAATGTGGTAAATTGTATTATTTTTGTCATAGTATTGTTGGGCGTTTGTACATTTAGAGGGTTTAGGAATTAGGGGAAGGGGTTAGATTAAGGGTTGTTTGTCAGGGGTCTACATTGTTGGGTTTAGGAATGCAAGTCAGAGGGAGAGTTAGGGGGCCTACTATGGCTGCTGGCCCATTTTTTACCACTGATGATGGCAGCGGGGGGAGAGTCATACAGGGTTACCCCCCCTCCCCCCAAGGAACATAGACTGCGCTGGGAGAGGGTGCATTGGCACATGGCCATGGAGTTTGGAGTGGAGTGGAGTGTCCACCAGCTCAACCGTTGCTGGGTGGCTGTAATGAGGAGAGACGCAGTTTAGATCAACTACCTAGGCTTGGAGATTGGCAGACCTGTAGGTAGGTGTCTGTGTGCCATTTGCATGTATATGTGTAAATCTCACTGTTTAAAAATTGGCTAAAATATAAGGAACACATGATTTACTGTGTGATTCCCTCAAATCCTGTGTCCATCTGTGATTTTGATATTTTACAGCAACAGGGCTGTGAACAATGTAATGTGGCTTACATATGTACATTAGACATGTGTTCATTTGGAAACATGCCCTGCCCTCGCATACATGTTTTTGCAGGGCATGGACCTAACATTGGATAACCTGGCACAGGTGAGGTGTGAGGAGTTATGTCATGTTGAAGCTCCTATCATGTTTAAATTCTCAAGTGTGCTGCATCGTTCAACACACAGGTACGGCTTTACATGGCCTTGGCATTTAGACTTTTTAATGTAGGTGGCCCTTACAGGACAGAGATGTGTTGCATCTTCCAAGCCTTGCACCATGTTGCATGATTTGCAGCTAGTCAGCACGCTGTGCAGCAATGACATGAATAGTCAGATCTGGTCCCTACAATGTTGCATACGGGGTATGCCTGTCTTCTTCCATCCCAGCACTGCATTGCTTTGGCTCAGGCCAATGACATTGCTCCTATGTGACATGGTGCAAGTGGCTTGGAGATGATGGTATACAGCATTACAGGAAACAGTCACATGCTTGAGGCATGCCACAGGCATGTATTAGGAGATTTGTCTGGGCATCAACATGTGAGGTGACTAGTTGCATCTCATATGTACAGATAAATCTAACGTATGTGAGTCCAACGTCTTGAAAATGCCTATGCACTGTGGGATGTCAGAAGTTGACAGATTCTGATTCAGATCCCAACGCTATCAGTAAGTGTTTTGAATACATGGTGGTAGCTTTGTATGGTTGGTGTGTGGTCCATGATCGCAGTATCATTGTGAAATTGATGTAGACGTATCACTCATATGTAACCAATTTGAGCTCAGTGCCCATGTACGACAGTCATTGTACACAGAATATAGGCACATGGACAGGATTCCAGTCAATGTGCATGTAGTGACAGAGTCTGCAAGCCCACTAGACTAGGTATCCTTTCCCTGCTGTGGTGATGTTTAATAAGCCACAGATTGATCGCCTATGGCACTACCAACATATTCTAGAACAAAATCTGCTGATGATCCCAGGAAGCGCAATGTAACAATCACGCCAATGCACACACATGACAAACATTGGTTTGTCAAATGTTGGTGCCAAATGGAATTACCAGCCATAACTTGTCTGTACACAACATCCTTGGCTATGTCCACATCTGAGTAAGATATTGGTGCTGATGAGATGTAACACATTGTCCAGAAAGCAGTGTCGAGTGGAAACACTACAGTCTTATGTATGTGGAGATGGAGTAAGTATGCATAGAAATGCCACATATAGGCCTTCATTTTGCACCAGCCAATGCTCACACATGCTATATATGCTCAGCCTCTCCCGTATCTGAAGACGATTATGATAGACAATAGGCTGGGTCAGAAATCAATACTTTTCAACACCTAAGATGGCTACTTCCCTTACATGTTCCTGTTGCCATGTTGGATGTCATAATGCCTAAATGGCCAACACTTGTGTTACCGGGTCAGCAGGGTAGCCATCACAGGCAAACCATTCTCCCAATGAGAGATGCTGCTAATGTTGTTGTGATAGTGCAAACATATTCCTACACATTGATATGACTCATGCATGAGGATACATGGCTTGTCAAAAGCTGTAGCTGTAATGTTATTAGAACTATGTCTGTAGTATTATTGATTCACCTTGTGAATACCTTGACCCGAGTTATGGCTGCTGTATTCTGGCCTGAGGGGTACTTGGGCTCCCGCCGAGTAGACTATGACATCCATATGTGAATGGGAGTGAGGGGGAATCAAATACACAGATGCCATGGAGGGTGTCAGGAAGTAGGCCTGCAAATCTCATTTACTGTTGTGTTGGGCAATTCATTTCCAGAATAGCTGACTGATGCACATGAGTGTAGAAGCCTGTAATCACTCGGTGTGAGAATAAGGGACACCCTCTGAAGATATTCTATTTAATTGGCACCTATTTTATTGTGTGGGAAGCTACACCGGTTAAGGAGACTATTGACCCCAAAGCACCAAATTAAAGAAACAGAGGTTCTTCTACAAAAGTTGGTTCAAACGCCGCGGATGAGACGTAAACAGTAGACCGGGTGACACGAGGCTATCTATCTCCACCGGATTTTATGGTGTGAAGCTCGTGCACCATCTATCAAAATAAGGGACAACGGAATATATAAATTGAATTCCACATTGAATTCCTCTACAAATTTACATGATAGTGATATATGTGTATACACACGAATCAACTGAGGATTAGATTTACTGACAAGGTGAAGCAACGGGGGTTTATATAAACTACGTGACAACGATAAAGAATCTTCTTATGGTCATTTGGAAGACTTATTGTGTGAACGTCGCATACATCACTATAGGTGTACTGAATTTTAATACTGTTGAGAGAGAGACAAGCATTGTATTTGTCCTGATGAAGGTGGTACTTCAATAATTTCTTACCACTGAAACGCGTCGACGCCCGTATTTTTATTTGGTTATATCCAGGAACGGCCTTTTGTCTAATGAAATGATAAATGAACAGACTAATGGTGTTTATGTGTTTGATTCCTGCTGGGAATAACCTTTCTGATGAAATTACATGTTTCACATTTTTTTGTCTCTCATGATGTCTCAGGTTCTTAATGTGTGAATTTATGTTTTTATTATTATTGTATTTTTGGTTATTATTGTATGATTTTTAATGTGATTTTAACTCATTTTTAATAAATCTTGAATTTGTTATATATCTGAGTGTTTTATCCTTATGTGATATATGGCTGTTTTTCTGGGTTCTATTTGATGGTGTTTATGGAGGAATTTGTATATGTGATATAGCAGTGCGCAACCGGTTGTGAATTTGGCTGATTGTGTACCGGGTTGAAGGTGTATTTCTGTATATGTCCAAGAGAAATATTTTTTTATATCTTCTACAAAAGTCCCTTAGTCTTTAGGAAGTATTCTTCTTCCGTCTGGTCCTTTCTCCCCTCGGGATATAAGGTAGGACTTGCTTCCCTCTTTTCTTCGTCTTAATTGGCAGCCGCAGAGGGGTGGAAGTAAGTTTTCCCTTAAAAAAATAAAATAAATAAACAAGATAAGCAAAGGGCTTAAGGACTCTTTAATGAACCCCCACCGAAACACCCTGGTGGTTGTGCCGCATGCTTCGTTTTTGCCGACACGGTAGTCACATGTTCATCGTCTTGCGCTGCTGGAGAGGTAACCGCATTTCCCCCTAGGTACTCTACCGCTGCCATCTTGGGTGTCCCG
Source organism: Calotriton arnoldi (assembly GCA_963921515.1). Taxonomy (NCBI): domain Eukaryota; kingdom Metazoa; phylum Chordata; class Amphibia; order Caudata; family Salamandridae; genus Calotriton; species Calotriton arnoldi. Next base: position 1,734,099 of record CAWUFW010000577.1, on the reverse strand, counting down.
CTAGGGGAGGGCGTGGGATTACAAAGTCGATGTAGATGGTTAACTACATATGGTTTGGCAGGTCATGGCAAGATGTCAGGAATTCTAACTCAGGGTTAAATGACATTGGAGAACATTGGGCACATGTCATGAATCTGCTCATGGAAATGTGAGGTATTGGGTGTACTATGTCCTGTTGATCTCTATGGACCATTAAAGGGAGGGAATTCAGACAGACCACACATTGTTGGGACTTTGCAGCAATGTGCATAAGTCCACATGCAGGGATGCACTGTGTCAGCAGCATACAGGCCAGTATTCTGCTCCCTTACAGGTGCCTTATACCTGCCAGCACCAACACTGTCATTCCTGGCTGATGGAGCAATGTTCCCTGCAGCATGTCCAACAAATGACTTGTACAGGTAAACGTCCAGCATGCATACCCACACTCCTGACAGGACTTGCCCTATTTGTATTGGGTGGGTAGGTAAAGAGCCTTGCTTACATATGTGTATGCACATTAGTATATGTCTAATATGACACTGTAGTGCTACAGCTATGTACAGACACTTTATGGTAGTAGTCCATGTATTTTGGCAGAGTCCATATTGGTGAAGGGTACAGCAGTTAGGTCTTCATGGACTTATCTAGCCAGACACCATCTATATTTCCAGTACTTGGCAATGAGTCAGTTAATACATGCAATGCTTGTTGCCTTCTGTATTTACTGATGAGTAATGCAATGCAGAGGTACACTTGTTTGCCTTACATTACCTCACATTTCATATATGTGACTGAACAAATGTCAATGCCTGTTGCATCAGCCTACACCACAACCAAAATAGCTGTCTCGTAACCATGTATCCTGTTCCATATGGAATTATCATGATGCTTGCAAATCTGTGTCAGGAATGATGTGATCGAATGCAATTGTCAATCCATTTACCTATCATGTCACTACACTGCCAGCATTTGAGTCATTTTGACTTGTTTGATTGCGTGATGAGTTTGGACAGAAGGTATATTGTTAATGTCTCTTTCCCAATCTTTTGTCCTGGCTTGGCCTGCCACATGTAATAGTCTGACAATGTTGCACTAATCTTGCATACATTATGTACATTTAGAAATGTAGCTGATACGTTATTCCTTTACCTACCTAGTCAACATGACAGATGAGGAGGCCAAGCAACTCAAGCTACGGGAAATGCGCTACCACCACATCCGAAAGGTGGCAAAGGGCTACCGGAAGATGGGGGTCAGGTATCAGGAAGCCAAGGCAGCCAGGACCTGGAATGCATGCAGCACAGCACATGATGCACAGTTAAAGGCCACCAGGATACAAGACCATGGCCACCCTCAAGAAGATCAGGCGGTTACAGGCCCCCCAAGAACATACTTTGCTCCCCTGTCACTGGTTCTGATTTTGAGGTCCAGTGAACTCAAGCAGCGTGTGGCCGGCATTGGCAGGAGGCCATGTAACGGATCTCGGCCCAGATTTGACTCTCCAATGGAAATTTCCCTTCCTCACATGTTGTTTGTTGCTGATAGTTGTTTAGACATAGTGGGGCATATGTACAATGAGTTAACACCGCGTTAGCGGCACTTTTCTGCCGCTAATGCGGCGATATTTTTATCGCCCTATTAACAAGCTGTCGCTAACAGCCGTTAGCGACAGCTTTCTGGCAATACCTGCTGCTTTCAGCATCGCCACCCATGTTAGCGATAACTATCGCTAATGACATGCAAGGTAGGCGTTCCCGTGCAAAAACGCACGCTAACCCCACTTCGCGATATTTACAACGATCGCCCGGACCCGCTATACGTTAAAAAAACAGCCACTAAAGGCCGTTAGCGGCTGGGACTTAAGACCAGAAAAAAGCTGGTCTTAAAAAAGGTGAAAAAGAACAGTATATAAGGGAGACCAGCCCAGAGCCTCATCTGAAGACCCACTGAAGCCATGGAGTTACTACTCATGCAGCTTGGAGCACCAAGAAGGCCACAACAACCACCGCCACTGCCACCTCCCCCAGGACCACCACGGAGGCAGCGCCGAAGAAGACAGCGGGTCCATCGCCAACGCCTCAGCCTCACAGACCTAACGCCAGAGGATGTCATTGCCCACTTCAGGCTCAACAGGACATCCATCCCCCGTATCCTGACCCAGATAGCCCACAGGCTGCAGGCCCCAACAGAGCGGAGAACCAACATCCCTCCGCAGACAAAGCTGCTGGCTGTGCTGCACATGTTGGCCTCTGGTACCTTCCAACTAACAACTGCCAGAGTTGGGGGAGTCTCACAGTCAGCCCTATCAAGGTTCCTCACAACTGTCTTGGATGGCATCACCAGCCTGACGCCCCAGCACCTACGCTTCCCCAACACTGCGCAGGAACAGCTTGAGATCAAGCAAGGCTTTTATGCCATTGCTGGCTTCCCGCAAGTGCTGGGGGCAATTGACTGCACACATGTCCTACTTGTGCCCCCTGCGGACACTGCACACATATACCGCAACAGGAAGCACATACATTCCATCAATGTGCAGGCAATAGAGGACCACCGGGGCATGTTCACCAATGTCGTAGCCAAGTTCCTAGGGAGTGTGCATGATTCCTACATCTTCCGCCAGTCCATCATCAACCAGCGGTTTCAGGATGGCACATATGGAAATGCACTGCTCGTTGGTAAGTACTAACTGAACACACCACACACCTCAAGTCCACAATCATGGAACTCACAAATGTGAGAATGCACATGTACCAATATCACATACAACATGTCTAGTAACATGTCCACCTACCAGACACAACAATCCAAGTTACTGTTGTAACTGGGGCTAGCCTTGTAGACAAACCATTCCCAAACGTATAGCCCCTCCGCCAAACATTTGCAAATGCTGGGAGAGGTGGGAACCAAGTAGGTGCGATGGAGGGACTCGACCTATGATGAAAGTATGTACACAAGGCCGAGTGTTGCGGCGGTGTCCTGTACAGTCTGGAGTTTGCAGAGCACAGACCTGTCTATGTGGGCATTTAGTGCATTTCCGTAGTCTAGTCTGATGGTAATGACTGCGTGGGTGACTGTCTTCCCTCACTGGGGGGGGATCCATTTGAAGGTCTCATGGAGGATGCAGAGGGTGTGGAAGCAGCTGGTGGCCACGGCGTAGACCTGTTGGTTCATGGAGAGGGAGGAGTCGAGGACAATGCCTAGGTACCTGTGGTTGTCGGTAGGGGGGGTCCGCCAAAGGCCGTGGCCCACCAGGTGTTGTCACATGCTGATGGTGTGGTTACGAGGATGAGGACTCATGTCTCCTCTGCGTAGCGAACCAGGTAGCTGTTGATCATCCATGTTGCAACTTCCTGCAATCCTTCCTGGAATCCCAGTCTGGTGTGTGTGGGCGCCTTGGTGAGTGATAGTATGAGCTAGGTGTCCTTGTAGGTGGTGATGCCTAATGGGTGTCTTGATGTTGCTCCAGTTCTTCTCCAGGCGTCTGCAGATGCATCTGTCATCTTGGAGGTTGGTGGTGACCGAGTTGGCTTATCCTGCACGCTGTATGTTGGAGTTGCATAGTGGGGCAAGTGTGTATGCACACTTGGAGATCCATGTGTGGAAATCCCTGGCAGCGCCGTTGGAGTTGGTTGCAGTGGTGTGGGTGTTGCCGTTGATGGTGGAGTGTAGCAGCTCCTCGGTGACTCAGCTCCAGTACCTTTGTGTGGCGCGGGTGTGGTTTAGGCTGGCTTGAGGTTTCTCGATGAGGACGTGTACGCAGTGGTGGTCACTCCATGGGCGTTGAGTGGTGTGGATGAAGTGGACGCAGTTTCCACATGCGAAGATGGGGTCAAGGGAGTGCCCTGCCTTGTGGGTCAGTGTGGTGAAGAGTTGGGTCAGTCCGATGTTAGCAAGCTTTTGCCAGAGGGTAATGGATTTGGAGTTGTTGTGGTTTGAGAGGTGGAGGCTCAGGTCTAAAATGAGTACGTAGTCCATGGAGTAGATGGCTTGGTGTGTGATGATGTTGAAGGTGAACGGGGCGAAGCCTTCCCGGCCTCTGTGTGGTCTCTGCAGGCGAAGGTTCCGCGGAGTGTTGGTTTGTGGCAGGTCTGAATCTGAAAGTGCAGGTGTTGGGCGGTGGTGAAGGACTGGCGGCAGGGGCAGTAGCAGAACTGGACGTGAGTCGTGTCTGGTGTGGCCTATTGGCAGTTGTACGTTCTCCTGGCGTTGACTGCGAGGAGGGTGGGTGAGTCGTAGCGCTAGATGGTAGGAGATCCAGGGTCCCTGATGCTGTTTGTGTTTGGCTCGCGGACATGCGCAGACGGGCTTGCCTTTGGGGCGCCGTAGGAGTGTCAGTGATGCAACAGCGCAGCACACACAATAAAATAGGCTAGGGGGGAGGGAGGAGCAGCTGTGAGGCAATGTAATTTGCATTGATGCTGGTCAATTGTCAGAAGCTACACATGGCTAACCTGAAATCCAAAGTTGCACAAATCACACACCACAAAATATAAACACTGCAAACACAGCATGCACAACTACTAATGGACACATCTCTCCATTAGATGTTTCAGGTGATCAAGGATATGCACTCTCCCCATGGCTGATGACACCCCTCCAAGCCACTAACACCCAGGCCCAGAGGCAGTATAATTTGTCCCTTGGACGCACCCGGGCCATTGTGGAGCGCACTTTTGGCGTGCTAAAGTAACCTTTCCGGTGCCTTGACATCACAGGTGGAAGACTGTTGTACAGCCCGGAAATAGTGTGCAAGATAATCATAGCATGCTGTGTGTTACACAATATATGTGTACGCACCAATGCCCCATGGATTCAAGTGCCAGATGCACCGGACGATGCTGAGGATGATGAAGAAGATGAGGCTGGTGCAGCACACCCCACAGTTTCTACTGCAGGAACTGGCCGAAGGAACCGAATAATAAACAATTTCTTCACTTGAGCACGTCACAATGTGACAGTCCTTTGCCATTTATCTATCCAAAATGCACCTAAGCACAGTTTGTGCAATAAAACCACACAACACACATACCCTGTGTGCATGTTTATCCTCTGCATAAGTACATCTCTCTGACAAGTGAAAGTCAAACATTTTGTGGTAAGAATAGTACAATTGTAATTTGATGGTGGGTATGTCTCATGTGTTCAGAGATGCTTTCAGGGTGTCATTTGGGGTCATTTATGTATTTTAGGGTGTCATTTGGGATCATTTATGAATTTTAGGGTGTAATTTGGGGTAAATTATGAATTTTAGGGTGTCATTTGGGGTCATTAATGAATTTTAGGGTGTCATTTTGGAGAAATCATGAATTTTAGGGTGTCATTTGGGGTCATTAATGAATTTTAGGGTGTCATTTGGAGTAAATTATGAATTTTAGGGTGTCATTTGGGGTCATTAATGAATTTTAGGGTGCCATTTGGGGTAAATTATGAATTTCAGGGTGTCATTTGGGCTAAATTATGAATTTTAGGGTGTAAATTGGGTTCTGAAATGAAATTACATCTAAGACTGTTCATCTGTGTAACAACTTGCACGTAGCGTGCAAAATCTGGCCGCATTTACGTTAACGCAATGTTTTTTTCATACTCGCGATGGAAAATCTATCGCTATACACATTGAACCACACAAAATATTACCCCTAAGCCAATTTGCGTTCAGAATCCCACCGCATAGTCAAAAAACGGGCCGCAAACACACAGGAAGTGAAGTCTGCATGCTTCCTGTTTACTGGAGGAGTGCTGTGCACTTTCTCTTTTGAGCACATTGCTGGTGATTGTGGAGAGTGTTGGAGGTGTTTGCTGGTGTGTGCTGCAGATTTGTGATAGAGAGAGTGTTGCTGTGTCCTGTGTCCTGTTGATAGTGTCTCCGTGAAGTGTTGTGTACTTGTTATTACGAGTTTTTTGTCTCTTCTCCCCAATCTTGTCGGGTGTTTGTCTAAGGGGTAGTTAACTTTCTTACTAGTTGTTGGGGCACATATTGGGGTTTTATTTTCTTTGTAGTGGGTTTAGGTGTGCGCAGGGAGATGGTGGGTGTGGGCAGAGAGGGCAGGATGTCAGAGGGGGCATTGGGGGGCTTCATCTGGCTCATCAAATTTTACCTGCCCTTGATGGTGGAGAGGGGGGGTTGTATCCTTTCTGGATATGCCGTCCATGTGCAGAAGGTCAGGTGGGAGCGTGTGAGGGCACAGATGCAGCGTGTCTTTGGTGTCGACAGGACTGTGCGCCAATGGAAGCACCGCTGGCAGGATTGCGTGGGCTGTGAGGGTGACCTGTTGGACCACCTGGGAGTCATCATTGGCCTACAGTGTGGTAAGTTCAACCTCTACATTTATACATGAACACTCTTACGAATAGCCAAAAATGCCGTGTGGGACACACTGGTGTCCATGTGCAAAAATGTGGCAGAGTGAGGCGTGAGACGTCATGCCTTCACACCTAATGTTGCCACATCAGAAACACAACGCTGCATCATATTGACAAGCATAGGGTGCAGGTTTGTGTTTCCCACTGCACAGGCACAACACTTAGCACTGTAGTGCCAACGCTGACACCCTTGCACCATACTGCGTGCAGGGCAAAGGTTGTTCATGTATAGGAGGGTGACTGTACATAAACAATCCAAGGCATTGTTTCTGGGACCTGTGTGCTGCACAAAAGGAAGAGTACAAATGCTTTCCTCCTTGTTTTGCTAAGTTAGGTACGCTGCCCTTGTACATAGGCTCCGTTTGACAATGGGTGAGATAGGAACAATAGTTCAAAGAAAATAGGACATCTCCAGAGTGTCATACACCACCAACATTTGTGAAACAGCCTTGTGCGATCTGCACCGATGCAATTGTACACAGAGCAGGTATAACATCATGTTGCGTGTAGAAATGGGGCCTTGTAAATATGTCACACAACTAGTCTGTGCAAGTTTGCTTGCATTATTGTCTTGTTTGCCCCAACTCAGCATTCACAGATTTTGTGTGAATGGCAGGCAAAGTAGATCCAATCATGTAGGCAACATGAACTGCAACAGTACAGTTACGGAGCATTGTCAGTGATGGTGATGAATTGTATGATGAATAGGACACGAGTGATTTTACGTCTGATACCAACACACTTTTCTTTTCATGTTTCACAGCTGGAAGACCTCTCATCACACAGGGGGATATCGACACCTTCAAGGACCCACACGCCACTGGTGAGTTCAGCCATTAAATATTGGCATTGTGCGATGTTATGAATGTCTGGGTCAAATCATAGACGTAGTAGTATGCAGTATGGGCGTGTATCACATGTACCTTGCCTACAGTGTGATGATGTTTTGTGGTAGTGTGAAGTATGTACAAATCAGGAAGTGAAGATGGAGCTATGCATTTGTCTTCCAGATGCAACTCTGCACAGCCCCAGTCAGTGATACACATGCAAGTAAAATCTATGGGTTCTGTCACTACAGCACATGCATGTGGATTACAGAGTGTACAGATAGGAGAGGAGACATGTGCGTGGTGTTGCTGATGAGTATGACCAGACATGGAATGCATGTACATCCTTGACTGAGATGACTGTGCAAGTGGGCCTGATCATGCACAAGGAGGCAGTGGTTTTCAGGCCGTGCGTGCTAAGACACAGGTCGGTACAGTAATATTGTAGGTATGCTGCATACCAGCTTCACAGAAGTAGCAGTGCGTAGCTCTGAGCCAAGCATATCAATGGCACGTTCCCCAAACACCGAGCAACGATGGACCTATGAATCTCATTGGCATGTTTGGCCACTGCAATGGTGCTGTTGTCAAGCTGTCTCCTTGGGCTCATTCCCTGGTAGACTCAGGCTCAAGTGTACAAGCCCCTCTGTCCGAATTAGTGACATCACTCCGCATGCATTTACCCCGCATGCTTTTGCTCAGCATTTATTGCTGTGCCATATATTTTACAATGCTGGGCTCTACAACGCTATTCGTTAAAACGCATTCCCCATTACAACACAAATACCATTATGACTCCAGGGGGCCGTTACTATGGGGAATGCATTGTAACAGTTTGCGTTGTAAAGGCCTGAGTTGTTAAATTGTCAATTGAGTGATAATAGCGGATCAAAGACATGCATATTTGACAAATTTGAGCAAACAATGTTTACCCCTCTCACCAGCAACACGTTACCTATTGTAAAGTTGTGGTGGAGAGAGGGCCTGCACCTCATGTACAAGTCAGTGTTCAGCCACCTAACGTGTTTCCATGTGTGCTGCATGATGCAGCGCAGATGAAAGTGTGAGTAGGGCTGTTCCTGGATTGCTCATGTGCAGGTAGGGTAACCTTCCTACACATTAACAAGCCTCCCCTGCCCACAGACACCCTTGCACTCTTGTGCAAGAGTGGCTGTGTTTGCGCTGAGTTGGGGAACTTCACGCTGTCGCTGGGGGACACGCAGGGCTGCACCTGATCATTGTACATATGATGCAGCACGGTGTTACAGAAGAGGATGAGGGAGGCGCTACACCCGGAGGGCTAATGCCTCCCTCCTCCAATTCCTTGTACATGTCACCCTCAAGCAGGGTATGTCATAGCACCATAATTTGACACTGACAGTCTCATTTGGTTGTGACAGTACATGTCACATGCCATGCACTGTCATGTCAGTCTCCCCAGCATGTAGTCACTGATCCTGGATTCAACATATCATTGTCCAGGTCACTCTCTGACTTCACAATGTTATGTTAGAGTGTAGGCTCCCATGTTGCACTGACCTTGTGTTTCTGCGTTAAATGGAGAACATTGACATAGTCCACAGGACTCACATTTTGTCATTGCTCTTATTTTACAGACAACATGTCGCCAGAGGAGTCCCATGCCTTCCAGGTGACGAAGGACCGGTACCTCCACATCTGAAAGGTCGCTAAGGGATTTCGCAACATGGTACGGAGGTACCAAGAAGACCGGGCAGCTGGGAGTTGGAAGTCGGTGCCCGAGGTGATGACACACGGTAGCAAGAGTGGCACACAGGCCATCCCTGGCCCCTCTGGCGATAGGCGTGGCTCCCGGTGTGGACAGGCAGTAACCCATCCCCCTTCAACACCACACACCCAAGGGACAATGCCACCTGCACCAGCAGATCAGGTGGTGCCGTTCACTGTGCGGGACCGGCGCACTATATTGGACAACAATGTTTTGCTGGCTGAAATACGGAAGGAAATGGCAGAGCATACCAGGCACCTGCAGGACATGAAGGCAGCCCTGGGTCTCCCATAATGACTGGACATTTTGAGCCCCATCCCCCTCTTCTCCCTTCCCCAATGTTTTATCTTGTTCTTTGTTAGTGTTAGGTAAGTATTTTAAGTGTTAGGTAGTGTAGTTGTAGTGTAGGTATAGTTAGTGTTAGATTTTAAGGTAGTTTTAGATATTTATTGTTCTATAGTATTTGGGGATAAGTTTCCTTTTCCTTTGGGTGGGGGGTTGATGTCTTTGTTGTTGTAAAAAACAAAAAAAAACAAAAAAAGAAAATATATATATATATATATATATATTCACTGAAAAAAACATAGGTTTTAGGGACAGTTATAGTTAGTTGGACATTGCACTCGTACAAAACCCGTGAAATTCCCCGTTATAGTTAGTTCAGGTAACTATACCTCGCGCCCCGCAATGCACTGCTGATGACGTCACATATTACATCACTCATGACATGGTCAGTGACATCACTGATGACATCACTGATGACATCTCAAATGACATCACTGATGACATCATCCAGTGACTGTGTGTTTCTGTAAAGTTTAAATATGTTTAATATATATAGGGAAAGGCGTATTGAAGAATGAGTGGGTGTATAAGTGTCTGAATGGATGATTTAGTAGGTGCGTGACTAACTCTATAAGTGAGTGATTAAACGTATCTTACTGAATGCATGGGTTAGTGACTAAACTGGGTGAATGTCTGTATCCGTCTGTCTGTTGCTGTGTAAGTGGCAGCATGGGTTTGTGAATAGCTACATGAGTGTCTATATGAGTTATTGATTGGTTGGCTGAGTATTTGTATGGGTGCCTGAGTGTTTGTGTGGGTGGGGTGTGTGCGACTCTGTTCATAGATGTGTGAGTGGGTGATTCACTGGATGGATGGTTACAAGAGTGCATCTGTGATAGACTGTATGGGTGGGTAAGTGTGTGTAAGAGTGTGTTAGTGAGTGAATGTATGTCCCAGTGGTACATGTGTGAGTAACTACGTATGTGAAAGGCAGTATATATGTGTGTTGGAGTATATAAATACCTATAAGCGAGAGTGTGTGATTGTGATAGTGACTGTATGGATGAGTGTGTGCTTGTATCAGAGATTGTATAAGAGCGTAAGAATGTGCTAGTATTTGTATGAGTAAGTGAGCTGGTGTGTGTATAACTGTATAGGTGAGTAAATGGGTGTGTGCTTAATTTTTGCATGACTGACTAGGTGTGTGAGTACCTCTATGGATGAGTGGCGGTGTGTGAGTGTTTATATAGGTGTATGAGTGCATATAATAGTCCTGTTCTGAGTGACTATAAGTATGAGTGACTGTACGGGTGAGTGAGTAGATGTGTGTGTAGACCTAAGAATCAGTGAGTGTGTATATAGTAATTGGTGTTGGAGTGTCTATGGTTTTGACAATGGCAGTCTGTAATTTACAGTGGGTGTATCAAAAGTTATATTAGGGTGTGAGAAGATGCATCAAATTATCACATGGATGATGTCATCAGTGATGTCATCAGTGATGTCATTTGAGATGTCATCAGTGATGTCATCAGTGATGTCACTGACCATGTCATGAGTGATGTAATATGTGACGTCATCAGCAGTGCATTGCGGGGCGCGAGTTATAGTTACCTGAACTAACTATAACGGGGAATTTCACGGGTTTTGTACGAGTGCAATGTCCAACTAACTATAACTGTCCCTAAAACCTATGGTTTTTTCAGTGAATTTGTAAGGTTTTTTAAATGCTAATTTCTAACTATAACGTGCCTGAAACCTATGGTTTTTTCAGTGAATTTCAAAGGTTTTATAAATGCTAATTCCTAACTATAACATGTCTGAAACCTATGGTTTTTTTCAGTGAATTTCAAAGGTTTTGTAAATGACAATTTTTAAATGTATTAATTGTTATATTTATTTTTTTGATACTGATTTACTACATTTTTTAAACGATTTATTTTTAGATATTTTATTTTTTTAAATACATTGTAATTACATTATACATTACATTACAAAATATACTTTCTCAGAATGAATTACTTTAGTTTAAATACTTTGCAAATAGGCAATAGACTTTTAAGTACAGTAGTTACAGTTGTTGCAATGGGCAACACAATTTCAAACACAATGCAACATTGAGCTCAATGTGAATTTCAAGTTAAATGCAATTAGTTACTTTATGGATTACTTTTCTAACCACAGGACTGGATCCTAGATTCAGTCCTGGGACATCTCCTGTAAACAGTTGAGTAAAAGCGTTTTGGTTACAGTAGTGATTTTTAAGGAATATTATTGTATTTTAAAAGTTGACACTTAGAAACTTTTTCACATAGAATCACCAATGCTATCCTATGGGAGAAAATTCACTTAGCAGGTAAGTAGTGTTATCGTTACTTTTTCTTACTCAGTGGTGGATCTTGGATCCAGCACTGGTGCATCTCCTGTAAACAGTTGAAAGAATGCGTTTAAGTCATACAGGTGATTTTTAAGGAATATTTGTAGTTTGTGAAAATCGACACTTAGAAACTTTTCTGCTGAAAACCAGGCAATGGATTCCTATGGAAGGAAATACAAGTTACTGGTAAATACGGTTAGAATTACTTTTCAGGGTCAGTGCTGGGCTAAAAGATGCAGCACTGGGTTCTCTCCTGATAACAGGTGAGTAAATCGGAATTCGTAGTTCGGTTGATTTTAGAGGAATATTATAAAGTTCCAAAACTCCACACTTAGAAGAATTTCCAAGTGAAACCAGTCAATGTTAGCCTATGGAAGGAAATTCAAGTTACTGGTAAATACGGTTAAAATTACTTTTCAGGATCAGTACTGGGCTGAAAGATGCAGCACTGAGGTCTCTCCTGATAACAGGTGAGTAAATTGGAATTCGTATTTCGGCTGATTTTAGAGGAATATTATAAAGTTCCAAAACTCCACACTTAGAAGAATTTCCAAGTGAAACCAGTCAATGTTAGCCTATGGAAGGAAATTCAAGTTACTGATAAGTACGGTTAGAATTACTTTTCAGGATCTGTACTGGGCTGAAAGATGCAGCACTGAGGTCTCTCCTGATAACAGGTGAGTAAATCGGAATTCGTAGTTCTGCTGATTTTAGAGGAATATTTGTATGTTACAAAAATCGACACTTAGAAACTTTTTCAGCAAAAAGCAGGCAATGATATCCTATGGAAGGAAATTCAAGTTACTGGTAAGTACGGTTAAAATTACTTTTCAGGATCTGTACTGGGCTCAAAGATGCAGCACTGAGGTCTCTCCTGATAACAGGTGAGTAAATTGGAATTCGTAGTTCAGCTGATTTTAGAGGAATATTATAAAGTTCCAAAACTCCACACTTAGAAGAATTTCCAAGTGAAACCAGTCAATGTTAGCCTATGGAAGGAAATTCAAGTTACTGGTAAGTACGGTTAGAATTACTCTTCAGGGTCAGTGCTGGGCTAAAAGATGCAGCACTGGGTTCTCTCCTGATAACAGGTGGGTAAATCGGAATTCGTAGTTCGGCTGATTTTAGAGGAATATTTGCACAATGGTGAAGGGAGGGCGGGGCCTGAGGTGACATGTCTGCAAACACGCCCTGTGGCGCGTTTTAAGTTGGAGAATTAATTCCTCCTCAATCCCGAGGGTCCCCAGGGGCCAACTAGCCCACCAGATACCTCCAGTATGCGCCAGAGAGCTGCGTTGCAGAGAGGTGTTCAGAGGCCACGCCCTTTTTGCACCTCTCTGCAACGCAGCTCTGTGGCACTTTCTGGACGTACCTGGTGGGCTAGTTGGCCCCAGGGACCCTCAGGATTGAAGGGGATTTAATTCCCCATCTTAAAACGCGCCACGGGGCCTGTTTGCACACATGTCACCTGAAGCCCCGCCCTCCTCTTCACCACTGTGCAAACGCGCCCGTGGTGCGTTTTAAGTTGGGGGATTAAGTCCCCTTGAATCCTGAGGGTCCCTGGAGTCCAACTAGCCCACCATGTACCTCCAAAGCGCCACAGAGCTGCGTTGCAGAGAGGTGTAAAAGGGGCATGGCCTCTGTACACCTCTCTGCAACGCAGCCCCTGGCGCATACTGGAGGTTCCTGGTGGGCTAGTTGGCCCCAGGGACCCCCAGTATTCAAGGGGAATTCGTTCCCCCTCTGCAAACGCGCCAGGGGGCGCGTTTGCAGAGTGGTAAAGGAAGGGGGAGGGGCCTCCGGCACAATGCCGGCCTTTTGTCTTTTTTTCTTTTTTTTTGTTTGGGAGGGGGGCTGCGTGGCCCCCCTTCCCTCGGACACTTTTGGCCCCGGGGACCCCATCCCCCGGGGCTTGAGGATTTTCTTTTTTTTGTACTAACAAAAAACGGGAAGGGGTCCGCGTGGCCCACCTTCCCTGGGCCTCTATTTGCCCCGGGGACCCCATCCCCCGGGGCATCCCCCCTTTTTTTTTTTTTATTAAAATCTTTGGAGGGGGGCTGCGTGGCCCCCCTCCTCAGGCCATTTAAGGCCCCGGGGACCCCATCCCCGGGGCCGGCCTTGCCTTTTTTTTTTTTGGGAAGGGGGCTGCTTGGCTCCCTCCCGGGCCACTAATGGCCCCGGGGACCCCATCCCCGGGGCCTGGCCTCTGGTTGGGGACTGTGGGGGTCCCCAATACCCCCACAGTCCCGCCGGCTCCCCGCGTCCTACGGGAGCCGGCATTGCTTTCCATAAGGGGGCTGCTGACATGCAGCTCCCCTTATGGAAAAGCAATTCTGCTGCTTCATTGAAGCAAAGCAGTTTGCAATGGCAGGACGGGAGCCGCGAGGCTCCCGTCCTGCCATTGCAAACTACAGTGTCCCGGGGGTAGGCACCCCGGGACACTGCAGGAGCCGGCCCTGGGGGTGGCGGTCCCCAGGGCCACCACAGGCTCCAGGAGGGGGCCGTGCGGCCCCCTCCCTTCAATTGCACAGCCCCGGGGAGGTGGTGGTCCCCGGGGCTTCGGGGGTCCAATACGGACCCCCAAATTTCAATTCTAAGTGCCCCGAGAAGGTGGCGGTCCCCAGGGCGTGTGGGGGGGCTGGAGCCCCCCCACACAGGTTATCAAAATTTAAAAAAAGAAGCCCCGGGGGTGGCGGTCCCCGGGGCTGCGGGAGGGCGGAGAGCCCTCCCGCACCATTTTTCTTTAAAGCCCCGGGGGTGGCGGTCCCCGGGCTTGGAGGCCTTAGAGGCCCCCACATAAACTATAAACGCATCCCCCGCATGCCCCCGGGACTTGGCCCACCCGGGGGCAAAATAGCATCAAAGCGCGGGAGACCGCGCTTCGTTTTTTTTTTTTTATCGGCGGGATCCGCGCACCCTAAGCGCATCCCGCCGATTTAAAAAAAAAAAATGCTTTTTTCTGCCCAGAGGGTCCTTGTGGGACCCCCTGAGCAGACCTAGGGGGTCAGGGTGTTTCTACCCTGCCCCCTTGTTGCGCTTTGCACACTTGTTTCTGTGCCTCTAATCACGGCGGGATCCGCGCACCCTAAGCGCATCCCGCCAATTTTTAAAAAAGAAATGCTTTTTTCTGCCCAGGGGGTCCTTGTGGGACCCCTGAGCAGACCTAGGGGGTCAGGGTGTTTCTACCCTGCCCCTTTTGCGCTTTGCGCACTTGTTTCTGTCCCTCGGTTCTACCGAGGACAAAATGGCTGCCAACACTTCCTGATTTGGAGTGTTGACAGCCACTTGACAGCCAATTAGCATGCAGCTCGTGATCGGGACGGTGTGCGCAGGGTGCGCTCAGAATACGCGGACCCTACTCGGCCATAGATATATATGTGACTTTACTTTTGATTTTCTCAGGAACTACTGAACGGATTTACACCATTTAAGCAAAAGGCACGACACTGA
The DNA here is from genome assembly GCA_963921515.1 of Calotriton arnoldi. NCBI lineage: Eukaryota > Metazoa > Chordata > Amphibia > Caudata > Salamandridae > Calotriton > Calotriton arnoldi. The sequence goes on along the minus strand of CAWUFW010000577.1, from coordinate 1,719,074 downwards.
ACCAAGGGCTACCTCTTTGCCAAATTTGGTGTAATTCCGTTCAGCAGTTCGGGCTGTAGCCGCGATGAAAGGATCCTATGGAAAAATGAATGGGGAAAACGCGTTTTGGGACCCCCCTTTTTTCTCGGCCCACGCTTGACGAATCAACCCGAGACTTTCAGGGTAGGAGCGGAGCGGAGCGCCCCAACAAGTTGGAAGCTTTCGCGAAGATTCGTCAACCGGCGCAAGAGTTATTTCAAATAGAATGTTGCAGATTTCCTATGGAAAATAGGTTTTAACTATAACTATCTACTGGCGACCACCAGTAGATTATATATATATATATATATATATATATATATATATATATTTGTGTAGGATAACTGTGTAGTTAGTTTATGCTTAGCTTAGATGTCTTTGTCCAGTCTCATGATGTGCCTTAAAGGTGGGAGGGGGGTTGATGTCTTAGATATGTTGTTGCGTGTTTAGGATTAGTTATGGCAGATAGTTTAGGTTATCATTCACTTTGTTCCAGTTAGTTTAGATTAGATTAGTTGTAGTAGTGATTAGTGTTGGTCTAGGGTAGTTTATTTGGTAAATTAATAAATAATGGTTACTACTTTAGAATTCTGGTTGCACTTATGTCAGGGGTGATGTGATGGAGTGTGGCTTTTTACCTTGTATGCAACTTATACTATCACTGGACAATCCGTTGAATGTGTACGTGTGGTCATGACATGTTACTTAGCAGGATGGATTGTGTCAGGATACCTTAGATGTGAGCACAGTAAACTTGCATGGATAACAGGGTGGCAAGTAGGATTTACGGCCTAGTCTAGGGACACTCTTTTGGGAAATTTAACATCTTGAGTGTGACTCACGGAGTTGGACAGCACATTGTTGCACATTTACAACACAACGTAGGGACATGGCCTTGAGTGGATATTGAAGTTGCAACTCTTATCCATCATGGAGATGGATGTATGCGCCAGGTAACACAGATTCCGTCCCCCCCTGCATATCACATGAGCCTGGCGCAGAGTCCATCTACCATGCACAGACCTTGGCACACTTGCTGCGTAGTGCAAGTGTGTCAGCATCATTTGAATTGTATGCTCCTGTGCATGGAGGCTCATCCTCCTGCCCATGCAGGATGTTGTCATTTAGCGGATCTAATGTGCACGGCATATGGCAGAACTGTGGGCCCGATTCACAAAAGTAATCTGCGAGTAAGTCCTAACTGTATGACTTTCGGTATTCACAAATGGCATTTAGGAGTAGTAAAGTTAGGAATACTAACTTTACTACTCCTAATTGCCTTTTGTGAATACTGAAAGTCGTTACGTTAGGATTTTGTCTCTGGTCACTTTTGTGAATCGGGTCCACAGTTCTGCTGCACACAGAAGGGGAATTGTAGCATTGCTCCCTGTAGTGCCAGTGTCATAGCCACTTCTCCCAGCTGCTACTTTTGATATTGGCTCATAGTGATGCCACCCTTGAAATGGTGGTACAGCATCTGACTATATGCACATTGCAGTGCACTACACATCCCTAGACACATCGCCCTATCCGCTCACAGTGGTCACAGCATGAGAGGCTTCCTTATTGATAAGGCATTGTTAGTCCACAGGAAGGGGCTGACTGAGGACTTGCACTTTCGGAGAAGTCCCTATTGGCAACACCACTTCACTGAAGCAGACATTGTGGTTCCAATAGCGGCTGGTAGACATAAGACGTGACGATTCTTCATCTATGTGAATATGGTGTGCTCCATCTTGGAATGTGACATGCAATGTGCCCCATCACAACAAGCTTTGTCCACCCCGTAGAGTGTGAGTCAATCTGCCAAGTGAGACTTTGTAGCAATGGTAAAGGGAGACACTACTTGTGGCATGCGACTGACTTGGACAAATTTGCACACATGCCTATTTCCATCATGTACGTAGGGATAAGTTGGGATCTTGCTAGAATGTTGTAGTTGAGCAATGAGGGCACGGCTAGTTCGCACATACCCGGTCATCTCACTGCCTATCTGGGGCACAGTTAGACATGGACATTTCTCATATGTCCCTTGGTGTACGTTTTGATGGATTCACTGTCCCAACATTGTTACAGACTTCTATACTTTAATGGTCATAGACAACACACACCTGTGTAACTTCAATAATTTTATTTTAATGTGCATTGTCTCTGTTGGAGACTGGGCCAGGACTTGGCTCAAACAAGCCCCACATTCCAGAGATGCCCAGTGGGGGCCTGACAGAGTACTTCAGGGGTGACATGTCCAGAGGAAGAGGTTGAGTTCAGTCAGCAGGCTGATTGCAGTGTCATTGGGAACAACACAAATCATGGCAGTCCATACTGAGGTCCAAGGTGAGTGTCAAAGAGGGCATCTGGGGACAGTGGAAGCTGATGTTCCGGGGCATGATGCTAAGCACTGATCCAAGGCAAAACAGTCCATTTGGCACAGATGGATGCTACCGCTTTCTTCTTTGCAATAATGCAGATTCATCCACATCTTCATCCTCGGATGTGTCATGTGCCTCACATGTGCGTGGTGGTAGATTGGCTGCAGCACTGTGAGCCACTGACACATCAGGGGCTGGAGATGTGGATGTAGAAGCAGCAGCAGCATTCATCTGTCCCAAACCTTGATGCAGCAATGCAGTGATGACCAGCTGCAGGGCATGGAAGATTCCAGCTATGTCTCATTGGTGTGCAGCCGTGGCAGCCATTTGTTCCGCTTGCATCCGCTCCATGTTCTCAATTATCATTCGCATGCGGGCCAACTCCTGGCTGACATCGATGGAGCCACTCTGACTGGACAGTTGTTTTTGTCTCTGAGTCATGACTCCAGCGATGTCAGCCATGGAATGTCGGAGAGCATGGAGCGGACTGTGGGTGTCTGTGATATTCTGTAGGTGGTCCCGAATGGGACTCAGACACCCACGTACGGCATCGAGTTTGGCCGCCAGGGTGGCAAAACCCACCCGCACCAGATCAGCCATCTCCTGCTGGACCTCTACCGCACGGCATTGAAATGCCAGAAGTGGGTCCTCAATGTCCTGGGAGACAGCTGTGGTGGTAGGTGCTTGCTGGTGGGTGGTTTGTGCAGGGGGTGGACTTTCCACAATGCAGCTGGATGGCCCTGCTTCCGGAGGTGGTGTGCTAAATGAGTCTAGCAGCTGTTGGAGGGTGTCCTGGTTGATGGTGGAAAATTCCTCATCTTCATCAGTGAAGAGTGGGACAGGCTGCTGTATAGGTGGTGATGTTTCGACCTCTGCAATGTAAAGGGGAGATGCTGTTAAATGTGTGTTTCAAGTATGGTCATGCATTGGATGAGTTTACTAGCAGACTGCATGACAATGTCCATTCTGACTGTTTAGGAGGAGATGCCTATTAGATGCCGGATAGTGATTATTTGTACAACATCAGGGATTGGACGTTGTGGTTGTTCATTATCATCTCACAGTTTACAGCTATGCCAAATGTGAATGGCCCATTTCTATACACAAGCGGCACCAGTTGTGTCCTCGGCTCAGTAGTGGAAGTGATGCAGTTTGTACCACATTGTAGTCAAAGTTGATTAGCTCAGATTTATGTGTCTGTGCACTGCATTGTGGGAGAGTCACCCCTGCAGCTTTGGTTTTACTGCCCCTTATCCCTTTCAGCCAGTGAGCCTTTCACCTATGTGCATTTACAATGATGAGATGTTGCAAGCTGGAGTAAATATGGATCTTGATCAGAGTTGGGACACTTGTGCATTGTTTGGCAGCAGATGTCTTCTTTACATCAGGGGTTGTATGTACACGAGGAAGTGTCAGAGTATGACCTGCTCCTTTAAGGATGAACTCCACACTCAGCCACACCGTGGCCTGACCATATTAAAATGTTTATGGTGCAGGCATGCAATTCATCATGCACTGTCACTTGCCTTGTCAGTGTGGCTCACAGACAGTCAGGTTTGCTGGGTAGTGCACATGTGCTTGGTGCGAGAATGGTTATGTGTGATGAGGGAATTCTTTAGGCAGATTGGCAATGATGGGCTAATAGCTGTTTCTATGTGTGCTGCACAATGCAGTACACATGTACATCCAGGTATCTTTGGCTCTTGAGATTTCTCTTGTGTGCATGTCGTCAGTCATGGTTTTCCTTGCATGCATTGATTACTGCCCTCCTGTTGGCTTACCCATTGTGAGTATGGTGCAGCGTGAGTTTCTATTGTTGTTGCAGGCTGAACAGACAGCCATTCCCCTCAACGTTGGCCCCACGTGTGGTGTGAAAGTGGGCCTAGATTTGATGGATGTGGATTTCCATAGGCGTATTAGTGGTGCTCAGGCCCTATCACCCCCCCCCCCTCCCCCTCCCATCAGATGCAAATGGCAGGCTGATGTGTTTGTGTATATGCCACGCAGATGGTCACATGGATGATACATGCTGTCCTGGTTCAGATTATTGGATGCTGGGGTTTCCGTGTGGATGATAACAGACATGACTGCATATTTGTTCACTGACACAGTAGACTTACCAAGCAGACAGGTTTACATGCAAATCATGGTGTAATGGGCAACTCACACCAGGACTGATGTGGAATGCAGCTTTCTGTATGGCACATGTGAACACTTGAGAGTGGAGGAGTGCATTTTGACATAAGGGGTTATGGTGCCATTTAGCTACTTGTCATTATTTGGTGCTACTTTGATATTCTTGCTTGTTGTCATACTTAGGTTGTCATACTTCTTTACAGGGACATTGTAGTTCTGTGAGTATGGCACACAGACAAGTCATGTTGTACATATTTGGGTGACACATTCCTGATATGCATAGTCCAGGCACTGTAGTGTTGTGGCCATATCCCCCCTGCTCATAGTATGACATCACATTTGGACTCAAGTCTGCTAAATGTGTGCATTGTGGAATATGCACCTTTTAGACAGATGGCTACATGATCACTTTGTTGTGACAATGCATGTGTTCATGGTATGCAGACTCACTAGATGCTTTCTCACTTGGTGTACACAGGACTGCATCTCATGAACAGGCAAGGGGGCACATTGAGTGGAGATGCAGTAGGATGTCAGAATGGCCCCCTTGCCTCATCACCACGCATATACAGTTCGTCTGCACAAGGCCGCATCTCTCTGATGCCAAAATGAGGATGCACTGTGAATGTGACTGATCATGTGCATGAGTAGGCATGACACCACCAATGTCAGCACACATGCAACATTGTGCCCGTGTGTCTGAGTTGTGTGCAAGATTGGGTATGTGCAGTAAGGTCTCCCTTGATGCACATGCACATTCTTGCACACGACTCAGACACACGGGCACATGCAAATGTGTGGTGTTGAGGCAAGGGGGCCATTTTGACAGCCTGCCGCATCTCCAGTTAATGGGCCCCTCTGCTATTTCCTGTTGCCCATATTTTGTGGTCTGATGTTGATCTTGGACTATATTGGGGTTACTTTTCTGTGCACATTTCCAAGTCTGTGTGCCCACCAATATGTGCCTTGCAATGTATTGGTTGAGTAGGGTGATATGTGTCTATGCCACCAGGGACAAGGGTATCCAGGACATGATCCACAGTCATTGTGGGTATGCACTGAGAGATATTTAATTGGGCATGAGTGCCATTGGGCTAATCCACCCCCGTCCCCCCAGGCCATGGTTGTTACTCACCTTGTTGCTGATGTGTCTGGTCCTGTTCAGCAGTATCCTGTCCCGGAACTCCAACCACCGTCTCCTCGCTGATGACAGCGGACACCTGTTCCTCCAACGCATCCAGCTCCTCCTGTGGCGCTGGACTCCCACCTCCAGTCTGCATTGCTGCTTTGAAATTTGGCTGCAAGTTTCGCCTTGGTCTTGCGCTTAGCATCATGCCAGCGCTTCTTGCAGTCATCCACTGTCCTCCTCGCCTCTCCGACAGCATTCACCTTGGCTGCGATGGACTGCCATATTGCATTTTTGGTTGCCAATGACACTGTGGAGCTGGCAAAAAGCTGTTGTTGTTTTTCTGTCACCTCCGCAATCAGGACCTGGTTTTCCTGCTGACTGAACCAGGTCTTCCTCTTCTCCTTGCCCTTCCCCAGGGTCTCTGGCTGGTCTTCCTGGGTATTTGGGGGGTTGTTGTTGGCTTCGGTACTGGTCCCAGCTTCCTACATGGTTCTTCTGCATACTTCCCAGGTTTCTTTTGGGTTTTTTTGTGTTTGGGCTAAATAGCGGGCGTTTTATAGTAGTTTTTCCCGCCTAACGTGAAAAAAAGTGGACTCACGCTAATTAGCGTGCAGTTTCTGGCCGCTAATTGGCCCATCGCCACTTTTTTCACGTTAGCGTCAGGATTTTTATCGCCGTGCCGCTATTCTTAATGCGGGAAAGTTCACCCGGTAAGGGAAACTATCGCCAGTTAGCGGCGTGCTGTGAATATGCCGCTAACACAGCGATAGCTTTCCGCGGTACACGGCGATAAAAAAACTGCCGCTAACTGAGGTTAGCGATAGTTATCGCCAATCCTTGTACATATGCCCCAGTGTCGTTTAGGATTTAGTATAGGAATAGTGTAGGTTAGTGTAGTTATTTTGACATGTTTCAATAGGTTGTAGTTTTTAAGTGTTTTTATATAGTTGTAGGATTTTGTAGTGGGTGGGGGGTTGATGTGTAGTGTGTGTGTTTTAGTTAATATGAAAATAAAAAATACAAAAAAATTATAAAAATAAAACAAATATATGTTTGTTTAGATTAGTATGGTTAGGTAGTGTATGTTTAGGATGTTCGTCTTTTTTTGTCATGCTGTGATATGTGTATTAAGGGGGGACGATGTTTAACATGTCCGTTGTGATACATGTGTAGCATAGATTAAAATAAGTTTATGTAGGCTAAGGTAGTGTTAAGATAAGTTAGTGTAGGATAGGTAGGGATAGTCAGATTAGTGTGAGTTTAGATAGTGATAGTCAATGTAGGGTAGTCAGTTTTCGTTTTTAACTGTTGCATAATCTTTTATAAAATATATTTTTCTACTTTAACAACTGTGTAATGCTTTGCTGCGTTGGAGTTGTCATATTTCCAGTGGTTGATTTGTGCACATGATGTTGGTAACACTGCAGTCTTTGTCAATATGTGCAACTTTGTGAGACCCCTATGGAGAAAGGTCAGTCAATTTTGCTGTGGAGTAACTCAAGGGATCTTCAACAATGTTTGGGCACTGTAATTTGCCCTCTTAGTGTGTATGGATGCACTGCCCAACACAGCTAGTCACCTACTGTAGTACTCTGTGTGAAAGTAGTGCTACATGTATCGTAGTGATGGGTTTGTCAACACATAGTCACCATTCCTGGCTGTGTTGGGACACACACTGGTGGCTGCCACTCACACACTCACCCTTGCACCATTTTACTTTGACATCAGTGTTGTTTGCTGATTACCATCCATGGGAGTGGTCCCCACCTGGCTGGAAACTTTAATCATCCTTGCCATTGACTACTTGTTAAGTGTGGCAGGTATTGCATATGGCATGTGTAGCTTGTTTTATGGGTCTGTAACCTGGCTCCTAAAATTGTACTATGTGTGTACATTGTACAATTGCTGTCCTGTGTAGTTACACTCACACTCAATGCATGTGAGGGCTCTCAGGAGCAGAGGAACACATTGACATTATGTATGCCAGTGTGCCATACTACAACATTTGCCAGTTCATACAGGAATGAAATCACTTTGTCATTGCAGCTCATGCTTACTGACATCCAAGGTATAGCACTGAACATCTACGTCCTTCAGTGGGAGAGATATGATGCTATACAGGTGGAGTCTGGACATTAACATTGACCTTTTCTCAGTGGATGCTTTATGATGGCGCTCAAATGTAAACTTCTGTTTGAGCTTTGAGGCTGACATATGTGCATGTTAACATTGTCATGATACCTGAGCAAGGTATCTGTGAATGTGTAAGCATGTGTTAGTGGCTCACATGCATCAGAGGCCCAATTAGTACAGTTCTGCTATTGTGTGATTAGTTGGCCTATTTTGCTGTGTGGCACTCAACGTACCAATGCTTATTGTCACACCATGCCATTCAATAGTTGAAAGGGATTGGTCACATATTGCCATGGCGGGGAGGTGCATGATGCTTGCACTTGCCAGACCCGAGCATGTGAAAGGGACAGAAGCGCAATTAACAAAAGATGCAAAGAAGTGTATTTTTTATCTACACATCCACCACGGTCTAGTTCGTTCTATCTGCAACAGACATACATCACGCTGGTTCCGGTTAGTATTTTTATTTACAAGGAGCAATGAGCAAGTGGAAGTCCTTGCAGCAACAACCCCAACATAGTTTGAGAGCCATAGGATGTCTAGACAGAGTCCATGGGGGATGCATGTTGTGTTACATGTTGAGGAGAGGAGTGTTCCAGTGAGTAGGCGGTCCAAATTCCCATTAGGGAAGGTAGCCACATCGACAAATGGGTAAGATCAACAGTTGGAAAAGCAAATAGGGATTAGTACCAATTGACAAGTGCACTGACATAATCAGAAGCACAGGTCCAATAAGAAACTGGCCAAGTGGCATAGACAAATATTACTGAGCAGTTCTTTGATGAAAAATGTAGTAGTCCACATCTTCGTCCTCTGATGTGTGAGGTGACTCCCCTGAGGTGGGTGTTGTTGGTGCAGGAGGCAACTGAGGCATACATACATCGGCGGCAGAAGATGTGGATGCCCTGTCCCCAGCAGCATTAGTTTGTGCCAACAAGGAAGGCAGCACAGTGCTGAGAAGGGCCTGATGGGTAACTTGAGAATCTTTGATGGTTGCCGCCAACACTGGGTTTGGGTTGTGCTTTTCAGTCAGAGATTTGAAATTTTAACTTCCTCAAGATTCACCCTAGCAGCCCATACATCCATCACAAAAGTACACAACTGGCATCAGTGCGACCCTCATCCACACCAATTCCAGTAGGATTTGTCCATTGATATTTTGCCAGGGAGTTTTCATATAATTGAATTACAATCCAGTTGTGTCTAGTACACATCATATGACACTATATACTATTTTATGTCCATTCTGCACTCACTTGGCATACATTCTGTGTCATCTTTCACTAGCCACCATGGTGTGATCTGGTATGTGGTTAAATGCCATATGTAGGCATGTTGTGATGCAGGACAACAGTGATGTAGAACACATACAACATACAGCAGAGATTAAAGGCACATTTCATGAGCATTCATGTACATTATTCTTGGGTTTACTTACCATGGCCCCGCACCTGCCCAGTGTGTGGTCCCTGCCCAGATGTCACAGCCAACCTTGTAGCAGAAGTCAATGGGGGTACTGGAATCTGGGACAACATCATTGGACCTACAATGATAAGTGTGTTTGCAACTTTACATTTCAGCTGCCACATGTGATGCACTCAATTTCAGGCACAAAAGATAAGCACAAGCAGTGTGGGCACTACCGTTGCAGAAGTGCAGAAGTGTGTGGCACTAAATATCTGAGTGATCCCACATTCAACTCATAATGGCCCCACTGCCTAGAAGCAACGTCTATCAAATTGACACCACAACAATTCCTAAAGTAAGGCCCATTATCGTGTTTTGTTTATGGGCAAAAAACAGGCCATCCGATGTTAACAAATATAACCAGCTGGGTTGACTGGACAATTTCATGTATTGAAAAAACATTTAATTTGGACACTGGACGCATTCTCAATACTCCTGACAATTGAATCTCACTTCTTGTTCATCATTGTTATATTTGTTAACATTGGATTTCTAGATTTTGCCTACAAAAACAAATACAATATAGTGGAGACTCCTTTTTGACTTGTTGTGGCAATCAATTCCAGGACTGACTTCACAGTCCTGGAACCGTTGATGGAATACATGTAATGTTCCCAAATCACAAAGGTATGATGAGCCTAGATATCTTATTTTTTGTCTTTCGCTATTCACAAATGTCATTTGCTAAAGGTAAATGTCCTTTAAGAATTACAATAGTCGTAAAGTTAGATTTTCATCTCCAGTTACCTTTGAGATTCGGGGCCTATATGTCCCTCTGTTGTCTGCTGACAATGTATGCATTTTGACCATCACCTGACCAGTTTGACTTACCAGTTAGTGAGGCTGGTATGCCTTGCTCTGGATGATGTTGTTTCCTCCCAGAAGATGCAGGGACCTCTGCTACTGTGGTTGTCTGTACTCTGGCTGAATGTGTCAATAGGTGAGAAGAGAGAAAAGTTACCAAATCTAAAATGTACATGTGTAACTTGTCTGACATTTCTTCATATCTTCTGCATGCTAACAGTATTGTGAACAGTATCTTCTGCATGCTAACAGTATTGCACTGCCGGTGCGGGTAGGAGCAGTGGGAAGTTGGGGGTGTAATGGCGGGGCAGGGTGGGAAATAGACAACGGAATTGTGGAAAGAAATGTCTTAACATAAGGATTCTCTCACCTTGTGCTCAGTGATGCGGCAAACACAAGGTGAGTTTTTTTTAGATGATTTTTTAAAATGTTCCCTATTCCGTTGTCTGTAGATTTTCCTCTGCACTGCACCGCACCACCCCCCGATGTTTTTGACTGATCCGGCCGCGTCTGGATAAGTGGAAGGGGCACTTTGTCTATTGCTACTTAACAGTGTTAGGTATATACGGCAGCAGTACTGAGCCTATGTTTTCAATAGTGCAAATGGGATTTGCCATTTCTAATCCAAAGGATTCTGGGACCTGTGGTGCAACATACAGAGGGAAACAAATGAGCCTCTGACTGACTATATTTTTATATAAACTTTGGACAACTTCCTTAATCACAATGGGGGTGCAACACAGACAGTCATTTTATATACTTGTTCTTGTGATCACATTTACCTGGTACCATGTTGCAGACATCATTCACAGGAAGCTCATGGAGCATGTGGGAGTGGATTGTACTGAGGACATCCTCCTCAAGTGTGGTGAGACGGATGTGGGTTCCGGATTGTGGGCCAGGGAGAACGCTGGCCAACTGAATCCTGGCGTACTTCTCCTTCACCTGCCTCTTTTCATCCTGCCACTTCTTCTTGATGTCACGACTGTGCGCACATCCTCCCCCAATGCTGTGACAGAAGTGGCTAAATGCTGCTATAGAGCTGCCTTCTGTGTGCCACTTGTGCAGTAAGGGGGGAGACCATGTAGCCGTTTATGGTGCCTCACAATGAACTCCACAATCATGGTGGTCTCCTCATCAGTGAAATTTTTCTTTCTCCTCAGTTGGTACATTTCCCAGTATTGATGCATAGAGAAGGAAAACAGGAACTCTCTGAGGCCAAACCAGTTCCTTGAATGTGTGCTGCTTTTATGTGGTTTGTGGTGCTGGTCTTGCTGTTGGAGTTAATTGACTTCCTCTGATGCAGGTGGGGGAATGGTAAGCACTTAGACAGGTATTTAGTATTGTGGAAAATGATCATCAGCCCGTATGCGGGTTTTCCTGCCCAAATGCGGAGATTTCGCTCCGGGTGAGGAAATTCCGGCCCGAGTGTGGACGTAAAGATAGGAGTCGTGAATACCAAAAATCGTAAGAGCCTTCTGTGAATACCAAAAGTCATAAATTTAGACTTTTGTCTCAGATTACTTTTGTGAATCGGGCCCACAGACTTTATTGTCATTCACTTTCAGTTCAACATTGATGTGTAGGACATATGTTACGCATAGCTATTGAGGCCAAGTTGTACTGTTGTTGCCTTTCAGATGGCAGTATCTCTGCATTGTTTACACTGCCACTGTGTGACAAGGATGACTTTTCGTGTCATGAACACATTACAACACAGTTACACAGCTTGCTCGGCTGTCATGCCTGTGCAGGTAAGCAGAGGTAAGGTCCACATCTGCCTTGGTGAATACCTTACTTTTACACGATGGCTTTATTGATTGTGGTTTCATGTATTTACACCACTACTGTGCACACTGCACCAAGTCCTCCGGGTGCCTGCATTCACTGTGGCCACTACTCAGTCCACATCTCTTGGGATGGTGATGTGTGTTTGGTCATGTATTTGATTTGATCCAGCAGTCTGCCTTTCACACAGTACATCACAGCACTCTGCCTTGTTGTGCCCCATCACTTATACGTACATGACTACTCTGGCAATCCTCATTTAGGCTCAGGAACTCAACTTACTGTCACACATTGATGGAACCCAGATCATACATTGACTCCCATGCGGCTCTAACACCAACAATATGCATGAACATATCCAATTGACTGACATGACTGTCTGTATTTGAGGGCTATGGGTCAAGCTTTACCCCACCTGCTAATAGTGCTGGACCTGGCGACATGTACCTTCCAGGTTTGCCATACTACTAGGACCATACACCTCACCCTCCAACCATCCCTGAATCCTGCCCTTTGTGGTGGCAATCTAATTTATCCTGTCACTTCACAAATCCCTGTTTCACATCCTCCTACTTTGACATATGTGGCATGGTGAGACATTTCTTTTTCAGACTCCCTCCTGCCACGTGCTACACCTTCACCCTGGTCCACATCAGATATAGGATGTAATACACCAATGGCTCTTCTCTGACATCCCTTCCTAGCTGCGACACAAGTGTGACACTGTCAAACACAGCAGTGAATGTGTATTGGGCAGCGAGCTTGCTGTACAGACGTCCCTTCTCACCTCCTTGCTATACAATGTCCCCCCATTCAGACACAGTCCCAGTTCAATGTGCTCAGCCATACCTACAATGCACTGCACTACCAGGGGCCCACCGGGTTCACACGCCATGTTTTCTTTCAACACACATGGTCCTCTGGTGTGCATCACTTGCATTCACCCCCACCCCCACCCCTAGTATGAATTGGTACATGACAGAAGTTTGGATAGTCCCTACCATGGCATGCGACACCTGTGTGCTCTCACCCAGCATGTTGGGACATCTGCATGCAATGTAGTTTCATGCTAGTGAGTATACACATGGCTATTCACATGTTCCTATGTGTTGATACTTCACATGCCCCACAGCTAAGCCCCCTCTCAGTTTGGGAGTTTATCCTCTGACAAGTCCATTCCATTGCTTCGCAGTCCTGATTTGGGTGCATGGGCCCAAGTACGACACACTAGTCTCATGGTGCAAGGTGGCCTGCATTCTTACAGTCAAGTTGGGCAGGGTTCAAGTATCCATGCATGATGTGTTGTGCCCCAAACCAGCCTTATATCACTTTGGCTGCACATGCGTCAGTTTTCAGTGCGGAAGCCGTCCCATGGATGTGTCAATTTGTTTTGACACACCATGTGTCCTGCACCATGGTGTGCCGTACCGTAAATATGACGCATCCATGGCGTTTAAAAATGACGTACCGCAGCACTACTTTTTCTGATGCATCACTGCTTTGATGCCGCGATTTGTCAGTTCTTGTAAATGAGACGCCCAGTTTCCAATATATTCGGATATTAGCAACTTTTGTTCACTGAATCTGTAAAAAGTACAGTATTAGGAACAAATGCCATTTATTGGAACTAATGTTGAAAAACCCACTAAGTTCTGGATGCCAACTCTCACATTTACCAGAATTATCTGTGTGACTTGGTAAATTGATATATGACATTAATTCACTCGTGGTTAGTTTTGAATCACTTATACTATGAATTGACATTCTATACACATTAGTATTTGTTTTCCATGTAAAGATGCAAACACAGTAATTAATGCAAGATTTTGCAATTGTCTTAACTTAGAATTCAAAAATGTATCTCACTTTATTGTACAACTCATCAATTAAAAATGACATCACATAACGAGGACACCGACTCTCATTAACTGGTTGGAATATACAGTTCTGTGCTTATGCCTTTTAACTTTGCTGAAATTCATGAAATACAATGCACTTTACCACCCCAATAATCCCCAAAAGCTGTGTTCTCTTTCACAATTAACATGCAGATCTCAGAACATAAAACCCTTAACGTTCTGTGCAGACAGATTTGACTCACATAATCTACGTTAGTAAAGTGATACATGTTCTGTCCTGTTCCCAATATGGCGCCCAAATTGATTCAGCTCAAACATTGAGATACCATCCCCCTACATGGCGTTAGATGCAACCAGTCACTCACACCCAACATGGCACCCAATGCTACCCTTCTCTCTAAACCCTGTGACCAGGTTACTTAGAACTAACGCTGTTCCTGACATCACTTCATATAAGATGGCCACTCCCATATCTGATCCCATACCCTCTACACAAGCTGTAGAACGACAGAGGTGTCATGATCCATATAACTGCTCCAATAACAGACTGCAATGCGACTCTTTGGACGGCTGTCCCAGCGGTAAGAAAACCACACACCACTTTTCATTAAGCCCCTTTGAATATCCTTACAACAAAGGTGTTTTAATTATCATTTAACCCCTGTTGTGTCATAATACTACAGCAACCAATGATGAAACCAGAGGTAGAATTTCTATCCCCTTCCTTATCGTCGTATATTATGACCCAATCATTACTTTAACCTACATTTCTCCCTTATTTTCCCCCTGACTTTGACCGGTCACAAAACTGTGACTTTTTCAAGGTACCTTTTAAATGTATGTCTAGCCTCAGTACTTTACCATAAATACCTTACATTGATTTAATATTGAGATTTTTTTCAAATTGGTGGTGTTAAGATTCGCTATTTTCAGAATAGGGGATACTATGTATGTTCTTAAACTTGAGTTGAGCACTTTGTTAAAGAGTTTATTCAGACCTCTAGCCAGCTTCCAGAGCCCATGTACCGGGCATGGGTCCAATGTGGAGCTCAACTTAGCTTTTCTAATGAGCTCAAGGATATCAGATGGCTGTAATGACTAAAGTCTGATCATTGAAACTGATCGAGCGCTAATCCAATAATTATCAGGGCTCAATACTCAATACATCATAATACAATGGCCCATACACATTCACCCAGAATCCCTGATGCGATGGGGTCAATTTATATGTACGATCAATTCTTTTCCTTTCATGGATTAAGTCATGACATTACAACTAACTTTTATCATCAACTTTCCTTCTATTTGGTTGATGGACCAATTAGTTGAATAGTTGATGGCAATGATTAACTTCTAACTTACCAACCACTAATAAATCTAAAAATGATCACAGACTCTCGGTGAAGTTAATAATGAATTTTATCTCAAGAAATTAAAGATTATGCTCAACTGCATTTGGTTACACAATACAAACACTGAACCTCACATGAAAAGAATATTTTTCATATGCAGTACAAATGGAAAACGTGAACTCATAGCAATGACTTTATACAATGAAGGAGTGGATAGAGTAAGAGACAAAAGTTTCAGCAAAAAATATATATGCGAAACATCATATACCTAACGGAGGGGATAGATGAAGAGACAATAGTTTCATCTAATAATACATATCATTGACGGAGTGGATAGGTGAAGAGACAAAAGTTTCAGAGACAAAATACATCCATAAGTTAAATTCTGAGAACAAGTTTGACTGAATACAAACCTATTGGTCTGTAGGAAAACCAACCCCTAGGCCTAGGGGATGATGGGGGTTCCCCAAAATAGGATCGGAAACAAAAGATAAGAAGAACAGGATCGGGACAGGTCAGGAACAGCTAGGCCTCTCTACAAACCGACGGACAGCGACGCATCTCCCCTCTTTCTCTCCTGCCAGCCTAAGCTTAAAACCACACCCCTAAAGGCACCCCAATTATACCCTTAAACTAACATGTCCATCCCACAATTGTTGCAAACATTTCTGAATCCTGTAAAGGGATTGGTGGGTTTTGGAGGTGGCGTTGTCACACCACTGTGACTTCACCCTTCTTTCAACTATTCTTTTGTTCATATTCATTCCCAGGGTATGGCTCTCAGCTTGTTCTCACTTTATTACATATAATACAAATTTTAACTATTTCATTCATTTCTTTAACATCATCCGCAGTCTGTCTCTCCGGTCCCACGCTTGGGCACTGGTTTTGGCAGTCGTTCGACACTTTTGCCTTCACCCTTCTCATGTCATCTGCGGTGTACTGCGTCTCTGTCTTGCTTCTGACAGAGCGAACTCACTCCTCGTGCCTTCCCCCTCCCTTTTTAGCCACGTTTAGAAAGATGGCTGCTTCCTCTAGCACACTAAAATAAATGAAAATGAACATTTATTTAATTATATGATAATGAAACCTTCACTGTTTACCACCCACCTTGCATTGTTCCCCATTAATGTTACCTAGCATAAGCTTTTGTGCTAAATTAGTATTATTTATTAGTTCAAAACAGAATGCAACATGTAGATTACTGAAGCATATGCGGTCTATTTATCCAACGCTTCTCGTTTTTCTCAAATCACAAATGTTATTACAATATTATTTTGTTTATGTGTTAGTTCAGACATACGCAAGCAATTTCCCTTATGTTCGTGTTGGGTGTACATTAGTTTCTTCAACAACCACTTACTGTTAGTACATATTATGGGGGTATCAATTCCGAGCAGGTTTCATTTTTGCGAAACCCTGCTCCATCAATTTCCCCCTCTGATGGCTTATAGAAGCCATCATAAAATACCTACCATACTGAGTACCATCCTTAATCATTTATATCTCTGTATTCTTCTCTCCTTTTATGGCACCCTCATCCAAATCTTTCATCAAGTCATAGTACTCCCTCTCATTTCCTCTAATTCTATTTCTTCTCTTTTTCTCTTTCTTGCTCTTCGTTTATTCTTTGATTCTGTCACTTCTTTTCTTTTATTCTTATTCTTGCAACACTTATATGTTGTAATTATTACTAAAATTATTAATGCTAATGAAACCATTGGTATTATTATTCTTCCTAATATACTACTTCCAAAGGTAGAAAACCATTTACCTATTGTGGAGAAACTTTTACCCAGTCTCTCCCAAACACCATCAACCTCCAGTTGGGTCAAATCTTCATGTAATTTTGTAATATTCTTATATATCCCTCGATTCCTTTGCTTTTATCAGGGATATATGTGCAGCAATGTTGGACTTTCAACATTCCACAGACTCCACCCTCCTTTGCCAATAATATATCAAGGGCAAGTCGATTTTGCAAAACCATTGACCTGATTGCAACCATTTCCGTGTCAATCATCAAAAACCCACCAGCGGTATCTGTAGATAACCGATCAACCACTGTGGACAATTTTCTAATTTTATGTGAATTCAGAACGACTCCAAATGAGGGTATCAGTGCACCAAAAATATCTCCTACTATTTCTGAAAAGCTTGCTCTTTTGTTACGTGTTAGTCCTTGCTTCACTTCGTCCAGTTTTTGACTGCTTCGGTCCATATGGTAGACCTTGGGGAAGACAATAGCAAAATAACAACTACCATACCAATGTGTAGGCAACCTATAATAGGCTTTCTTACCACACACATAATAAATTCCCAGAAAAACAGGATCAGCTCCACCTTTCAATCCCCAACCTCCAGTGATTTGGAAAGTATGCTCACATTCACTAGAACCAATAAAATAATTATTATAGTTAGTTTTCGTTCTAAGCAAACAAATTTTTCCTTTCTGTGACCAGTCCAGGGACATTGCAGCGTACCCTTCGCCTTTCTCATAATTTCCTTCCCTAAAATCCCACGGTGGTACCCGTGACTTCTGTTCAGCAGCCTTCCTTTTGAAACTTTCTCTTCTATCTTCTACCATTTCTATGAAAATCTTCTCTTCTACCCGCAAACTACAGGTTAAATTATTCTTATAAGCATATTCTATGTCTAAAGTTTTAGTAATATGGAAAAATTCCCCCATATATCGAGCATTTTTACCACTCAAAACCTTATTTAGTTCTTTAATAATAGGAATTTCAGAAAATACTAAATCTATATTGGAAAAATAGTACTCGAGCTTTCCCGTCACGTAAAACAGGCTTGTGAGTATACTGCAAGACACACCATAGGTTAACGGAAGGTGGTGATAAGTCACCCCTTCCGAAACAGACAAAGGTAATTGCATGCACACGTAACAATCACTTACATTCATTGTGTTAATATACTCGTAAAGTAATTTAGTAAAGACAGTTAACGAGAAATTACCAATTGATTTATCATGATGGAGAATACTTCTATCCATCGGTTCTATGTTAGTATTAGAAATCTCATTAGTGACATCATTCATTCTTTCTTTTGTTACATTATTAGTATTGTTTCAGTTATTAGTTACCATTAAAATAGGTACAAGGACAGTTAATAATAACCACATAAATGTTAACATCAAGACACTACATAAGCAAGCTTTAATACATCTACGTTTTAGACTAGATTTTGGAAGTTCAGTCACTTCTGCTTCAGCCATTTTGTTTCTTGGAAAAAAATAACAAAAATCTATCTAATCTTATAATATTCTAAAAAAAAAAATATCTTAAAAATAGTAGTGTAAATCCTACACTTCAAGGCTTTCGTCTTCACCCTCTTCTTTTATTCTTTTTTTTTTTCCTTCAAAATTTTACGAGTCTCTGTTTCATTTTTCTTTTAATCAGCAAGGTTGCACCTTAGTTTTGTCACAACTCTTTAAGGAGGTCTTAGCTTGTTTTCATAAACTTGTTCAGTGTCAGATTTATCTCTTCCTTCACTTGGATCTGAACTTTCAATTTCTTCTAGAATAACATAGGTCCATTCAGGTGCTCTGAATTTCCTGTTGGGTATTCTTACTCTTCTTGTTTTTCGTACTAATTCTTTTCCTGGCTCTTCTTGTTCTGTCTGACTTGAGACCTCATTGCTTTGTTCTGGTCTTTTTCTTAACCTTCTTTTCACAAGAGTGTATTTCAGTCTTTTCACTCCACTTGGCCACTTTTCATCCTTTCTGGGTTTCTTTGCTTTGATCACTTGGTCATTTTCTGCATTTGTTTCACAGATCCTTTTATTTGCTCTCCCTTCTGATTGTTCTTCTTCCTGAGTTTCAGTTTCTTGTGGTTCTTCCGATTCAGCAATAATTTCTCTTTCAACTGTGAACTCACTTCCTTCTGGATCAAGAACAATCTCATCTGTTTCAAGTTCAGCTGGGAGTTCACTTTCTTCTGGATCAACAGTAAACTCGCTTCTTTCTTGCTCAATGGCAGTCTCTCGAACCCTGGAATCTTGCGCCCACTCTACTCGACTTGTGCTCGGCTGTTCACCATCTGGTTGTTCGTCAGAATCTATCACTCTAGATTCATCAGCTTCACACACTTCAAGCACTGGTCTTTGTTTTTCATTCACCAGTTGTTGCTCCTTTGGTCTTTCAGGTGGATCTAGGGTTTGTTTGGTATGGCTCGCATGAATCCAGTTTGGCAAGCCACCACACTTCACTGCCGTTGTCGTCACCAGTATGATTTGATAAGGTCCATGCCACCTGGGTTCTAAACACGATTTTCTTACGTGCTTCTTGATAAAAACCCATTCACCAGGACTCAGATCATGAGCTTGATTCCGATGTATCGTTGTGGCTTCTTCTCCAACCTGGTGAGACACAGAACGTACCAGTTCAGCCAATCCTCTGCAATAGTCAAGCACTAGATCATCAGATATACTCATTAGTTTGTTTGCTGGTATATATGCTTGTCTCATTGCTCTTCCCATGAGAATTTCATGGGGACTCGGTCCAGTCTTTTTGTCAGGAATACTTCTTAGACTCATCAGCACAAGGGGTAAAGCGTCAGGCCATTTCAGTGATGTGGATGCACACACTTTCCCTAACCTCGATTTTATTGTGCCATTCAATTGCTTAACCACTCCAGAGGCTTCGGGTCGAAAGGCACAATGCAGCTTCTGCTCAATTTTAAATACTGCACAAATTAGCCGAATTATCTCATTATTGAAATGTGTTCCCCTATCTGTCTCCAAAGTGACTGGAATTCCAAATCTAGGGATCAGTTCTCTCAAAAGTAGTTTAGCTACGGTGAGACTACTGTTCCTTCTCGTGGGATAGGCTTCCACCCAGCGAGAGAACAAACAAACAATGACCAGTACGTATCTCAGCCCATTGCACGGGGGAAGCTCAATAAAGTCAAGCTGGAGCCGGGTAAATGGACCTCCTGCTCTCCCAATTCGTCCCCAACTTACAACTGTCTTTCTGCCTGGATTTTGTTGCTGACAAATCATGCACCTCTGGCAAAGGCTCTCTGCAATGACCCTAAACTTGGGATTATACCATGACTGCTTGAAGAGTCTGATCATTGCATCTCTTCCGACATGTGAAATCCATGGTAAACTCTGGCCATATGGGAAAGTAAGGAATCTGGTAACACTGGTCTCCCATCAAGATAAACCCATAGTTCATCCTCTGTTCTTTTGCTACAGCCTGTTTTGTTCCATCTTTCCTTTTCCTCATCACTTGCCTCTTCTTGCATCTGTCTCACTTCTTCCCATGTTTCAAATGTTGTAAACAAAAGATGGCATTCAGTATTTCCCTTATCAATTGATCTGTTCAAAGCCATTGTATTTCGTGCACAGTAACGTGCTATTTGGTCGGCATATCTGTTGCCCTTCGTCACATAATCATCTCCTGATTTATGTGCGGCACATTTGACTACTGCAATTCTTTTGGGCAATTGTAAAGCATCCAATAGTTCTTTTACAGTTTTACCATTTCTAATGGGGGAACCTGAAGAGGTCAGAAATCCCCTTTTCATCCATGGCTGGCCGAAATCATGAACAATTCCAAATCCATATTGGCTGGCTGTAAATATTGTTACTTTTAGGCTTCTGGCAATTTTGCATGCTCTAATCAGAGCTATCAGCTCAGCTATTTGGGCGGAGTTTACTCCCCTCAAATAGGATGCTTCAAGAACCCCTTCTATGGTGCAAACAGCATAGGCAGTGCATAATTCACCCTTTTCATTTCTCAAATAGGATCCATCAACAAACATTTCACAATCAGATTCTTCCAATGGACAATCTTCTATGTCTGGCCTAGGTTTGGTACAGAACTCAGTCACATCCATACAATCATGATCAGCTTCCTCTCTCACTTCCTCACTCCGAGAATTAAGCAACAAAGTTGCTGGATTCACAGTCGTGCACCTTACCACAGTCACATTCTCAGCACCCAGGATCACTCTCTCGTACTTAGTCAGCCGACTAGATGTAAGATACTGTGTCCTGGTACGGGTCAAAAGAATCTCAACAGAATGTGGCACATACACTTTAACTGGATATCCCATCACAATTGGTTCACTCTGTTCCAGACTCATACAAGTAGCTGCTACTGCTTTCAAGCATCCTGGCAACGCTGCAGCCACTGAATCCAAAGTAGCAGACAAATATGCTACTGGACGTCGTGCCTTTCCATGTTTCTGTGTTAGGACTGAGAGTGTACACCCATCTCTTTCACAACAGTACAATGCAAACTCTTTAGAATAATCTGGCATTCCCAATGCAGGTGCATGACACAGACTACTTCTCAATTTTACAAACACTTCCATACTTTCATCATCCAAGACAATCGGATCCTTCACATCTTTTCGTATTAACCTCTGTAGAGGTTTTGCAATTATTGAGAAACCACAGATCCACTGACGACAATATCCGACCATTCCCAAAAACATTCGTACTTCTTTTTGTGTTTTAGGTGGACTCATTTGTTTGATCACACTGATTCTTTCTGGAGTTACTTTTCTGACTCCCTTTTCTATTTTGTGTCCAAGGTACTGTACTTCCTGTTTACAAAATTGCAATTTTGATGGGGACACTTTGTGTCCTTTTTCTGCCAAATGGTTGAATAAAGCAATTGTGTCTGTCACAAATGCCTCTCGAATCTTTGATGCCACCAGTAGGTCATCAATGTATTGAACCAAAACCGAATTTCCTGGCATGACTAGAGTTTCCAGACATTTTTTCAAGATCTGATTAAAAATTGAGGGACTTTCTGTATACCCTTGAGGAACTGGACACCATGCCAAAACACGGTCTCCGAACCGGAATGCAAATAAATATCGACTTTCCAGATGCAAAGGAAATGAGAAAAAGGCTTGGCACAAATCAATAACTGTGTACCATTCAGCATCACATGGGATCTGATAAAGAATCACGGCCGGATTTGGTACTACTGGACAACAAAGTACAACGATTTTATAAATTTTTCGCAAATCCTGCACTATCGGGTATTTCCCACTGGACTTTTTGATACCTATGATAGGTGAATTACATGGACTGCTCATTATTTCTTTTAAAATTCCTTGTTCAATCATTTGGTCAATCACAGGAATGACTCCTGCAATTACCTCTGGACTCATTTTATACTGTGGTGTGTTTGGATATATAGCACCATCCTTTACTGTAATCTGAATTGGGTCTATTTTTGTCATTAGGCCAATCTCCTTTCCTGAAAAATCCCACACATCATATTTCTCAGTACTTTTTAATTCTTCAGGCAAACTTTTTTCTGTGAGAAGTGAATATAATTCATCCACTTCTGTTCCTTGCTTTGCTAGCATCATTTTAAATTCAACATCCTCATCAGGGGTCTTAAATGCAATTCCATCTGGTGTACAATAGATGGTGCAGTTCATCTTGCTTAGCAAATCTCTTCCCAAAAGATTTACTGGGCTTGAGTCACATACCACAAACCGATGCATGTCTTTGAAGTTACCAATGTGAACTTCAATTGGATTGTAACAGGTGTTCTAATGTGCTTATTTGAGACTCCTACAACTTGGATAGTTTCTCCCGAGAGGGGTAGGTTTGGAATTTCTGCTGCTCTCACAGTAGAACGGGTAGCACCAGTGTCCACTAAAAATGTAATATCATTACCTTCCACCTTTCCATCAACAAATGGACCTGACTGATCTACCGCCAAAGATGCGCCAAGTACGCACTCTTTCTCCCCCCTCAGGCACCATCATTGAGATGAGTCTGAATCACTCCCATTGCACTGCACCCAATACTGTGGAATCACACCTTGATTCTTACCAACCTGGTCACCTCCGTGATATCCAGTGTTCACACTGTACCTCTGCACTTGAGCATTCACATTATTTGGCATGGGAGCTTGCAGCACCTGTAACTGTTGAGTAAGTATCTGCTGCTGCTGCTGTTGATTTACACCCACCTCATTTTGCATCTGTGGAATCAAATTTTGATTTCCCCCATTAATCTTTTTAGTGGATCTACACTCATTCTTCCAATGTCCAAGCTTTCCGCACGCATGACAAGGAAATTTCTTCATAGCTTCTTCTTTGCTCAATTTTCCCCTACCTTTGCCTCCACTGAAATTCTGTCCATTTTGATTCTGACCACCCATTTGATTACTGGTTTGAGGATTATTATTTGCTTCTTGTTGTTCTGCCTCTTTCACCTGTGCCCACATCATTTTCCCTTTTAACTTTTTATGTCTTGATTCAATATCATCACTACAATACTTTGCATACCTCAAAATTTCATCTATCGTTTTGCTCTGCCAGCAAATTAAATGCTGTTGAATCATATTACTAATATCTGGTTTTAACCCAAACACAAAATGATACACAAAATGTCCCATGTCTTTGTCTCCAATATTTTCGAATCCACTATACTGTTTGAATACCTGCAACAACCTTTCATAATAGGTGTGCACGGATTCTTTCGGTTCCTGTGTGGTCCTGTAAAATCGCCTTTCCTTTGGGGAAATTTTCCCCTTCAGAAACATGATTACCTGATTGTACTTTTTCATCACCTCCTCTGATGGTGCACCTGTTTTAGCATCCCTAGGATATTCATGCTTTGGCCAATCAACCGTGATCTTACACTCCGTCCACAAGTCTGCCGGAACAACAATTTCAAACAACCCATCTAAATCTTTTAACAAAACCTTCGAGACCTTCACAAACCTTTCTACCTGTTTGTACCATTCTACAGGTTTTTCTCTTAGTCTAGGGAAATCATTTGTAAATGATAATATATCCTGTCTTGACCATGGAACATGAACATATCCGCCACCTGGTACTTCTCTCATCGGACACGCCCTTTCAACATGTTCTGTTTCCTTTAACGGGAACAGAGACACTCCTATACTAGCTGCTTCTTCCTTCTTTCTTACCCATCTATTTCTCCATCGATCTACATCTCCCCATTTCTTCAAAATGTTCATCAACTCTTTTATCTGTAACCTTTTTCCAGACGCATTCAAACTCTCCAAATCTTTTTCAGTAAATGCCAATCTGTATGATTTATGCAACACCTTTGACTTTTCTATGTCTATTCCATACTCACTAGCAGCTTCAGATATTTTCTCATGAAGATTCTTTGCTCTCCAAGTAATGCTTTTACACAAGAACAACAATTCATCATCTCGATAAGTCCCTAATCTGTCTGGACTGATTGTACCAATAATCATTTCTTCCAAATCTACCTTCAATTGGCTCACATTTATACTCTGTGATTGTTTTCCTTTCTTTTCCCTTTCTTTTATCCAATCATTCAATTCTTCTGATGAAAGACCTGCTGAACCCCCTGTCATTGGAGTGACATTTGTCTCTATTCTTCTTGGACTCATTTGTATGTCTCTTCTAGAGGTTTCTGTTATCATCTCGCAAACTGGAAGATCCAATAGTGTTACATTTGTGTCAGCCTGTCTTTGCTCATTGATTATCATCTCCAATCCGCTCCTGATATTACCCATTGGAACTGCTAAAGTATGTACTTTAGGTGTATTTGGGTTTTCTCCAAACAAAGGAACTCCATGACCTATTGTAACCGGTACCGTCAACGCCTCTGCATTTAAACTTAACTGGTTTATTTTCTGAATCTGCTCTACATTTGCCTTGTTTAGCATTTCAAATTTTTTTGCTCTCATTATCCTAGCCGTGTCTGTAATCTGTGGGATCAATGGATTTCCCATAAAGGGTGCATTCGGAGTCACTTCAACTGAATTTTCTCGATATGGCGGAGGTCTTTTGATCATAATATCCTCCAGTACCTCCTCATCAGAATCATTTACACCATCTCTTGCACTTGAGGTTTCTATATTCTTCTTTTTCTCTTTACATTTACTTCCTGTTTGCTCATCAACTGTTAAAACTGGGTATAACCCTTCCGTTACCACAGCTCTCCTTCATCGTTTCAGCTTCTCTTCGCTATTCTCAAAAGGATATCTGAACATCATAGTCCTATGACCTCTGTTACCCATTCTATATTTTTCTCTCTCAAATGCCTCAACTTCCCATTCCTCCAAGGCTTTATACTGTGTCAACCTAGGGTTCGGTTCTAAAGAATCCATTCGATTTCTCAAATTCTGCAATATCCTTACATTAAATGTACCATACTGAGGAAAAGCTAGAACACCATCATCCTTTGTATACTCCACCCAATTTTCCAACCACATACACGTATGATATCCTCGCTCCAACATCATAAAGGAAGCAGGCGTCTTTGGAGGTGGAATTGGAAATCCCTCTCTAGTCACAATTGGTTTGTCCTTTTTAAAGAAATTCTTTATTTTCTGTATTAACTTCATTTTCTGACTCTTTCTACTAACGAATCTTATCATATAACAACAACAACAACCTTTCCGTGATTCTTCTTATTCGATTGGTTAATTTTTGTCCAATACTAGCGCGACTCACACCAACCAACCAATCACAATACTGTTACGTACGCAAAATCTCAACCAATACTAGCGCGGCTCACACCAACCAACCAATCACAGCAAAGTACACGCCCGCTGCTTGACCAATACCAGCGCGGCTTTTCTGACGTCAGTATTACTCCTTCTACTGGCCCTCCCTTTACAAAATAATACGGCAATATTTTTCTAAGCACTCTTAAACAAAAATTCTATTAGTAACAATATAAAACAATGCTACTTTGTATGATCCACTAATAAAGAGATAGGTTTTTTTTCACTTTTTCAAGAGATTTTCTCACTACGAGTCCTAATAACGACCAGCGTTAATTTACTCTTCAAACAAGTTCCGGGTGGACCTATTACTCCTCTAGGGATAAGGCCAAGATTTCACAAGAGGACTTTTTGGCGTGAAAAGGGGTCTTGTTACTCTCCTGGGGATAAGGCTAGAATTTCGGAAGCGGACCCTTTGCTATTTCAGTCACTCCACTTATATACGAAATTTCCCTAATATAACACCTACAGCCCTCCGTAGCTTTTAGGTATTATTACAACAGACAAAGTACTTCTGCAGTGTGGCTTCTTTACCACACTCTTCTTCTGCCTACTTCAGGCTAAATTCCATTCCCGGGATTCCTCAGGTATCTCCGTACCTGAACTTCTAGACAACATAGAACATGAAACTAACTTTTCATGTTAAGAACATATATTCAATAATCAATAATCATTACCAAACTAATCAATAATTAAACCGTCCTCTGCTACCAGGAAACTCATCCAGGGCTAATCCAATAATTATCAGGGATCAATACTCAATACATCATAATACAATGGCCCATACACATTCACCCAGAATCCCTGATGCGCTGGGGTCAATTTATATGTTCGATCAATTCTTTTCCTTTCATGGATTAAGTCATGACATTACAACTAACTTTTATCATCAACTTTCCTTCTATTTGGTCGATGGACCAATTAGTTGAATAGTTGATGGCAATGATTAACTTCTAACTTACCAACCACTAATAAATCTAAAAATGATCACAGATTCTCGGTGAAGTTAATAATGAATTTTATCTCAAGAAATTAAAGATTATGCTCAACTGCATTTGGTTACACAATACAAACACTGAACCTTACATGAAAAGAATATTTTTCATATGCAGTACAAATGGAAAACGTGAACTCATAGCAATGATTTTATGCAATGAAGGAGTGGATAGAGTAAGAGACAAAAGTTTCAGCAAAAAATATATATGCAAAACATGATATACCTAATGGAGGGGATAGATGAAGAGACAATAGTTTCATCTAATAATACATATCATTGACGGAGTGGATAGGTGAAGAGACAAAAGTTTCAGAGACAAAATACATCCATAAGTTAAATTCTGAGAACAAGTTTGACTGAATAGAAACCTATTGGTCTGTAGGAAAACCAACCCCTAGACCTAGGGGATGATGGGGGTTCCCCAAAATAGGATCGGAAACAAAAGATAAGAAGAACAGGATCGGGACAGGTCAGGAACAGCTAGGCCTCTCTACAAACCGACGGACAGCGACGCATCTCCCCTCTTTCTCTCCTGCCAGCCTAAGCTTAAAACCACACCCCTAAAGGCACCCCAATTATACCCTTAAACTAACATGTCCATCCCACAATTGTTGCAAACATTTCTGAATCCTGTAAAGGGATTGGTGGGTTTTGGAGGTGGCGTTGTCACACCACTGTGACTTCACCCTTCTTTCAACTATTCTTTTGTTCATATTCATTCCCAGGGTATGGTTCTCAGCTTGTTCTCACTTTATTACATATAATACAAATTTTAACAATTTCATTCATTTCTTTAACATCATCCGCAGTCTGTCTCTCCGGTCCCACGCTTGGGCACTGGTTTTGGCAGTCATTCGACACTCTGGCCTTCACCCTTCTCATGTCATCTACGGTGTACTGCGCATCTGTCTTGCTTCTGACAGAGCGAACTCACTCCTCGTGCCTTCCCCCTCCCTTTTTAGCCAAGTTTAGAAAGATGGCTGCTTCCTCTAGCACACTAAAATAAATGAAAATGAACATTTATTTAATTATATGATAATGAAACCTTCACTGTTTTCCACCCACTTTGCATTGTTCCCCATTAATGTTACCTAGCATAAGCTTTTGTGCTAAATTAGTATTATTTATTAGTTCAAAACAGAATGCAACATGCAGATTACTGAAGCATATGCGGCCTATTTATCCAACGCTTCTCGTTTTTCTCAAATCACAAATGTTATTACAATATTATTTTGTTTACGTGTTAGTTCAGACATGCGCAAAGCAATTTCTCTTATGTTTGTGTTGGGTGTACATTAGTTTCTTCGACAACCACTTACTGTTAGTACGTATTATGGGGGTATCAATTCCGAGCAGGTTTCATTTTTGCGAAACCCTGCTCCATCAGACATCTGCTTCATTCTCCGGACAAGGGTGTTGAAGGAGAGAGGGTAAGTACTGATTGGTATAATAATATTATAGATCGGTTTGATTTTGTGATAATTTAAGAAGCCAGATTATTACAAAGTTCCTGAAAGTGAGGAATGATGCTTATCAAGGCAAACTGGTTTAGTAAACAAAGACATTGCTTAAGTGAATTGGGTGATTCTAGGATTTTGTTCAAGAGGTAGTCCACTTTAGCTTGTTTGATGGCATGAGTGTGTCTTTGTCTGTGAATAGCGTAGGTGGTTTTGTGTGTTGTGGAATAACTCTCCCACCACTGGCATTCAGATTTCTTCTGCTAAGCCTAAACTCTGAGGAAATAAAAAAAACAAGTATATGGTTTCTAGACACTATTAGTAGTTTTATTGACTGGAATTAACTCCTCAAAGATCTTACTCATACCGTTGGGGAGGAAGTAAAATTTTATCAGGGTCATCGCCTTTGCTCAGATTGTCACGTTGGTTATAAAGGAGCTTTGTAGTCACATTGATGTTGAGAGAAGCCCAGCAATGAGATAGCTGCTGGGTGTATGTGGTATGCTGAGATAGTTTATAATAAACTGGATGAGAGAATGGCTCAAGATAAGTGGTGTATATTCGTCACATGAGCACCTGTGAGAGAGAATTAGGTTGGTTCGAGAGATTGACTCTTTGTATGTGCTGGAGATTTCACCAATTGATATAATCTAAAGGATTATAGGAGTTGAGTAAATTCTGCTGCCTCGGGGTTGAGTAAATTCAGCCGTCTGCTTATCTGCAGAGTCATCTCTGTGAAGATTGAAGTTTTGTGTAATTATTAGAATGGTGTTGTCTACATATTTCTCGCTAATAAGAGAATTAATGTAATTGATTGAATCAGAATTCCCATGGGGAGTTAGTGGGATATTAGGACTATATAAGGGGTAGAGTTGCTTACTCATAAAATGTATGGGCTTGTTTCGGGGGCTGTAGAGGTGGGGTGGGTAAATTCAGGCGCATCACGTCAGACACACTGGTTCATGCGGATAGACACAGATGGGCTTGCCTTTGGCATACCTTCATTGAGCGGAAGTGCAGCAATAGTGTTTTCATATTGCCCAGCAGCTGCATGCTTGCTTGGTAAACCAGGGAAGACTGGTACTCTGAACTACTGCAATGAACTAAATGACAATCGCAACTCCCAGTCTCAAAAACTCAGAATTCAAATTGCTGCCAAGATGCAGTACAGAAGAGCGCAACGAAGAACACAAAAACAAAAAAAAGAAGTAAGACAGTTGCCTCAGTAGAGCTCTAAATGAGAAATAAATTGTTGATATAGCTCAACCACACATGTACATGTGTCATAAATCTCTCTGCCTTTAGTCCCCATTCATGGTGTTTTCCATATTACCACATGGTAAGATTGGAATACAATGGGCCAAAATTCAGAACCCAACAATATTCCACAATGTTGCAGAAAGAATGAATTGTTGAAAATAACATAAATATTCTCCAACATAAACATGGCAATGGTGATTAAAATCTTAATGTTTCCAGGATTTAATGCAAATCTTCCTGAAAGTGATGACTACTTAAAGTATAAAGTGCATTAACTTATGGATACTTTCAAATTTATTGATGATATCCTTTGTGTCATGCACAAATAATGGTGCCAATGTGCCATCAAATAAGAGGCAATAATGAATATACTGGCTTGTAACAACACCTCAAGTTTGGCAATTATGGTGGTGTACTGGCCCCAGCAAACCCCCCCCCCACGGTTCATTGACCTCCTCATCGAAAGTGTCACTGACCTTCGCTCACGATTCCAACAACTCCTGGTGGTGGGGGACTTCAATTACCATTGGGACCAACAACCTAGAGAGGCACAGGCCCAACAGTTAGAGGAAACTATGTCCGCACTGGGGCTGCAGCAGCTTGTGGTGACTCCCACCCACGAGAAAGGTCACACCTTAGACCTCATCTGGTCGACCCCCACCCACGAGAAAGGTCACACCTTAGACCTCATCTGGTCGACTCAGCCACGGGTTGATTTGGTGGACGTGACTCCCTGCGGGTGGTCAGACCACTACTTAATCAGCCTCCAAATCCCCCTAGCTAGTCACTACACGCGCCCGCCGCCCAAATGGAAAATGGTGCGTTGCTGAAACAAAATTGAGGGAAAGCACTTAGTGGACACTCTGCGAGAGATCACTCCTAGTAGGACTTGGACAGATGATCTTGAAGAGAAGAGTGAATCCATCTCCAACAAACTGGTAACAGCCATTAACAGGCTAGCTCCAGCCAGTAAAAGAAGGGTGGAAAACAAGGGGAAGGGTGCCCCCTGGTTCACGGAAGAGCTAAGGGGAATGAAACGAACCCTTCGTCACTACGAAAGACAGTGGCGCAAAGCCTATGAGCCACAGGCGCTCACAGAGTGTAGGGCCAGACTTATCATTTACAAAAAAGCTGTTCTCAGCAGAAAGTCCGAATTCTATGAACACAGGATTTTGGAGGCAGACAATAAGCAAAAAGAAACATTCAAAATCCTGAAGGGGCTGAGCCAAAAGCAGACGCAAGAAGCTCCCACCAGCCAAAAACACTGCAATAAGTTCTTGTCCTTCTTTTTAGACAAGGTACAAGACATCTTAGCAGACATAGACAATTCCTCCTTTAACCAGCTTGTCTGGGAAAGGACAGAACCACATAAAGACAGGGAAGAATTGATTACCTCCTTCCAAAAGCTCGACCAGGAGTCCCTACTTCGCATCGTGACTAGAATAAAATCAGGCTCACCTGCAGATCCGTGTCCTCCTAGGATTTTCAAACTAGCCCTCCCGGCGATTGAGGGTGATGTCCTCTCCCTGATTAACCTCTCGCTAGAAACAGGGAAGGTCCCCAGGAAATTCAAGGGAGCTAGAGTTATCCCCCTTCTCAAAAAGATAGGAGCAGACACCTCCAACATGAAAAACTACAGGCCCATCTCCCAGCTTCCTTTTCTGGCCAAAATCATGGAACAACACGTCCTCAGAACTTTATCGATGTTTATAGAAGAACACCAACTACTCGGGACAGACAGGCAGGCTTTAGAGTCCATCACAGTACCGAGCTGGTGATGTTGTCAGTACTGGATGAAATCAGGACCACAGCGGATAGCAAAAAGCCATGCGCTCTGGTCCTCCTTGACCTGTCGGCGGCATTCGACACGGTCAACCACTGCCAACTCCTGGAAAGAATCCAAGATATTGGCATTGGGGGGACAATTCTCCAGTGGATCACCTCCTTCCTGACAGATCGCACCCTAAAATATTCAGATGGGTGATTGTGTGTCCAATAGGGGGTCTATAACCTATGGAGTCCCGCAAGGGTCTGCATTGTCCCCACTGTTGTTCAACATATATCTCAGACCACTAGTGAGGGACCTGGCCCTGATGGACTGCCAGGTGTTTAACTACGCGGACGACACACAAATTATCCTACAAGTTGACAACACCCCACAAGCCCAGACACGGGTACAAGACATACTGAAATTTGTGGTAAACTGGATGACAGCCAATTCACTTAAGGTCAACCCCGACAAAACAGAGGTATTGGCCATTACTACGGACAGTAACCCTTGGACCACTCAATTTTGGCCACAGGAGCTGGTGGACACTCCGTCTCCAGCCCTGGAGGTAATAAGTCTGGGTATCAAAATTGATCCCAAACTCTCACTGTCCAACCAAGAATCCACCGTGTTCGGGACCTGTGTGGGCCTGCTTAGGCAGTTGAGGAAATTATCACCCATCCTCTCTTTCTCCACCATGCGGACGGTGGTGGCCGCCTTGATCTTGTCACGACTTGATTACGGTAACTCACTTTATATGGGACTACCGGACAAGCTGCTTGGCAGACTCCAGGTGGTGATGAATGATGCTGCCAGGCTGATCTTTAAGCTCCCCAGACACACGCGGGCATCACCCCTACTGCAAAAACTGTACTGGCTTCCCGTTAAACAGAGGGCTAGATTCAAGGGCCTTTGCATCGCCCACAATGCCCTGTATGGTCAAGCACCAAGTTACATCAAAGAACGCCTGGAGAAATATGTCCCCATCCGCACCCTTAGGTCTACCACGGATGGCCTACTAACATGTCCACGGTTCAATTACACAACTAAAGGTGGGTGAGCCTTCTCGGTCCTCATCCTGCAACTATGGAATAGGCTGCCAGGCCACCTCCGGTCCGAAAAAGCCCTCCTTCCATTCAGGAAGAAACTGAAGACTCTACTCTTCACAGAAGCCTGGGCATAATATATACCACTCAGAGGCTAACACTCACTCACTTCCGGAACTTTAGCTAACCTCCTCACAGCGCTTAGAGACCTGTCGGTATTAGGCGCTCTAAAAATCAAAATTAACATAACATAACATACTGAGACATATCTTCCATTAATGATCAATTACTATTTCACTGGTCATCTTGTAAGAAACATATGCAGTTTAAGAAGGCAATATTTCATTGGTATTGAAGAATCTAAATTCTTTCTCATCGATAAACCCTTGGTTCATTCATCCTTGTAACAGCTTTTATTTCATGTATTTGTTTTGATGTTATATCCTGTCAGCTCAGCATGGATGGCTCTAGTTAATCCTATGCTTAAAAACTTTGCTGTGAAAAGGCAAAAGGCTTTGTTACTTTCTAGCTTGGTGTGGCGTGGATGGCACTGTGCTAATCCTATGCTTAAAACTCTGCTATAAAAACAGACATTTGAAGAGACCAGATTCAGAGTGTTGGTGAGGGTGTAGGGCACTCCATATAAAAGGGCTGCTCTCTACCTAAAACTTGGAAACTACCCAGAGTTCCCTGCTTTCCATATATAGAGATATTTAAGTTTTCCAATCACCAACACTTTCCCTACAATTGCTTACGTTGGAGTGGTAATAGAAAATCTGACCCCTCCAAAGTCCAATGATTTACCAATTGTTGCTCAGGTTGGGGTGGGACTATTACATTTGACCAACCAAAGTCCAACACTTTCACTACTTTTACTTATGTTGGTGTCGGAACAGTAAATATTACCCCTCCAAAGTCCAACACATTCCCTACCATTGCTTAGGTTGAAATGGAAATAGTAAATCTGACCCCTCCAAAGTCCAACAGTTTCAGTACTACTGCTCCGGTTGGAGTGGGAAAAATAAATCTGACCCCTCTAAAATCCATCACTTACCCTACTGTTGCTTATGTTGGAGTGGGAATAGTATATATACCCCTTCAAAGTCCAAAACTTCCCCTACTGTTGTTAACATTGGAGGTGGGATAGTAATTCTAACCTATCCAAAGTCCAATGCTGTCCCTACTGTTGTCTATTTTGGAGTGGGAAAAGTAAATGTGACACTTTCAAAGTCCAACACTTTTCCTATTGTTGCTTACTTTTTGGTGGGAGTAGTAATTTTGATCCCTGCAAGTAAATCTTCTTGTGTAAATTTTTTTATCCAAATTGTTTTGTAAATGTATTTTTTGATTCAATTTTAAAAGTTATTTTAATTAATTTTTTTCATATATATTTTTTAAGTATTAGTATTTTAATGACTTGTTAGTTTTCATATGTTTAATGTATTTGTATGTTTTAATATTCGATATATAGTGTTTAATTCTTGTTAATTATAATTAGTATTTTTTATTTTTATTAATGTTTATTTCATAATTTGATTTATTTATTTATTGTGATTATTATTTAGTTTGCATTTATTTTAAAGTATATATTTTTTATTTTATTTTAGTACGTTTAAGAATGTAATTTAATTTATTTTTGGTATATGTCTTTTTTAAATGTATTTTTTAAGTAAATGTACTTTTAAAGTTAAAATACTATTTAATATTGAAAATTTGATATACATACCTATTTTATGGTGATATTTTGCTCTTCTATATTTGTGTAGTCGATATTTTTTCCTTTACATACAAAGTATGGAAAGGCATTATTTTTGCCCCTGACATTGTTTGGCGATATTATGGTATTTTGATATTTGTGCCTTCAATATGTTGTCATACAAACAGTTACTCAATTCTAGAAACATTCTGTGGTGAATTTCACCCACAAGTGATTTACAAGGAACATAGGGGCATATTCACAAGAAATGGCGATAACTATCGCTAACGCTAGTTAGCGGCAGTTTCCTTATCGCCGCCTAACCCTGAAAACTATCGCCATGTTAGCGGCGTATTACCAAGCCGCCGCTACATGGCGATAGTATCAGGGTAAGGCGGTGAAAACTGCTGCTAACATTAGCAAAATGGCGATAGGAATTCCGGCGTTAGCGGGAGAAATCCAGCGATATGCCCATTAGCTGCAAGAATACTCACGTTAGTCAGCCAAACGTGAGCTTTCTTGCCTTTATGCAAAAAATAGCATATCAGTCAACCCCCAATAGAAAATAGGCATAAAAAATATTTAACATGCAGAATGGAGCAGCCAGGGCCAAGTGCAGCACACATCAACAACCCCTGCAAGCCAGCCAAGATCCAGGATGTCCAGGATGTGAGCCCTGATGCCTAGCTGGACCTGCGTCTTGAGCCTGGATGCCTCGCTGGACCTGCGTCTGGAGCCTGGATGCCTCGCTGGACCTGTGTCTGGAGCCTGGATGCCTCGCTGGACCTGCGTCTGGAGCCTGGATGCCTTGCTGGACCTGCGTCTGGAGCCTGGATGCCTCGCTGGACCTGCGTCTGGAGCCTGGATGCCTCACTGGACCTGCGTCTGGAGCCTGGATGCCTCACTGGACCTGCGCCTGGAGCCTGGAGTGGGATGTGGAGGAGCTGTGGAGTCGATGAGCCGTGGCGGTAGACATTGAGGCGTGACGATCGCCCGTACCTGCTGGTGAAGTCTGGCAGGTCGCATGGAGACACGTTGCTGACTTGTGTGAGAACACCGCCTTGCGACCCTTGGAGCTGTCAATGGTAGAGGCGCTCCTGCGCACCAACGTGGTGATTTCCGTATCGCATACTACGATCCACCACTACACCGGGGTGCACGAAGGGGATTACCAAAGCTGTGTGCCGTCTCCCTGCATCACAGGCCCCATGATGTTGGACTGGCCATATGCTGTGGAGGGTGAGGCCCCTGTGCTACGCTGAACTTGTGTGGCGTGAGTGCTGCAACTTCACGCCTAAGGGGGCCCTGCTGCGTCAAC
Source organism: Calotriton arnoldi (assembly GCA_963921515.1). Lineage (NCBI taxonomy): Eukaryota > Metazoa > Chordata > Amphibia > Caudata > Salamandridae > Calotriton > Calotriton arnoldi. Next base: position 1,683,970 of record CAWUFW010000577.1, on the reverse strand, counting down.
TGCATCGGGAGGTCCACCAGCAGACTATGCGACGACTGCTGTACCCAGCCTAGTGAAATCACACCAGGCTGAGGCTCCTGCTGGCTGAGTCACAGATTTGGAGAGAGTGCAGTGGAGTGCGCCACGGTGTCAATGTCCAGGTAAGGAGAAGGTGGGACGCGAAGCGCAGGAGGGCCGGGGGGCGAGTTGCTCAGGCCTATCACACGTAGATGACGCACCCCCAGTGGCGGCACTACCGCAATGGCGGAAGAGCGTTGCCCCAATGCCTCAAGCAGACGCAGGAGAGCAGGAACTACGAAGACACGGGACCCGGCTTCGAGGTAAGACTTCCCTCATTGAAATATTTACAACACCCGCTCACACACCCATCCCCACGTACACGTCCCATCCGGTATTCTTTCCGGTGTTTACCACCTCACAGCTGTCCAGCCCCCCCCAGCACTTCTCAATGGTGGCCGTTGTGCGCACATGCACAGCGGGCGTACCACTCGTGTGCCAAAAGCACATACGTAGTTACGACGCATGACATAACATCGCATTCCATTCCAATGCATACTAATACTAGGCACTTTGCAACAGTAGGGTAGGTGTTGCATAGCGGAGACATAAATATCACTATTCCCACATCAGTGAGTGCAACCCAAAACTAACCTTTGCACCCCAAACCCAACCGTGAACCCTGGAATTTCTTTTTGAGCCCCCAAAACACACCCCAAATTTCATATTTTACCCAAAAACACACCCCAAATTTCATATCTTACCCCAAAACACCCCCCAAATTTCATATCTTACCCAAAACACACCCCAATCTTCTTATTTTACATCCGAAACCCATACCCACCCGAAAAACTTTAAATTACCCCATTACTGACCTCACAATGCGTTGTAATCAAATGCGATGTAAAGGCACCTGCGTTGTCGGAGTTGCGTTGTTAACAATGTACTGCCTGCGTTGTAATGGTCGTCTCCCGTGCCAAAGGCAACCCATAGGCTACGCCGTTTGCGTCCGTCTGCCCCTGGACCGCGCTCAGCACCAAGGAGCCTTCCTCTTGGACACTCCACCGCTACAAGGCCAGCACCCTCCTCGCCATCAACCCTGGACGCCACCTCGCCTGCCAGGACCAACCTCTGCTCCGGACCGGACATCGCCATCGCCATCACTGATGGCTGCAGTATCACCCGCAAGGAGCACCACGACCATCGAGTTGGAGGCATTGCCATCACCTACAGAAGCAGACTCCGACTGACCACGCACTCTAATGACCCAAGGGTGACCACGGACCAGCTCAACTCCCAGATCCGGACCAAGCCCAAGAACATCCTCTGCGGCACCCTCATGTGCAGGCCCCCTGGGCCATGGCCCCCCATTCTCCAATACCATTGTAGACCTCATTGCACCCCAGGGTCTGCCATCCACCGACGACATCCTACTCGGTGAACTCAAGTTCCACCTGGACAACTCCAGTGACCAGGACACCACACCCTCCTGGGGAAGGTCCCCTACATCAGACGCAAGCAGCAAGTCACCTCAACATGCCACATGGCAGGACGCACGGTCGAGCACGTCACCTCTGCCAGCGGGAACTTCAACTACAGCCACAACACCGGACTCTTCTGGACTGACCATCATTGGTAACATCACGTCTTCACCTTGCCCAACGGACGCCACCGTCATCATCGCACCCCCTCGCAGCTGGATCAAGGCCACTGAAGAACGTCTCGTCAACTCCCTCCACACCAACAGTTCACCAATGCTTCCAAACGATGACACCGCAGCTCGCAATCACCACCGATGGATCTCCAACAGCGCCGACATTCGGGCACCCCTCATGAACGGCACTGCGTCAGTACCTTCCGCCTGCCTGATGGCAGGCGTGAGGGTGACGCAGTGCCACAGGGATAGGCTGGCCCCATGCATTGCTGAAGTTGCGTCATGGTTGTGACACGACTGCAGCAATGCGTGTCTTTAGCGCAGACAGATACGTCAGGATTCCTGATGTATCTGTCATTACTTGCATCATGGAGCGCTGTCCAGTGAATACAGCGCATCCATGCTGTCGCAAGAAGGGCGTAGTGAGAAGTGTTGCAACGCTGTCTTGTCGCTGCGCTGCAACACTGTCATGACTGGGGCTCAGGAATGCGCACTATCTTATTGATGGTGCGCATTCCTGCACTGTAGTTTTGTCGCAGGGTAGCGCTGCAACATTGCTTGCAGCGCTGTCCAGCACCAAAACCTGCTGGGATGTGGCCCCAAGTGTTCTCCCCATTTTTAAGACCAGCTATTTTCTGGTCTTAAGTCCCAGCAACTAACGGGCCTTAGCGGCTGTTTTTTTAACGTATCGCCGGTCCGGGCGATCGTTGATAATATCGCAAAGTGGGGTTAGCGTGCGTTTTAACACGGGAACGCCTACATTCCATATGATTAGCGTTAGTTGTTGCTGACATCGTTGGCAATGTTATTAGCAGCCGCTATCGCCAGTAAGCTGTCGCTAACGGCTGTTAGCGACAGCTTGTGAATACGGCGATAAAAATATCGCCGCTTTAGCGGCAGAAAAGTGCCGCTAACGCGGCGATGTCGCCTTGAGAATATGCCCCATAGAGGGATACCAGTTTCCCTGGAAAGATATTTGCATTTGAGAGCTTCAAATATGCAGATAATAGCATTGCGCCCTCAAAATGCAGTGGGTAGGTGTCTGTGCATTATTATTTTCTTTGGGGGATCTACCTTGATGATATTATAATGGTCAATGAGGGAGCGAATGGGAGCTCTTGCAATTGCTGCTTTCTGCTGTTCTACCAGACACGGCTGTCATTTTCCTGACGTTCTTGTATAGAATCTACCACTTTTTGTTTAGATGATTTGCTTGATCCTCCATTCGAGCTTCTGATCTACGGCGCTTACAAGGCACCTTTCTATAGAGAAGTCATATTACCTCCAGTTTCTCTCTACTTCTCATTTCTTCTTAGCATTGCTAAGTAGGGTCTGGAAACAGGCAGCATCACGTCTACCGTGCTGGCATTCAAAGGCAGACAGTTTCAGTCCATCCAGTCCTGGAAAGCATCATTATAATAGTTCAAAGTGCATCACTGCAATGTTGCTGAAGGTGCTACAATTTAATGAATTCAATGTCATTAGATTGTAAGAGGCTGGTCTCTTGCGGGGTGGTGGACATTGTGACAACAAACTCTATATAGGCCTCTGTGGCCTCTTTCCTTTGCATATGTAGTGCACATATTTCACTGGGGCGGTGGGCATCTCATCTCTCCAGATGGCGGGCTTCTTTACACGTCACTCTGTACTGTGAAGAGCAACTTGCATATAGGTGTGCTCTATATTGTAGCTAAATTAACTGAGACCCGTTCCTTAAATGTTGCGCTAGTTCATCTTTGGAAGTTGACTGCTACTTGGTTTGTCCATTTTATTTCTAGGAAGATTTCTTGATTAACTGATTGATTTATCGTGTGGTTTGTGAATGCTGCAACACAGAATTACTGAACACAGAGTGTTATGTTTTTTTTAAAAGACCATTATCGCTATGGAAGCATTGGTATTAATATGGATACAATGAGAGGTAATATTGAGTGTCTGGATTGCAGACCCAAATCCCAGGTACCGCACTTAACCAAAGTGTGTGATCTTAGGCAAATCACTTTCCATCACTGTGCCTTCTTTTATTTCAGTGCAATATATGAGAGCATCTAGAGGGAATTCAATTTAGAGGCACTTTACAGAATATACTCTCATATGGAGTTTGATAGACTAGACAGCCGTGACTGGTAAGAGCGGTGGGGCTGGGGGGAAGGGGTCGAGAGACGACCAGGAGGGAAAATTAATTATTTATTTCATTTTCCCTTCTGGTCGTCTCTCGAAATCCCCCCTCCCCAAGTTGGCCCCACCGCTCTTACCTGCAGCGGCCACGGCTGAGACTAGATTGATGTCCATATATATTGGGGATAATGACCATCTTTATAGTGTACATCACACTCTGAATTGTTTGTCGGCATTCTGGTGGTGGAGGTATCTTAATCATTTCTCTGTTCATGTTTATTCATCATAATAAAAGTTTCTTTGCACATTGGTAATTTAACTTGGGAAATTTTTAATTGTGCTAATGAAATTTGCAAAATTCACAAATTTGGGGCTGCACAAAATGTGCAAAAGTTCTTGGAATTTCACAGAATGCGAATTTGCATAATTTTTGACTGCAAGAGATGTGCTGAAGCAGATAACCTTCTGCTCGAACCAGTGTCCTGCTGGTATCTAGGATCACCTTTTTACTACACAAGCCATGCCCTGGTATGAAATTTTCATGCGAGATACTAGCACACCAAAAGCATAATTACACGCAATGCTGCAGAATTTTCATGAAATCATGTGAACAAAATCATGTGATTTCACACACCCATGAAAATAATCTAATGTGCTAAATTGAAAACATGATTATTAAAAGGCCATTTTACATTTAAAAAGCTAAACACACCAGGGGAGTGGGGGGAGAAAGGGTTTCAGACACACCTTCCTGGATTCACTGTATACACAAAGAAGTATACTTACCTCCCTGGTATTCTGTTTGTCAATATTGTGACTTATAACACCTCAAGCCATGCCCTGCATGCCTAAACTATACATGCCATGTGCACATGACATATTCCAAGGTACTCCCTTGTGCGCACAACATACAAGGGGTGGGCGCAGTTAGCCCACATGGTCAGGTTGGTACAGAAAATACGCACAGACACTAAAATAAAGGTATCCCCAATGCCATTAGTGAATTAGATAGCTAAAAAAGAGTCCCATATTTGCAAATTGGGGCAGTTTTTAACTTAAAAAGACACGGTGTAAAAGTGTTCGCAGGCTTTGGGAGACTGCATAAATGTGAGCTTGCTGCAGGCAATGTTTGTTTTAATATCAGGGAAATTAGCAGTAAAAACCAAACAAGCCCACAAACAGCCAAAAAACGGCCCACACACTGACTAGGCCTTCGGGCATTGCCAGATTGCCCTATCGGCCAGTCGGACTCTGATTGCACACACATCTTAGCAGCAGCTGCCGAACGCACTGAGCTATCTCGCAGAACGAGAACGCGCTGCCTGACCTTCTTTGTGGAGACGTCTGCCCTGGCGATAATATAAAGCAGTCTAAGCTGCCCATGAATGCCCCTCTTATTTCTTTTTAATAACCCTACAATAATGGGCCGATGCCGCTCGAGTGTTTATCTTGGTCTTTTTAATTAGAGCTGGAGCCGGGGAGTGCGGGGCTGCTCCCTTCATTAGTGGCCCGGCTGCCGATGCCCTCGGCAGCGGGTCGCCTCCGCTAGCCCCGTGGCTCTGAGCCAGAGAGGGCACTGGCAGTGTTTTCAGATCAACTCTTATTAAAATGATGGCTGGAAGCAGGGGGTCGCTCGGCCAGACAAGCGCCCAAAGTGTAGCAGCCACACCGGCCTTTCGGCTCCCTGACGGCAATGTGACGTGGATATCACGTGAATGTCCTGAAAATGGGAAATCACGATACGTACGTAGAAATCATTTCTTCTCATGTTTTTATTACCATGTTCGTTCTTCTGACTAAGGATGTTAAAACGAAAAATCTGGGTTCGACTTTTGAGGAATTACTCTTCTGAATTCGTTCCTTCATTAATCCCCGGTGGTCCCTTCGTCCTCCATGTTCTCCCTGCCCACCCATCCATATTTCCCTAAATACATGACTCCTCCACACCATCCTCCTACCCTACCCATCTATCCATACATCCACCTACCTCATCATCCATACTTTATCCACCCACAGACCCTTTCCTTGTAGTCCATCCATCTTTCCTCCGTTCGTCTCCCTGTCCATCCACCGTTAAAACGTACATCCACTCACCAAAACGATCACCCCACTGTTTGCCCATTCACCCGCCATTCTCCCAACATATCCAATCCATCCGTCTGTCTGTTTCACCATTCACCCATCTCCCCGCTCTTCCATCCATCCACCCACTCATCTATCAGCCCCAGATTTCCGCCCTCTTCCTGTCGGTAAGGCGAGGTTATTTACAGTGGAGACGTTGGCGGTACGGTTTACGACCGCGCTTGGTATATAATTTAGTCAGACAGCGTTCCGTGGGGCTAACTGGCCATTGCGAACTGCGTCACGAGAAAGCAAAACAAAATTAGTTCAAGCGCACCAAACGCAAAGCAGCTTGCACCATTAGGGTAGGTTGTGCCTGGTGCCCTCTATGTCTCAGTTGTAGCCTACAATTCAACCACGTGAAAAAAGCGAAGACATCACGAGACATCGACCTCAATGGGAATACAATTATGTAGCGGGAACGTCTCTATGCGCCCTTTCACCCCTCCCTCCCTCTCTACTGTATTCACCCAGGTTTGTCTCTTCACCCCTCATGGTCGGGGCCAGTGTGTGGTGAGGAGGGCATCCTTCAGCGGAGGGAGTTGGCATCCGTAGTGCCAGCTCGAAGCGCAGGTGAAGCAAGTCCTGGAGCAGCCAGTTCCCCCACGCATGGCTTCATCTGTCCCCGCTTTGCAGATGGACCGGGGGATTATTTCATCGTCGCTGATTAAACGGAGGTGGCGAACTAACTAAACTGGAGCAAGACCCCAAACCCCTCCGCCTCCGCCTCCTCGGCGCATTCACTGGCCAACAGACATGCCATTGTGCCTGGCCGCAGAGCCTCCTGCCAAGCTGGCGGCTCAGCATTCATGCCAGTGGCGCACAAACGTATCCTACAATCCAGCTCATGGGGCACGCCAACAACTAGGACCGGAGCGATGTAGACCCTATACAGACTCTGATGCTCTCTGATAGGATCCGTCACTATTTCTAATAGGTCCAGTTCGATAACTAATGCTGCCACATTCTTGTAAGAATGACAGAAAAGAGTTCTGTTTGAAGTTTTATGTAAAGAATTAATAGGCTCTTACATTACACTTACCATAATTAAATTTAGTAGCAAACAGATCATAAGTATAGAGGGACTGTAGTTTAAGTTCAGCATTGGCTGCTTGAGTTTCGATTCCTACCGCATCCTGCCTTGAATAGATGACGCAGTTGAGTTTGGAGAGAAGATCGCAAACTAGCAGGTTTATGGGGCTAGAATCACAAATTACTCTCTCAGATCTCCAATTTTTACTGGAATGGGGCAGTAATTTGGTTGGTACATTGTTGATTTGTAAATCCTACAACTTGGACTTCTTTACCCGAGAGGAGTAGGTATGGGACCTCAATTGTTCTAATAGTTGAACGAGTGGCTCCTGTGTCGATTAGGAAAGATACTGGATGTCTGTTAACCTCTCCATCCACATACGGTGCACTCTGATCCACTTCCAGGACTGTGCCAAGTACGCACTTCTCCTCCCCCCTCAGGCACCGTCATTGGTCCTGGTGGAAATCTATGGAAGACACTAACAGCATGAGGACTGGACCACATTGCGATGTCATTGGATTTTGGGGTACTCAGTGGTTTGGTTGGAGATTTGGAATACCTCCCTGCACCTGAATTGGATTGAAGGCATTTGGCAATGCCCTAGATTTAGGGACTTTTGGGGCTGCCATATGGGATATATGTATTGGGGGAAGCTCTCCCTGCCCTGCTGGACTTGCACCTTGGGAATCTGTCTTGATTCGGTCTGGGTTGTAGCAGCACTCCTGCTTCCAATGCTCCACCCTGGTGCAAATGAGACATGGAGTAACCTCCTTTAGGGCACTTATACTGTTCCCTGACATATTTCCTTGACGTCTCCCCATTTTTGGGATACTCCCACTGTAGGTCAAGGAGACCCCTTGCATTGTTATTCCGTAACTGGGATCTTTCTTGGGTCCTTGGAGAGGAACCTTAAGTCCCTTTACACCTCCATTCTGTACCAACCGAGTTTGGGCTATCATGTACTTCTCTTTAAGTCCCTTCCTCTTTGCCTCTATCATGTCACTACAGCATTGTGCGTACTGCAAGATCTCGTCAACCGGTTTGCTCTGCCAGCAAAGGACACCTTGGATCATTTGACTGCTAATCTGAGGCCTCAGTCCTTGTACGAAGGACCGAAGAAAACCTCCCATGTTGTCTCGTAACAGGTCGTTCATCCCACTGTGCTTTCTGTACACCTGCTTCAATCTCTTAAAGTGAGCGTGCACTGACTCTTTTGGCTCATGAGTGGTTCGGAAGATTTTTGGCCATTCATCTCCTTTGGTGAACCTTCATCTTTAAGTGTTTTATAACCTCATCGTATTTGGTTTTGATGATGGGCAAAGGGGCATTCGTTCCTGCCACTTGAGGCTGTTCTTGTGCTGGCCGATCAACTGCCCTTTTACACTCTGCCCAAAGGTGCTTTGGGACCGCCAATTTAAATAAAAATCCAAGTCTTCCCACAAAACTTTGGAGATAGTCACCATCTGTTCCCTCTGGGTGTACCATATATCAGGATTTTCTCTAAGCTTTGTAAGGGTGTTTGGAAAATGGAGAAGGTCTAATCACAACCATGGGAAAAGTATGTATGCTCCTCCCTGCGCTTCCTGCAGGGGATCCTCCCTTGCCTCTCCTCCTATGGCTCCTGCCTCATCTTCCATTGAAACCTCTCTCTTTTGTTTCACCTTGACTTTCTCTTTTTTGGACCACAACTCTCCAAACTTTTCAGTATCACTCCATTCCCTAATATTTTTGATCAATTCCCTCACATGTGTCCTCAAATTTAACATTCTTAGCTCCTTCGCACCCATTGCCATCCTAGCATTCTACCAGAACTTATTTCGCTGGGTTATCTCAATTACAGATTCATCCGCCACTTTTTCCATTCTTGCATGCGCCTCTCTTGAGACTCTTGCTGCCATCTTGCTCATGTAGAGCAACTCGTTCTCACCATAATATTCTAGGTAATCCAGTCCCACATTTCCCTTAACGATTTATTCAAATTCTGTATTCAGCTGCGTGATGTTAATTCATTGTGGGGTTTTCCCTGTGCTCAGCGGGTTGACTGGTACATCTGTACTAGTTGTCTGACCTTCTATCCCAGCACTGATTGCGCTTTTGCCTTGTAGGGGTATTAATGCCACCCCTCCAGGCGTCGATGCCGAATCCTGAGGTATACTTGGGCTAGGTTGACTCGGGATGGTGCTAACAAATGTCTCAGCCAGGGGAAACATTGTAGCTCTTGACAAAAGCAGGGTGCCTACCACTAAGGGCTCGGGGGTCTTAGGAAAGGATGGGACAGCCATTTTTGTATAACTTGGGGGTGCACGGACCTCTGTAGAGGATTCTAAAACCATTCCCATCTCAGTCGTTACTGGGGTGGGAGCACTTGGTGCAGCAGCTGCCGCATTATATAAGGGTTGTATTTTGCTAAGGAGCTAATCTACCAAGGCGTCTTCCTCCTCACTATCCATGTCTATTTCCCTCTTTGGCTTCTTCTTTTCCTTTTCTTCAGTTTCTATCAGGCGATAGGCCCCAATGGTCTCAATGACTTCCTCACTCCACTTCCTCTGCCTTTCCTCGTCTTGCGCACTTCTCTGTGAATGAGCTCTACTGGAATTTCTAAATCAAATTTATTTATTTTCTTTTCCCTTGCCATTGCTCCCTAAGATTGCAGGCTTCAAACAATGTGGGCCTAGGCTAGGGTTTTAAGTCATACATTCTCCTCCTCAAATTCTCTATTCAGGGGATATGGAAGCTCAAGGGAAATCGAAGTTCCCCATCCTTGAACATGTATTCTTGCCTTTGGCTAAGATACATGCATGTGATGTGTGTAACCCTTTGCCACCATTTCCCTAACTGGAGCACCTTTGGGTGGACACTTCTTCTCCTTGTTTGTATCCTTCTCCTTCTTTGCCAACAGATTCCCCATTTTTGCAGGGTCTCAGTCACTCCCTGTTTCAATCTCTCACTTGCTCCGCACCAACAAGCTCACAATCCGTCCTCCAATACCAGTGTGTCTCTGTCAGAGGTCACTCTATCAAAGCGCGGCTATGGCATCTGCAAGCCACACCCTGTACAGCACCTTGATGATGCAGCGCTCCAATACCACCAGACCACTTCTATACCACTTTTCTAAAACTTTTCACCATTTGCCTGCTTAGACTAAATACAGATTTCTATAGTTATAAGAGTGCTGCTTACTTTAATCTGACAGTGAGAACTCAACCTGTGAAAGTCACTATACTCAGCACCTCCACTCCTGTGCACTAAGGAACGAACCGCCACTGAGTTCAATTAGTACAATTGTACATGAAAGGATTATCCCTATCGTGGTGTAACTGATAGCACCTCACAGTACACCTCACCTAGAGCCAAGTTTGACAATTAAGGGGCCGATTCCGATCTCGGCCGGTAGTGCTCCGAATCGGATTCGGCTTTACCGGATCCGATTCGGAGCCCTGTTTCCCGACCGAACCGTACGCGGGTCCGGCCGAGCGAGTACGATGCGAAATCGCCGACCGACTCGTCCGGGCGTCCCGACCGCTCCGACCGACTCGCTCCCGGCTCGAACCGCTCCGACCGACTCGCTCGGACTCGACTCGCACCGCGCAATGGAGACGTTCCCCGGCCGGGTAAGTACGATGCGCGCCGCGAGCAGTCCGACCGAGCCGCGCACTCCGGCTCGTAAGAGCTGTCGGAGCCGTACTTTGGGGGTCCGTGTCGGACCCCCTGTACGCGTAGCCGCGCGGAGTCGCACACAGGGGGACCCATGGGTCCCCCCAACCTGTGCGTGTACGGCGCGAATCGCTCCGCCGCGTACCCGCTGTAGGGGGCGCCCTTGTCCGACTCGCACCCATTGAGTCAATGGGAGCCCGCGTACGCGTTGTACGACCGGCTCCCATTGACTTCAATGGGAGTCCGACCGACTCGAGTCCGATAACATACGGACGCATCGTACTCATTCGGTCGGACTGCACGGGTCCGATTCGGTCGGAAATCTCTCCGGGTCCGGCTCGGTCGGAGAAATTTCCGGCCCGAATCGGAATCGACCCCTAAGTGTTCTAACTGAATGTGAAACAACTCATACATTTGTCAATTTAAAAAATCAAAGAATATTATCAAGAACACAATAATTATCGCTCCCACAAACCCAACGATCAAAGCCACATAATAATTACTCTCAAAATCCGCCCACTGCATTCCGTCACAATGCGTCTACTACAACTCACAACATTCACTGCTCTGTAACTGGCTCGTTTTTCGCATACCTGCAAACCCTATTGATACTCACATTGTTTTTCTTCAGCCACCTTGTCTTTTCAGAACCAGGATCAGGTTGGGACTGGGTCAATTTAAACCTCAGGGAAACCCATCTGGACCATGAAGGTGCAGTACTTGGTTCCTTAGCCAATTAGTTTGTCAATTATGGGTCAGCTCCTATCAGAACCATCACCTCTGCTATCAGATCTGTCGGTGTGCAAACTTGTCCTAAAACCCATCTTATGGGTCTCCCCAGTGGCTAGGACTGGGAGCGGTGAAGTCCCTATACAGACTTTGGTGATCCCCGTTTGGATCCGTCACTGATTCTAATAGGTCCAGTTCGATAACTAATGCTGCAACATTTTTGTAAGAATGACAGACAAGGGTTGTAGTTTGAATTTGTATGTAAAGAATTAATGGGCACTTATATTACACATGCCATAAGTAAGTTTAATAGCAAAGCATACAGATCGTAAGTATAGAGAACTCAGTACACTTCTAAGTGAAATCCAACAGAGATCCGCCTTCTAAAGGTGGGGAATTAGGGTCCTCTGATATACAGAATCTACATGCACTTTTATTGAACTTCAGCCAAAGACATTCATACATTCTACACAAGTACATGGCTCTCAGGATATGCACCAATAGGGAACGAGGTAGAAGAATTTTTTTTTACTACAGAATACATTTGAAGATTCTTTCATAGTTTTAATACATAGGGTTTTAGTCATTCCCATAGTTTATTCAAGCAACTCAGTTAATACATTGTATAGTAGTGGTCTGGGACAGTTGAAATTTCCTTGGTTGGATACAGTGAGAGAAAGTCTCTGGGAACACTACCTGTTAATTAGTGTGAGTCTCTCAGTTCTTTATTTAGAGCAAGCAGAGCAGCAATAGTCATCACGCGATATATTGTAATGTCATTGCAAGATGGAGGACAGTGTAAACACAATCTAGGTTAGCAAAAGCTTAGCTCATTCACTTTTAATGCGAGAAGGGAAAAAACAACTCCCACACCAGGTTGACCTTAGCAAATGCTGCTTTAGCTCATTATAATTTCATATGAAACTCTGTGGCTGCCACCAGTACGGGCTCCCCGAGTACAGCCCACGGTCACAATTATACCAGCGGCTAAACTATCTGAGATTTCAAAGAGAATTTGATGTTTAGAGATTGTGTACTGGTAACACACTTTCTCATTTGCCAGAAAATTAAAAGCGATACACTAGTTACATGAAGTTACCATATTGTATCATTACCCATGAGGAATGGTATTTATTTATTTATTTATCTTGAGTTTTATATAGCGCTGGCTAGACCCATAGGTATCAGAGCGCTTTACATAAGGAGCAGGGAGTTGCAAGTTACACATTTTACATAGGTTACACAATGAGGATAACAACAGCGGTACAATAAATTACACAAAAAATTACACATTAAAAACAGGGGGTAGGGAAATGAGAATACTCGAGGATGGCAAAACGGAGACGCTGGGTGAGGCAACGAAAAGCAGTGGGATAGCAGTAAAAGCGGCAGATAGTAGGAGACAAGAACAATCTAAGGGGCAGGGGAAGGAAGAGGGGGGATAGAGAGAAAGGGAAAGGAAGGCAGACAAGGACAGGAAAGTGAGAGTGTAACAAAGCGAGAGAGGGAAACAGAGATAGTAACGAGTTCGACAGCGAGGAGTAGGTCAGAGGCACAGGGGAGACCATAGAAAGGTCGCCCGGCTGGGACAGAGGAAGAGCTCAGAGATCGCTAAGATGGCGGATCAGGAAAAAGGGAGTAAAAGAAGCAAGTCATAAAATGGCGGGGAGCACAAGGGTCCAAGTCCGAAAGTCAAAGGGAGAAATAAAATTTCCCAAAAACAACAGGAGCAAATCCATCAGAGGGCTACCAGAGGGGGAAACGAGCCAGCGAGTCAGGAGGGAGGAAGGCAGTCGGCCCCAAAGTCACAGCCACACCGTCCATGAGCAAAGGCTCGGGCCAGCGGGGGCAGCGGTGTCCAATCCGGAGACCAGGGGTCAGGGAAGAAAGACCACGGGTGCCAAGGAAGCTGTCCGCAGAACGGGAGGCAGCAAAGTCTAGAAACAATGTCCAAGGAAGCGGGAGGGGGCGTCTCTCCGGCACGGTAGCAGAAAGAAGGGCTCAAGAATAGCCACGGAGAGCGGTGTAGACTTCAAACCACCGCAATGGCTCAAATCGGCCCCGATGTCTAGCGAGGAGGCGAAGCAGCAGCGAAGCCAGAAGAATCAGAGAGGGCGCCTCTCCGATACAGTTTAGGAACGAAGGGCTCAGAGGAGCCACGGAGAGCGGCGCCGGCACACTCTCACCTCCGCCATGACCCCGAATCGGTCCAGATGTCCTACGAAGGGGCAAAGCAGGCGGGCTGGCTGTAGGGAAGGGCAGCGGCAATCGGACCCAAAGACATGATGGGGAGTCTCCGCCCGGCTCTTCAGCAGCCCTCCAGGGAGACCAGCGAGGCATCGGCTACGAAGCTGATGCCTCGCAATAGGCAATTGTTTGGAGATGCTAGGGCACAGGAAGAATCATTCTCAATGCATTTAACTCCCCAAAAAATTGCATATAATTAGTGTGCCAGGGCCCAGTGACATCCTAAGGATTTGTGTGGTCCTGGGCAATATATATATTGGACCCTCCCTGTGGAAATCTTTGAATTTATTACCTCTTTGCGGCTCATTCACACCCTCCTGATGCTAAACAATATTGAAATACATTTTAAGCCTTCAGAAATGTGGTATGCAAAAACAGCCAGTAGCCCAAGCTGCCTTCAAAAATGGATCATGCAAAAACAGCCAATAGCCCAAGCTGCCCAAGCAGGCAAATGTTACCAAAAGAGACCTTGAACAAGCATTGATAAAGCCATTTCTTTCTGAGATTTGATCTAGATGTTTTGACTTGCAACAACACCTTATGTGGAATTCAGAGCCTGGCCGACTTGTTACTCCCATTGTAGGAAAGCATGCTAAGGGCCAGGGCACAAGCCCTAAGGAAAAAAATTGGAGAGACTAATTAGCATATGTAATGGTGCCACATGCAGTGACATCATACTCCAATGGTAACCTCATGTAAAAGGAGCACACATATTTTACTGCCAAGGCTGAGATTCAGTCTTTTCTATGCATATATCAATAAAAAAATGTGTGATTTACAGAGAGGAGGCTGAGACAACCAATTCGCACCTATCACTTCGAGTGCAACGTTTTAGTCCAAATTAATGTGGTGCATCAATCTAGAAATCAGCCTCCTAATCTTCCACACAGGAGCACTGCTCCATAGAACAATTTGCAAAGAGATGATCAGCACCCACCATTCATCATGTCAAATACAGGAGCATTACAGAATGAATAAGTTACATAGTGCACAGGCTCCATCAAGGTTTTTCTAAAAGGGTTCCTTAATTTATATCTTCTTATTCTTTTTAAACCTTTTCTTCCATCTAGCTAATGCGTTTCATCCCTTATCAGAGACTTCTTGAGGGCTATGAAATACAGACAATATATACAACATTTTAAATCATTTAACAAAACATTCTTTGCACAAAAAATGCCATTTGCTTGAAGTGGTACACATAACACAAGTTTGAAAGATGTACACCTAGGTGCTAACCCATTGTTAGAGCTTAAATTGTTATCCTAGAAAACATACTCATTGTGCACAACATGTATTCTCAAGTTTGACTCATCAATACTCTAAATACCGTTCTTGTTCATGAGGCTACTCCACATCCTATTCAAATTATTGCAATTATGTTGTACAAGTTTATTTATTGATGGGGGAGCCATTCAGACCCTTTGTTCTCTCATAATGGTTAACACTTTATCACACACATATCACATTCCTCCACATTTGTCAATTTAACAATCTACCTTTTGAATTGACAACCTTTTCTAGATAGCAGAGGCCAATTGACTGGCCTGGGGACTGCGGTACCCTCGTTCACAGTCCGACCGCCGCCCCCTCGGCAGTCCGACCGCCCGATTACGACCATGTCCGTTAGACCACCACATGACCGCCACCACCGTCAGGATCCTGGATCCCGCGGTGGTGGGGAAATCGGCGGGGAATGGAGGTGGTGCCGATGCCGGCACCGCCATGCTAATCACGACCTGCATTTTTGCGGACCTTTTCATGGCAGGGACCCCACCATGAAAAGGTCGGCAGAAAGGCAGGGAAGAGGACGAAACTCGGCCCCCGGGCATTTTAGCCCATTGGACATTGTGGCTGGGGGCACATATTGTGCCCCCTTATGCCTGCACTGTTGTGTGCCTTATGCCTGCACTGTTGTGTGCGCGCTGTGTGCCATACACGCCATGGTGCATGGCAACTGTGCACGCACGACAGTGCAGGCGCTGCAATGCGGCGGCATTGCCACCAGGCTCTCTCTGAGAGCCAAAGCATGCTGCTGCTGAATGACCGCCGCCTGCACACCACCGGCCCGGCGATAAACTCCAAATGCAGCGGTTGGGATGCTGCTGGCTTGGCGGCATTCTCCTGACTGCCGATGCTGCGGCCTGCCAGTCCTACCGCCAAGGTGTAATAAGGCCCTTAGCCTTCCTTCCGATATTACCATAAAGTCGTTACCATAAAGTGATTAATACTAACATCTGTTATGTAGAGCTTAGAAACAGTAGATGTGTGATATTAACACTATATGAAAAACAAGCTCTTATATGCCACTCCCAATCTTGCTTTCTTTCGCACCCGTTAGAAGGGTCTTTATTTGCTTTGCATTGATAATCTCATCATGATGCCATTGTTTTGGTAGACTTATGCTTTCCACTAATTTTATACTGGTTATTTTGATATTGTCAAACTTTTGGTGAAGGGTCTTCATAAATTCAATAAATTAAATTAACTTTACCAGAAATCATATAAATTGATGCGCTTAATGCCAGCACTAAGCTGAGACATGCTTCACGCAGGGAATGACCCATGCCAAAATTTTGGGTATAGCCACCGAAAAGAAAAAGAGGGAGGAGTGATGCAAGGTACATGGATGAAAAGAGACCACTGAGGTATAGAGAGAGGGATGAGGTTCCAAGAGAGTTGAGGTAGAGATTGGGGATCAAGACTGATTGGCAAAGAGGTAGGCAGAGAGAGGTAAAGAGAGATGAAGTCGGCTGAGGTATAGTGGGTATGTTGAGAGAGAGGTGAGGTAGACAAAAGTGAGTTATAGAGGACTAAGATAGAGAGGGGTTGCTGGTAAACAGAGATATATATACATAGAGGTTAAGAGTGAGAGGTAAGATAGAAGAGGTGAGGGGAAGTAAGGAGAGAAAAATGACACACAAAGATTATTTTTCAATGTAATTGTCACCAAGTCCCTTAGAGTGCAAGAGTCAAGGCTGGCAGGCCAGGCATGTACACTAAGTTTTTGTTAAGGATGCTCAACTGTCAAACTAGAAAACGAAGCTGGTCTTTATGAGCACTGTTATTATGACAGGAACTTCGACTGTTCCACTCATTTTACCACGGGGCCCATTGGACAGTGGGAGACCTGGGCAATTACTCACTTTGTATTACTTCAAACATCTCTGCCAGGGCCACCATAATTCATACAGCTTGCAACAGCAAAAAGACTGATTTAACGTATGCTGAATCAGGACTGGCAGTGAGCTATGGGAGTGTACTCTGAGGGAACGACCAGGTGCACTGTTATATTCAGGTGCCCTGTTACAAGTATTGTTTTTTTACTGCATCCAGTTGGTGGTGTATGGGACTGCTGGACTTCTGTTGAAATGATATGGAGAAAAATTTAGCTGCATCATTGGTATGGCTACCGGTGTCTGATGGTGTCTGTTGGTTTCAGGTTAAATTGTTTTAACAAGTATCATTTACCCTGCTCCTTTCACTGAGCATACTAAGAAAATATAGTTCAACTTCTAAAAAACGTTATTCCATGACAGGGTCCAACAGCAACCTAATGTAACCAGGCACAAGTGGGTTGTCTGAGCTTTGGTGGTGGCCGGGGCCACTTCAAACCTTGTGGTGCTTGAGGACTAACAAATCTTCCCATTTTAATGTTTATGAGGGCCCACTCTGGCTGTTCCCATATGTTATGTGGATCACTGCCTCTAAGGGACTAACTCCACCTCTGATCAAGGTTCCTAGGATTAAATTAATAAAATGTGGCAAAGCCTTTTAAAAAAGTGACAAAAGCCTGGGTCAGGCTCTCGCAGCATATCAGTTTATTTAATTCTTTGGAAAGCAACTAAAATTTCTGCTGGTATACAGCTGGGGATGCATGTCAGCACCAGCACCTGGAGGACCTAGTGAATGGCGTAGTAGGCTGTATTAAAGTCTACAGACAGGCCGTCAGTCAATGCAGCCTTGCTTTCCGATGCTACTATACCTTTTTCAGGGGAGCCTTTATGAGAGGCTTTTTTCTTCAGGTAGCAATAGTAGGAGTCAAAAAACTCTATCTTTGAATAGTATTCTAAGATGGGCACCTGTTGCACTGGCACTCGGCTGGCAGCAACACACATTCTGTATATAACCAAACAGTCCTCAACAGTGGTGACGTCTGAGGCTTCTGGGATTGATAGACCTCGATTTAACGTAGAGTTCAGGTGTTGGAGAGCACATTTTCTCACCCCTTCGCAATTGGAAGTGGTTAGATGTGGCATCTTATGTTAAGTTAACAGATTTGCAGGATCATTAGTAGTGTGGTAAATATTTTGTGTATATGTTTGGTTCTTGTGTGCTTTGGTATGTGTTGCAGGTGATTGTCATGAAGTCAAGTGTGTATCATTTGAAGGAGTGGTATGTGAGTGACCATAATCCCTTGACTGTAACAATGGACCTACAAGTTCCTGTTGCTGCTGAAATTATCGAAGTGGGGCATTGAACGGAAACTGAATTACATACACTAGTCAGAAGAATCAAATGGGACTCTCTGGGTGTTGTCAAGGTGGGCTCCTGGCTCACGGAAATAACTTCAAACCTCACTCAACACTCCCCCACTGACTACCATCACAGGTGGGATTTAGCCATTATTAATTTAAGAGACCTTTTAACGGGCCCTGAAGTTCATCGTAGTCACTCTGGGCCTCCCCCGCGGCGGCCCCTTAACCCGGTCTTAGTCTCCCAAAGAAGAGCCTTAAGGAGGGCCGTGCGCCTGCGCAAACTTAAAGCTACAGAGCTCTCAGCTAACAATATGGCCCTACTATGTAAAACCTACAAAAAATCAACATGGGAAGCTAAGAAACAAAAAGAACAGAAGGACTGGCTAAAAATATTCGGACTGCTAAAGGAAAAAAACCAGACTCCTTTTTGGAACTACATAAACAAACTTCGTTCCTCCAACAAGAGCAGGGGGAACGCGGTGTCTGAAGAAGCCTGGTCTCGGTATGTCATCCAACAATACTGCTGTGAAGGCTTCGTCTCCGTGGAATTTGAAATCAGAGATTCCTCCGATTACACGCCGATGGACACCTGTGTGTTGACCACCCCGGCCCAGGTCAGCAGGTTCTTGAAATCCATGAAAAACGAGGGTGCCCCAGGGCCCAATGGCCTTCCATCTGCCGTATTCAAAAGTGCGCCGGAAGAATGGGCCAAGCTATTATTCCCCCTATATATCCATGCATTCACTACTTTCCAGATGCCAGATTCTTGGAAAGGCTCGATTTTATGCCCAATTTTAAAAAAGGTGACCCATCTCTCCCATGTAATTACCGACTCATAACCCTACTGGACCTTGAGGCCAAGGTTTACGCTCGGTGTCTTCTCAAGTTATTAGAAGACTGGGTTGTGGAAAACAATATTCTACCCTATTTTCAAACTGGGTTTCGAGCTTCTGCCTCCACAATCGACAACATCACTGCCTTAGCCATTCTGAGCCAACAAGCAGCACAAAGAGGTCGGCTTCCCCTTTATTGCTGCATTATAGACTACAGTGCCGCTTTCGATAAAGTGTCCCGTAAAACCCTTTGGAGAAAACTAGATAAGTGGGGGATCCCAGGGAGCCTTCTTGGTGCCCTTATTTCCTTGCATAAGAACACATGGGTACGAATTAGAACTGGCCCCAAGACCGTCTCTGCAAAAATTTCAACACTAGATGGCCTAAAGCAAGGATGCGTGCTCGCACCCCTCTTGTTTAACCTGTATACCGCCGACCTGGGGAGATTCTTGGAGCAAAGTAGTCTGCTTCCGCCAAAATTGGGGCATGCAAAAACAAATTTGCACATTTTGCAGTATGCTGATGATATTGTCATCATGGACCAGACCAAGTCCGGCCTTCAACGAGCCTTGAGCAAGCTTAGCGAATACAACGCAGCTAATGCTCTCAAAATCAATCAGGATAAGACCAAGGTCTTGATCTTTGGCCGCTGCAAAAAATAGAAAACTTTAACATGGAATATCGGGCCTGCTAAGATTAAATCAACATCAAAATACAATTACCTGGGGGTTTGGTTCAGTGAGTCTTCCAGACCATCAGTCCATCTAGCTGCTCTGAAAAAGAGAGCTGGAGCAATAACATACAGCCTGACTCGACTCAACCAATCCCTGAGTAGTCCCTCTGCAGAACCCATATTGAAGGTGATTAAAGCTACTCTTCTTCCCGCCCTAACTTATGGGCATCAGGCCTTCCCTGATGCATGTTCGGCTAGTTTTGACCATGCCCAGATTACCACTTACAAAAAAATCTTCCGCCTTCCGAATTATATTCACAGGGCAAGACTACGACTGGAGCTGGGCCTTACAAGACAATCCATCTCCTGCATGGCAGACACCTTGAAGTACTATATAAGGGTTCTAAAAGCCGCAGACAATACGCTTAAGGCCCGGTTAAAAGAAACCCTTGCCTGCCCTGGGAACCCATGGAATCGTCAAACTGTAAAAGCTTTAACTGTATTACACATTGATGAATCATCACTTACAGCAGACTCCATTCCCTACACAGTCTGGAAAAGGGTTATCAATAAGCAGGCAAGACAAACCTCTTACCAGAAGGACATCCAGGCCTTAAATACGTCTACAATCCTGCGCCCCTTAAATGAATCGTACCTTCCTGGGTTACCGCAACTATATCTCTCTGACAGTTTAAATGTAGTGGCCCGCAAAAATATAATGTTTATGCATCTTCTTGGACTGCGCTCCATTGCTTTTAATCGATGGGCACCATCAGGCGAGGAGGGGGCCTGCAGACTGTGCAACTACAGGTCCGAATCATGGCTACATCTTTTGTGCTGCTGCCCTGCCCTAGATGCCCCTAAAAGGCTCCTCCTCAAACCACTATATCTCAAGAAGGGCATCCACACTTGTTGGGAGGCATCTGCACTCTGTTTTACTTGCACCGATATACAAACGCTCGCAAGGTCCGTAAAATATGTGAGACTTTTGGATAACCTGCTCTCTCCTTCTCCTGCTGCCCAACAATCGGCCCCTCCCCCCAAAAACTTATTACAGACTATTTTGCAAAATGTTTTAGCTTTTTTTCATTAGATTGCGCTACAAGATCCATTTTATCTTTGAATTTGCTGCTTTGAATTACTGTTACGGCCACTGTATAAGAGTGTTTTGTTTGTAACATGCGTTCTAAACCTGACGGTTGTTCCGTCTCGTTTTTTTAATACGGTTAAGACGCCACGGAGATGCCTACATTGTAATGGTTTTAATTAACTGTGCTAATTTAATAAATACTGAAATACTGAGTGGTATATGCATTGCCCTGCTTGAGTTTTGTGTGTGAGGTAATGGACAATGGTGTCTTTTTAGGGTACACAGTGGTCCCTTAAATCAGTGCTTCTTAAACCTTTTTAGAACTACAACCCAATTTTTAGAACAACAAACGTTCGTGACCCACCTAGCTATAATGGACATGAGGCGGAGGCGATTTTTTTTTAGTGTGATAGCAGTAAATGTTTGTAAATGTCACAACCTCGAATATGCCCTTTGATATCTGACTGTGGCAAAGATAAAAGTGACAGATGGTGAACTGCACTGGAGTCTTGAGGAGATACACTTTTCAGAGGGGGGTGCTGGCCTGAGGTATCCCTTCACTAAAATCACAAAGCTTCTGAAAAATCTTGGTGTTGATACAGTGATTTTATCAAATTTGAGAAATCCTTTCTGTAGCAGAGTATGGGGTAAGACCTCATATCCATTTTTGTGTTAACATAAGGCACAGGGGTGCATATGTGTATATGTGTGCGGATAGATTTACGTAGGAGGAGTGTTCATTTGGTTTGCTTATAACTTTGGTGCCATTTGGCGAATCTTCACAAACTTTCCCAAAAAAGTGTTTGTCCACCTAAGCTCCTTCCTGGACAGTTTCAGGTGATCTGTCAAGCAGGGGCCGAGAAAAAAGGGGGGGGTCCCAAAACCCAATTTTCCAATGCATTTTCGATAGACTTTTTAGGCAGGGAACTACACAAAATTTGGCAGGAAGCAAAATTTTGGTCCAGAAAGCGTGCTTTTGTGATTTGGTGTAAATCTGTTTAGTAGTTGTAAGGGGATACCCTGACACCCTGGGCCTTGTGGTGGGGTCCCAGAGAGACCCTCCCAGGCAAAATATATTTTATAAAAGCCCCAATAGGGACTCCCGAGGGATCGCAGCATTTAAAAAAAAAACTGAAATTGTGAAAATCAAAGGGAAGGGGACATGCAGCCCCCCTTCCCGTGCCTCATCGAGGTCCCAGGGACCACACCCCCCCGGGTGCCATGTGTAAACAAAAGCGAGGAGGCACAGGCCCCCCCTCCCTAGGCCGTTTACGGTCCCGGGGATCCCATCCTCCTGTCACCATTCCTTTTTTTTTAAAAGGGGAGGGGGCGAGCAGCCCCCCTCTCAGAGCCTGTGCCCTAAAGTAACTATACCTCACACCCTGGCCATGCACAGTGTTGTAATCAATGATGTCATTTCAGATAATGCAGTGATGTTATAAATGGTGTCATAGAACATGGAATGAGTGATGTAATATTGGAGGAAATTAACAGTGCATAGCAAGGGCACAAGTTACTTTAAGGAGCAAATTATAGTTACCTGAAATAACTATAACTGGTGAGGTTCAGTGCTTTGGTCATTTAAAATAGTATGTTTTAACTGACATGTTCACCTGGCTGTAACTGTCTCTTTAACCTTTGTTTTTTTCAGTAAATTTCAATTTAAAAAAAAGCATAAAGTAAGATGTGCATTGCCATAAGTGCCATGGGGTTCAGCAAAGAGTTGTTTGGGGCCATCTGGGACCACCACCACATGGCACAGGGGGTCAGGGTAGCCCTACCCTGCCTCTTTATAATGTTTTTCCAAACGTTTTCCAGGACTCTGGGACTAAGTTGCTGCATCCTTAGATAATGGCCACAACATTTTCCTCAGTTTGCAGCCCACCAAAGGGATCCGAAGTTCAGGCTTGCAGATCCATGGAACCATCGCGACTAGTAGCAGTCAAACAATCAGAGCATAGCTGAATCCATTGATCCTTTGCTATGGATCTGTGGATGGTCCGTGGCATGAAATATACAAAATTTTTGAACCGTAATTTCTCAAAAACTACTCAACGGACTTGCACCAAATTACATAAAGCATGCTTTCTGGACTAAGATCCAGCTTTCTTAAAATTTGCTGTGATCCCGTTTAGCCATTTTGGCTGTAGCTGTGTCTAATTTTCCTATGCAAAAATGAAAGAGTAAAACATGGTTTGGGATCTACCATTTATTTAGGCCCCTGCTTGATGGATCACCCCAAAACCTTCTAGCAGTATGGAGCTGAATTGGAAGAACATGTTTTGGAAAGTTTCGAGGAGATTTGTCAAACGGCGCCAAAGATATAGGCGAACCAAAAACGCTTTTCCTATGGAAACATGATCCTAACTATAACCACCCACCGGCATCAACCAAGAGATAAAACATCAATTTGACAATCAGAAAGTCTAGTGTCTGATAAATTTACCACAGTCATTGCGTTGTTTATTTTGTCGCTGCTTTGCCTCTTGTGGTCATGCCCATATATCCATCCAGATTTCCTTGCTTTTTTGTGCCTCGCTTGTTGCCTCCTCTAGCGCCTCGTCCTCGACCTCTGTGCTCCTGGGGTCCTTCGTTTCCCAATCCTTGTCGTCCCTTTGCCATCAGATCGAACTCTTTTAAAATTCTGGCTTTTACTCCAGACTGTCCTGGTTGTGCTGAGGTATCCGTTCCACTAGCACCACCTTTTACATGTTCTTCTGAATCTTTGTTTCCTTCCACACCCGGTTATAGAAGCGGCTACGAATTGTTGAAAATACTTATGCCCACTGGGGCAGAATTGTATAATGCCCACTAGGGCTGAATTGGTGGACATTTGTCAAGACCTAATTTGGATCATAAATATAATAGTGGCCGAATGTTATATTTCTTACATCATAATCCGGTTAAGAATGTGAAAATACTGACGTAGCCCGAAATGAACACTGTGCCACAGAACATCCAAACATTGTAAAACCCATTACAAAATGGATGCCATTTCCGTTGCAATGTTATGATTATGTAGTAGTCCTACCTTTATTTTCACTATTGTGCACTATATGTAAATGGTGGTAAAGAAATGTACTCTGACCCGTGAACAAGGAGCGGCTGCTCCGAAACGCGTTGTTTTTTTGCTGTTTTCTTAAATAAATCAGCATTCACTCCTAAAAGGAATTGGGCTCAGTTTTGGTTTTTGGAACACGAACCATATTTGAATATTTGGAGGTACGCGACCTCGCTGTGAGCCAGCCGCTGCAAAGAGGCAGGAGACTCACGATAAACTTTTATCTTATATATATATGTATATATATATGGATCGCTGTGTGATCAAGGCAGGGAGTGCCGAAACGCGCTACAGCGTATTTTGAATTAAAGGACAGTATTGCCAAAATGCTACCCCCGTGTCGGTGTCCGTTTCAATACTAAAGATTCGGATGTGGTGTTCATATATATATATATATATATATATATATATATATATATATATATATACACATATATAGATATATATATATATCCTACTGGCGGTCGCCAATAGGCAGTTATAGTTAGAACCAATATGAAAAACATTTTTTGTTTTGCCAATAACTTTGGCGCAGCTTGACGAATCTCGACAAATCTCGACGACATTTTCAAACAACTTTCCCTTTTTGGTTCAGCTGCTGTGTTGAAAGTTTTGGGGTGATCCATCAACATATATATACATTCACTGAAAAAAACAAAGGTTACAGGGACGTTATATTTAGGAAACAGAATTAAAAAAAACCTTAGAAATTCATTGAAAAAAACACTCAGCTCAGCTAGCTATAACTGCTGAATTTCACTGGTTTTGTACGAGTCAAATCTGAGCCTAACTTTAATGTTCCTGTAACCTTTGTTTTTTCCAGTGAATTTCTAAGGTTTTTTTAACGTGAAGTAAGATGTCCATCACAATGCAGAGTGGGGGTGGTGTTGAACGCAGGGCCTGGCCTGGCATTGTGTTGCCCCCACCCAAGCTTGCTGCACCTGCCCCCCTCCTCCTTGCCATCCATTGTCCATGTCCATGACCCTGCTCCCTCATTACAGCTGTGTGTGGCTGTTATTCTGCCACTGCCCTTCCTGCCTGCCCTAAACAGTGAGCTTGATGCCCCATCCACCTCCTCCCTACCCTCTGTTGTCCGAGTCCATGCACCCGCCCCTCCTTCCTGCCCTGCATGGTACAATGTGCTGCCACTGCCTTCCATTTGGCACCAAATTTGGCAGAAAGCTAGATGTTGGCCCAGAAAGCGTGCTTTTTGTGATTTGCTGTAAATCCGTTCAGTAGTTTCAGAGATATTTAAGTTTAAAAAAATTAGATTTCAGGGAGCCCAAAATCCTACTGAAATCCTACTGAAATTTGATTGGCTGCCAACTCTTCATCCAGGTGGCAGCCATCTTCGGACTCGGCTTGAAGCCGAGTCCCACAAAAAATGTTAAAGAAAAAGAAAAGGTCGCGGGGTAGAAATACCCTGACCCCCTAGGCCTCTTGGCAGAGCCCAAAAAAGCATTAAAAAAAATATCAGCAGGATCCGCGTATCCTGCCAATATTAAAAAAAAAAAACAAAGTGCGGACTCTCGCGCTTCATTTCTAATTGGCCCCTGGGTGGACCAGGTCCCGGGGGCATTGTAATAAAGGAGGGGGTTGCACGGCTCACACATCCTGGGGCTCATTGATGCCCCGGGGTCCACCACCTCTCTGGGGCTTATAGAACAAAAAAAGCTGGTGAGGCCCGTATGGCCTCCCCCGCTGCCCTGAGGACTACCACTGTAGGGCTTATTTTTTTAATGATGGGGGGCCTCTTGGGCCCCACCAGCTGCGGGGACTGCCACCTTCACAAGGCTTTAAGTTTAAAGAATGCAGGGGGCCATGCGGACCCCCTGCAGCTCCAGGGACCACCACCTCCCCTGGACTTTAATTTTAAGTAATGTGGGGGGCCCTGAAGCCCTGGGGACCACCACATCCCCTCGGCAAAATTGAAGAAGGGAGGGGAGCCATACATGCCACTCCCCAGGGTCAGCCCCTGCAATGTCCTGTGTGCCCACCCCCAGCACATTGCAGTTTGCTGTGGCTTGGCAGGAGCTTACCACCAAACGACATCAAATGCTCTGCTTTCAGCAAACAAGAGCTCACAAATGCTTTCACTTGCTAAAAGCGGAGCATTCGTCTGTTTCCCTGCCCACTTTCAAGCGTGCAGGGAAACAGATAAATTGCTTTGAGATCCTGGGAGCTGCATGTTTAGCACGGGGAGAGGAGTTGGCCTAACGGCTAGGGCGTCTGACCTCGAATCTGGGGTACTGGGTTCGAGTCTCGGCAATGACGCTGAACATCCTGTGATTCTGGGCAAATCACTTAATCTCCCCGTGCCTAACAAAAATGAATGTGTGTCCTAATTTAACGTAACTGGTGCTATGTAAAGCGCGCTAATACCCGATTCGGGTCAAGTTCGCGCTATATAAAACTCTGCAAAAAAAATAAATGCTGGCTCCTGAAGGAGGAGGGGAGCCAGCAGGGACCACGGGTGCCTTGATGCTCCCCGTGGTCCCCAACAGAAAAGCCAGGCCCCAGGGGATGGGGTCCCTGGGGTGAATTTGGCCCAAAGCGGGGGCCTTGCGGCTCCCCTCCCCAATTCAATAAAGGCATGACCCCGGGGGATGGGATCCCCAGGGCCCAAATCGGCCCAGGGAAGGGGAGGTCACGCTTCCCCCCTCCTTAATAAATACATTAATAATGAAAAAAAGGACTGGCAGGTCGCTGGAGGCCCGCCTCCTTTCTCCACCACTCTTCAAATGCACCTCCTGGTGCACTTCTGGTTGGGGAATGAAGTCCCCTTGGCTCCAGAGGGCTCTTGGGGGCCAACAAGCCCCCCTGTTACCTCCAGTAAGTCCCACACAGTGTGATTGCTGAGAGGTCTTCGGAGGCCGCACCCTCTTTTGCCACCACTCTGCAAACGCGCCTCCTGGCGCACTGCTGGTTGGGGGATGAAGTCCCTTGGCTCTAGAGTATCCTTGGGGGCCAGCAAGCCCTCCTGTTACCTCTAGTAACTCCCACACAGCGGAATTGCTGAGAGGTCTTCGAAGGCCACACCCCCTTTCTTCACCAATCTGGAAACGCGTCTCCTGGTGCACTGCTGGTTTGGGGGTGAAGTCCTCTTGGATGCTGAGGGTTCTTGGGGCCCAGAAGCCCTCCTGTTACCTCCAGTAAGTCAGACACAGCAGGATTTCTGAGAGCTGGTCGGAGGCACCGCCCCCTTTCTCCACCATTCTGCAAACATGACTACTAGTTAAAAAAAAGTAGAAATTCACTTAAGAAACCAAAGGTTACAGGGACGTGATATTTGGAAATAGAGTTTAAAATACTTAGAAATTCACTCAAGAAACCAAAAGTTACAGGGCCATTATAGTTAGGAAATAGAATTTTAAAAAACCTTAGAAATTCACTGAAAAACCAGTAGGTAGTTATAGTTAGGACCATGTTTCCATAAGAAAAGCGTTTTTTGACTTGGGAGGGCAAAGAACAGAAAGAGGCAAAATAAAGGTAAGAAATGAGCAGAAAGAGGCAAGATAAAGGTGAGAAACGAACAGAAAGAAGCAGATTAAAGGTCAAAAATGAGCAGAAGAGGCAAAATAAAGGTCAGCAATGAGAAGAAAGAGGTGAAATAAAGGTCAGAAAAGGGCAGAAAGAGGCAAAATAATGATCAGCAACGAGCAGAAAGAGGCAAAATAAAGGTCAGCAATGAGCAGAAAGAGGCAAAATAAAGACGAGAAATGAGCAGAAAGAGGCAGAATAAAGGTCAGAAGGGAGCCGAAAGAGGCAGAATAAAGGTCAGAAATAAGCAGACAGAGGCAGAAAAGAGGTGAGAAACGTGCAGAGAGAGGCAAAATAAAGGTCAGCAACGAGCAGAGAGATGCAAAATAAAGGTGAGAAACAAGCATAAAAAGGCAGAATAAAGGTGAGAAACAAGCAGCAAGAGGCAAAATAAAGGTGAGAAACGAGCCGAAAGAGACAAAATAAAGGTGAGAAACGAGCAGAAAGACGCAAAATAATGATCAACAACGAGCAGAAAGAGGCAAAATAAAGGTGAGAAATGAGCAGAAAGAGTCGGAATGAAGGTCAGAAGGTAGCAGAATGAGGCAGAATAAAGGTCAGAAATTAGCAGAAAGAGGCAGAATAAAGGTGAGAAACGAGCAGAAAGAGGCAAGATAAAGGTCAGGACTGAACAGAAACAGGCAAAATAAAGGTGAGAAACGAGCAGAAAAGCCAGAATAAAGGTCAGAAAGGAGCAGAAAGAGGCAAAATAAAGGTCAGCAATGAGCAGAAAGAGGCAAAATAATGATCAGCAACGAGCAGAAAGAGGCAAAATAAAGGTGAGAAATGAGCAGAAAGAGACGGAATCAAGGTCAGAAAGTAGCAGAATGAGGCAGAATAAAGGTCAGAAATTAGCAGAAAGAGACAGAATAAAGGTGAGAAACGAGCAGAAAAGCCAGAATAAAGGTCAGAAATGAGCAGAAAGAGGCAAAATAAAGGTCAGCAATGAGCAGAAAGAGGCAAAATAATGATCAGCAACGAGCAGAAAGAGGCAAAATAAAGGTGAGAAACGAGCAGAAAGAGGCAGAATAAAGGTCAGACTGGAGCAGAAAGATGCTAAATAAAGGTGAGAAACGAGCAGAAAAAGCAGAATAAAGGTCAGAAAGTAGCAGCAAAAGGCAAAATAAAGGTGAGAAACTAGCAGAATGAGGCAAAATAAAGGTGAGAAACGAGCAGAAAGAGGCAGAATAAAGGTCAGACTGGAGCAGAAAGATGCTAAATAAAAGTGAGAAACGAGCAGAAAAGGCAGAATAAAGGTCAAAAAGTAGCAGCAAAAGGCAAAATAAAGGTGAGAAACTAGCAGAATGAGGCAAAATAAAGGTGAGAAACGAGCAGCAAGAGGCAAAATAAAGGTGAGAAACGAGCCGAAAGAGACAAAATAAAGGTGAGAAACGAGCAGAAAGACGCAAAATAATGATCAACAACGAGCAGAAAGAGGCAAAATAAAGGTGAGAAATTAGCAGAAAGAGGCAGAATAAAGGTGAGAAACGAGCAGAAAGAGGCAAGATAAAGGTCAGGACTGAACAGAAACAGGCAAAATAAAGGCGAGAAACGAGCAGAAAAGCCAGAATAAAGGTCAGAAAGGAGCAGAAAGAGGCAAAATAAAGGTCAGCAATGAGCAGAAAGAGGCAAAATAAAGGTCAGCAATGAGCAGAAAGAGGCAAAATAATGATCAGCAACGAGCAGGAAGAGGCAAAATAAAGGTGAGAAATGAGCAGAATCGAGGTCAGAAGGTAGCAGAATGAGGCAGAATAAAGGTCAGAAATTAGCAGAAAGAGACAGAATAAAGGTGAGAAACGAGCAGAAAGCCAGAATAAAGGGCAGAAAGGAGCAGAAAGAGGCAAAATAAAGGTCAGCAATGAGCAGAAAGAGGCAAAATAATGATCAGCAACGAGCAGAAAGAGGCAAAATAAAGGTGAGAAACTAGCAGAATGAGGCAAAATAAAGGTGAGAAACGAGCAGAAAAGGCAGAATAAAGGTCAGAAAGTAGCAGCAAAAGGCAAAATAAAGGTGAGAAACTAGCAGAATGAGGCAAAATAAAGGTGAGAAACGAGCAGCAAGAGGCAAAATAAAGGTGAGAAACAAGCTGAAAGAGACAAAATAAAGGTGAGAAACGAGCAGAAAGATGCAAAATAATGATCAACAACGAGCAGAAAGAGGCAAAATAAAGGTGAGAAATGAGCAGAAAGAGTCGGAATGAAGGTCAGAAGGTAGCAGAATGAGGCAGAATAAAGGTCAGAAATTAGCAGAAAGAGGCAGAATAAAGGTGAGAAACGAGCAGAAAGAGGCAAGATAAAGGTCAGGACTGAACAGAAACAGGCAAATTAAAGGTGAGAAACGAGCAGAAAAGCCAGAATAAAGGTCAGAAAGGAGCAGAAAGAGGCAAAATAAAGGTCAGCAATGAGCAGAAAGAGGCAAAATAATGATCAGCAACAAGCAGAAAGAGGCAAAATAAAGGTGAGAAATGAGCAGAAAGAGACGGAATCAAGGTCAGAAGGTAGCAGAATGAGGCAGAATAAAAGTCAGAAATTAGCGGAAAGAGACAGAATAAAGGTGAGAAACAAGCAGAAAAGCCAGAATAAAGGTCAGAAAGGAGCAGAAAGAGGCAAAATAAAGGTCAGCAATGAGCAGAAAGAGGCAAAATAATGATCAGCAACGAGCAGAAAGAGGCAAAATAAAGGTGAGAAACGAGCAGAAAGAGGCAGAATAAAGGTCAGACTGGAGCAGAAAGATGCTAAATAAAGGTGAGAAACAAGCAGAAAAGGCAGAATAAAGGTCAGAAAGTAGCAGCAAAAGGCAAAATAAAGGTGAGAAACTAGCAGAATGAGGCAAAATAAAGGTGAGAAACGAGCAGAAAGAGGAAGAATAAAGGTCAGACTGGAGCAGAAAGATGCTAAATAAAGGTGAGAAACGAGCAGAAAGGCAGAATAAAGGTCAGAAAGTAGCAGCAAAAGGCAAAATAAAGGTGAGAAACTAGCAGAATGAGGCAAAATAAAGGTGAGAAATGAGCAGAAAGAGTCGGAATGAAGGTCAGAAGGTAGCAGAATGAGGCAGAATAAAGGTCAGAAATTAGCAGAAAGAGGCAGAATAAAGGTGAGAAACGAGCAGAAAGAGGCAAGATAAAGGTCAGGACTGAACAGAAACAGGCAAAATAAAGGTGAGAAACGAGCAGAAAAGACAGAATAAAGGTCAGAAAGGAGCAGAAAGAGGCAAAATAAAGGTCAGCAATGAGCAGAAAGAGGCAAAATAATGATCAGCAACGAGCAGAAAGAGGCAAAATAAAGGTGAGAAATGAGCAGAAAGAGACGGAATCAAGGTCAGAAGGTAGCAGAATGAGGCAGAATAAAGGTCAGAAATTAGCAGAAAGAGACAGAATAAAGGTGAGAAACAAGCAGAAAAGCCAGAATAAAGGTCAGAAAGGAGCAGAAAGAGGCAAAATAAAGGTCAGCAATGAGCAGAAAGAGGCAAAATAATGATCAGCAACGAGCAGAAAGAGGCAAAATAAAGGTGAGAAACGAGCAGAAAGAGGCAGAATAAAGGTCAGACTGGAGCAGAAAGATGCTAAATAAAGGTGAGAAACGAGCAGAAAAGGCAGAATAAAGGTCAGAAAGTAGCAGCAAAAGGCAAAATAAAGGTGAGAAACTAGCAGAATGAGGCAAAATAAAGGTGAGAAACAAGCAGAAAGAGGCAGAATAAAGGTCAGACTGGAGCAGAAAGATGCTAAATAAAGGTGAGAAACGAGCAGAAAAGGCAGAATAAAGGTCAGAAAGTAGCAGCAAAAGGCAAAATAAAGGTGAGAAACTAGCAGAATGAGGCAAAATAAAGGTGAGAAATGAGCAGAAAGAGTCGGAATGAAGGTCAGAAGGTAGCAGAATGAGGCAGAATAAAGGTCAGAAATTAGCAGAAAGAGGCAGAATAAAGGTGAGAAACGAGCAGAAAGAGGCAAGATAAAGGTCAGGACTGAACAGAAACAGGCAAAATAAAGGTGAGAAACGAGCAGAAAAGCCAGAATAAAGGTCAGAAAGGAGCAGAAAGAGGCAAAATAAAGGTCAGCAATGAGCAGAAAGAGGCAAAATAATGATCAGCAACGAGCAGAAAGAGGCAAAATAAAGGTGAGAAATGAGCAGAAAGAGACGGAATCAAGGTCAGAAGGTAGCAGAATGAGGCAGAATAAAGGTCAGAAATTAGCAGAAAGAGACAGAATAAAGGTGAGAAACAAGCAGAAAAGCCAGAATAAAGGTCAGAAAGGAGCAGAAAGAGGCAAAATAAAGGTCAGCAATGAGCAGAAAGAGGCAAAATAATGATCAGCAACGAGCAGAAAAAGGCAAAATAAAGGTGAGAAACGAGCAGAAAGAGGCAGAATAAAGGTCAGACGGAGCAGAAAGATGCTAAATAAAGGTGAGAAATTAGCAGAAAGGCAGAATAAAGGTCAGAAAGTAGCAGCAAAAGGCAAAATAAAGGTGAGAAACTAGCAGAATGAGGCAAAATAAAGGTGAGAAACGAGCAGAAAGAGGCAGAATAAAGGTCAGACTGGAGCAGAAAGATGCTAAATAAAGGTGAGAAACGAGCAGAAAAGGCAGAATAAAGGTCAGAAAGTAGCAGCAAAAGGCAAAATAAAGGTGAGAATCTAGCAGAATGAGGCAAAATAAAGGTGAGAAATGAGCAGAAAGAGTCAGAATGAGGGTCAGAAGGTAGCAAAAAGAGGTAGAATAAAGGTCAGAAATGAGCAGAAAGAGGCAGAATAGAGGTAGGAAACGAGCAGAGAGAAGCAAAATAAAGGTCAGCAACGAGCAGAAAGATGCAAAATAAAGGTGAGAAACAATTAGAAAAGGCAGAATAAAGGTGAGAACCGAGCAGCAAGAGGCAAAATTAAGGTGAGAAACGAGCAGAAAGAGGCAAAATAAAGGTGAGAAATGAGCAGAAAGAGTCAGAATGAAGGTCGGAAGGTAGCAGAAAGAGGCAGAATAGAGGTCAGAAATGAGCAGAAAGAGGCAGAATAAAGGTGAGAAATGAGCACAAAGAGCCAGAATAAAGGTCAGCAAGGAGCAGAAAGAGGCAAAATAGAGGTCAGCAATGAGCAGAAAGAGGCAAAATAATGATCAGCAACGAGCAGAAAGAGGCAAAATAAAGGTGAGAAACGAGCAGAAAGAGGCAGAATAAAGGTCAGAATGGAGCAGAAAGATGCTAAATAAAGGAGAGAAACGAGCAGAAAAGGCAGAATAAAGGTCAGAAACGAGCAGCAAGAGGCAAAATAAAGGTGAGAAACTAGCAGAAAGAGGCAAAATAAAGGTGAGAAATGATCAGAAAGAGTCAGAATGAAGGTCAGAAGTTAGAAAAAGAGGTAGAATATAGGTAAGAAATGAGCAGAAAGAGGCAGAATAAAGGTGGGAAACGAACAGACAGAGGCAAGAAAAAGGTCAGGAACGAACAGAAAGATGCAAAATAAAATTCAGAAATGAGTAGAAAGAGGCAGAAAAAAGGTCAGAAGGGAGCAAAAAGAAGCAGAATAGAGGTCATAAACCAGCAGAAAGAGGCAAAATAAAGATCTGAAGCAAGCAGAAAGAGGCAAAATAATGGGCTGAATAAGCAGAAAGAGGCAAAGTAGAAGTCAGAAACAAGCAGCAAAAAGCAAAATAAAGGTCAGAAACAAGCAGCAAGAGGCAGAATAAAGGTCAGGAGCGAGCAGAAAGCGGCAAAATAATGGCCAGAATGAGCAGACTGAGGCAAAATAGAGGAGAGAAGAGGCAGAAACACGAGCAGAAAACAAGTGGAGGAGGCACAAAACCGAAAGCAGCAGAAAGAAGCAGACTGCAGGCAAGCTGGACAGGAGGACCGTCACAGGGGGAGCCAGCACAAGGACCTGCTCCCGTGTGGCCCTCTACTTTTTGTTACCATGCACCCACTCACCGACCCACTCATACACTCATGTACCTACTCACAGACCCACGCACCCACTCACAGACCCACTCAGATACTCACACACACACTGACAGAC
Organism: Calotriton arnoldi; assembly: GCA_963921515.1. Lineage (NCBI taxonomy): Eukaryota > Metazoa > Chordata > Amphibia > Caudata > Salamandridae > Calotriton > Calotriton arnoldi. Next base: position 1,650,750 of record CAWUFW010000577.1, on the reverse strand, counting down.
ACACTCAGACACTCATGCACCCACTCACAGATCCATTCAAGCAATCATTCACCCACTCACAGACCCATTGAGAGCCTCAAACACACATTTACAGACCCACTAAGAGACGCACTCACACACCCAATCATGCATCCACTCACAGACCCACTCACAGACCTACTCAGACACTCGTGCATCCACTCAGAGATTCTTGCATTCTCTCACAGACCACTCAGAAACTCATCCACCCATTCACAGACCTACTCACACACTCATATCCCCATTCACTGACCCTCTCAGAGACTCATACACCCACTCACAAATCCACTCAGAGAGTCATACACCCACAGACTGATCCACTCACTCACCCACTCACAGACCCACTCAGAGACTCATACAACCACTCACAAACCCACTCAGACACTCACGTACCCACTCAGAGACTCATCAATCCACTCACAGACCTTCAAAGACACTTATGCAACCACTCACAGACCCAGTCAGACACTCATGCATCCAGTCAAAGACCCAATCAAAGACACATGCACTCACTCACAGACCCACTCAGAGACTCATGCACTCACTCACAGACCCACTCAAAGACTCATGTAGTAACTCACAGACCCTCTCACATACCTTCTCACAGACCCACTTAGACACTCATGCACCCACTCACATACCTACTTAGATATTCACACATCCACAGACAGCCCCACACAGATACTCTAACACTCACTCACAGACTTACTGAGACACTCATGCACTCATTCA